>NW_026847660.1:123959087-123988641 GCF_025583915.1 Anolis sagrei ordinatus | reverse complement strand
TTAAACTGTTTGATAAAACTGGGAGTTTGGTTCATCTCTACCTAAATAAGGTAGAGCCCTGGCAACGTGACACAAAGGGGTGGTATGCTCCTTCAGTGATGCTCTGGGGAGCAATCTGGCTGCTCCCCTTTGGACTAATTGAAGCTTCCAAACAGTCTTCAAATGCAACCCCACGTAGAGCACATTGCAGTAATCTATATGGGATGTAACAAGAGCATGGACCACCATAGCCAAGTCAGACTTCCCAAGGTATAGCCACAACTGGTGCTCCCCTAACCACTGCTGAGACCTGGGGTTCCAGGTTCAATGATGAAACTAGGATCACTCCCAAGCTGAAAAACCTGTGTCTTCAAGGGGAATGTAACCCCATCCAGCACAGGCTGTAACCCTATGCCCTGTTCAGCCTTACAACTGACCAGGAGGATCTCTGTCTTGTCTGGATTCAATTTCAACTTTTTTTCACCCTCATCCGGTTGTCTACAGTTCAAGAAAGTAACTTTTCCAAGCTTTGCTCGTCATGGCAACCACCATACCCACATACATCCAAGGAGGATGCATTATACCCCAAGAGTGGGTGAAGCACAGAGGGAATTGTTATATTGTACAGCTCATAGGAATTTCTATTATTTAGTTCAAAGGAGCTAACAATCTGATTGGAAAATAATCCCTCATAAAATAAAAGAATCCTAAACAAAAGAAACAAACCCCTAATAACAATTAAATCTACAAGACAGGACTGCAGTCTTATGTATAATTATCTGGAAGTGAGCTCCACGGAAATCAGTGAATGCATCAGTGCAACTTGTAAAACAGATTGAGCGGTGATGAATATCCTTCAGCCAGCTGAAATGCAACCTTGAGCTTTTAATTAGAATTTCACCATCTTCCCAAGAAGTGTTACCATTTCAGCGTGAAGTAGGACCCTACGAAATGAAAAGATGCACCAAGCTGCTGCTGTTTGATTTGTGATCCCTCGTCTTTTGTCTTCCACTGGACTAATCCGTTAAAAGCAAGAGTCCACTTTGAAAGCCTCACCAGTCCCATGGATTGTGGCGCAGCTGGTTGAGTGTCAGCTGCATTAAGATCACTCTGACCAAAAGGTCATGAGTTTGAAGCCAGCCCGGGTTGGATTGGGTTTCCAACTAATTGTGTAGCTTGTTGTTGACCTTTGCAACCCGAAAGACAGTTGCATCTGTCAAGTAGGAAAATTAGGTACCACCTTAAAGTGTGGGGAGGCTAAATTAACTGATTTATGAGGCCATAAAGAAGACTCCAGCAAAGCATTCCAGCGGGGAAGCATGCGGGGAATGCGGAAGTGCTTCATCAGCGTCGCAGATGGACGATGAAAGCGACAGCTTCCCTGGCGGCCAGAAAAAGTTAAATAGCCTCTGTGTATGTCTGTATATGTTTGTATGTCAAAAATTGGCATTGAGTGTTTGCCATATAAGTGTACACTGTAATCCGCCCTGAGTCCCCTGCGGGGTGAGAAGGGCGGAATATAAATCCGTAAATAAATAAATAATAAATAAATGTTCACCTACTCCCTCCTCACTTGCCCTGGCCAGATTCTTTCAGAATCAATGTAATCAAGAATGATAGTAGATCATATGTAATATAGGAAGCAATGCCCTTCTCAGGTTATTTACTGATTGGTTTGAAATGACTGTCTCCGACATTTGATTCAAGACCATTTTTTAGCCTGTAGCTTCACTGGGTAGCCATTAGAAAGACGATCCATTTCCCAACTCAGCTTCCTCTCACATCTGGTTGTAATTGGTGCCAGCATTGCACTATTCGGCAGCTGCACTAGCACATTTGAACAGCCAGCTTTGGCCTGCATCACTAGCCTGGGATTTACCTGGCAAGATGATAAGAAAACACAGGAAACCAACAGCACTTGTGACTAATGGATGAGCAGTTCAGCAAGTGTACATTGATTTTAGACGTACCGATTACTGGCGTAAGAGAGGCTGGAGGGGGATACTGTTACAGGCTCTTGGTCAGGGCTGCTTCCCAGCATTCAGACACATTTGCAGTGGTGTCCTCTTACTACTCTGAAAGGGAGGACTTAATCGTCCTGAAAATGGGCTAGATCATGTCTCTGTCTGCAACCCGTTACACCCCACGGTTCCTTGGTCATTGGGAGCAGAAATAAGATGTCAGCAGCTCCTGCTTCCTAATTGTGGATCCTAGATATTTAGGAAACTGTGCCGAAGGGATGAAACACAGAGTTTGTCAGAATGGTGTTGGGATTACAATATGACTGCTGGCTAGGAGATCAGGAGCACTGAAGTCCAACACACGAAGTCCAACACACACAAGGAGAATACGGCACAGTGGCCAGTATCCTGTTCAGAGTATGCCACAGTCACAATATTGATGGTAATTGGATTGCACATCTATGCTGCTGGTTGTACAATAGGTGATACAGTTGTGTATGCTCATTTTGCACCAAGAGTGATCCAAGTCCCCTCCCACTGCTAGAGACTGCATTGACTTTTTTTTGTGTGTCAGGAGTAACTTGAGAAACTGCAAGTTGCTTCTGGTGTGAGAGAATTAGCTGTCTGCAAGGACGTTGCCCAGAGCACACCCAGATGTTTTTGATGTTTTACCATACTTCTCTCATGTCTCTGCATGGGGAGCTGGAGCTGACAGAGGGAGCTCATCCACACTCTCCCCGGATTCGAACCTCCAATCTGTCGGTTTTCAGTCAAGCCGGCACAAGGGTTTAACCCATTGCGCCACCGGAAGCATTGACTGAATACCCAGGACAGTGCTAGGGTTTACTCCAAAATCTGCTGCCAATTCAATTAATTACATTTATGCTAGTATAAAACCACCACAGGATTCCAACCAGAGGCATCAAGACAACCAAAGGTGTCTCCATCCCATAACCAAGGCTGACGCCTGATTTAAATTGATCCAAATAATCTGTCTCCTACAGAAAACCCCTGGAGTCTGGTTACTGCTTGGATGGGAGAAGGCTGTATTTCAGAGAGAGGCAATGGCAAACTAACTCTGAGTATTCCTTGCCTAAGAAAATCCTATAATATCCATGCAGTCATAACCAACAACTTGAGTTCATACATACATAAATGATTTAGAAGTTTATAAAGGTTCCAATACAAAAGTTCTGAATGTTTTTTCTCTCACACACAATATTCCATTCTTGGTTTGTTATACTTACATCTTCCCTTTTCCTGCAATGATCTGCAATGATCTCAAGATGGCGGGGAAAGATGTTGTGTGCCTTCAAGCTGTTTCTGACCTACCACAACTCCAAGGTGATCCAATCACAGGGCTTTCTTGAGAAGATTTATTCAGAAGTATTCCGCTGCCTTCCTCTGAGACTGAGGGCCCGTCCAGACAACACCTTTATTGTGGTATCTACCGCAATAATGGAGGGGCTGTCCAGACAATGTTCTGGACAGTCCCGAATTAATTCACTACAAACCAGGAAAACTCTGGTTTGTAGCAAATTAATTAGATAGTGGGTTTATTCCTTGCCTTCTTGGAAGGCACAGGATAAATCCAGTACAGTCCAGACACCATTCCCACAGTTTACCAGGTTAAATAAGCCCGGTAAATTGTGGAAATACCCACCCCTCCCCCTCCCAACCCCCCAGACCCTTTTGAAAAGTAAAAAACTTACCTGGCATGCAGTATACTTGCAGAGCAGCTCACCCAGGATGTACAAAATAACTCCCCCCCCCACCCCCGCTCTCCTGGCATCTCATTTGTACATGCTGGGAGAGCTGCCCCACAAGTATACTGCAGGCTGGGTAAGGTTTTTTTTTACTTTTCAAAAGGGTCTGGGGGCTTGGGGAGAAGGGGGCAGGGCCTCCAGATGTTCTCATGAGCTAGTCCCAAGAGAATGTCTGGACACCCACCCCAGAAAGCGCATGCTTTCTTGGGTCAGTGTGCACAGGCCCCTAGGAAAATCCGTGTTTTTTAAACACGGATTCTCCTGGGATAAAGGCGTGTCTGGATTTGGCCTGAGAGAGCTACAATCTACACATAATTCTCAAAACAATCCTCTGAGAAAGTATCTGATCCAAAGTTTCCTGGGGCCCTTCCATGCAGACCTACATCCCAGGATATCAAGGCAGAAAATCCCACATTATCCAAGTGTGTACTCAGATGACCCAGTTCAAAGCAGATATTGTGCGATTTTCTGCCTTGATATTCTGGAATATAGGGCTGTGTGGAAGGGCCCCTAGTGCGAGTATGGACTTGAACTAGGATTTCCCAAGTTCAACACATTGCCTTATACTGATTCAGACCTTTGGACTATCTAGCCCTCCAGTATTTTCCAATATTGCTACTTTTAATTGGAGAAGATAAGTATCATATATGAGATTTCATCCAGGGAAAGTGTGGACACTTGAGTTCTGCATCCAGCCCTCTAAATTTGATGTGGCCTTTTTCATTGTTGATAATTCTGTGTTTATTAATGTGTTTATAATATTCTGCCTAATGAATCTCTCAGGCTTACTTTTTACCGCAAAAGGTCAGGCTGCTCATCTAGAAAATTCTGATTATTTTAATTCATTTAATTAATCCTGGACTTTGAAACAACCAGTCAATTAACAAGATAATTAATTATAGAAAAGAAAAAGAGCAACAAGAGGGGAGAAATCGACGGTTCTTCTGCCTGGTTCATCCTTATCTCGCTTGCATGGTTCCCCACTCCTGCTCCAAAATGGAAACTGAACTGGAAGGGTTGCTATAGAGTAAAAGGAGGCAAAGTACTAAAATTCACGAATCCAATCAGAATCAGGGTTGAAGAACCTTTGGCCCAAGGATAACACAGACTAGCGATGGAAGACATGTTTTGTTGGATACGGATAAATGAAACTATGGATAATAATCCCATGGATGTGGGGGTTGTACTGTATAACAGCAGCGCAAGTATACGACTTGTAGGTCTGAACCATTTTCAGCTCCTCTCAGCAATTCAGTGTCTCTCTCTGCATATATTGGACATTCAAAGTATTCTATATTGTTCCACTAATGCAGGGGTTTTTAAACTTTCTTTTTAATGGCTGCTACTGCTGAAGTATTTGCACAGACTCCCCTTTCATTCTCACTCTCCCAGCTCTCTGCCCAGGTAATAAAATGTTTCAATGTGTCTGAGTGGCGGCAGATATTTCTATAAGACATTCAACCAGACCTATTGTGAAAGGAAAAGTTCTGTGGTACATTAAAGGCAAGCTCTGGCTAAAATTAAGCACTTTTAGGTTTACTGATTTCAATTGAAAATGAAGCATGTGCTTGCTTGTACCTCTCCCTTTAAAAGCAAAAGTATCTTAAAGTGCTGTGACTGAATCACACTATGCACTGACACGCATCCCTTGTTGTGTTTTTTTGTTTAAAGGAAACTTACTATTGTACTTACTTTTGAGAACTGTTGCCATTGCATGACAAACAAAGTCTGCATTTGTTACAGAACAGAGGAATACAGAATTCTGCAGCTCCAAAATAAATCCGTACCAAACCTGTTAACCTCTACAGCTTCCATCATCCTTCACTGGATTGTCCACTTGCTGTGGATGGTTGAAGATGTAACCTAATGCATCTGGAGGTTGCCAGGTTGAGGAAATAATAGAAGGCATGCTTATCAAATAAGCAGATGACAGCAAATTTGGAGGGATGGCTAATAGTCGTGTGTGCATTCGGGGTAAACCTTGATCCGTTTCATGTCCTGGCTTTTGGTGGGACTCTCAATCTGTTTCTACAGAGCCGCCTGAAATTGGGAGGGCAGATATTTCTTGAAGGACTCCCTGGCTGGGTTGAAGGCTGCCGGTGGCCTTGCTCTGCAATCCAAAGTTCCATTCATTTGGATGGCACGGAATGGGAAGGCCCCTTTTGGAACAAAAATAAACTCGATACGAAAGGCAGATGAGAGAAGGTACCGGTTCCAAGCCTGCTTTTCGGATCAATTGCCGTGTGCGTAGGCCCAAAAAGCCCGGGTCTGCCAGGGCCTGCACCCAAGCGCTGAATGTGCAGCACTCCTTACTCAGTACTTGAGTGCAGGCCCCGACAGGCCTGTAGCAAGGGGGGGGGGGGCTGGGTTAGGGGTTCAACCCCACCCCTGAAATTTTTCAGGTTAAAAAAAAAAAACCTGGTTTACTCATGAATTTTAACTGGTTAACCAAATCCCCATGCTAAGTCTATGAGGCGCAAAAAATTAAGAGTCCCTCCAGAACTGCAAGCACTATCTCAAGCAAATATTGACAATTTATTCACACTGTCATTACTTGCAGCAATAGCCAATGTAGCGAAGCAACCAAGTTGGGGGGGGGGGTGTTGAATGTTCTCATTAAGGAGGCCAGACTTGGTGGAGGTGGTTGACAGGGGCGGAGCTGCAGGCTATTGAAGGCTGCTCTGCCCCTGCTGTGCTCTTTGCTTCAGCGTGAGCTAGGAGGCAGGTTTCAACCCCCCCCCCCCCAAATTTTCAACCCCCCCCCCCCCGAAATTTTCAACCCTCCCCAAAAAAAATTTCTGGCTATGGCCCTGCCTGGGCATGTAGGCCCAAAGTGGTCTAGCCTGCAAGGGGCTGTACCAGAGCACCGAGTAAGCAGCACTCCTTACTCAGTGCTTAGCTGCAGGCCCTGGCAGGCACGAGTGCTTTGGGCCTACAGGCATGGCCATTGAGCCAAAAAGCAGGCTTGGAGCTGGTACCTGCTCTCGCCTACCTTTTGCATTGAGTTTATTTTTGTTCCAGGTAGGTCCTTCCCATTCCATGCCATCTGAATGGATGGAATGAAACGAAAACACAAACCAAAGAAATGATATAGATACCGGGCCCATGACTAATGGCTAATACCTCAGAGGACAAGATCAGAATTCAAAACAGGTTAGAGAGCTAACCTAAACTAACAAAATGAATTTCAACTGGGAGGAATGTATGGTACTTACATTTTACCAATCATTATGAAATACACAGATATAGGTGATGCCTGGCTTGAAAACAGTCCATGTGAAAGGGATCTAGGAGTCTTAGTAGAATGCAAACTGCACATGAATAAATGATGTGATGCAACAGCTGAAAAAAGCCAATGAAATTCTACGTTGAATCCATAGGAGTCTGGTGTCTAGATCGATGGATTCAAGTTGAAGAAAAGAAAATCCCACCCAGGCATGTAGCTGCGGGGGGGGGGGGGGGCTTCAGCCCCCCGCCGAAATTCTCATGGTGGTTCGCGAGAAAGCCTTACTGGTACATTATTTAAACTGTTATGTTTATTCATATCATGATCTGATCACCATACTCAATATATCCCATATGCATGGGGTATTGGGGTAACGATACAAAAGGTTTGCTAGGGTAGACCCTCTTTCACTCAGACTCCCCCCCCCCCCCCCCGAATCAAAATCCTGGCTATGGGCCTGATCCCACCTAAACATTAGGAAAAAATGTGACAGTAAGAGCTACTTGGCAGTGGAACATGCTACCTGGGAATGTTGTTGAGTCTCCTTTTCAGGAGGATTTTAAGCAAAGACTGAATGGCCATCTGTTGGGGTGCTTTGATTGAATGTTTCTGCATGGCAGAAGGGGCTTGGACTGGGTGGTCCTTGTGGTCCCTTCAAACTCTATGATTCTGTATAAAATGGGACACATGAAAGATCCAGATGAAATTGGGAGGTGTGTACTATACACATATAATGGGGTGCATTTGGTCTGCGAAGAGAAGCACTGAGTGGACACATCACCACCCCATTGTCCTTTGTCAGCATTGTAGGTTATGAGTTTTTGCCTTGAACATTCAGATGTCTTGTTGGATTCCTCGCTCATCTGATTTACATTACAAAGGGTGAGCCAAAGAGATTTGTGTGCTGGTTGCTGGCTTGACCTGTGGTCTTCCAACTGACATGAATGGTCAAATAGTGCCCTCTTCTGTCTGCTGGCAACAGAAGGCCAACTCTGAGCTTCAGCTTCAGTTTCCTATGTGAAAGATAACGGAAGGAAAACTTCTCCAGACAATCTTTCATAATACAATTCATAACCATCAGCTCAACTGAGCCGATTCAGATATAATACTGATTTAATGCATGTGTCTCAGAAGCTTTTAACTTGGCTGGCTTTCTTCCAGAGGTCCCAGGAAATATATTGTGTAAACTTAGCAGAACTTAATGGGTAGCAGCGTTCTCCGTAGCAATTTGCCATGATTGCTTAAATTGAACCTGGGTGTCTGGAAGATCTTTCAAATTCTTATACTCATTTTTGTCTATGTCCCTGTGTTTTCTGAATCATAAGACTCTTGTAGTTTGTTGGGAATGAGCCATTCTTCTCCTGCAATGTTCCTCCAGAGACTGTCCTATGCAATACATTTTCAGTGTAATACAATGGAGGATGCATTGGCTGCATTAGGAGGCCTGAAAATGAACAGAATTGGAAGGCATGGTCAAGTTCAGGTTTTGGGTTTGAGTTTTTGAAACAGAATCCAAACTCTACTCGAGTGAGTCTGTATAGAACCAAATGTATACATTTCACTTTATAGAGGAGTATATAGGCAGGAAATCTCTGCTTCTAGGAGTTTATAATTTATGCTTCCTGGTCCTTTATAATTTATATGACATAAAACAGAGATACATTAGGCTGCATTTACACTTTCCAAATTACTCTGGAGTTAAAGTTTCTGTACTGTTTTCTGTCTATAGATTGGAAGAAAAGCGGTCTGCATAGCTCAACAAAAAAGCTCCGAGAAGCCATCTGGTTAAATTTCTCATATTTTTACCTCAAGAGATCATGATTTCATAACTTTTATGCAGAAATTTCTACTAGCATATACTTCTTAAAAGATAAACAACCTCCCTTGAGGCAAACAAGTGAAGTTCTGCACAATCTTCCGGCAGGCCTACCCAGTTAATTTTGAACTATGAATTTTAAATTTACATGTTATTAGTACTGGTATTTTCATCCTTGTTCTGTGTTTTTAATACATGTATTTAATGGCCTTGTGTTTTATCTGTGTGTAGATAAAACAGAGGGTTAAACCCCTGTGCCGGCGGGACTGAAGACCGACAGGTCACAGGTTCGAATCCGGGGAGAGGCGGATGAGCTCCCTCTATCAGCTCCAGCTCCTCATGTGGGGACATGAGAGAAGCTTCCCACAAGGATGATAAAACATCAAATCATCCGGGCGTCTCCTGGGCAACGTCCTTGCAGAAGGCCAATTCTCACACACCAGAAGCGACTTGCAGTTTCTTAGGCCGCTCCTGACACGACATCATCATCATCTGTGTGTTTAACTATGACTGGTTCTACACTGACCATATAATGCAGCTTGAACTGCATTGAGTTGTATTATATGGTCAGTGTGGAACCATATAATGCAGTTCAATGGTTCATTATATAGTTCTAAACTGACCTTATAATGCAGCTTGAACTGCATAATGTGGTTCTACATTGACCACATAATACAGCTCAATGCAGTTCAAGCTGCATTATATGGTCAGTGTAGAACCATTATAATGCAGTTCAATGGTTCATTATATAGTTCTAAACTGACCATATAGTGCAGCTTGAACTGCATTATGTGGTTCTACATTGATCATATAACACAAATCAATGCAATTCAAGCTGCATTATATGGTCAGTATAGAACCACATGATGCCATATGAATTGCACAGCATTATTTGGTTCTACACCAACCATGTAATGCAACTCAAATGCAATTCAAACTGCATTACATGATCAGCAAAGAATCAGCCTATGTTGTACCTACCTAAAGCCATGAGGACAGGCAGGTAACAAATAGCAATATCATCATCACGATCCACTTTAGTAGGTTTAATATCAAGGAAGCAACATGGAGCATGTTTTTGGGCCCTCTTGCACTACAGCCCTGAAACACCTTTTCACCACAAAACACTCCATCCAGGTAATCTAGTAAGTAAAAGTATATTAAGAGAAGAGTATGTAAAAATAAGGAATTTTAAAAAGGAGAATCAAAGTTCAAAAAGTTGTTTCCAAGATTGCCAAAATTCCAAAATCCTTTCAAATACAGTCTCAAGAGTCAATCCATACATATCCATAAACATGAGAGCATTAATCCAAGGCAGGCAACCTATGCCATACATGAAACTAGAAACAGGAGCAGACTTAGAAACTTAAATACATGAATTTGAAGACGTAGGACCAGGAACCAAGAGCTGTTTTTTTTAATTGTTGTTTTATTGTTTTCTCCCACTCCCACCCTCCCCTCCTTGTATATGCAACTTATACAGCAAACTAGTAGTTATATTTGAAATACCAATCTCAGTCTTAATTATTCCACTCCACATTCTCTAAATAATTAGCACAATCTCTAAATAATTCCTGACTGGTTCTCACATCTTCTTAGTTATTGTAACCTGTCCAATTTTTTTCTATATTGTTCCATTTGCAATTTATTTCCACATTTAACATATTAACTATATACTTATACCAATTAGTCAGTTTCCATTTTGTTTTATCTTTCCAACCCCTCACTAGAACAATTTGTGCACACGCTATTAATTTGTCAACCAATTTTTCTTTTTGTATATTCTTCACTCCTGTTATCCTTGCACGCAGTACATTTCTATTAACTATTGCTATTTGTAAATTTAACATTCTATTGATTTTACTTTTTAAAAAATTGAGGAATCAAGAGTTGTTCACCTGAATACAACATTGCTCTCACAAAGGATTGTACCTGCAGAAAACCTCAAACCCTCCCATGACATCATTCCTCACACACCTGCTTTTCCTCTCCTTATCTAAGCTGCACTAAAACAGTAGATGTGGCTCTTAATGAGATATGCCATATTATCACGGGGTGTCTGCGCGGAGAAATTACACTGTCTAGCCGGTATTGCACCACCTGACATCCGCCGGGAAGTAGCAGCCAATAGTGAAAGGACCAAGGCAGTGACATCTCCAGCTCATCCCCTGTTTGGATATCAGCCAGCACATCAATGACTTAAATCAAGAAATAGTTTTCTAAGATCTACAGAGACACTCGCTGGAACACCTCAGCAAGCAAGAGTCCAAAAGTGGCAGGCTCAAACCCAGAACCTCAAATGGCTGATACCAAATGAGAGACTCCCCGGGCACACAGAAAACTGGGCAACTTGAAAGGTACTGAACGGACTGCGCTCTGGTACCATGAGATGCAGAGCCAACCTTAGGAAATGGGGCCACAAAGTGGAATCCACGACATGTGAGTGTGGAGAAGAGCAAACTACAGACCATCTGCTGCGATGCAACCTGAGCCCTGCTACATGCACAATGGAGGACCTTCTTATAGTAACACCAGAGGCACTCCAAGTGGCCAGCTACTGGTCAAAGGACATTTAATCAACTACCAAGCTTGCAAACTTTGTGTATTGTTTGTTTGCTTGTTAAAAAATGCAATGCAACTGTTTGGCTTGCTCCTGACATGATAAATAAATAAAAAAATAAGCCACTGGGAAAAGTGAGTCTGTCTCTGTTGTATGCTCTACCTTCAAAGTTCCAAGCACCTTGATCTGGTCAAACATCCATCTTCTACATTTCTCTCAGCCTGCACTTCTGGCAGATTCTCATAAGAACTGATATCGAGTTCTCAAGTCTCATGGGAACTGCCAGGAGATTCCAAAACAACTCTCTCCAGGCTACTTCTATACTCCTCTGGGCCCTCCAAATCTATCTCAGCATCACTTTCCTCACCTTCTGAGCACTCAGAATCTGACCAGGCTACAACAGGCACCATGACTTGAGGCAAAGGTTTGGGATGCATCTTTTCATTACTGGAATACCCCCATTGCACTCCATGTCCATATTCTGCAGGAAAGACATCTGTTTTCTTCCCTGTAAAAATCCCACATTAAGCATTAAGCCATGGTAGTTCAAGTGGTGTCATACTGCATCCATTCTAAAGTATGGATGTGTTTAGTTTGTGCCCAGCTGTGAACTTATGTCAACTCAATACTATCACCCCTTCACAAAACTTACAGGCAAGATATGCCATTAAACAGATTTTAATGCCCATGTTTTGGTTTCTCAAAGCTGCCATGAATGTTTTTGACAGGTGTCCATTCAAGATAATCTTAGAACAACCTAGTGGAAGGGAAGAAGTTGTCAATGCTGCAACACTTGCCCTTAGTGAAGGAAAAGCTCTTTCAGAAGTCTCTTGGACATGCCCGCTCCTATCTCCCATCACCCAGCACCTTCTCCACACTATGCCAGGCTCAGATAAGTGATGTTCGTCTTTCCCAGAGGTTGGTTGCATTTGTGACATACTGTTCTTCGCATTCCCATTGAGGGATTTGATATGACACATGCTGGGTGACAAGCTGGAGGACATTGGGAGGGGGATGAAATAGCTGGGCAACAGCTTCTCAAGTAGACAATTGGTGTTAATCCTTTGAGCGCTAGTCATGCGAATGCCTGCATGAACTTGAAGGACAGTTTTCCCATCCCAGAAGCTGTGTGCCCTTTTTAGAATTAGGCAGTTCCAATCTTGGTCATTTGGCTACGATCAGCTGAGATAATGCTACTCAGAACTTGATAAAAACATGCCGACCTGCCCAAACTCCACTTTTTCTGAAATTCATTGAAAATCTTGCATATAGTGGATCACATTGACATCACAGACTTGAAATGGTCTAATAAGTCTTTCCTTTCCCTCAGGTAGATGTGGAAATCATAATTTTATGGCTTTATCTCAATGTATCCTTCAAGTTGTAGTAATAGGTTCAGTACAGTCTGTTGATCCTATAGATTGACTTCCTAAACCAACATTAAGTGAGGCCTCACCCCTATAAAGATCTCCTTTCATCAAAAATTAATTAGAATCAGAGAATCCTGGAGTTGGAAGATACTCCAAAGGCCATCCAGTTCAACTCCATTCTGCCGCAAAGGAATACACAATCCAAGCATTTCTGACAGATTGCCATCCAGCATCTGCTTTAAAACCTCCAGAGAATCCACCAGATTCCCAGGAAGCATATTTCACTGTCAAATGGCTCTCACCATCACGAAGTTCTTCCTAATGTATAGATGAAATCTCTTTTTCCTGCAACAGAAAACAAGCTCCTCAATGGGACATATTCTCACATACTTAAGCATGGCTCTCAGCCTTTTCTCCAAGCTAAACACACCAAGTTCTCTAAAACACTCTTCATAGAGCTTGGTTTCCAAATGTTCAAACATTTTGATAATTCTTCTCTGGACACCTGAGGTCTGACCAAAATAATGACACTATGGCTTCCCTTGATCTAGACACTACACTCCTATTGGTGCAATCTAGAATGAGATACTGTTATCATTTAGAGTCTACCCTAAGGTGCATCTACACTTATAGAATTAATGCAGTTTGATACCACTTTAATGACATGCCTCAATGCAATCGAATCCTGACATATGTAGTTAGCTGAGGCATAAGCACTCTGTGACAAAGAAGGTTAGAAACCACAACTTCCAGGATTCCATAGCATTGGACCATGGCAGTTAATGTGGTGTCATCTACACTGCTGTATAATACAGCTTGAAACTGTATTATATGGGCAGAGTAGATTCATGTAATGCGGTTCAATGCACCCTACCAAGGAGCCCCCAGTGGCGCAATGGGTCAAACCTTTGTGCTGGCAGGACTAATGACTGACAGGTCAGAGGTCCAAATCCGGGGAGAGCGTGGATGAGCTCCCTCTGTTAGCTTTGGTTCCCCATGTAGGGACATGAGAGAAGCTTCCCACAAGGATGGTAAAACATCAGGGCATTCCCTGAACAACATCCTTACAGACAACCAATTCTCTCACACCAGAAGTGACTTGCAGTTTCTCAAGTCGCTCCTGACACAAAAGAAATGCACCCCAAATTACTGTTAGAGTTAGAATAATATTGAAATCAAGACTTTCTTTCTCAAAGGTAACTGTAATAGGTTCTGCTTTGAAAGCCACCCGAAACCTATAAGCCACAGGGTTGTCGTCTTCCTCATCATTGCCTCGAGGCCCATAATATTTTCCCTTTGCTATTTAGCGAGATTTCCTTCTACCTGTAAAATTAGCTAATATGACAGTTACATTGCAAATGAAGTGCAATTATCTAAGGGATACTAATTATAGTCATATTGTGAGTTAATTATACCTTGGTCTTGAGAAAAAGAGATTTGTTACAAATTATTTTTGTTAATTAAGGATTAGAAATGAATTGGTCTCTAGCGCTGGTTTTGCTCATAGTTCGTTTAGGATGCTTCCCAAATAGAAGACAGAGAAAAGATCCTTGACTCTTGAGGTCAATAGGAATGAGTTTACATAACATCACTAGAAGCTGCCATTTTGTTATTTTGTCGCTTATCAATAGGAATGAATTTACACAAGCATTATATGGCTGCTATTTTGTTGTTTTGTCGCTTATCGTTCTGAGTCCGTCACAAGGCACATGATCAATGAGATCAAGATATATATATATATTTACCCCTGTTTATGTATTGTTCCCAATGTAAAAAAGAAGAGAGTACATTTCTCTTTGGGCCTTCCAAAGAGGTGTCGCCAATATCAGGAAGATAAAGTTCTCCCCAAAAAAGGAGATCGAGAATTTGACAATCTGTTCTCCGCCCTCAGTTTCACTTGGACAAGGGCTGAGTTTTCAAACGTTGCGGCTGACGGGTGATGCTTACCCATGACACACGCCGCTAGGAATCGGTCACTTTGATGCTTTATCTTATCTCCAGAGATATGGCTTAGTGGCCTGTTTGGTGGCTGTTGTAATACTACTTGAACAGCCTCTTCGTGAAGTGTGAGAGAAGTGCTTTCTTGCCTTTTGAGAGGATGGAAAAGTTGACACCAGGGCTGCCTCTCGAAATGGCGGTTGACAAGATGGCCGCAACTTTTTCTTCATGAACTTGGGTTTAACTTTTTTTGCAACCGTTGGAGCTGCTTGGTGGAGAAGGTTAAACCTACCATTCCCATAACTCCATAGCCGTAAACGTTGGTATCAAGATGCATTACTTCTGCAGTGTAGATGCACCCTGAGTCTGCTTTAAAGAGGAACCAGAGAAAACTTGGAATAATAATTACTTTTTGACTCTCAGAATCCCTCACCCAAATGGCCAGTGGCATCAGGTTATCTGGGCGATTCCAGGAATAATGAATATGAGTCAACAATGTGATGAAGAAGCTTTGAAAACCAATGTCTAGGTGGCACTGATAGCAGTATAGTGTCTATATCAAAGTCATAGTCCCACTCTACTCTGCTTTGGACAGCCCTCACTTGGAATAAGAACCATGTCCAGTTCTGGATAAAAGAATTCAAGAAGGATATGGACAAGCTGGGGAGTGTCTAGAGAAGGACGAGCAAAATGACCAAAGATCTGGAAACTATGCATCCCTTTGAGGAGCAGCTGAAGGAGCTGAGTGGAGACACTGTTGCTGTTGTTGTTTATTCATTCAGTTGCTTCTGACTCTTTGTGACCTCATGGACCAGCCCACAACAGAGCTCCCTGTCAGCCGTGGCCACCACCAACTTCTTAAAGGTCAAGCCAGTTGCTTCAAGGATACCATCCATCCACCTTGCCCTTGGTCGGCCCCTCTTCCCTTTTCCTTCCATTTTCCCAAACATCATTGTTTTCTCCAAGCTTTCCTGTCTTCTCATGATGTGACCAAAGTACTTCATCTTTGCCTCTAATATCCTTCCCTCCAGTGAGCAGCCGGGCATTATTTCCTGGAGTACGGACTGGTTGGATCTTCTTGCAGTTCAAGACACTCTCAGAACTTTCCTCCAGCACCACAGTTCAAAAGCATCTCTCTTCCTTCACTCAGCCTTCCTTAAGGTCTAGCTCTCACATCCATAGGTTACTACGGGGAATACCATTGCTTTAACTATGCGGCTCTTGGTTGCCAGTGTGATGTCTCTACTTCTAACTATTTTATCAAGATTGGTCATTGGTCTCCTCCCAAGGAGTAAACATCTTCTGATTTCCTGGAGGCATTAGCCATGTTTAAATATTTGAAAAGATGCCACATTGAGGAGGAGGCAGGCTTGTTTTCTTCTGCTTTGGAGACTAGGAATGGGGCAATGAATTTAATTTGGAGGAAAAGCAATTCCACCTAAACATTCAGAGAAACTTCTTAGTGGGCAGAATGGTGTGGCAGTGGAATAGACTGCTACCTTGGAGTCCAGTGAAGTCTATTTCCCTGGCGGTTTTTATGCAGAGGCTGAATGGCCATCTGTCAAGAGTACTTTAATTGTGGCCTCATCTACATTGACCATACAATCCAGTTTAAAGCAGATAATCTGCATTCAGAAACTGGATTATATGGCAGTGTCAATAGGGCCTGCATGGTAAACTAGGGTCAGACTGAATGGCCCTTGTGGTCTCTTCCAGTCTTACAATTCTATGATGAAAAGAGCAATATTTTAAAGCTCCAGAGCCAGGCCCAGACATGTAGCATTTGGCTCTTCCAGACTGGTGTAAAAAGTAAGACTATCTTCTTGTTTTGCCATTTCCATGTCTACTCATTCTGTTGTTTTGGGGGGCTGTTTGCAAAATAGTGATAATATTAAAGTGGAGGGAGGCAGTACCATATGAATGGTTAACATAGCATTTGAACGAAACATTTTTCCTCTGATATCTTTAATAAATAAAGTGCTGTTTCACTGATCTTCAATGCACTTTAACACTGTCACTCTAAGGATTTTCAAAACAAAATCAAGGCAATCAAAGGCAAAGGAAAAAGGAAAGGAGACTTTTGTGTTCCAATTTGTCTTGAAATTTGAGGATGGAAATAAAATATTGGTAGTACTTGAAATTTTCAGAAATTAGTTTGTGACAACAAAAATGTTGTCTGAATGTAAGAAAAGAAATGGCGGCAATTTAATAACATATTTGTCCCATCTGAAAGACAAGGAGATTCACATCCCACTTTGTTTAATTTGGATACATCCAAACATCACCATAAAATGGGACCAAAGGAAGCAAAATGGTTATCTTTCTCAAAAGATGAGAGAAGAAAATTTATCTCCAGAAACCAGAAAAGTCACCTGGCGATCAATATGACCCTAGCAAAGTCAGATAATGATCAGAGAGAAATGAATCTGTAGTAGCCATTGGCACTTTCTAAGCAATATATCTCCCTATACCCCCAACGATTTGGAGGGAAACTATATCACTTTAATTGCTTTGGCTGCTAAGTAATAGCAGTCTCATTTCAGGCCTCTTTATGGCAAAGAGAAAGGGAAATGCCGTGCCCATTGGAAAATTTATCATGATGCAATGCTTCTGCCAGGAATCACATTAGCCATTACAGCTACAGATTGCTGGAGAAATATGCAGTGAGCACCAAGAACCTCACTTTGAGATAATTACTGGGACTGTACCAAGCCTATGTCACCAAACCTTTATGTATTTCCCACTGCCCATTCTTTCTACCATGTCCAAATATCTTAAGCTACTTCCTATTGTTATTCATAAGATTAAGAATTACGTCATATCTATTAAGGGTTATGGTGATGCTATGGGTCTCAGTTCTCGGAATAAAATGGGGTATAAGTTATTTGATACGCAACAAGATTGGTACACAGCAAACAAGATCACTTTTGTACTCAGTCACATGTCGGATACTCAAGTGTCTAGGACTGTGTGGTGTATTAGCAAATAATGTGTGCAGATCCGAATAGAGTGGCCTTTTGCAACTGACAGATGATTTTGTCAGCGCTGATTGTTTCTAAGTGCAGGCCAAGGTCTTTAGGCACTGCACCCAGTATGCCAATCACCACTGGGACCATCTTTACTGGCTTGTGCCAGAGTCTTTGCAGTTCGATCTTTAAATCCTCATATCTTGCCAGCTTTTCCAGTTGCTTCTTATCAATTCTGCTGTCTCCTGGGATTGCAACATCGACAATCTATACTTGTTTATTTCCACGATCGTGAGGTCAGGAGTATTGTGCTCCAAAACTCTGTCAGTCTGAATTTGGAAGTCCCAGAGTAGTTTGGCATGTTCATTTTCTGTAACTTTTCCAGCTTGTGATCCCACCAGTTCTTTGCCACAGGAGGATGGTATTTGTGGCAAAAGTTCCAGTGGAGCATCTGAGAACAGTATTATGCCTCTGCTTATAGTCTGTCTGCACAATCTTCTTGCAGCAGCTGAGAATGTGATCCCTCATTTCATCTGCTTCCTTGCAGAGTCTACACTTGGAATCTGTCATCAACTTTTCAATTCTGGCTTTGATGGCATTGGTTCTAATTGCATCTTCTTGGGCTGCAAGAATTATGCTGAAGTTCCATTTGTGATCCACATTGATGTTTTTTGCTTGTAAATTTTGCTCTTAATTTTCCCCAGGAAAATATGAAGTTTATCCGGAAACAAGGCATGTATCTCTCATGGAGAATTTTCCTGGGGGGAGTTGGTATCACTGCCAGGTAGCAGGAAGTCAACAGAAGTGAATGAGCAGTTGCAGTCATCAGTAGCTCATCGACTGGTGTTGTGGTGAAGTTTAGAGATGAACATCTTCATTCTGTTTTCCTCCAAGTGTGAAGTTTGCACTGTAATATGTTACCTAAATGCTAAGGACATGAACACCGCTGCGATTCATCGCGAAATCATTTCAGTTTATGGAGAGGATGTAATGTCAAGACAGCATGTGACAAAATGGGTATGGAATATATTGTGAGACCATGAAGATGGATGTGGGATGCTCGCAGCGGGACTCTGTCTCCTTCATGATAATGTTGTCCACACACCACTCATGCAACACAAGAGTTGTTGACTTGGTTTGGTTGGGATCTTTTAAGTCACCCCTCTCACAGCCCTGATCTCGCATCCAGTGATTATCAACTGTTCACTAAATTGAAGGAATACCTGGGTGGAAAACACTTTTCCGATGACGACAAGGTGAAAATCGAAGTGACAAACTGGCTGGAAAAGGGGGAGGGAAACTTCTATGACACAGGCATCCAAAACTCATCCCACAGATGACAACATGTATTGAACTGAATGGTGATTATGTGGGAAAATAATGTAATACCTATGCTACAATCCATGTAAGTTTTATTAAAATATATTCATTTTTTGTATTTTTTTAAAAAAAATCTTGTAACCTTACTTTCCAGATAACCCTCATATTATGATATAATAAAATGGAATCCATTATATAAAATGGCAAAATCAAGGCTTTTGGGGGGGAATATTTTTTAATAGTTTCAAGCCATGGGTCGTTGAATCTGTCAAGGCAGTATCTGTGCACATGGGGGGCCAACTATATTTCTAGCCAAGCAGCACTTAAATATGAGGCTACTTATTTCTTGGACTAGCAATGGCTAGGGAACCTCGGTTCTTCATAGTATGACCACAGAAGTTGAAAAATATGCTGCCATGTTTGGCTGACAATCAATATAATCAAAAGGTTCTTGAGGGTTTTTTCGGGCTATATGGCCATGTTCTAGAGGCATTTTCTCCTGACGTTTCACCTGCATCTATGGCAAGCATCCTCTATTGATTCCAGCCATGAAAGCCTTCAACAATACAATATAATCAAACTTGGCCAGTGCCACTGTCCTTCTGTATGAGAGGAAAACATGTCAGTAAAGCTCTCTCTGTTGATCCCTACGCTCTAAGGGAATTGAATGTAACTTCTGAGGAAGAAAGATCAAGAAGGCAATGTTATTGATTAGTTGAAACCTGACATCCATGTTAAGGAAGAGTTCAAACAAGCAATGCTGTTTATCAATGGGGTTTAATTGGCCATAGGGAACAAATGGTAATTGTTCAATATTCTCCTTCTTGGAGTTGGACATTCTTTTATGCACTAGGTCTACAACTGAAACTGGTAATTCACGTATTTTGTACTTTTATAAAAGACATTTTTAATGAAATTTCTCCAACATGTGTTTTAGGTACGGATTATGTTTTCGCATTTTTATGCAAAATCTTTTGTATTCATATACAATTTTTCTAACTGAATAGGAGAATTGGCAGTTGTCCCTTTTTTGTTTGCAATGCAGAGAGCATGTCTATTGCATTGTTTCCACATAGGCAATTGTGGAAGGCCTTGTCAAAAATCTGCTATTGTGGCTCTAGATTGACTGGGCCATGTGTTGTTGCTGTTCCTGTTGTTATTTAAAGTGCATTAATTGCTTTCCACCACCCACACTGTAAGCAAAACACAACTTGCCTGCTGAATTCTTTACAAATGTGTATCTCAATTAGAATGTATTGCATGGGGGGGAAGGAGGGAAAAAGCTGCTGCCTTCCAAATGTTTCAGACTACAGCCAGAATCCTGTTTCACAATGCAAATTATTTCAGGAGTTGCACTTCCCCAGTGGTTTTGTGTATTCCTATAGCAAAATTAATGGATCCTAAAGCAAAGCAGACCTAAACTCTCCCCTAGAAACCAAGATGACTAAACCGAGGTTGTTGTACTTTGTATATATCATGAGATGATTCTCTAGAAGGTAGAAGGCATTAGGAAAAGAGGAAGGGGGATATACTAAATAAAGGAAGCAAATATAGTCCCTATCTTCAAGAAGGGAAAGAAAGGATGACCCAAATAATTACCAAGGTGCCAAAAACTGGATGTCGACACAACATACCTCCTTTCTGTCTATTTCATAGAATCATAGAATCAAAGAGGTGGAAGAGACCTCATGGGCCATCCAGTCTGTATTTCTGTCCTGTCTGTCCAAACAACACTGAATGTTTGCCATGTATGTGTATTGTGATCCACCCTGAGTCCCCTTGGGAACTTCCTTACTGTGAGAGACGTTCAGCAGTGGAACTCTCTGCCTTGGAGTGTGGTGGAGGCGCCTTCTTTGGAGGCTTTGAAACAGAGGCTGGATGACCATCTGTTGGGAGAGCTTTCAATGCTATTTTCCTGCTTCTGGGCAGAATGGGGTTGGACTGGATGGCCCACGAGGTCTCTTCCAACTCTTTGATTCTATGATTCTATGGCCTTCAGTCCAGAAGACCTGAACCAGGTTGTAGGTCTTCAGCCTTCTCTGCCAAACACAGCTAGTTCCTCAACAAACTTCTGACTTGAAAACAGTCCCTGTGAAAAGAATATACGAGTCTGACTGAAGCACAAGCTGATCAATAGTGTGATGTGACAGCTTAGAAAGCCAATGTAATTCTAGACTGTGTCAATAGGTGTATAATGTCTAGATTGAGGGAATTTGACCTCACTTGGAATAGTATGTCCAGTTCTGGAAACCACAATTCAAGGAGGATATAGAGAAGGGCAACCAAAATGGTCAAAGGTTTGGATGTTAAGTCCTATAATGAACAGCTTGGGGAGCCAGGTGTGTTTAGCTTGGAGGAAAGAAGACTGAGAAGGGATATCCCTGCTGAAATACTTGGAAGGATGTCATATTAAGGTGGGAGCAAGTTTGTTTTCTGCTGTTCTAGACTATGATACAATGGTGCAACAGATTCAAATAGCAGAAAAAGAGATTCCACCAAACATTAGGAAGAACTTCCTGATGGTAAGAGCTATTCAAGAGTGGAACATGCTGCCTGGAAGTGTGGTGGAGTCTCCTTTTCCGTAGATTTAGATGACCATCTGTTGGAGGAGTTGTGATAGTGTGTTCTTCCATGGCAGGGGATTGGACTGGATGGCTCTTGTGGTCTCTTCCAACTCTATGATTGTATGACCTTGTATTCCTGCATGACCTTTGTAACCTCATTCCAGCTCTATAATTCTTTGAACTCTGCAGTGGAGAGGAGAAGAATCTTGCCCTTCCCAGTAGGCTCAGGCAAAAAGAAACTGCTGCAGCTGATCTTTGCTTGTGTGTTCTCACTTATTGTCTTGGTGTAGCTTGATAGCACCCCACATTTGTGCAATCCTTTGCAGTATTTCTTCACATCCTCTAGGCTGCAATGGTAGCACCTTTCCTGGTTCTGAAATGGCATTTGAGCAGGTCCGTAGCCAGGATTTTGATTCGGTGGGGGGGGGGGGGGGGGCTGAGTTTGATTCAAGGGGGAGCTGAGGATCTACCCTAGCAAACCTTTTGTATCATTATCCCAGTTCCCCCATGCACATGGATATATTGAGCATGGTGATCAGATCATGATATGAATAAACATAACAGTTTAAATAATGTACCAGTAAGGCCTTCTCAGGGACCATCCTGAGAATTTCGGGGAGGGCTGAAGCCCCTCAAACACCCCCCCCCCCCCATGGCTACATGCCTGCATTTGATTTTTCAGATGTGCTATGCTCCCCTCTTTGCTTTGCTTCCATTGCTAGGAAAAGGAGGACTCTGGCTGATCTCAAGAGCGCAAGTTGATATCTCCATCACTGACACTTCCTTGCCATGGTGATTCTGAGACCATTGTTGTTCTACAACTGCTAATTTTACGCTTTCCAGGTGGAAACAGCACTGTAATGTAGCAGTTGGAGGAGCACAATGGAAAAGTCCCAAAATACTCCTCACTGAACAAACCTGCATTGTTTCTTATCTGAGTCCTTGGAGCAAGTGGATGTTCTCAAGGTATTTTTAGACAACAAACACAGGAAAAGCATCTGTCAAGAGTGCTTCGACTATATTTTCTTCCATGGCAGAATGGGGTTGGGCTGGATGGCCCTTGGGATCCCTTCCAACTCTAGTGTTCTATGATTCTATACCAGTGTTTCTCAACCTGGGGGGTAGGGACCCCTGGGGGGGGACATGAGGTGGGTTTCAGAAGGGTCACCAAAAATCATCAGAAAACACATATTTCTGATGATCTTATGAACTCTTTTCGAAAAGAAGCCAAAAGAAATCTCTCTGCCAGTCCTTCTCTTCCTTTTTGGAAACAGACAGCAAATCCTTCCACCCAAAGCCCTGCTCCTGCTCTCTGAATGTAGGTGAATGTAGGTCATGGGAGTTCTATGTGTCAAGATTGGTTCAATTCTATTGTTGGTGGAGTTCAGAATGCTCTTTGATTGTAGGTGAACTATAAATCCCAGCAACTACCACTCCCAGATGTCAAGGTGTATTTTCCCCAAACTCCAACAGTGTTCAGATATGGGCATATTGAGTATTTGTACCAAGTTTGGTCCAGATCCATCGTTGTTTGAATCCACAGTGCTCTCTGGAGGTAGGTGAACTACAACTCCAAAACGCAAGGCCAATGCCCACTAAACCTTTCTAATAATTTCTGTTGGTCATGGGAGTTCTGTGTGCCAAATTTGGTTCAATTCCATCATTGGTTGAATTCAGAATGCTCTTTGATTGTAGATGAACTATAGATCCCAGCAACTACAACTCCCAAATTACAAAATCAACCCCCCAGTATTCAAATTTGGCTGTATTGGGTATTTGTGTCAAACCTGGTCCAGTGAATGAAAATAGAATCATAGAACCATACAATCATGGACCTGGAAGAGATCTTGTGGGCCATCCAAGCCAACCCCTGCCAAGAAGCAGAAAAATCACATTCAAATACATCCTGCATATCAGATATTTACATTACAATTCATAAAAGTAGCAAAATTATAGTTCTGAAGTAGCAACAAAATCATTTTATGGTTGGGGGTCACCACAACCTGAGGAACTGTATTAAGGGGTTGCAGCATTAGGAAGGTTGAGAACCACTGTTCTGTACAAATCCTGGGATCCCATAGTATCCAGCTACAATAGATTTATTTATCGTGTCATCAGCAACCATACCATTGTATTACATTTCTAACAGAACAAAACAAACAAACAGATTTTAAAAAGCACAAATTTTGCAAGCTTGGTAGTTGATTAAATGTCCTTTGACCAGTATCTGGCCACTTGGAGTGCCTCTGGTGTTGCCTCAAGAAGGTCCTCCATTGTGCATGAAGCAGGGCTCAGCTTGCATTGCAGCAGGTGGTCTGTGGTTTGCTCTTCTCCGCACTCGCATGTCGTGGATTCCACTTTGTTGCCCCATTTCTGAAGGTTGGCTCTGCATCTCGTGGTGCCCGAGCGCAGTCTGTTCAGTGCCTTCCAAGTCGCCCAGTCTTCTGGATGCCCAGGGGAGAGTCTCTCATCTGGTATCACCCACGGATTGAGGTGCTGGGTTTGAGCCTGCCACTTTTGGACTCTCGCTTGATGAGGTGTTCAATAGATAAAGTGCTGTCAAACTCTATCAATTCAGCAGTATATATGCACCCAAAGGTTGTTAGCAATATCTGGAGAGCATCTACCTGGTGGAGCCTGACATTGTTCTCAAGAATATAGTCTGTTTTCCTCTCTCAGCCCTACACGAAGACACCAAAGATCAAAGCTTACAATTATGAATACCAAGCAGAGGCGTTGCCAATGAGTGGTGGTCCTTGCTGCTGATGGAAGCCCTTCCTCCCCAGGCTCTGTGTTCAAATGTCATCGATTGCCTCCAAAACTATTCATCCAGAGAGACACTATCCAGGACACATGCCCCACTTCCATCCTAAAAAGAAACCCCGGCAAATATTTAATGCTTAGTCCTTTGGCAAAAACCCTCCGAGAGAGCAGAGTGACAATTAAAACTGAATGCTTGATGGCTTTCATCATGCTTTCATTTTTCCAGATAGCATTAAAATATGTCAGCATTAATTGTAGCAAGCTATATTTCTCCCTTGATAGTGCCTTTTACTTAGCATTTGATGAAAGGATTTTTTTTTAACATCACATTTTTTTTCTTATGGAATGGGCTCTTTTTTCTTCTTCTTCTTTTCTTTCCTGTCCTCTCGGCTGCAAAGTTGCTCTACATTTCCTTGTGGGTATGCTTGCTTAATTTGCTCCGCACAATAACCTCGCTACACTCCCGCTCTTCTTTAAACAGTTGATTCACTTCAGTCAGCCATGCACACAGATCTCCACAGTCAAGTTAGGATCTACCTTAAACCTTGAATGCTTGAATGCCTGAAACTCTGAGATGATCTGATAGTCAACATTTACAGATTATTGTACAGAGTGAAAGGTAAAGATGGGCAGGGTTTGGAAAAGTGAACTTGGGGGTTAAGAAATCCCATGCTGGCTGTCTTGCTTTAGGAATAGCAGTCCCAAAAGGAAACGTTTCCAAGCTCTGTGAACAGATTATTCTATTTAGATGAAGGGTTAGAAGGCATGATCATCAACGTTACAGATGGGACCAAATTGGGAGGGATAGCTAATACCCCAGAAGACAGGAGCAGAATTCAAAATTATCTTCACAGATTACAGAGATGATTGGCCAAAACTAACAAAATAAACTGGGTTGTTGTAGGTTTTTCTGGGTTATATGACCATGTTCTAGAGGCATTTTCTCCTGACGTTTCACCTGCATCTATGCCAAGCATCCTCAGAGGTAGTGAGGTCTGTTGGAAGTAGGAAAAATAGGTTTATATATCTGTGGAATGACCAGGGTGGGACAAAGGACTCTTGTCTGCTGGAGCTAGGTGTGAATGTTTCAACTGACCACCTTATTAGCATTTGATGGCTTGGCAGTGCCTGGGGGAATCTTTTGTTGAGAGGTGATTAGATGTGTCTGATTGTTTACTCTCTGATGTTTTGCTGTTGTAATTTTAGAATTTTTTAATATTGGTAGCCAGATTTTGAATGAATGACAAAACCTAGTAGAAACTCTCAGTTGATAAAATTAGTTATTTGTTGTCTTTCAGTACTGCCACAGTGGCTAGCTAAAAGGTGAACTAATGGTCAGTGCTGGTCCATTAGTTATCACGTGTGTTGTCAAAGGCTTTGGTGGCTGGAATCACTAGGTTGCTGTGAAATTTCCCAGCTGTATGGCCATGTTCCAGAAGCATTCTCTCCTGAAGTTTCACCCATATATATGGCATGCATCCTCACAGGTTGTGAGGATTGTTGGAAACAAGGCAAATGGAGTTTATATATCTGTGGAATGTCCCAGGTGGGAGAAAGAACTCCTGTCTGTTTGAGGTAGGTGTGAATGCTGCAATTGGCCACATTGGTTAGCATTGAATAGCCTTGCAGCTTCAAGGCTTTGCCACTTCCTGCTTGGGGGAATTCTTTGTTGGGAGATGATTAGCTGGCCCTGATGGTTTCTTGTCTGGAATTCCCCTGTTTTAAAGTGTTGCTCTTTATTTACTGTTATAATTTTAGAGTTTTTTAAATACTGGTAGCCAGATTTTGTTCATTTTCATGGTTTCCTCCTTTCTGTTGAAATTGTCCACATGCTTGTGGATTTTAATGGCTTCTCTGTGTAGTCTGACATGGAGATTGTGAGAGTGGTCCAGCATTTCTGTGTTATCAAATAATACGCTGTCTCCAGGTTGGTTCATCAGGTGCTCTGCTTTGGCTGACTTCTCTGGTTGAAGGAGTCTGCAGTGCCTTTCATGTTCCTTGATTCATGTTTGGGTGCTGCGTTTGGTGGTCCCTCTGTAGACTTGTCCACAGCTGCATGGTATACGGTAGACTCCTGCAGAAGTGAGAGGATCTCTCTTGTCCTTTGCTGAACGTAGCATTTGTTGGATTTTCTTGGTGGGTCTGTAGATGGTTTGTATATTGTGTTTCCTCATCAGCTTCCCTATGCGGTCAGTGGTTCCCTTGATGTATGGCAAGAATACAAAATAACAAAATAAAGTCCAACAGTGACAAATGCAAAATACTCCACTTTGGCAAAAAAAAAATGAAATGCAAAGATACAGAATGGAGGATGATGTGTGGCTCAAGAACAGGACATGTGAAAAAAATCTTTGAGTCCTTGTGGAAAACAAGTTAAACATGAGCCAACATGTGTTGTGGTGGCTAAAAAGGCCAATGGGATTTTGGCCTGCATAAATAGGAATGTAGTGTGTAGATCCAGGGAAGTCATGCTACTCCTCTATTCTGCCTTAGTCAGACCACATCTGGAATCACACTGTGTCCAATTCTGGGCACTGCATTCGAAGGGAGATGTTGACAAGCTGGAATGTGTCCAGAAGAGGGTGATTCAAATGATCAAGGGTCTGGAGAACAAGCCCTATGAGGAGCAGCTAAAAAAGCTGGGCTTGTTTAGCTTGGAGAAAAGAAGGCTGAGAGAAGACATACTGGCCATGAATCAAGATGTGAGGGGAAGTCATAGGAAGGAGGGAGGGAGCTTGTTTTCTGCTGCCCTGGAGACTAGGATGCAATGGAACAATGGCTTCAAACTACAGGAAAGGAGATTCCACCTGAACATAAGGAACAACTTCCTAACGGTGAGAGCTGTTTAGCAGTGGAACTCTCTGCCCCAGACTGTGGTGGAGGCTTGTTCTTTCAAGGCTTTTAAACAGATGCTGGATGGCCATCTGTTGAGAGAGCTTTCAAATGCTATTTTCTAGCTTCTTGGCAGAATGGGGTTGGACTGGATGGCCCACGAGTCTCTTCCAGCTCTATGATTCTATATCCCACCTTTGGCAGTTTCACTGGTATTCATTCCTAAAACTGTTCCATCCTTTTGCAGCCATTTGCATCAGTGTGTAAATTAGAAATAACTATATGAAAAAAAAATGGAACACTGGATATATCTACACTGTAGAGATAATACTTGGGCAGAAAAGCTTTATGAAACTACTGCTTCCATGATTCCACTGCATTGAGTCATGAACGTTTAGTGGTGCCAAGCTTTATTCATTCTGCAATGTAGATGGCCCATTCTTTCATATATCAATTTTGTATGCCTCATTCTCTATCAGATGCATTGAACATAATTATCTCTAATATTCACCCTTTTGAACAGATTGTATAGCTGAGATATAATGCTGTTCTCAGCTTTGAATTCTGCAAAATCCAGTGAAGTGCAGAATCTAATGAATGTTTTGATAGATGTACCAATGATGCCCTGGCTTGCTTTAACATATGGACCAAGGAAAACTTCCCCTGTTCTAGAAAAAGTTCATTTGCCATATTTTGATTCCTCTTCAACATGCATTTGGATTAAAAGATTAGCTACAAATACACATCTCATCACGTACATACAACTTAGGGTGCATCTACACTGTTGAATTTATACACTTTGACACCACTTTTACTCCCATGGGTCAAAGCTGTGGTATCCGGGGATCTGTAGTTTGGTGAGATACCAACACTTTTGGCAGAGAAGGGTTAAGACCTTGTGAATCTACAACTCCCTGGATTTCATAGCATAGCCATGGCAATTATTGGGGTGTCTGCATTAATTCTACAGTGTATATAAGATCCCATTAACCTTGGGCTGGAGTCCCAAATGAGTTTGGAAATGTTCCTTTTAAGCAGTGGTCTCCAACCTTTTTTTGACTAGGGACCACTCTTCAAACTTAGTAATAAAAGGGTTATGAATCGGTTTTTGGTCAACTTCAGATTTGGTTTAGTTATTTGGGGTGCTGATTCAGAAAATTGTACTGGACAGACCACTCCAGCTCTGGTTTCTGATACAGAACATATGCCATCCAGTAGTCACCCTCTGCTCATCCACAGAAAACCATATTTAATGATCTAGAGCTGATGTGGTAGTAGTAATCTTTTGTGTGTAGTCAGCCTCTCCCTTCCCAACATCCCTGTTGCCTCGGTACTATAAGAGGGTTTCATGAGACCGGTCGCTCTTGTTGTCATATGGTTTCAAGGCAAGAGTGTAGTAATGGTGAGGCCACGGACCTTATTTTCATTCTTGTGGCCCACTGGTGGTCCACAGACCACAAGTTGGGAACCACTGCTTTTAACTCAAGATTTGAGTCTAGACAAGATTTGAATCTGTTCATATGCGTGGAATTTATATCGGCAAAGTATGCTTATTTTTCTATGAAAGTTCATTTGTTAATTGGAAGACAGGTGCTTTTTTCCCCTTTTCCTCACAATTTTGCCAGCTTTAACTCAAGCATAAACTCAGTGTGTGCAATGCTCCCTCTGCCAGAGGGCCAAATAAAGGCTGACCTTCAGAAACCACCACTTTTAACATCAGGACACTGAATGTTTCAACAGGCTCTATGTTAGGTAAGTGAAAATCCTCCCGATTCTGCTCTACATTCACTATCCACAAGGTGAAGGGCATCTCGGACATTGCTTGGCCAATCTGCTTGGCTGGTTGGGTTTTCTGAGGACTCTGTCTTGTGGTGTTGCTGTCAGTTTTACACATTGCTCAGCAATCTTTGCGCCCTCTGATGTTCAAGCTGATGCTGCACAACAGTGCGTGTGATGCACAGATAAGGCTCTGCCATCTTTGATGTTGTCAAAGGAGCATCAGGCTTTCAAAAAGCAGATCAGTTGCGCTACATCTGAGTGCCAGCTGGTAGCTCCCATCTCAGTAGGTTGGTGAATCTGAGCTGCATTTTAACCTGGAATTTGAAGGATGTATACAACATGTGTGCCCTAGACTCCAAAATCGGTTCAGCACCTTGGATAGCGCCTTTACATTTCAAGATTAAAAGCTGAAGTGAATCCACTCTCCCACTCACATGAAGCCACCATCCACAACCGTCAGGTCTATTGCTATCATTTTCATTGACCCTTCATGTAAGCATTTCAGGTCCCCATGGAGCCAAGCAGGTCTCTAGGTGAGCAGGTTAAGCAAGGTTGCCCCTGCTTTAGTTACAGTGGCGTCAACTTCTTGAATATCATGGTTGTATGTCCTCTGACAGTTCTCCCTTTGAAGATGTCCTCTATATGAAGGTATGTCCAGTGAAATATAAAGAAGCCTAAGAGGACCAATCCCAAGAGCTGAAGAAGATAAATACA
>NW_026847660.1:123890373-123954824 GCF_025583915.1 Anolis sagrei ordinatus | reverse complement strand
ATACCCTCATGAAGCTGGAAAGTTTAATAGCCTCTCTGTCTATATATGTTTTGTGTTTATGGCATGTTTACCATGCCTGTGTGCATTGTGATCCACCCTGAGTCCCCTGCGAGGTGAGATGGGCAGAATATAAATACTGTAACTAACTCACTAAATAAATAAATAAAGGTTAAAGCAACTAAGAAAGCTGTACTTCAGCAAAATGATAATACTCTAACTGTTGGGAATCAGCCTGTGTTTGTATTTCCAGGGTGATGATGTTTCTGATGTGAGCAGTGATGTGGGCAATGATGTGGGCAATGCTGTGAGAAATGATGAGGGAAATGATGGTGCTGAGGTGCAAGTTGGAGATGGTTTGGTTAATGATTTTCATGCAGACAATGACAGAGAGGCCCCAGTGCATAGGGCAGTTTCTCATGAGAATATTCCTGCTGGGTATAGGGATGATGGTTTACTCCCCCCTCTCTGTGAGCTTTCAAGATTTGGGTTTGGAAAACAATCTGACACCTGGAAATTTTAATGAGCAGCCAGAAAGGGAGTTGCACATATCTTGGCCTGGCCTTTTAAATTTTTTAAATGCCTTGAACAAGCAGGATTACTTTTAATATATGTGTGTTATGGCGACAATTTTTATGCTATATTGTTTTGTTAATGTTACGGTTATGTTGTTTTTACTTTGTATGTTTTGTGATGTTACCTGGGAACCGCTCTGAGTCCCCTCGGGGACATGGAGCGGTATATAAATAAATTATTATTATTATTATTATTATTATTGTTATTATTATTGAAAAATAGGCAGCTGGCCCGACAACAAACTCAAGGTTTACGTTGCTCCGATAGGCTTCGTCAGATACAAATAAGAGCCAAGGGTGGGGAAAAACAAAACCAGTTTCTGGGTTTTGGGATGTAAGGTTTGCTTCAAGCAAAAGCCTGTTAGATCAGGCATCGTTTGGAAATAAAGTTCATGTGCCATGGAAATCTTGTTTAAGGGGTCTCGTTCCTGTGGATACTTCTAGCCTTTTGGTGTTGACTAGCAGTGTCTGGATCTTTGCATCTTGTTGATTCCTATCTGGACAAATACTGCCTTGGATTGCTTTTATATCTTTTGTGGACATTGCTTTAAGTTACTGCATTTTACTGACCTTTTACTTTTTGGAACTTTCCTATTTTCTTACAAACATTTCTTTCTATTGGCTATTTTACTAAGCTTCAGTAAAAAGGATTGGTTTCTTCACTCAACGTGTGGTGTGTATTGAAGTCAGAGGGCTTTTCCTGTCCTGGAATGCAACACTAACAAACAGCAGCAAAGGAACAGAAGAAAAATCACAAAAGCAAAGCAAAAGTCTTACATCAGACATAAACCAGAGTCTTTGGCAAAAAGTCTTTGTGAGGCACTTGCTGGAGCTGCAAGCAAGGAAGCCGGAGCACAGAAGCACTGAATAGAACAGTTGCTGCCAGCATTGACCACTTGCTTTACTGCTGATTTATAGCCCTCAGCTCCCAGCACAGGTGTTCCTAGGGCGAGGTCTGATTGCTCAGCATCCTTGCAGCAATTCCAGCTGACTTTTTCCTTTCTTCTTTCGCCCTTCGGCATTCCTGAAAGGTAGGAACTAGCAGTATGTTTTCCTCGGTCTCTTCTTCCTCCTCAACACTTGGCCCCAAATCTCCGACTCCTACATCTTCAGCCTCCTGTTCTACCTCCTCCTCCTCCTCAGAAGAGGAGTAAACAAAACAAACTAGCAGTTCAAAAACATGCAAATGTGAATAGCTCAATAGGTACAACTTCAGTGGAAAGGTAAAGGAGCTTCATGCAGTCATGCCAGCCACATGACCTAGAAGGCATCTATGGACAACGCCAGCTCTTCAACCTAGAAATGGAGATGAGCACCACCCCCCACCCCCATAGTTGGACACAACTAGACTTAATGTCAAGGAGAAACCTTTACCTTTAACTTTAGGGATACATCTGCACTGTAGAATTAATACAGTTTGACATCACTATAACTGTCATGGCTCAGTGCTATTAAATCATTTGTGTTATAGTCTTATAAGTTCCTTAACATTCTCTTGTCAAATAGTACTGGTGCCTGATTAAACTACAACTCCCAGGTTTCCATAACATTGAGCCATAGTAGTTATATGGACTCAAAGTGCATTCATTCTGTATTGTAGATGCACCTTAGGTCTTCAATCACGACATTACACCAGCTGGCAAAACAAAAATGAGTTCCTTTAGCAAAGCATGGCTACAAAAATAAACATGAGAATGAGAGCAAAATTGTGCAGGCAGGCTGGCTGCATTATTATTCTCTTAAAAGTTAAATAATCCACTCATTTCGTTATGATAATATACAAATTCTGAAATCTTTAGAGCGAAATCCACTCCAACTAACTCTGTTTTTTCCCCTAGGAAACAAACACAAGTCTTCATCTAGAGGTGTCTTTCAAGGGCAAACCCTAAAGGAAACGTTAGGTCATAATCCCCATGAAAATTCCGATCCTGCATGCCTGTGTGTGCATTTATGTCACTACAACTGCATAAAGGAAGACAAAACAAGGCCCAAGGGGGGATGGACATAAATGTGTAGAATCTGCAAGTGCCTGAAATGGAAAACAAAACTGATCAATGTGCACTTTTGAGTCTCTGAGCTCAAAGGGTAGCAGGGGCCAAGGAGAACTCAAAGAGATGCTACATGCTATGTCTCCTTTGTTAGTCGACTTTGCATGCTCTCATTGTAACTCTGTTATGGAGGGGAAAGAGGTGGCATTTCCAGGTGGGAAAGTTTCACTCACAATTACTCAACTATTGTTTGTAGACTTTAAGATGCATGGACAGATGGATGGATGGATAGATAGATGTAGAATATGATAGATAAGACAGATAGATCTGGAATATGATAGATGGATGGATGGATAGATGGATGGATGGATGGATGGATGGATGGATGGAATTGTCCAGAGGAGGGTGACTAAAATGATCAAGGGTCTGGAGAACAAGCCCTATGAGGAGCGGCTTAAGAAGCTGGACATGTTTAGCCTGAAGAAGAGAAGGCTGAGAGGAGATATGATAGCCATGTATAAATATGTGAGAGGAAGTCACAGGGAGAAGGAGCAAGCTTGTTTTCTGCTTCCCTGGAGACTAGGACGCGGAACAATGGCTTCAAACTACAAGAAAGGAGATTCCATCTGAACATGAGGAAGAACTTCCTGACTGTGAGAGCCGTTCAGCAGTGGAACTCTCTGCCCCGGAGTGTGGTGGAAGCTCCTTCTTTGGAAGCTTTTAAACAGAGGCTGGATGGCCATCTGTCAGGGGTGATTTGAATGCAATATTCCTGCTTCTTGGCAGAATGGGGTTGGATTCTATGATTCTATGATAGATATATATAGATGTAGACTATGATAGATAGATGGATTTAGATAGATAGATAGATAGATAGATAGATAGATAGATAGACAGACAGACAGACAGACAGACAGACAGACAGACAGACAGATAGATAGATAGATAGACAGACAGACAGAGGATAGACATGAGGGACATGAGCCTGTATTAAAAAAACAAGAACCTGTTGGTGTTGTCATTTTTGTTAGGATATCCAAGATATTTCAAAAAAGAGTTTGAATTCGAAGCCATAAATATGCAGGTAAAATCAAAGCAATAAACCTGAAACTCATTCAACTCTATTACTCTTTTCCGCCTGCTACTAAGGAGGCTGTTTAGGTACTGAAACAGTGCTTGGTGGCTGTGATGGCCTGGATGAGGGGTGAATCCAGACAAGACAGAGGCACTCCTGGTCAGTCATAAGGACAAACAGGTTATAGGATTACAGCCTGTGTTGGATGGGGTTACACTCCCCCTGAAGACACAGGTTCGCAACTTGGAAATGATCCTGAAATCATCACTGAGCCTGGAACCTCAGGTTCCGGTGGTGGCCAGGAGAGCATTCACATAATTAAAACTTGTGTGCCAGCTGTGCCCATACCTTGACCAGCCAGACTTCCCCATGGTGGTCCATGTTCTTGTCACATCTCAAATAGATTACTGCAACGTGCTCTATATGGGGTTGCCTTTGAAGACTGTTTGGAAGCTTGAAGTAATCCAATGGGTGGCAGCCAGGTTGCTCACCGGAGTGGCATACAGGGAGTAACACAACAAATAAACAAATAAACTTTATCTTGAATTTTATCTGCCAAAGAGAGCTGGTGCTTCACCAAACTACAACTACTGGTATCCATAGCATTGAGCCTTGGAAGTTATAGTGCTGACAAATGGCATTAATTCCAAAGTGTAGATGTATCATGACGTTAACAAAATGGGTATTTGAGCTTCAAACGCACAGGGAAAGCACGCTACACCACATTTTCAGTCACACTTCACAACACCATTCAAAATTAGATACCTACATTCTTATTTTCTCCAAAAATAAAACCTGGGGTTCATACTTTGGTTTGGAACATTTGTTTTCCTTTCTCCAAGTCAGCTGCAACACCGTTTCTGTGGGAAAATGAGACAGGGCTTTTCAAGATCCGCATCTTTGCATGCTGCGATTTTATTCATCCAAGAAATGTGATCTTTTCTCCTCCCGCTGCTGCATTCCCCAACAAAACTTTGTTCATTTGGTTGCTTAAAAGGGAACTTTTTGGAGGCAAAAAAAAAAGGTAGCGAAAAAAAACAGACAACAAAATCTCCAGGAGGTGTGACTTAAAAGGAATCCCGTTGCATTGGGAAGCTGTTAATAGGGAACTATCTCCTAGCATTTGAAGCACCGCAGCTGCTAAAAATCCATCTGGAAGAGGAGAATTTTAATGCAACATAATGGAAGGTGGTGCATTTCCTTTGCTAATCCCCTGTGTTGGTTTCCTTAATAGTTTAATGCGCTCAGGTGGCCAACAAGTTGTCAAGGAAGGACTTCTTGCTTTTCGCAGGGAGATCTTTCAAAGCTAACAGAGGTATCAGTCTGAGAATTTATCTCTCCCAGTCAGTACATTCAGCGACATCTTCCAGGGATTATAAGCAAGCATGAGCTGGGTATTCAGCCATGTTCTGGGAGTTAAAGAAGTGTGTGTGTGTGGGGGGGGGGGGGTCTTCTTGTATTTTATTGTATACTTTATAATATTTTAAATCTGTACCTATAGTCTCAAACTAAGTTCTCTAAGGCAGTGTTTCTCAACCTTCCTAATGCCGCAACCCCTTAATACAGTTCCTCATGTTGTGGTGACCCCCAGCCATAAAATTATTTTCGTTGCTACTTCATAACTGTAATTTTGCTACTGTTATGAATTGTAATGTAAATATCTGATATGCAGGATGTATTTTTATTCACTGGACCAAATTTGGCACAAATACCCAATATGCCCAAATTTGAATACTGGTGGGGTTGAGGGGATTGATTTTGTCATTTGGGAGTTGTAGTTGCTGGGATTTATAGTTCACCTACAATCAAAGAGCATTCTGAACTCCGCCAATGATGGAATTGAACCAAACGTGACACACAGACAGGGGCGGCTCAACCCATTATGCAAAGTAAGCATTTGCAGTATAGTTGATTTTGCCCAGGGGCGCTCTTGAGGCACTCTTGGGGGAAAATAGACCTTGACATATGCGAGTTGTAGTTACTGGGATGTATAGTTCACCTACAATCAAAGAGCATTCTGAACTCCACCAATGATGGAATTGAACCAAATATGGCACACAGAACTCCCACTATAAGCAGAAAATATATATCAATGATGGTTGGGGGGGGGGGAAAAATACTGTTTGCTTACCATTGAAAATTACCTAGGGCCACCTCTGCACACAGATCTCCCATGACCAACATGAAATACTGGAAGGGTTTGGTGGGCATTGACCTTGAGTTTTGGAGTTGTAGTAAACTTACATTCAGGAACCACTGTGGACTCAAACAATGATGGATCTGGACCAAACTTGGCACGAATACTCAATATGCCCAAATGTGAACACTGGTGCAGTTTAAGAAAGCTAGACCTTGACATTTGGGAGTTGTAGTTGCTGGGATTGATAGTTCACCTCCAATCAAAGAGCATTCTGAAGAGCATTCATAACATTATAGTTATGAAGTAGCAACTAAAATAATGTTATGGTTGGGGGTCACCACAACATGAGGAACTACATTAAGGGGTCTGGGCATAAGGAACATTGAGAACCACTGGTTTAGCCCATTGCACCAACAAATCTCTGGGTGACGTGCAGATTGAATACAGCATCCAATACCATCTTGTTGTTCTGCTTGTTGTTCCTGTTATCTTTGTTTATATCAACTTTATTTATATCCCACCTATCCCTCAGGGTGGCTTGAAAATTAAAATGTTTGAGATGTGTAGCATGACCCTCTTATTCACAAATCTGATACATACAGTTTCCGTTACACAAACTCCAAAAAAGAAGGGCACTCCTGGCCACCACAGAAACCTAATAGATCTCAAGATTCCAAGTTGAATCCAAGATTATTCCCAAATCGCAAACCAGCATCTTCAAGTTCTTTGAAAGGTTAGCTGAGATTATATAAGGACCCTAAATGTGTCTGATGGGAGTCAGATTTAGGCAGATAAAAGTCCTATTGGACAAGCAGAGCTGGGCCATCACAAGCTGTTATGCTGAGTCCCATATAAGATGAGCAGTATCAGGATCATGGTGCTTGTCATGCTTTTCAAATGCTTTGCAACTCTCAATGATGGGATGTGCAAAAAAATGGTGATACTGGGATTTAAGAGGGGTTGTTTTTCATTTGTGGCTTGAGATGATGAGTAAATATGTGGGAGAGGAGAGGAAAAAGTGATCTGTGCGATGATGCCAAGGTCATTCCTGTAAGGAATCTGGCCTGAGAGAGAAGGAAAGGTGATGCTTTGGAAGATGTTTTTGGTTGTTGGTGAATGGAAGGAAAATCCACAAATATATCTGAACCGTTTCATGTTTCTAAGTATATTGTGTAACTAATGGCTGTTTTCCATGAAAAGGCCAGTGCGAGTTGACACTCAAAGCTTCCAGAATCGCCAAACACAAGACACTGAAGCCGTGGATTTAAACAAAAACTTTCCCTTTCAAGCACTGCCATAGCAACTGATCGTTATATATGATTGATGGCAGAGGCAGCAATTTCTATATTTATTACGTTTATGCAAACTCTTAATGTTCAAGCTGCTCTCAGAAGCTTTTTAGTAAAGATGTGTGAAATGGAAATGCGGGGAATTCTGTTGTGAAGCTTTTTCTCATAGGTCAGAGCCACAGCTTTTGGATTTGGAGAGCTGCTAATTAACATCTTTCTGATTCAAATTACACCCTCTCCAGATCATTTCATACATGCATGCCTCACTCAGCTGCATTGTATGCGAGGTTTTCCAGGCATGTCTCATTGCATCATAGGTTTTGAAGTCTACAGGTTGCAAAATACTTGCATATATGGCACGCATGGTGATTTTACGCAGAGTTGCAAGGCATGATATGATTTCTAGAGGAGGAAAGTTAGTGAACAATACCACAATTGGACCCATTCCTATTGAATATCTTAAAATGATTGGACACTGAGACCAACAATGCTCTAAAAATACGACTTTGGCATATTTATTAGGCTTGAGTCCGGCTCCATTTTTAGCCATTCCCTTTGGCCAATCCAACTTCATCGGTTTCTTCGGGTGCCCAAAAAGGCAAGGGCCCAGCCATCAGAGCTTCCCATTCGAAAAGGGAACAAGCTCTTCCTCCCCTATTCTGCAAAACAGTTGAATCTTTTTGGTTTTCCTTTATTTTCTTGTTTCTTTTTATTTATTAGGATTGACTGGGGAGTTGGGGACATGTGTGTGCATTTGGGAATTTAATGGAGAGTCACCCTTTTAGCTTCTTTTCCTCCTTCTCTTCCTCTCTTTCAGAAAATATTTCTAAAAGATAATATTGATAATTAATAATAGTAATCTCAGGAAACAAAAAGAGAAGCCTATCACTCCTCTAGAGTAGAAAGTAGAAACAGCTTTAAGGAAGCAAAACCTGAAGCAGAAGGGAGATTGCAGGCAGCAGAGAAAAGGAGAGGGGATTTTTAAGGTAGTCCAGGGAAGATAGCTCCACTGAACTCCAGGTCATTGCTCTTCCTTTCCTGGGCCTTCTTAAAATGCTTTAGAAAGCTGTGTGGTGCACACCTGCCTGCAGAAGGGAAAGGATCACAGAAAGAGGTATCTTAACCAGAGATTCTCAAACTATAGCCCACGGGCCAGATGCGGCCCTCCAAGGTCATTTACTTGGTCCTCACTCAGGGTCAACCTAAGTCTGAAACAACTTGAAAGCACACAACAACAACAATCCTATCTCATCAGCCAAAAGCAGGTCCACCCTTCCCACTGAAATACTAATAAGTTTATATTTGTTAAAATTGTTCTTCATTTTAATTATTGTATTGTTTTTAAGTGTTTTTTTTTTGCACTACAAATACGATATATGTAGTATGCATAGGAATTCATTCATTCATTCATTTTTTTTTTCAAATTATAATCCAGCCCTCCAGTTTGAGGAACTGTGACCTGACCCTCTGTTTAAAAAGTTTGAGGACCCCTGGTGGTCTTAACTCTCTGGTGCTTTTAATCCAGTCTTAACATCACTGACTCTCTTAATGGATGAAGCTGACAATGACTGTTTTATTGAAGAACTATATTTTAATTGACTGTATGTTCTTTGATGCTTGACTGTTTGATCCATTTTATTAGCCAATGCATTTTATGTTGTTTTAATTATATGTATACATGTACTACTAATAATAATTTAATCATAATAACTTTATTTTTATACCCTGCCTCCATCTCCCCGGAGGTACTCGGGGCGGCTTACATGGGGACGAGCCCAAAACAAATATGATTAAAATATAAAAACAACAGAAAAAATAAAAAATAAAAACAACAGAAGAAAACAGAATGAAACAACAACATTACAACAGAATATAAGAGCAAGCATCAAACCAAATCATTAATGTTATTTGAATGTTTGCCAATTTTGTTTTATGTCTGGAAGCCACCCTAAGTCTCTTCGAACTACTTCTATTACTATTATTATTATTATTATTATTATTATTATTATTATCCCTGTTGCTAAAACCCAGACTCCCTTGAAGGGAAAAAAGGAAAGGCAGGAAAGGAAAGGGGAGCCTCGGAAGTTCCCCATTGCTGCCAATGGGCCAAATATAGCTGGGGTTTGTTTGTTTGTTTGTTTGTTGTTGTTGTTTTGCATGAGGACCGAAAAAGGCTATCTAGCTATCCACCCATTTTCAGGATGTGCATAAAAATGGATACCCTAACCCTAACCGATACCCGGCCTGCAGAAACGGAGTGAGGTTCAGCTGAAATGCACAAACCTAATATTTATGCCCAGTGAATACTAACCCAGTTTCAGGGACCAGATCATTCTTCATTGCTCCCAGTGCCAACCATACCCTCCGTGCTACTCCATAAATCTTGACTGAATTACATCCGCACTTGATACCAGACACCCATACAACTGGCCAAATTTCCTCTGTTCTCTCATAATCTAATCACAACTAAGGAATTAATGTTTTCCCACCAATCTTTTTTCTAGTCACTAGAAAGGGTTTCAGCCATATCCTCCTTTGAAGAATGCGCACTGGCTCGTTCATTGAGTTTGCACTTGCACAGGGGCGGCTCAACCCATTACGCAAAGTAAGCATTTGCAGTATAGTTGATTTTGCCCAGGGGCACTCTTGAGGTACTTTGGGGGAAAATAGACCTTGACATATGTGAGTTGTAGTTACTGGGATGTGGAAGGCAAAAGGAAGAGGGGCCGACCAAGGACAAGATGGATGGATGGCATCCTTGAAGTGACTGGACTGACCTTGAAGGAGCTGGGGGTGGTGACGGCCGACAGGGAGCTCTGGCGTGGACTGGTCCAGGAGGTCACGAAGAGTCGGAGACGACTGAGAAATGTATAGTTCACCTACAATCAAAGAGCATTCTGAACTCCACCAATGATGGAATTGAACCAAATATGGCACACAGAACTCCCACAACGAACAGAAAATATATTTCAGTGATTGGTTGGGGGGGGGGGGGGCAAAAATACTGTTTGCTTATTGTTGAAAATTACCTAGGGCCGCCTCTGCACTTACATTATAGTCAAATAGCCAAAGCATTTTGTATTGTACAGTATTATATATGCATAGGTGCTTAGTAGACTTGTGCAATCTCGGTAAACCTTGACCTGTTTCATATCCCAGCTTTTGATGGGGGCCCCGATCCATTTTTGGGGAGCCTCTCAAAATTGGGAGGACAGATATCTGTTTTCACTCTGGGATGCTGAAAGATCAGTTTTCTATTGGCCCATTATTGGGGGGGGGGGCTTCCCTGGCTCCCCTTCCCATCATAGGCATTTAAGCTGTTTCTTCTCTAGAAGAGAAGCGCTTAGCTACAGGCCGGTGCACAGTTTAAGGAGGCTTCTTACCTATTTCTACTCTAGAGGAGAGGTGCTCGGCTGCAGGCAGATGCATGCTTTCTCTCCCAGTCCTGCACACCACATGCAGTCTTTCCAAGGTATTTAAAGGAGGCAAGTTCTTAAAGCAGTTTCTTACTTTAGAAGAGAGGCGCTCAGCTGCAGGCAGGCACGTACATTTTAAGGAGGCTTCTTACCTGTTTCTACTCTAGAGGAGAGGTGCTTGGTTGCAGGTAGGCACACACATTTTAAGGAGGCTTACTCTAGAGCAGTGGTTCTCAACCTGGAGTCCCCAGATGTTTTTGGCCTTCAACTCCCAGAAATCCTTACAGCTGGTAAGCTGGCTGGGATTTCTGGGAGTTGTAGGCCAAAAACATCTGAGCCCAGGTTGAGAACCACTGTTCTAGGGGAAAGGTGCTGCAGGAATGTGTGCATGGCTCTCTCTCCTGGGCCTGCACCACACCAGTAGCCACACACTCTTTCCAAGGCATTTTAAGGGGGCTTCCCACTTCTAGGTAAGGAAGAGTGATGGCTTTCTGGAAGGGTAGTAGTTTTCAGGGGGGTGGTTATTAAAAAAGATTAAACTGTGATGTTGAAAAGCAGAGGAAGAGCTGGGATCGGCTCCCTCTTGCTTTCATGTTGAGCGAGTTTTCGTGCCAGGGCCCCCCTTCCCGTTACGTGCTCCTGAAGTTGCTGGAGGTACCATATTTACTGAAGGAAACAGGATTCACACACAACCCTAGTGCTTAGTGGTCTATTTTTTATTCTATATACTCACAGACCAACAGCATGTGCACCTGTATCTTATTGGTGTGTGCCAACAACAGGATACCCTTTGAATACATTGTTGAATGATGAGGCAACCATCATGTAAATGCCATTGATTCAATTAGTTGAATCAGTGGCAGGATTCAGACTACATTCATTTGGCAGCACATGGAAACATAAAAGAATGAAATATGACACCAAAATAACAAAAGGCAGCATTTCAGATTCAGAGAATGTTGGAAGGAGGGTGGACTAGTAAAGGTAAAGTTAAAGGTTTTCTCCTGACATTAAGTCTAGTCATGTCCGACTCTGGGGGTTGGTGCTCATCTCCTTTTCTAAGCCGAAGAGCCGGCATTGTCTGTAGACACCTCCATGGTCATGTGGCCAGCATGACTGCATGGAGTGCCGTTACCTTCCAGCTGGAGTGATACCTATTGATGTACTCACATTTGCATGTTTTCAAACTGCTAGGTTGGCAGAAGCTGGTGGTTAACAGCGAGAGCTCACCCCGCTCCCCGGATTCAAACCTGTGACCTTTTGGTCAAAAAGTTCAGCAGCACAGCGGTTTAACCCACTGCACCACCTTCCAAACTTCTATATCCAGCATGGCTGACTTGGGGTTTTCTGGGAGCTGTGGTCTGAAAAACCAATTTTTAAGGCTCTGAGAAGCAGATCATTTCTCTGGAGCGACAGGAACAAATGGAAACATGAAGGAATGCAATGGTGGTGTTGATGTAAACATCGGTTTAACACAAAGCCCCATGTACTGTGTGGTTTTATGTGTGGGGTATGTGGCTGTGTGTGTTGATCAATGGTTACTCATGTCCTACTGCAGCAATATTATTTTCTATATTCTTTGGTCCTGGGCAGGTGGTTCCCCACCTGTGTTGCCTTTCAAAAATGTCCATCCTTAATCCCTCCTTTGTTAACGCTGCCGGCAATAAACCTGAATTATTGTGCTCCAGTGAGAGCTATAATCTGCAGGCTTTTCGCAAGGCTTTTCTTGGCCTTTGCTCACGCCGTATGTTTTCAGAGGTGATTAAAGGAAGGAACACATGTCCTTCCTTTCTTTCTGCTCGTGTTTTCCTGCCGCAGAGTCTGGTTGGGGCTGGGGGAAAAAGGGAATCTTTCCAGAAAACAATTTAATCAATTTTCTTTATACACCATAATAAAGTGCATTATTGGTGAAGTTTGAAAGGAAAGAGCTTGAAAGAGCCAAGTCAATCTGTTGATGGGACTGTATTTAGGCTGAAGGAAATGGCTGGGATGGGGTTCATGTTAACAAGACTCAGTGGGGAGGCTTTCTGAGCAACTCCAGTAGGAGTTTGTCGCTTATTCTCAAAAGGGCTAAAGACAGTATTTGGACTGCAGCACCCCTAAAAGTAAGTTTGTAGCCTGAATCCTGTTGGTGGCATATATGTGAAAATTCCTCTTTATGCATATTGTTGTACCTTTTTGACTCTTGTTTATTCATGGTTATATAAACAAAGGCCCTTGTGAAAGGTAACCCTTTCACAAGGGCCCAAGTCAGGCATGGGCCAGCTCTGGGCCTCCAGGTGTTTTGGACTTCAACTTCCACAATTCCTAACAGCCTCAGGCCCTTTCCTTTTCTCCCTCAGCTGCTTAAGCTATCCCTCCCAATTTGGTGTCGTCTGCAAACTTGATGATCCTGCCTTCTAACCCTTCATCTAAGCCAGGGGTCCTCAAACTTTTTAAACAGAGGGCCAGGTCATAGTCCCTCAAACTGTTGGAGGGCCAGATTATAATTTGGAAAAAACATGAATGAATTCCTATGCACACTGCACATATCTTATTTGTAGTTTTTAAAAAACCACTTAAAAACAATACAATAATTAAAATGAAGAACAATTTTAACAAATATACACTTATTAGCATTTCAATGGGAAGTGTGGGCCTGCTTTTGGCTGATGAATTAGGATTGTTGTTGTTTTTGTGTGCTTTCAAGTCGTTTCAGACTTATATTGACCCTGAGTGAGGGCCGGGTAAATGACCTTGGAGGGCCGTATCTGGCCCCCGGGCCATAGTTTGATGACCCCTGATCTAAGTGATTAATAAAGATGTTGAACAGGACCAGGCCCAGGACGGAACCCTGCGGCACTCCGCTCGTCACTTCTTTCCAAGATGAAGAGGAAGCATTGGGGAGAATCACCTTCTGGGTTCGTCCATTTAACCAATTACAGATCCACCTCACCGTAGTTTTGCCTAGCCCACATTGGACTAGTTTGTTTGCCAGAAGATCATGGCGGACCTTGTCGAAGACTTTACTGAAATCCAGATACGCTACATCCACGGCATTCCCCGCTTCTACCCAGCTTGTAACTCTATCGAAAAAAGAGATCTGGCATGACTTGTTTTTGATAAATCCATGTTGACTATTAGCAATGACCGCATTTGTTTCTAAGTGTTTGCAGACCACTTCCTTAACAATCTTTTCCAGAATCTTGCCTGGTATCGACATGAGGCTGACCGGGTGGTAATTATTTGGGTCATCCTTTTTTCCCTTCTTGAAGATTGGGACCACATTGGCCCTCCTCCAATCTGCAGGAACTTCTCCCGTTCTCCAAGAACTCTCAAAGATGATTGCCAATGGCCCATGCCTGACCTAAATTGCTATTTGAAACTACAGGGGATCCACTGAATCCAGTGGATTTGCTTTTATGTTGTGTTATCACTCAACAATTTGACTCTACTTCTGTTGGAGTGAACCAACAGGATTCTAGACCTACAATTCCATTTTCTTGGATGATGCACGACTATTTGTCAATGCCTTCCATGTACTGCTTTCTTTGCTGGGTTTGCAAAGAGAGCCACTGTGCGTTTCTCATTACATAATGGGGAAAAAATAAACACATTTGCAAATATGCAGTTGGTTGCACATTCTTGGTATTCTGCAGGGTTTGTAGTTCAATCATGACAAAACTAGGTTGCTGTGACTTTCCACTACTTTAACAGCAACCTCTCCACAAAAGTCAACATTGACACTGAAATACAACACCTAAGCTCTGCAAGTGCAGCATTTTTCCAAATGAAGCAGTGAGTGTTTGAGGATCAGGACATCCGTAGGGAGATCAAGATGCTTGTTTATAAAGCCATTGTCCTCCCAACCCTGTTATACGGCTGCAAAATGTGGACTGCTTACAGACGTCACACTCAACTCCTGGAACAATTCCATTATCGTTGCCTCCAAAAAATCCTTCAAATCTCTTAGAAAGACAGATGGACAAATATCAGAGTGCTGGAAGAAGCAAAGACCACTAGCATTGAAGCAATGCTCCTACACGATCAACTCCGCTGGACTGAATGCCACATTGTCCGAATGCCCGATCACTGTCTCCCAAAGCAATTACTCTACTCCCAACTCAAGAATGGAAAACAGAATGTTGATGGACAGGAAAGGAGATTTAAAGTTGGGCTTAAAGCTAACCTTAAAGACTGTGGCATAGACACTGGTAACAGGAAAGCCCTGGCCCTTCAGCACTCTCACTGGAGGTCAGCTGTGACCAGCAGTGCTGCAGAATTTGAAGAGGCATGAATGGAGAGCGAAAGGGAAAACCTGCCAAGAGGAAGGCACAACAAGCCAACCTTGACCGGAACCGCCTTCCACTTGGAAACCAATGTCCTAACTATGGAAGAACATGTGGGTCAAGAATAGGGCTCTACAGTCACCTACGAATCCACCGTCAAGACCCTACACTTGGAAGGCCATCATACTCAGACAATGAGAGATCGCCTAAGTAAGTAAACTGTGAGCTTTCTGGGCTGTATGGCCATGTTCCAGAAGCATTCTCCCCATATAGCCCAGAAACTCACAGCAACCCAGTGACTCTGGCCATGAAAGCCTTCGATGACAGATGACAAAACTGTAGGACAGATTTACACTGTTGTTGTGTGCCTTTAAGTCATTTCCAATATATGCCGACCTGAAGGCAAACGTATCACAGGTGGGGAATTCTTTTGGCAGTATTATGCTATACAAGCATAATTTAGGATATCAGACAATGTGTTGCCCCAGTTCCATAAATAGAATGACATTCTAGCCAAGGTTTTTTTTTTTTTTACTGCAGGGGACTTCATTATGTGAAATCTTTTCATTTTAGTCATTCAAAATGTCCTGGTCCAAAATGGTCCTTGTTCTAAAATGTCCTAGTAGAGCAATAGCTTGCTACAGTTTTTAAGGATTAATTGATTTGTTGCAGCAACTTGCAAAGAAATCTTGGAAGTGTGTGTCTAAATATTTACTTGGTGAGTTTCCTCCTTCCTTTCGAGTGTTTGCGCTGCCACAAACTGTGCTTGCACCTTCTGGCTAAAAGCAAACATAATACATTAAATGTACTTCATCCTGTCTCTATAAATAGGTTTTTGGTCGTATCAGGAGCGACTTGAGAAACTGCAAGTCACTTCTGATGTGAGAGAATTGGCCGTCTGCAAGGACGTTGCCCAGGGGATGCCCGGATGATTTGATGCATTTATCATCCTAGTGGGAGACTTCTCTCATGTCCTCGCATGAGGAGCTGGAGCTGATAGAGGGAGCTCATCCACCTCTCCCCGGATTTGAACCTGCGACCTGTTGGTCTTCAGTCCTGCCGACACAGGGGTTTAACACACTGCACCACTGAGGGCACAAACAAAGTTATTCTCATCTACTCAAGTGTCACCTTCTTTTTTGAATGACTAAAATGATTTCGCATAATGAAGTCCCTTGCAGTAAAACAGCCTTGGCTAGAATGTCATTCTAAATAGGTGAAAAGGAATCATCCCCTGATTTTACCTGAGGGCCCATCCAGACAGTACCTTTATCCCAGGAGCTTCCGCAGCAAACAGGAGGGTGGGCAGGCACCATTTCCTGTAAACACGGAAACAATTGCAAAGGCAAAAAACTCAAGATTTCCAGGTGTGGGAATATCATGATTGTGAGCTGAATATGCGGATCTTCGCATGTCTGTATGCCCCTGCAATCGGAAATCACTGTTCCCTGATTGGATGTTTGTTCCTGATTGGTCAGTTCCTAAAAAGAAGGCAAAAACTTTGATTGTGTGCCAGAAACTTCATGAAACACGTGGAGGGCACATTTTCTCTAGCCAAGACAAAGTTGTGCCTCCCTAGTTGATGTTGTACATCATTTCGAAAGAAGAGCAATCAGGAACAGTCATGCATAACCCAGGAACAGCACCCTGTTGTTTGATGCCACAAGTACACAACCAAATCTGTCTAGACAGAAGGCCAGGCAGCCAGGCTCTAAAAAGTGTCAATAATGACAAAGTTCTGTTCTTGCCTTGAAAGTGTGTGTTTCTGCATATTTCTGCAGTGCAGAAGTGGTCCTACCCCATAAATTTTGATTGTGTGACAGATACTTCATGAAACATCTGGAGGGCACAGCTTCTCTGGCCAGGACAAAGAATGGAACTTTTGCAGTGATTCTCTGCATATCCACATATTAAAAAACTGCCAACGTTTCCAGCAGAAATCCCATGGCGGCTATCTTGAGAGCCTCAAATCTGGACAATGGAGGCAGAAATCCTGGGACTAACAGGTCTGTATGTGGACCTCTTCTAAAGTCCGGGATTTTTTGCCCCTGTTTAAAACCCGTGATTCAGTGCTGTCTGAAAGTGCCCTGAGTTTGGGAACCACCCTTTTAGATAAGTTTTGTCAGTGGCTACTAATCTTGAAAGATATACACATCATTCCATCTCAGAAGCACCGTATTAGTTGTCAGAGAGCATAGAGTTGTCCTCAGTTCCTGCTTTTGGTCTTTCCTTGGACATCCATTTGACCAGAATAGAAACAGGACCCACAACAAGATGGCTCTTTGGTCTGATCCAGGTAGGCTTTCTCCAATTCACATCACAAAAACCTTGGAAATGTCAGAATAGGTACATATCCCTCTGCTTGTCAGAAGATTGGAAACTTTTTGGACAAGTTGAGAGATTCAAAAGGTATGATATATGTTTCAGGAAGAAGTGTGCATGAATCTATTTTCATGTCCCCTAAATGTATTTTCATGTCCCCTAAAATCTTGTGGGCGGTAATAATCATATTGCTTGAACCAGTGTTTCTCAACCTTCCTAATGCTGCGACCCCTTAATACAGTTCCTCATATTGTGGTGACCCCCAACCATAAAATTATTTTCGTTGCTACTTCATAATTGCAATTTTACTACTGTTATGAATTGTAATGTAAATATCTGATATGGTGGATGTATTTTCATTCACTGGCACAAATACCCGATACGCCCAAATTTGAATACTGGGGGGGGGGGGGTGTTGATTTTGTCTTTTGGGAGTTGTAGTTGCTGGTATTTATAGTTCACTTACAATCAAAGAGCATTCTGAACTCCACCAACTTTGGAATTGAACCAAACATGGCACACAGAACTCCTGTGACCAACAGAAAATATTGGAGGGGTTTGGTGGGCACTGACCTTGAGTTTTGGAGTTGTAGTTCACCTGCATCCAGAGAGCACTGCAGACTTAAACAATGACGGATCTGGACCAAACTTGGCACATATACTCAATGTGCTCAAATGTGAACACTGGTGGAGTTTGGGGAAAGTAGACAATGACATTTAGGAGTTGTAGTTGCTGGGATTTATAGTTCACCTACAATCAAAGAGCATTCTGAACCCTACCAATGATAGAATTGGGCCAAACTTCCCACACAGAACTCCCATGACCAACAGAAAATACTGTGTTTTCTCGTGGTCTTTGGCAACCCCTCTGACACCCCCTCGCAACCCCTCCAGAGGTCCTGACACCCAGGTTGAGAAACCCTATCTTAAAACATTAGTACTTGCATAATGATTTATTTTGAGCTGTACCTCGTCCCCTTCAAAGAAAAAAAAGTACATGGAATATGAACATGCCTGCTGAAGGCACCGATTGCTTGCTTATAAGCAGAAAAGTTTGCTCAGTAGAGCAGAAATACAGCATACGAAGGGAATGAAACCAGCCAGCCAACCTGCCTAATTTTGCCCCGGGGGTTCCCTGTGCTACCAGCAGTCTTTACTCTTTACTCTTGTCTCACTCTATGGGTGCATCCATCCGGTGTAAAATGCCGTATGAGATCTGACCAGCAGTCACCAGCCTCTGTCCCTCCCTTTTCTGCTCAGAGCTAAGGAAGTTGTATCTTCCTCACTCTCCCAGGTAAACACTCAGAAAGGCATCCACAAAGCTCTGAGCAGTGCCAGGAATTTTTGCTTTAAAACATTGTTAAACAACATGATTTTATCCTGGCCTAGTGACCAATATAATCAACCAGGGGCCTCATAAGATTTTGCATCTGATTTGCACACAGTCAGAACTTGGGATGTGGAAGTGGTCAAAACATTACTTTTGATCACGGTTACATTTTGAATACATTCCTCCATGAGGATTTGGGGAGTTGTATTAAAAGCAATATTTCCACTTTTTTTCTCCTATTGGGATTGGCATCTCAAAACATACATTTCTGATGCTCTTAGGAACCCCTGTGGCAGAGAAGGCTAAAGATCTCTCTGCCTGTCCTTCTCTTCCTTTTTGGTCACAGACTATGAATTCTCCCACCAAAAGCCCTCCTCTGCTGTGATTGAATGGCCTCTCAGCCAAGGGGAGGGCTGTTTCTGAGACTCCAAGTGGAGAAGGGTGAGCAGGCATGCTCAGTGCATGGCAGTGTGGTGTGCAAGTGTGGGCAAAGGAGAGTGTGCTGGTATGTCTTTATTTTCTTTCTATTAAGTGTTTGCATGCATTCCAAAGTTTCAGGGATTCCGCAAAAAGGTGGCTTCCTTTGGTTTGCAGTCATAGGGCAGGCCACCTGTCTATCATTGCTAAGTTTGGATCCGCCCCTTATCCCAGGGAGATAGGAAGGGAAGAGGGGGCCATTTTTAGTTAGTCTTAGTGAGGAAAACTAAGTTAGAGGACGTGGATAAGCTTCACCTGCAGAAAGGCATCATTTTGCAAGACATTCCGGGGAGAAATTCCCAAAGCTCTGGCTGGGAGCTTGCAGCCTCTCAGTCTTACAGCATCTGAGGGTAACAGCCCTAAAGTCTTAAAGAAATTCCATAGGGAAAACAGCTTTGCAGACCCAAAGAACTCCAGCTGGAGAATCTACAAGCTTTGTCTGGTAGGTTTACTCGGTACCAAGATGCAGTTTGGAATCGGTAGTAGATCCCACATCAACAAAACTTAGATAACAGACAGCCTGGGAGAGGTTAAAAAAGGGTTTTCCTCTCAAAGTATAAGAACAATTAACAAAGACAGTTGCCTGTCCCTTGTGGAGAAGATTAAGGAAGCCACCAGTTGATTTAAAGCCTTGAAGCATTTGTTTGACTCATTGAAGATTTGAGAAATATCTGTTTAATTTGTTCAATAATAAAGGACTTTGTTTAACTTTTCAAGCCATCTAAAGACCATTTCTTCAGGAAAATCATTGAGGGCCTCTTTTGTAGCACCCTGGCTTCCCCTGGGCACAAGGTGCATGTCCTATTTCAAAAGACAATTATTATAGGCCCAGTGCATGACAGAACAGGGAGTGTGCGAGGCTGGAGGGAGGCTTGCACCAGCAAGTTCCTTCAAGGCATGGGGGTTCTTTAGGTAACCTTGGGCCAATTCTTTGGAACTGCCTAGTCAAAGGCACAGTGGAACATCCATGTTTTTAGGTTCTTGCAGAAGGTGGACAGGGTAGGTGCCAGTCTGATATCCCTAGAACTCAATCAAGATTGAGAGGCAAGTTCTAGCAACTATGAAGGATACTTTACATGACTATTCTCGCCCCCCATTTTATCTTCTCAGCAAACCTAGCTGAGAGGTTCACCATTCCAAATGACTTTTGTGGCTGAATGGAGACTTCTACCTGCATCTCCAAAATCCTGGTTCAGCCCTTTTGACCTTGATGATACCCCATTGGCTCAGTGGCTATTAACATGCGGCGAGCTGTTGATTTTCACTGGGATAAGTGAACATGTTCCCCATTCATTCTGTAACACCATGGAGAAAACCATGGCATTTATCTGCTAATGCTACCTCTCCACATACTGAAATATTCAGATGTCTTTGCTTGCTCTTTGACTCATCAGGCTCTTCAAATAAGTACAATGGGATTCATTCTGTGTGCATTACCAGCAACATCGGAGAAGAAATTGTGACCCAACTGGCCTCTGGAACTGCTTGGGCTTCAGATTTGCTTTATTTCATTGGGGGAGGGGGGGATCCTGCCCGATCAGATAAATTTAAATACATGGCAGAAAGGATAGCTAGGCAAGAATTGACCTAACCCATGGCAATGACACCGCAGAGCCCAAAACAATCTGTACCCTTCAGAGATTCTCCTAGGCTAAAAAAGTCCTAGTTGAAAGTCAGCTGAAACTCTTTGTTTTGCTTCTTTTCCCTTCTCGGTAGTACGTGCAATGAGCACAGCAACCAAGATGAAGCTTGTTCCATGTGTTGTGGCAGTAAACAAGGGAGGATATGGCATTAGAAAATCAAAGGCTATTTTATTTATTTTATCTATTGTGTCAGGAGCAAGCAGACATTTGTATTACATTTTTAACAAAACAAACAAACATACAGACAAAACACAAAGTTTGCAAGCTTGGTAGTTGATTAAATGTCCTTTGACCAGTATCTGGCCACTTGGAGTGCCTTTGGTGTCACCATTGTTCATGTAGCAGGACTCAGGTTGCATTGCAGCAGGTGGTCAGTGGTTTGCTCTTCTCCACACTCACATGTCGTGGATTCAATTCTGTAGCCCCATTTCTTAAGGTTAGCTCTGCATCTCGTGGTGCCAGAGCGCAGTCTGTTCAATGCCTTCCAAGTCGCCCAGTCTTCTGTGTGCCCAGGGGAAGTCTCTAATTTGGTATCAGCCATTGATTGAGGTTCTGGGTTTGGGCCTGCCACTTTTGAACTCTCGCTTGCTGGGGTGTTCCAGCGAGTGTCTCTGCAGATCTTAGAAAACTATTTCTTGATTTGAGTCGTTGACATGCAGACTGATACCCAAACAAGGGATGAGCTGGAGATATCACTGCCTTGGTCCTTTTACTATTGGCTGTTACTTCCCGGAGGATGACAGGTAGTGCAATACTGGCTAGACAGTGTAGTTTCTCCAGTGGTGTAGAGTGCAGACACCCCGTGATAATGCGGCTGACCTGACATGAGAGGCAAAGTTTAGAAACATTGAAAGCACCAAGTGGCCATGTTAGTGGCGTATTCTGGAAGTTGAATTCCACAAAGGTAAGTTTCTGAACTCTTCTACAATAGTGGTCCCTATGTGCAGTTGTGGGGCAGTCATACAGACCATAAATCTAGCAGACCCCATCCCAAACTATGCATAGTCACAGCTACTGTCTAAGCTTGTGCAGGGATTTGGTTTGGTCAGTTCTCTTGGGCCAATCCAGCTTGTTCAACTTGTTCAGTTGGCCATAACAGTAAGGGCTCAACCACCACATTTTTTTCATTCCAGGATGGACCACAGGGCAGCCAATCATGGCTCCTCCTCTCCTATTCAGCACCACATGTCAAGAGAATACATAGAGCCAATGGAGGAGCTTTGGTTACTGTAGCACCAAATCAATTCAGCTTTGAAAGTTGTAGCAAACAGTGGTTCTCCTAGCTGAGCTGGACCTTTGCATACAGGTCTTCTCCTGAGCCGAGCCCTTCAAGTCTGGAGAACTTCCACCTTTATCTCCCATCCAAAAAAAAAGGGAGATCCAGGTCCTGAGATCTGGCAACCTAACCACAATACATAACAGATCCCATGACTTATCACACAACAGATTTTGAAACCTTCTGAAGTTTCAAAAAGTGTTTGTTAAGAGATGGGAAGAACTCTTGTTCAAGAAGTTCTGTGTTTGGAGATGTAAAAAATACCAGCTTCATGTTCTGAACTGGATCCACGTGATGCATCATTTCTAGAAAATGCATTCTGACTCAGGGGAACTGCTAGTACTGACTTACACTATCATTTTCAGTGGTGACTATTCCCAAAAAATATGTGTGAATCTGTGACTTGTGCTATCCTACCATATCATTTCTTGTATATAATGTTGATGCAATGCCAATTTAGTAAGCCTGGTGTGACTCAGAATAATTGGCTGTTTACGGGAAGAAGAAGGCAATCTAGAAGGCAACTGGAGAGTATTGAAAGTCATCCCACAGATTAGAGATCAAATTGTATGTGTTTGATTTATGCCATTGTCAGCATGCCACCATTTTGTTCTATATCGGCTGTGAGGTCCAAGTGTCCATGGCCTGCATGTCTTGTACTTTACCTATTTTAAAGTTTAGAACAAAAGCAGAAAATGAGATGGAGTGCCAGGGAACATTTCACAGAAGAAAATTGAGAGATGTGTGGCCAAGCAACCTCAGAGTGTGATCAAAATGGCAAAAGTTATTAATGATGAAGAATATGCAAGCTAAGAAAGAATGACACAACTTCCTTTTGCCTTAGACTACTGAGAAGGAGAACATGATGCCCCTTCTCTTCTCTGACCAGAGTTAACTCAATGCAATCTATTGTTGCATTATGAACTACATTTGCAACAAGTAAGCTGATCGCAAATGGGACAAATCAAAGGAAAAGAGAGAAACTGGAACATTTTAAACCCTGTTGGAAAAGTTTGACGACAGTGCATTAATCAGGACAGTCCTTACCCAACTTAGATGACAATGTCCAGATAAAACATTTTCCCCCAGGCATGGGTAAGTGAAACAGTACATATGGTTTCTGCACTTCCAAGAGCCTCATTGTATATTCTTTTAAACCAGCATTTCTCAACCTGGGGGTTGGGACCCCTGGGGGTCATGAGGGAATGTCAGAGGGGTCACCAAAGTCCATCAGAAAACACAATATTTTCTGTTGGTCATGGGGGTTTTGTGTGGGAAGTTTGGCCCAATTCTATCGTTGGTGGGGATCAGAATGCTCTTTGATTGTAAGTGAACTATAAATCCCAGCACTACAACTCCCAAATGTCAAGGTCTATTTTCCCCAAACTCCACCAGTGTTCACATTTGGGCATATTAAGTATTCATGCCAGGTTTGGTCCAGATTCATCATTGTTTGAGTCCACAGTGCTCTCTGGATGTAAGTGAACTACAAGTCCAAAATTCAAGGTAAATGCCCATCAAACACTTCTAGTGTTTTCTGTTGGTCATGGGAGTCCTGTGTGCCAAGTTTGGTTCAATTCCATCATTGGTGGAGTTCAGAATGCTGTTTGATTGTGGGTTAACTATAAATCCCAGCAACTACACCTCCCAAATGACAAAATCACACACACTCCCCACCCACATTCAAATTTGGGCGTGTCGGTTATTTCTGTCAAATTTGGTCCAGTGAATGAAAATACACCCTGCATATCAGATATTTACATGACAATACATAACAGTATAAAATTACAGTTATGACATAGCACTGAAAATAATGTTATGGTTTTGGGTTACCACAACATGAGGAACTGATTTAAGGGGTCGTGGCATTAGGAAGGTTGAGAAACACAGTTTTCAACAGTGTCGTTAACTAATCATCATCATCATCATCATCATCATCATCACTTTATTTGTACCCTGCTACCATCTCCCCAAGGGACTCGGTGCGGCTTACATGAGGCCAAGCCCAAACACAACAATACAAACAATAATAACAACAATACAAGCATTTAAAAACATATACAATAAAATACACAACATTATCAATAAGACAACACACAACTAAAAACAGTGGGAAGGCCAAATGTAGAGTTAAAATTGGAAATAATGCTGGGACATGGACGAAAGGTGATACTGGTGTTTGTGGAAGGGCATACGAGCAGACCTAAAGAAATGTAAAGTGCTTTGGAGGACAAAGTGCTATGGGATCATTATTCCGGGAAGGCACCTGGAACAGCCACGTCTTCAAGCTCCTCCTGAAGACTGCCAGAGTTGGGGCCTGTCTGATGTCTTTAGGGAGTGAGTTCCAGAGTCAAGGGGCCACCACCGAAAAGGCCCTCTCAGGGCCGTAGCCAGAAAAAAATTTCGGGGAGTGTTGAAAATTTGGGGGGGGGGGTTGAAACCTGCCTCCTAGCTCACGCTGAAGCAAAGAGCACAGCAGGGGGCAGAGCAACCTTCCATAGCCTGCAGCTCCACCCCTGTCAACCACCTCCACCAAGTCTGGCCTCCTTAATGAGAGCATTCAACACACACACACCCAACTTGGTTGCTTCATTACATCGGCTATTGCTGCAAGTAATGACAGTGTGAATAAATTGTCAATATTTGCTTGAGGTAGTGCTTGCAGTTCTGGAGGGACTCTTAATTTTTTGCATCTCATAGACTTAGCAGCAGGGGGATTGGGTTAACCAGTTAAAATTCATGAGTAAACCAGGTTTTTTTAAAAAATCTGAAACATTTCGGGGGGGTTGAACCCCTAAAACCACCCCCTCGCTACAGGCCTGGGCCCTCTCTCTTGTCCCCACCAATTGCGCCTGCGATGCTGGTGGGATCGAGAGCAGGGCCTCTCCAGATGATCGAAGGGATCGTGTGGGTTCATATACAGAGATGCGGTCACGCAGGTAGGCGGGTCCCAAACGGTTCAGGGCTTTGTAGGTAAGAACCTGCACCTTGAATTGGGTCCAGTAGATGAATGGCAGCCAGTGGAGCTCCTTGAACAGGAGGGATGACCGCTCCCTGTAAGGAGCCCCAGTTAACAACCTGGCTGCCGCCCGTTGGATCATCTGAAATTTCCTCGGGTGGGTAACATGTTTGGAGAAAGATGAGATAGAAATTAAAATTACAAGTTAAGATTTGATCCAAACCTAAAGCTGAAGAAGAGCAGGCAGAGCAATATCCAAGTCAGCCTGGAGTGAAGTGTTAACTGTTTGCATTTTCAAAAATGCAAATTAACAGTCCAAACAGAGGAACGGCAGCCAAGAAAGGCTGCTTAATACATTCTGATCCCACTACTTTTCTTGCTCTGTCACACTTTATCATGCTGCTTGAGGCTTTACTTCCAGAGAAATACAGGGATCCTCCATCCTCCTTCCCAGCAACAGATGGAAAATATGCTTAGGAGACATAATTCTAAAATGACAAAAAGGAAAAGAGTCAAGTAGCTTCCCCTCCCCTCGTGTCTTATTCTTAATTAAAGTTCCCCAAGGACTTAGATACTGAGTGCTCCTTTGTTTAAACAAGGTGACTAAGGTTTAACGCAGAGTAAAGAAGAGTGAAAACAAATCAAATGCACTAATCAGATGTTCAAGCTGGGTTTAGAAAATGCAGAGGAACGAGAGACCAGATTGCCAATATCCGCTGGATAATGGAGAAAGGCAGGGAGTTTCAGAAAAACATCTACTTCTGCTTCATTGACTATTCTAAAGCCTTTGACTGTGTGGATCATAATACATTGTGGCAAGTTCTTAGTGGGATGGGCATCCCAAGCCACCTTGTCTCTCTCCTGAGGAATCTGTACAAGGACCAAGTAGCAACAGTCAGAACTGACCACGGAACAACAGACTGGTTCAAGAGTGGGAAAGGCGTACGGCAAGGCTGCATCCTCTCACCCAACCTTTTTAACTTGTATGCAGAACACATCATGCGATGTGCGGGGCTGGATGAATGCAAAGCTGGGGTGAAAATTGCTGGAAGAAACATTAACAACCTCAAATATGCAGATGACACCACTCTGATGGCCGAAAGCGAGGAGGAGCTGAGGAGCCTTCTAATCAAGGTGAAAGAAGAAAGCGCAAAAGCCGGGTTGCAGCTAAACGTCAAAAAAACCAAGATTATGGCAACAAGAATGATTGACAACTGGAAAATAGAGGGAGAAACCGTGGAGGCCGTGACAGACGTTGTATTTCTAGGGGCAAAGATTACTGCAGATGCAGACTGTAGCCAGGAAATCAGAAGACGCTTACTTCTTGGGAGGAGAGCAATGTCCAGTCTCGATAAAATAGTGAAGAGTAGAGACATCAGACTGGCAACAAAGATCCGCCTAGTCAAAGCCATGGTATTCCCTGTAGTCACCTACGGATGTAAGAGCTGGACCTTAGGGAAGGCTGAGCGAAGGAAGATCGATGCTTTTGAACTGTGGTGTTGGAGGAAAGTTCTGAGAGTGCCTTGGACTGCGAGAAGATCCAACCAGTCCATCCTCCAGGAAATAAAGCCCGACTGCTCATTGGAGGGAAGGATACTAGAGACAAAGTTGAAGTACTTTGGCCACATCATGAGGAGACAGAAAGCCTAGAGAAGACAATTATGCTGGGGAAAGTGGAAGGCAAAAGGAAGAGGGGCCGACCAAGGGCAAGATGGATGGATGGCATCCTTGAAGTGACTGGACTGACCTTGAAGGAGCTGGGGGTGGTGACGGCCGACAGGGAGCTCTGGCGGGCTGGTCCATGAGGTCACGAAGAGTCGGAGACGACTGAACGAATGAACAACAACAATCAGAATGGAATATTTAGAAGATTTATTAGAAGCAACACTGTTCACAAAACCAGACTTACAGAAGACTTGGATACTTGAGTGATAGCCATTATAGCCACTCTTTGGTTTCATAAAATACATAGTTGGAGAGAAAAGAAATGGAAATCCATGTCATAACAACCTGGCCCTTCAGTGCTGCGAATGCATCTCCAAAATAGGTTTAAAGTGCACACTCTCCAACTGTCTCAATTTTCCCAATTTCGGTCGTGATTTACACTCTCCGATGCCACTTTTAAAATGTTCCAGTTTCTCTTGCCTTCCTCCACTTCTCCTCATCTTATTTCAAATGGCTGAAAATTGACTTCAAAGTGACAAAAGTGTTTGTACATAATACATTCATTGCTTGCTACAATTTCCAAAGCTGAATTAATTTGATGCTACAATGTCCAAAACTCTTTTACCATGTCTTTACTAGGGGTACGCAATTCGGCCACAAGGCATGCCATTTTGGGGTCCATTGTCGGCTGACCCCCTATTCTGTTTACCAGGAAGTTACTCAAATGGGGAGGGGTTTTGTTGTTTTCATTCGGCAAAGATACGGCCCATTGGCTACAATGGGAAACTTTAAAGCAGTGTTTCTCAACCTTCCTAATGCCGTGACCCCTTAATACAGTTCCTCATGCTGTGGTGACCCCCAACCATAAAATTATTATTTTTGTTGCTATTTCATAATTGTAATTTTGCTACCGTTATGAATCGTAATGTAAATATCTGATCTACAGGATGTATTTATTTATTTACTTTATTTGTATACCGCTGTTCTCAGCCCTTAGGCGACTCACAGCGGTTTTCATTCACTAGACCACATTTGGCACAAATACCGGATACACCCACATTCGAATACTGGTGGGGTTGGGGGGGGGGGGAATTAATTTTGTCATTTGGGAGTTGTAGTTGCTGGGATTTGTAGTTCACCTACAATCAAAGAGCATTCTGAACTCCACCGACAATGGAATTGAACCATACTTGGCACATAGAACTCCCACGAGGAAAGAAAATGCTGAAACAGTTTGGTGGGCATTGACCTTGAGTTTGGGAGTTGTAGTTTACCTACATCCAGAGAGCACTGTGGACTCAAACAATGATCAATCTGGACCAAACTTGGCATGAACACTCAATATTTTCAAATGTGAACTCTGGTGGAGTTTGGGGGAAAATAGACCTTGACATTTGGGAGTTGTAGTTGCTGGGATTTATAGTTCACCAACAATCAAAGAGCATTCTGAACCCCATCAACCATAGAATTGGGCCAAGCTTCCCACACAGAACCCCCATGACCGACAGAAAACATATATTCTGACGGTCTTCAGCGACCCCTCTGACACCCCCTCGCGCGCCCCCCACCGGGGTCCCGACCCCCAGGTTGAGAAACACTGCTTTAAAGGCTCAATCCTCAGTCATTTTAAGGCCTATCTGCATGAAACCTACCTCAGTTTTAGACCTTATTTACAACTGCAGGCCTGCCAAGTTTCAAAACAATTCACCAATCTACTAATTTTTTACAATTATTTTAAATTTTAACCATAACATTTTTTTAAAAAATAAGACAAATCGACAGAGAGGTTTCTGGGAATTGTAGTTGCCGGTTCTGTCCATTCTCATCCAATCAGAGCATGAACACTACCAGGTTTTTTTATTGGCTGAGAAACAGAGGGAGAAAAACTTCAACTCCCATCATGTTCCGAGAAGACCTTTTCAATGCCCACCTTTAAAATAGGACGTGCAACTTGAGCCCAGCGGGAAGCCAGGGCCCCGAAGAGAAGTTCTCAAGGATTTTCCACCACAAATGGTCTTTAGATGGCTTGTGAAGTATAACAAAGTCCTTTATTAATGAACAATCAAACAGAAACTTCTCTGTTAAACAAATGATTCCAAGCTTTTAGGCAACTGGTGGCTTCCTAATCATGTCCACGAGGGACAGGCAATTGTATTCAATAACTGTTTCTTTACTTTAAGGAAAATCCCTTTTTAACTTCTCCCAGGCTGACTGTAATCTAAGCCTTACTGATGTGGGCTCCGCTACTGGGTCGAACTGCGTCTCAAGCACCGAGTGGACCTACCAGTAAGGCCAGTAGATTCTCCAGCTGGAGTTCTTTGGTCTTCCAAACTGTTTACCCTCCAAAATTCCTCAAAGCTTTAGGGCTGCTTCCCTGGAAATCTTTGGATGCTCTTAAGACTGTTCTCCCAGAAAGTCTTAAGGGTTGAAGCTTTTGTACAGGAGAAGCTTGTACACGTCCTCTAAATTAGCTTTCTTTACTGAGACTAACTAAAAATGGCTCCCTTCCCTTCCCAATTGCCCTGAACAAGGGACGGAACCAAAACTTAACGATGATGGACAGGTGACTTGCCCTACGACTGCAACCAAAGGAAGCCACCTTTCTGCAGAATCCCTGAAACCTTGGACTGCAAGCAAACATTTAATACAAAGCAAATAAAGTTGGAGCTCCTGGTACAGCCGTACCAGCACAGATATTATATAAAACGGCCCACCAAAAACTACAAATCATTTTCATTTAAATTGATTCAGGTCCAAGTCTAGTCTTTACTGTTTTTATGTTGCTTGGCAACACTTTCTTTTGTGAAATGTTGGGGGGCATGAAACTGTTGTTTCTCTCCCTCTCTTAATTTCAGACACCCTGTGCTCCCCCCCCCCCCCCCCCCCCCCCCGTGCTTCGCTTCCATTGCCAGGAAAAGAAGGCATCCGACTGCTCTCAAGAGCTAAGGTTGACATGGCTTCCATTCACACTTCCTCGACATGGTGATTCTGAGACCATTGTTGTTTTACAACTGCTAATTTTGTTCTCTCCAGGTGGGAAGGAAAGATGCTGTAATGCAGCTGTTGGAGGAGCAAAATGGGAAAGTCCCAAAACACTGCTCATTGTGGCACCAAACAAACCCACACTGTTTCTTATCTGAGTCCCTGGACCCAGTGGATGCTCTTAAGGTAGTTTTAGAACACACCCCAAACCATTCTCCAGAACATCCTTGGGACTAACACGAACACCAGGTATTCCATTAGTTATGGCAGCAGACGGCGATTAGGAAGTGGCGCTGCTAGAACTGTGTGTAGGTGAGGTTGATTAGATAGACCCGAATCAAAGGAAGGTGCATTTCCTCCATCCCCGCTGATTGCAATTCTTTTATAGTGCAGCGAGGAAAGCTTTTCCTGTACACTTACAGGAGGAGCCAATTCAAAAATAACATGGCTAAAGATTACTGCTTGTCTCCCCAGCAGAATCAAAGCCTCTGCCGAGTACTTTCAGTGTGTGTACGTGCACATGTGTGCATATACATACATTATATATATATATATAATCTCCACACACACACAGTAGTCATGTATATTCATTGCTACAAACACTGCAACAAGCAAAATGATTAGACTAGAAAGTCTACTTAAATACATCAGTTTTGGACAAGTCTGGTCCATCAGAGTTAGACAACTCTGGTCCATTAAATAGACAACTTCAAATTAGTCTATCAATTGCTATTAGTTTATGTGAGGCTAAATAGTACCTTTGTGTTCAGAAACAGCATGAATATCAATAAGGAGGTATTGTTGCCATCTTGCTCTGTTCGTGAACCTCCTGAGGGTATCTGGTTACAACAACAACAACAACAATAATAATAATAATAATCAACTTTATATTCCATCCTTCTGCCCAGGGGACTCAGGGCAAATTACAGTGTGTGTGTGTGTGTATGTATAATTATTTATTTATTTATTTATTTATTTATTTACTCCATTTGTATACCGCATATATCAGCCTGCGACGGCGACTCAATGCGGTTTACAATAAAAATGGCAACACTGACAATATATAAGACGTACATACACAAACAACACACACAGTCATCAACGCCTCAATTAGAATCAGATCCCGTTCTCATAGTCCTTTTTCGTTCCTTGTTCAATGCCGTCTTACTGAGTTAGTTGTCATTGCATAGTTGTCCAAACGCCTGCTCATAGAGCCACGTCTTAACCCTCCTCCGAAACACCAGCAACGAAGGGGCCTGCCTGATGTCCACTGGTAGGGCATTCCATAGCCGAGGGGCCACCACTGAGAAGGCCCTGTCTCTCGTCCCCGCCAACCGCGCCTGCGACGCCGGCGGGACCGAGAGCAGGGCCTCCCCGGACGATCTTAAAGTCCTCGCCGGTTCATAGGTGGAGATGCGTTCGGAGAGGTAGGTGGGGCCGGAACCGTGTAGGGCTTTATAGGCTAAAGCCAGCACCTTGAATTGTGCCCGGTAGCAAATTGGCAGCCAGTGGAGCTGGCTCAACAGGGGGTGGTGTGCTCCCTGAGTGCCGCTCCCGTTAGCAACCTGGCTGCCGAGCGCTGGACCATCTGAAGCTTCCGGGCAGTCTTCAAGGGCAACCCCACGTAGAGCGCGTTGCAGTAATCTATGCAGGATGTGACAAGAGCGTGGACTACCGTGGCCAAGTCCGACTTCCCAAGATACGGGCGCAGCTGGCGCACGAGCCGAAGCTGTGCAAATGCTCCTCTGGAGACCGCTGAAACTTGGGGTTCCAAGCTTAGCGAAGAATCCAGAGTCACACCCAAGCTGCGAACCTGTGTCTTCAGGGGGAGTGCGACCCCGTCCAACACAGGCTGTAACCCTATACCCTGTTCGGCCTTCCGACTGACCAGGAGTACCTCTGTCTTGTCTGGATTGAGTTTCAATTTGTTCACCCTCATCCAGTCCGACACAGCGGCCAAGCACCGGTAATTACCCTTGTGCCAGCAGGACCGAAGACCGACAGGCCAGATGTTCAAATCTGGGGAGCGCAGATGAGCTCCTCTGTCAGCTCCAGCTCCCCATATGGGGACATGAGAACAGCCTCCCATAAGGATGGTAAAAACATCAAAATATCCAGGCATCCCCTGGGCAACATCCTTGCAGACGGCCAATTCTCTCACACCAGAAGCAACTTGCAGTTTCTCAAGTCGCTCCTGACACGGAAAAAAAACACCCTTCTGGCTATGCGTATAAAGTGTATGTGAAATAGAAATTACTCTTATGTTTAGACTTGGGTCCCAAGATGCAAATAGAAATATTCCAAAATCTGAAAGAAATCTGGAATCCCAAACACATCTGGTCCCAAGCGATTCAGATAAGGAATACGCAACATGTCATAACAACAATGCAACACAGTGCCATAAAACTATACAATGACTCACAGCTGAGATTTTATTGCTTCCACTGTACTATTAGCTCTTTGCAAGTGTTCTTTAGGTCAACTATGCATAGTGAATGTGTAATGACAAATAGGGAGATGTGGGGAGAAATAGGGAGATGTGGGCAGATCGAGGAGACGGGCCTTTTCTGGCAACTTGGCTGTGGAAGCCTTTCCCCTCGGAGGCTGGACCGGTGCCAACGATGGTGTCATTCTGGCATCAAGCAGAAGCAAGTTTTTGTTTTAAAGCTTTTGGGATGATATTGATTCCGTACAAATCTTCACACTTGCTTGGTTTTAAATTATCTTAAATAGCTCTAACTGGTCTTAAACTGTCTTATTTTAGCTTTTCAAATTGTTCAAAATGCTTTTAGCCTGTTTAAATTTTTCATACTATTTTGTACTGGTTATCACACACTTGAGATATAGGATAGGGGACATATATTCTAATCCAGCCATGGACAAATTTGGCCCTCCAGCTGTTTTGGACTCCAACTCCCACCATTCCGGTAGGCTCTTAGGAATTGTGGGAGTTGAAGTCCAAAACACCTGGAGGGCCCAAATTTGCCAATGCCTATTCTAATAGATACATAATGGCAGAATGGGGTTGCATTGGATGGCTCTTGTGATCTCTTCCAACTATGATTTGAAGCAATGAAGAAACAGAGCTGAAACATCCAATATAGGCAAAACACTATGGCTCCCAAAAAATAAATTTAATTACAAATTAATAAAATAAAATAAATTAGAGAGAGAAACAGACATATGATAGATTTATATTTGTTTAGAGGTGATGCATACCCATTCACCTTTATATTGACAAGTCTCTGTATGGCCATGTTCTAGAAGCATTCTCTCCTGACGTTTCACCCACATCTATGGCAGGCTTCCTCAGGGGTTGTGATGTCTATTGGAAACTAAGCAAGTGAGGTTTATATATCTGTGGAAGGTCCATGGTGGGAGAAAGGATTTTTGTCTGTTTGAGGTAGGTGTGAATGCTGCAATTGGCCACCTTGATTAGCATTTAATGGCCCAGCAGTTTCAAGGTCTGGCTTCTTACTGCTTTAACGCAGTATTGCCCAAACACGAATCAAGGAACATGAAAGATACTGCAGACTAATTCAAACAGAGAAGTCAGTCATAGCAGAGCATTTGATGAACCAATCTGAACACAGCATATTATTTGAGAACAGAGAAATGCTGGACCACTCTCACAACCACCATGTCAGACTACACAGAGAAGCCATTGAAATCCACAAGGATGGAAGGAGGAAACCATGAAAAATGAACAAAATCTGGCTACCAGTATTAAAAAAAAACCCTCTAACATCATAACAGTAAATAAAGAACAACACTCAAAAACAGGGGAATTCCAGACAAGAAACAATCAGGGCCAGCTAATCACCTCCCAACAAAGAATTCCCCCAGATGGTAAGAAGCCACACCTTGAAACTGCTAGGCCATTCAAATGATTCTTTTGTTGATTTTCAAGGTTTCCTCCTTACATCCTTGTGGGTTTCAATGGCTTCTCTGTGTGGTCTGACATTGTGGTTGTGAGAGTGGTCCAACATTTCTCTGTTCTCAAATAATATGCTGTCTCCAAGGTTAGTTCATCAAGTGCTCTACTATGGCTGACTTCTCTAGTCTACAGTGCCTTTCATGTTCCTTGATTCATGTTTGGGCAATGCTGTGTTAAAGCAGTAAGAAGCCAGACCTTGAAACTTGAAAGTGCTGGGCCATTACATGCTAATCAAGGTGGCCAATTGCAACATTCACACCTGCCTCAAGCAGTCAAGAGTTGGGTTGTTGTAGGTTTTTTCGAACTATATGGCCATGTTCTAGAGGCATTCTCTCCTGATGTTTCGCCTGCATCTATGGCAAGCATCCTCAGAGGAGAGAATGCCTCTAGAACATGGCCATATAGCCTGAAAAAACCTACAACAATCCAGTGATTCTGGCCATGAAAGCCTTCAATAATACAGACAAGAGTTCTTTCTCCCACCCAGGATATTCCACAGATATATAAACCCCACTTGCCTAGTTTCCAATAGGCTTCACAACTTCTGAGGATACTTGCCATAGATGCAGGCAAAACGTTGGGAGAGAATGCTTCTAGAGCATGGCCATACAGTTCAGAAAACTCACAACAACCCAGTGATTCCGGCCATGAAAGCCTTCAACAATACAGACAAGAGTTCTTTCTCTCACCCGGGATATTCCACAGATATATAAACCCCACTTGCCTAGTTTCCAATAGGCTTCACAACTTCTGAGAATGCCTGCCATAGATGCAGGCGAAATGTCAGGAGAGAATGCTTCAGTAACATGGCTATACAGTCCAGAAAACTCACAACAACCCAGTGATTCCGGCCATGAAAGCCTTCGGCAATACATTATCTCTTTTCTTTCTTCTCTGCTTCATCGCCCTCAGGGCAGAAATAGCACTGAAGTTATGAAGGCACAAGGTGCAATGAATTGTGTATTACATAAATACATCTCCTAATTTGAGCTTTTGAGGAATGGCCCAGTTACTAAATATTTGCTCATCCCGACTATTCTTCCCAGCGCGTGAAGAAGAGCTTCCTTCAAGAAGGTCTATGTCAGAGCTGCTAAGTCCCCAAGGACGTGCCCAAGGGATCCAGGTCCATCAGTGTTATGCCTGATCTTTATTGCCACGGGGACAATCAGGAGCAAAGGTGCCATCCTGCAGAGAGCGCAACACAGCAAAGAGATTGTGTTCCTGTAATCAAAAGAACACCGCATATTCCTGTGCGCTTCTACTCCCCTGTCTAACACCCAGCGTGATGATATCAGCAGAGAACTCCAGCTGTCACTGCTAAAATAGGTAAAAGATCCCATGGGGTTCTAAAAATATCAAAATGAAACTAATCTCTCTTCCCCCCCCCCCTCCTTTAAACCAAAAACCACAAAACAAAGATATACACTGCCGCTCGCAGTTGAGGCTATTCCCATCTGAACCGGATTCCCCATCTGGCACACAATTTGACAGGCAGAGAACGTCGCTGTTCCTGAAAAACCAACTCCCATCACTTCGTTTTTGAATTATTAGCTGCCTACGGAGAGTATTTTGTAAATACCATCAGCCATTAGTATTTGCTAGGCAGAGGCGGCCCTAGGTAATTTTCAACGGTAAGCAAACAGTATTTTGGCGCCCCCCCCCCCCCAACCAATCATTGATATATATTTTCTGTTTGTCGTGGGAGTTCTGTGTGCCATATTTGGTTCAATTCCATCATTGGTGGAGTTCAGAATGCTCTTTGATTGTAGGTGAACTATACATCCCAGTAACTACACTTGCCGCACTTGCTCCCTTGCCTGGCCCGCTTTCGGGCATGCCTGAAGATCCCGGCGTGTGCACCAAAAGTCACCTCTTCTCCTGACTTTCTCCTCAGCCATTGGGACCAAGAGAGAGAGAGAGAGAGACAGAGGTGGAGATGCCCACCTTTCCTGAAGGTAGGCGCAAAAACAAAGGAGGGAGCGGAGGTGGGAGATACCTCCAGCCGGAGGGGCTCTCTCTCTCTCTCTCTCTCTCTCGGTCCCAATGGCTGAAGAGAAAGTCAGGAGAAGAGGCGACTTTTGGTGCGCACGCTGGGGTCTTCAGACACGCCTCCGGACCCGAAGCGGGCCAGGCGCGGCGGCTCCGCCCCTTGGCCCACCCGCGGATTGGGGAGAGGAGAGGAGGCGGGTGGAGCGCCAGGGGATCGGGAAAGGGAGCCGGTCATGGGGAAGGGAGCGAACGCGGAGAACGATTGAGCGCCGGCTCTGCTCGTGCACCCGGTAGCCGGGTGGAGCAGGAACGAGAAGGGCTAGGCGAGGCTCAAGGGCCCTTTGGGAAGAGGATCGCCCGGCAGCGAGGCAAGAAAGCCGAGGCTCCCCCCGGACTGCTAGGGCTGTTGTGAGCTGAGGGGGCGCTCCTCAAGTGGCGGTCGAGGGGCATTTACAGAGGCGCCTCTGCGGCCCTGGCAAAAAAAAGTGTTCTGCGACCGCTTACTTCGCGTAATGGACAAGCTGCCCCTGTTGCTAGGGCAGTGTTTCTCAACCTTCCTAATACGGTGACCCCTTAATACAGTTCCTCATGTTGAGGTGACTCCCAAACATAAAATTATTTTTGTTGCTACTTCCTAACCGTAATTTTGCTACTATTCTGAATCATAATGTAAATATTTGATATGCAGGGAATATTTTAATTCACTGGACCAAATTTGGCACAAATACCCGGTACACCCAAACTTGGAAACTGGTGGTGTTGGGGGAGGGGGTTGATTTTGTCATTTGGGAGTTGTAGTTGCTGGGATTTGTAGTTCACCTACAATCAATGAGCCATTGGAACTCCACCAATGATGGACTTGAACCAAACTTGGCACACAGAACTCCCTTGACCAACAGAAAATACTGGAACAGTTTAGTGGGAATTGACCTTGAGTTTTGGAGTTGTAGTTCACCTACATCAAGAGAGCACTGTGGACTCAAACAAGTCTCTTAAAGTTTATTTGTTTATTTTTACATGCTCTCGTATTACCTTGTTAGCTGTCACGAGTACAGGCAGTCCCTGAGTTACAAATATCCAACTTCCAAATGACTCATAGTTAAGAAACAGGGGAGACAACAGGAACTGAGAGAAATCTACCCCTTGGAAGGGAAATTCCCTCCTAAAAGAGTTATCATGTGGGAAAGATGTCTCAACTGAAGCTGTGGATCTGTAATTGGTTAAATGGACGAACCCAGAGGGTGCTCACCAATGATTCCTCTTCATCCTGGAAAGAAGTGTCAAGAGGAGTGCCATCAGCAGGGTTCCGTCCTGGGCCCGGTCCTGCTCAACATCTTTATTAATGACTTAGATGAAGGGCTAGAAGGCATGATCATCAAGTTTGCAGACGACACCAAATTGGGAGGGATAGCCAATACTCCAGAGGACAGGAGCAGGATTCAAATGATCTTGACAGATTATAGAGATGGGCCAAACTAACACAATGAAGTTCAACAGGGACAATGCAAGATACTCCACTTTGGCAGGAAAAACAAAATGCAAAGATACAGAATGGGGGACAATGCCTTGCTCGAGAGCAGTACATGTGAAAAAGATCTTGGAGTCCTCGTGGACAACAAATTAAACATGAGCCAACAATGTGATGTGGCGGCAAAAAAGCCAATGGGATTTTGGCCTGCATCAATAGGAGCATAGTGTCTAGATTTAGAGAAGTAATGCTACCCCTCTATTCTGCTTTGTTTCATAAAGATCAATTAGACAGAACATATTGTAAAGAACAAAAATAACTGTCTGGCCTGGAATATTGTGTCCAATTGTGGGCACCACAATTCAAGAGAGATATTGACAAGCTGGAATGTGTCCAGAGGAGGGCTACTAAAATGATCAAGGGTCTGGAGAACAAGCCCTATGAAGAGTGGCTTAAAGAGCTGGGCATGTTTAGCCTGAAGAAGAGAAGGCTGAGAGGAGATATGATAACCATGTATAAATATGTGAGAGGAAATCACAGGGATGAGGGAGCGAACTTGTTTTCTGCTTCCCTGGAGACTAGGACATGGAACAATGGCTTCAAACTACAAGAAAGGAGATTCCATCTGAAGATTAGGAAGAACTTCCTGACTATGAGAGCTGTTCAGCAGTGGAACTCTCTGCCCCGGAGTGTGGTGGAGGCTCCTTCTTTGGAAGCTTTTAAAGAGAGGCTGGATGGCCATCTGTGGGGGTGCTTTGAATGCAATATTCCTGCTTCTTGGCAGGGAGTTGGACTGGATGGCCCATGAGGTCTCTTCCAACTCTTTGATTCTATGAGTGGAAAACTTAGCTACAGGACATGGATCAGCTCCATCTGTAGACAAGCTTCATTTCTCACAGCATCCGGGGGGATTGAATGCAATATTCCTGCTTCTTGGCAGGGGGTTGGACTGGATGGCCCATGAGGTCTCTTCCAACTCTATGATTCTATGATTAGGAGAGAATGCTGCTGGAACATAGCCATACAGCCCCAAAAACTCACAGCAACCCAGTGATTCCGGCCATGAAAGCGTTCAAAAATACAACAACGAACGTTCTCCTCCATCCTACAGACTTCTGTTCTCTGCCCATCCTGCCTGGCTCGCTCTCAGGCCGCTGATGCAGTGCCAGGACTTTCCCTTGCCCTTCAAATGCCTTCTCAAAAGCTCCAATGTTCTCATCAGTGACCACACAGTCACCACGAATTTAAAAATGAAACAAACAGATGCTATCTTTCAGAACATATTTCTCATCAACCGGGAAGCGAGAGCTGGGTATTATATTTTGCTGCTTGAAACAGTATTGTTGGTGTCAGACAGGTTATGTTCCTCTTTGGGGGGAGTTGGTGGGGAACTGATGAGTAAGAAACCATGTGGCATTTGTATACTCTGCACTTCTCAGCTGCTCGATGAAATGCATGGAGGGCAACAGAGGATAGGATGGCATGAACCAAATGCCAAGCCATGCATAGCCAAGGCTTGAAGCTATGCACTGAAACAGTGCAAGGAAGTTTCTCGTTTTGCCCCTTTGCCAGCCACAAAAGTGCTGGTTATTGCTTAACAGTAAGTTTTGGTCCCAGGAAAGTTTTATCCAGTAGCATTTTACCCAGTACAGTGTCCAATAGGGCCTAACAAGCCCTATGAGGAGCGGCGTAGGGAACTGGGCATGTTTAGCCTGAAGAAGAGAAGGCTGAGAGGAGATATGATAGCCATGTATAAATATGTGAGAGGAAGCCACAGGGAGGAGGGAGCAAGCTTGTTTTCTGCTTCCTTGGAGACTAGGACGCGAAACAATGGCTTCAAACTACAAGAGAGGAGATTCCATCTGAACATGAGGAAGAACTTCCTGACTGTGAGAGCCATTCAGCAGTGGAACTCTCTGCCCCGGAGTGTGGTGGAGGCTCCTTCTTTGGAAGCTTTTAAACAGAGGCTGGATGGCCATCTGTCAGGGGTGATTTGAATGCAATATTCCTGCTTCTTGGCAGGGGGTTGGACTGGATGGCCCATGAGGTCTCTTCCAAACTCTTTGATTCTATGATTCTATGATTCTGTGATTCTATGTACCCTGAGATCAGGGGGCCGCGGTAGTACAGCAAGTTAAACCGCTAAGCTGCTGAACTTGCTAATCGGAAGCTTGGCGGTTCAAATCCTTGGGACGGGATGAGCTTCTGCTATCAGCCCCAGTTTCTGCGAACCTAGCAGTGCAAAAACATGCAAATGTGAAATCAATAGGTACCTCTTCGGCAGGAAGGTAACATCACGCCATGCAGTCATGCTAACCACATGACCTTGGAAGTGTCTAAGGACAACGCGGGCTCTTCAGCTTAAAATGAAGATGAGCACCACCCCTCAGAGTCAGACACAACTAGAATTAATGTCAACAAGGGGAAACCTTTACCCTTACACTGAGGTTTTGCTTGTCTCTTCTCCACCAGTAAGATTACTGATATGAGAAACAGGGGATTCCTTTTGGCTGTAATTAAGAAACCCCTCCCAAATTAATTATAATTCACCCCAAGTGCGGGCTTTGGCTTTAAGGTCTGGTCTATTAAAGGTCTGCCCCCCCCCCTTCCCCAATTTTGCTTTTGGTGAGAGTAACTTTCCATAATTCTGAAGAGTTTAAACATATTTATTTAAATCCTTTAAATATCTGGTATGTTATTGCTTAATTAATTTTTAATTCACTTTGTTTTTAACTTCCTTGTTTGTTGTTATATTTAAAGTGGAAAAGTAGAATAAAATGCAATCAATAAATGAGGTCTAGAGTGCTACAGAGCTCTCAGGCTGTAATGAATGGGCATTTCATGGGCCCAATTATACCATTAACCCTCCATATCTACAAATTCAGCTATCCACAGATTAAAAATACATTTTTTAAAAAAATTCCAGAAGCAAACCTTGTTTTTGCCATTTGATGTAAGGGACCCCATTTTTTTTTTTGGAAATAGCAACCTTCTTCAAGCTTCTACTAGTTATATATTATGTATATAATTCAGATTGCTTACTGTATTTTATATGCGTGTATTGGTTTGCCAATTTTCTTTAACTCTTTGTTTTGGGAGGGGCTGCAGAGCATATGATCAGGTCTGGGCTTGTTCAGGACTCAGACTCCATTTTAGAATGATATACTTAGAGATTTCAGTAGGAAAGATGTATGCTTTCAGACTCTCAGACTGTACAGACTCAGGTCTGGGCTTGTTCAGGACTCAGGCTCCATTTTAGAACGGTATACTTAGAGACTTTAGTAGGAAAAGATGTATGCTTTCAGACTCTCAGACTGTACAGACTCGGGTCTGGGCTTGTTCAGGACTCAGACTCCATTTTAGAAGACTTAGAGACTTCAGTAGGAAAAGATGTATGCTTTCAGACTCTCAGACTGTGCAGACTCGGGTCTGGGCTTGTTCAGGACTCCATTTTTGGAACGGTATACTTAGAGACTTCAGTAGGAAAAGATGTATGCTTTTAGACTCTCAGACTGTACAGACTCAGGTATGGGCTTGTTCAGGACTCAGACTCCATTTTAGAACAGTATACTTAGAGACTTCAGTAGGAAAAGATGTATGCTTTCAGACTCTCTGTACAGACTCAGGTCTGGGCTTGTTCAGGACTCAGACTCCATTTTAGAACGGTATGCTTAGAGACTTCAGTAGGAACAGATGTATGCTTTCAGACTGTATAGTCTCAATTGGACTTTCTGAATAGACGGGCACTCTATTAGACTCTCAGAACAGAGAAGTGTTTTAGATTATGGACTGTTGATTCTGAGAAAGATTCCCTGTGTTACCTTCACAGAGAAACTACTTCAAATTCTATTTGTAACTGGATAGATAATGCAAAGTACCTGTATGCTGAATACTTGAAGTTTGTGAGTAAACCAACTATGTTACTGTATTGTTACTGTTATTGTTTATTCTGCTTAACTGTTTTTAATTTGCTTTAGGTATTGTATTGTTGTATTGTGTTTTGAGGCTTCGGCCTGTGTAAGCCGCATCGAGTCCCTCGGGAGATGCTAGCGGGATACAAATAAAGTAGCAGTAGTAATAATAATAATAATAATAATAATAATAATAATAATAAAGAAGTCTGCTTATTCAACAACAACAAGGAGTTAAAGAAAAAAGGCAAACCAATACAAGCATATAAAGTACATTAAGCAATCTGAATTATATACATAACAAATAACTAGTGGAGGTTTGAAGAAGGTCGCTATTTCCAACAAAATGGGGTCCCTTACATCAAATGATTTTAAGGGAAAGTACATGTTTTGGGGCAATTCAAAAAAGAACACTTCTGAAACTCTGCTCTCTCTCTCTAGTTGTGTGTGTGTGTGTGTGTGTGTTTGTGCATTGGCATATCTTTATCCCTAACAGTTCAAAGACATAAGTGGGTACATCAGTTTAACAGCTGAGAAACCTCATTGCCTTGCATGAATGTCATTTTCCCAAAAGGCTATGGCATTATTTTCAAAAAGTTATGACTTCTAGCAAGGTCATGCCTTTCGAGAGATCATAAAATCTCCAAAAGGTTATGGAGATTTCCATTTTCCAAAACATTTTACTATGTTGTTGCATATAATAGGAGTTGAGCATCCACTGATCTTGGTATCTGTGTGAGTCCTGGAACCCCAATGAGTACAAAGGGCTGGTGGTATTTCCTTTCTGTCCAGTTGTACCTTCAAAGCAGACAATATACTATAAACACATCAGCATGGGCATATGAACTTTAAAACAAAACAATTTCCCTCCCAGTGGAAATCATCAATATGAAACACAAGATGATTATATTCAAAGGAAATGAATTACAGGACAATCAAGCAGATGGTCTGTATCTTAAAGGCTAAGCTACATGTTACCTTAAATTCACACCTTCCCCAAATCCAAATCCTGGCAAGCAACAGAGTTAAATGGAGTAGAACTGGGGAAGCACCAACCCCATGATCCTTAATGAAATGCTACCTGGACATGCGAAGGAAATATGTAGGTCAGCAGCCACCATGTCTGTAAGGTATAATGCTGCTTCTGGGAGGAGAAACAGAACAAGGCTAGTGCTTTCTTGTTGTGCTTGTGGACTTCTGGACTGATCCAGCAGGACTCTCCCTGCATGATTATGGAGTTCAGTCTATAGCTAGTCAAACCTTATCTCAAAGAAACCATGTTAATTATATACTCCTATTATATAGCTCTTCAGTGCCATCTAAAGACCAAGTGTTTGAAATTCACATGAAACATTTGATTCTGTTATAACTTCTGCAGCTACTGATTTGACACACAAGTCCTGGGAAGATGCTTTAAATCAGTCTTTCTCAACCTTTCTAATGCCACAACCACTTATTGCAGTTCTTTATGTTGTGGTGAACCCCAACTATAAAATCATTTTCGTTGCTACTTCATAACTGTAATTTTGCTACTGTTATGAATTGTACTGTAAATATCTATAACAGATATTATACATATTGCATCTGTTATAGAACTCCAGTATGCTGATGACGTCATCTGTGCACATTCAGAAGAAGACGTACAAGCCATTCTTAACACCTTCGCAGAAGCATACAAGAAGCTTGGCCTGTCATTGAACATTGAGAAAACCAAAGTGCTCTTCCAGCAGTCATCAACCAATCCTTCTCCAATGCCAGAGGTACAGCTTAATGGTGTCACATTAGAAAATGTTGACCATTTCTGCTACCTTGGCAGCCATCTCTCCACCAAAGTCAACATCGACACCGAAATACAACACCGCCTGAGCTCTGCGAGTGCAGCATTTTTCCAAATGAAGCAGAGTGTTTGAGGACCAGGACAACCCAGGGATATTAAGGTGCTTGTTTATAAAGCTATTGTCCTCCCAACCCTGCTATACACCTGGGAGATGTGGACTGTCTATAAACGTCACATGCAACTCCTAGAACGATTCCATCAGTGCTGCCTCCAGAAAATCCTGCAAATCTCTTGGGAAGACAAGCGGACAAAAGTCAGCGTGCTGGAAGAATCAAAGACCACCAGCATTGAAGCAATGGTCCTCCACTATCAACTCTGCTGGACCGGCCACATTGTCTGGATGCCTGACCACCGTTTCCCAAAGCAGTTGCTCTACCCTGAACTCAAGAATGGAAAACAGAATCGTTGTGGACAGGAAAAGAGATTTAAAGATGGGCTCAAAGCCAACCTTAAAAACTCTGGCATAGACACTGAGAACTGGAAAGCCCTGGCCTGTGAGCACTCCAGCTGGAGGTCATCTGTGACCAGTAGTGCTGCAGAATTTGAAGAGGCACAAACGGAGGGCGAAAGAGAGAAACGTGCCAAGAGGAAGGCGTGTCAAGCCAACCCCAACCAGGAGCGCCTTCCATCTGGAAACCAATGCCCTCACTGTGGAAGAAGATGCAGAGCAAGAATAGGGCTCCACAGTCACCTACGGACCCATCCTAGAGGATTATTCTACTCGGACAATGAGGGATCGCCTAAGTAAGTAAGTGACTGTAAAGAAATATCTGATATGCTGGATGTATTTTCATTTACTGGACCAAATTTGGCACAAATACCCAGTATGCCCACATTTGAATACTGGTGGAGTTGGGGGGAATTGAGTTTGTCATTTGGGAGTTGTAGTTTCTGGGATCTACAGTTCACCTGTAATCAAAGAGCATTCTGAATGCCATCAATAATGGAATTGGACTAAACTTGGAACACAGAACTCCCATGACCAACAGAAAATACTAGAAGGGTTTGGTGGACATTGACCTTGAGTTTTGGAGTTGAGGTTCACCTACATCCAGAGAACACTGTGGACTCAGATGATGATGGATATGGACAAAACCTGGCATTAATACTTAAGATGTGAACACTGGTGAAGTTTGGGGAAAACAGACCTTGACATTTGAGAGTTATAGTTGCTAGGATTTATAGTCCACCTACCATCAAAGACCATTCTGAACTCCACCAATGATAGAATTGGGCCAGACTTCCCACACAGAACTCTCAAGACTAATAGAAAATAATGTGTTTTCCAATGGTCTTTGGTGACCCCCCTGACACCCCCTCACAACCCCCCCACAGGGGTCCTGACCCCCAGGTTAAGAAACACTGCTTTAAACATTATAATGCTGCTTAATGTACATTGCCAGAGAACTGAGGTGTCAGATATAGAATCATAGAGTTGGAAGAGACCTTATGAGTTTGTTTTTTCTTTAGTTTGACATCTTGTTCTTGTATGCTGCTCCAATAAGTTTCCCATCCAGGGGACTCTTTCAAGTGCTACTATGTATGAATTTCCGAGGTCATTTGGTGGACTGAACATTTGTCCTTAGCGCTGTTTTTCAAAATGGAAAGGTATGAAAAAATCTGGCAGAATGTAACCACCATAATTAAATGGCAGGCACATGAAGGTTTGTAGTCAATTTCACAATTGGCATCTTTCTATATCCCATTACATTCTGTATGTATCCCACCCCACAACTATGTGACAGCTGAAATACCAGTGGCTTAATATTATACTCCATTGCTGCATGTGCAGAAATGGATTGAAATCCACAAAAGCTCACATTCAGATCAATGAGTTGTTCTTAAAGGTGTTCCTAGATCCCTTTCCCTGTTCCTACTTTCCTATTCATGCTGAAAAAAGCTAGCACAGCTTCTCATAGAAAATGCCTTCATTTTTATCATTTTGGAGAGTCCTCCCCCTTCTCCCCAGAATACTATATGTGTTGGTAATTCAAACATTAAGTGTAAGAAAAAGGATGTCGGGCTCTCTTCTTACCTGGAAATCCAGCCTTGGTAATTCTGCTTTATTTCCAAGGAGACCAGTGTTCCCTGCACAAGATGAAGGGGAACTAGCACAGTAGTGCCTAACAACCATGCTGCAATGACTATCTCAGCTTTTGATACCACAAGCACTCATAGTGGTATCTGGCTGAGATGGGGCTTTCATGGTGCCTCCTTTCATTCTTGGAGGGAAAATTTTAGAAAATGTCAAGGAATGCGGGAAAACCAGGGAAACTAATGAAACTTTGTAGAGAAGGATGGAAGGGGAGGGAAGCAGCGAAGGAGCTAGAGGCAGAATGAAGTGACTCTGATGCACAATCCGAAAAGCCAGCTAACCTGAAATTATTGAAAGAACTATCACAGGGGCGGCTCAACCCATTACGCAAAGTAAGCATTTGCAGTATAGTTGATTTTGCCCAGGGGTGCTCTTGAGGCGCTCTTGGGGGAAAATAGACCTTGACATATGTGAGTTGTAGTTACTGGGATATATAGTTCACCTACAATCAAAGAGCATTCTGAACTCCACCAATGATGGAATTGAACCAAATATGGCACACAGAACTCCCATGACGAACAGAAAATATATATCAGTGATTGGTTGGGGGGGGGGGGGCAAATACTGTTTGCTTACCGTTGAAAATTACCTAGGGCCGCCTCTGACTATCACCAAAGCAAGCTGTGTCTGGTGTTCTGGGCACTGCGATTCAAGGATGTTGACAAGCTGGAGTGTGTCCTGAGAAGGACAACTAGAATCTCTGGAAGCCAAGCCTTATGAGTTGTACAAGAAGCTGGGTGTGTTTACCTTGGAGACAAGAAGACTGAGAGGTGAAGATATGATAGCCATGTTTACAAATTTGAAAGGGTGTCGTACTGAGGAAGGGGCAAACTCTACAGACCAGGACACAGAGCAATATTATATGAAAGCTGACTGGCACAACCTGGGAATTACAACCAGATACAGTGAAGACATCTGACCTTGCACTTTGCTACTCTGCTGCTGAGTATGCATGCCCAGTGTGGAACACATCTCACCACACCAAAACAGTGGATGTGGCTCTTAATGAGAGATGTCGCATTATCACAGGGTGTCTGCACCCTACACCACTGGAGAAATTACACTGCTTAGCTGGTATTGCACCACCTGACATCCGCCGGGAAGTAGAAACTAATAATGAAAGGATCAAGGTAGTGACATCTCTGGCCCATCCCCTGTTCAGGTATCAGCCAACACACCAACACCTTAAATCAAAAAATAGTTTTCTAAGATCTACAATCGCTGCAACACCTCAGCAGCAAGTCCAAAAGTGGCAGGCTAAAACCCAGAACCTCAATCAATGGCTGATACCAAATGAGAGACTCCCTCCTGAGCACACAGTAAACTTGGAAGGCACTGAACAGACTGCGCTCTGGTACCATGAGATGCAGAGCCAACCTTAAGAAATGGGGCTACAAAGTGGAATACACGATATGCGAGTGTGGAGAAGAGAAAACCACACACCACCTATTACAATGCAGTCTGAGCCCTGCCACATGCACAATGGAGGACCTTCTTGTAGCAACACCAAAGGTGCCCCAAGTGGCCAGCTACTCGTCAAAGGACATATAATATAATGCCAAGTCTTCAAACTTTGTGTGTGTGTGTTTTTTTAATACAATACAACTGTTTGGTTCGCTCCTGATACAATAAATAAAATCAATAGAGCAATGGATTCCAGTTGCAAAAAAAATGAGATTCTAGCCAAAATTAGGAAGAACTTCCTGATGGTAAGAGCAGTTTGGTAGTGGAATGTGGTGCCTCAGAGTGTGATGGAGTCTCCTTCTCCTGAGGCTTTTAAGAAGAGGCTGGATGACCATCTGTTTGAAGCACTTTGTGTTTTCCTGTATGGTAGAATAGGGTTGGACTGGATGGGCCCTTATGATCTCTTCCAACTATATGATTCCATGGTGGTTGCAGAGCTGGTGGAGGTGAAAGTAGCCTTGGCCTCAGCCCCATTGCCACAATGATCCCTGTCACTAATGCAACATTGGAGACCATCTAGGAGTGCAGATCCCTGCCTAACCTGGAGGCAATGCTGGGACAAACCTGCATCAGTTGAGTAGATACTGTCAAACTTCACAGGAACTGCAGAGCTGTCAGATGAGAATGTCAAGGAATATGGGCAGAAACAAGAAGCAGTACAATTCTGTGGAGAAGGGAACAAGGGGGCGAGATAACTAGAGATGGGGGGGGGGGGGGGGGGGGGGTGTAGAAGGATTCATAATTGTCTCCTGCAATGTATATGCAATGTTTGTATTCTTGACAGAAAGCATCACCAACAATACTTGCAGCAAGTGCAAATTGGCAGCTTTCTTAGAAGAGAAGTTCAGTGCATGACAGCGATGTGTTGTGTCTATTCAGAGACAGGAGGACTGCCTGGATAGGACACGGGGAGATCTGATCATACAAAACCAACTGGAAGAAACTGCCAAGGAAAGTGAAGAAGCCTGTAAGAAACACTCTGGAGGAAAGTCACTAAGAGCAGATTGGGCAGAAGAGATTCAAAACCTCTTCAACTAAGGAATCACTTCCTATGTCTTCATAAGGAAAGCAGCAGTGAAGATGGGCAAACAGGGAACAGCAAGGAAGGAGTTGAGGTCACCACCAACTACAAGGAGAAAAAAGTTACTGCAGAGTCTAGAAGGTTAGCTGAAATTGTTTAAAAACTTGGTGAATTATATCAATGAATTGAGTCCAGGCTCTCAGAAGACCCTTTTCTCAATCCAAACAACTTTTGGAGATGTAACCAGGCTTTAGCACAGCTGGTAAATCATCAGCAATTATAACATCTACCAACCAAAAGATTGCCAGTTCAAAGCCCCAGCTTGGCGTGAGCACCCAACTGTCAGCCCAAGCTCACTGTTTACCTAAGCAGTTTGAAAACAGCTTGAGCTGTAAGTAGAGAAATTAGGTACCACTAAAGAAGCTGGGGAGGTATTTTATGATACCATAAAGAAAAAGATCAGAAAATGCCCTGCGACCAAAGGAAAGGAGGAAGTCCTGATGGCTCTTCGTCAGAGGATGGAGTGACAGCACCTCCCTGTGATTGAATTTGAGCACAATCTTTTTTTTTTTTTTGGTCGTGTCAGGAGCAACTTGAGAAACTGCAAGTCGCTTCTGGTGTGAGAGAAGTGGCCGTCTGCAAGGACGTTGCCCAGGGGACGCCTGGATGAATTGGTGTTTTTATCATCCTTGTGGGAGGCTTCTCTCATGTCCCTGCATGAGGAGCTGGAGCTGATAAAGGGAGCTCATCCGCCTCTCCCCGGATTCGAACCTGCAACCTGTCAGTCTTCAGTCCTGCCGGCACAGGGGTTTAACCCACTGCGCCACCGGGGGCTCCTGGCACAACCTCAAAGGCACCAAAAAGTTGGACGTCGACACAACATACTTTTCTGTTCCGTCTCTGTCTGGTCTGTCCAAAAATGGCATTGAATTTTTGCCGTGTTTGTGTACTGTGATCCACCCTGGGTGCCCTTGGGGAGATAGGGCAGAATATAAATAAAGTGTTGTTATTGTTGTTGTTGTTAATAACTTCAGGGGAATATGAGAGAGGTACTTTTCTGTAACTTCTGCCAGTCCGGAAATTATTTGCATTGGAAGGCTAACTTGTCTTCCTTTGTTGTACTTCTGCCTGCAAACAAAACCATTTCTGTCCAGGCAAGTGATTGCAATGGAAGCTGACCAACTGAGTTGTTGACGGCAACAGAGAAAGGGTTACTACATCTATTTCCCATCGCTGTGCTTTAGTATTTGTTTTATATTGTGCTTTCCTTACTTTTTTGCTTTAGTGTATTATTGTTGGATGCCTCAATAATTGTTTTGACAGAAAGGCAAGCCACGAATGAAATAAATAGCTATAAACTCAGCTCTCTGAGGTTGCAGACCTTTGCTTCTAGGTGCTGGGAATCCTGAGCAGGAGGGTGCTGCACTCCTTGTCCTTGCTTGCAGGTTCCCTATGGGCATCTGGTTGGTCACTGTAGGAACAAAACACTGGGCTAGATAAGCCTTTGCTCTGATCCAGCATGGTTCTCCTTATGTAACAGGGTTTCAAAGGCCTATTATCGACTGAAAGATTTCCTTTATAGCATCTGCAGCTCAAACACAGAAGCTGTACATCAGAGCCAAGAAAAGACCATTCCAAGAAGCAGAGGAACAGAACTGAGCACATTCTTTCCCCTTTCTCCTGAACCGCATCCCCTCCTGCCTCCCGTTTTATACAATCTTCCCATAGTTTAGAAAGAAGCTTTGATGTTATCAAAAGGGGGGCAAATCACAAAAGGAAAAGAGGAGGCATTTATGTATAAGCAGGAGCCAATATAGAAAGAGATTCACAGAGGCAAGACCTCTGACCTAAAATTAAGCTGGAATTAAAATCTTAGTGGAATGTTTATGAAAAGTCAGTCGCAATGCATATAATGTTCCCATCACTAAATGCAAAGAAACTCTTTCTAGTCGAATTTGTTTTAAATCATGAATTGAAACAAAAATAAATCTACTGGAAAGCTGGAGAACTGAACAAGTCTTGGAGCAAAGGGGCAAAAGATGAAGTTCATTGATGTTCAGATTCAACACATGGCTTGCACATGCTATAAGGAAATACAAGGAGCGTTCATTAAAGATTTCCCCTGACCCACTTCTATTTATCGCAGGATGCTGAAAATGCACATGTGTAATGATATAAGTCTCTTTGGGTTACGTACCAATTTACAACTCAGAATTGATAATGGTCTTGACTTTACAGGTGCTGAAGTGGTGTGAGGTTTGAGAATGGACCCAGTGGAATACAGAGCAGTCCTCAAGTTCCTTGACTTGAAAGGATACATACAATGAGATGAAAGAGGTTTATGCTGATAATTCCCCATCATATGATGTAGTCAAGAACTGGCATCGTCAGTTCCAATGTGGTCGGATTTCGATGCAAACAGCTCCAATTCTGGGGCGACCTCACTCTGCTATTGATGAACACACCATCCAGCAAGTGGAGGTTGCCATTTTGGAAAATCGCCATGTAACCATTCGCCACCTAGCCCAAAATGTCAAGATTGGTGTGGGGTCAGTGGAAAAAATCATCCAAGACTATCTTCACATCCATAAGGTATCTGCTCGCTGGGTCCCCCGGCTGCTCACACCTTTCCAGAAGCAGGAATGAGTCGAATGCTCTCAGGCTCTATTGACAATGATGTGCCATGGAAACCAGTAGGACTTTTTCAACAGACTGATCACACAGGATGAAAGCTGGGTCCATCACTATGATCCAGAGACTAAAGTCCAGTCGATGCAATGGAAGCATCATGACTCACCGCCTCCAAAGAAGGCTTGTGCTCAACTCTCGGCAAGCAAGTTCATGTTCACAGTATTTTGCAACCAACACGAAGTAGTATTGATAATTTCCTAGCAAAGAGTACCATGATCACTGGGGCATGCTATTTATTTATTTTAATTTAATTTAAATATTTGTATCCCGCTCTTCTCCCCACAAGGGGGACTCAATGCGGCTTCACATGAGCATCAGAAGATGCTGACAGCATAAATACCAATGCTTCACTGCTGCAGAATTGTGGGAGGCCATCAAAAGCAAGAGACAATGTGGCATTCTCATCAAAGGTGTCCGCCTTCTGCAAGAGAATGCACCAGTTCACAACTCACATGTTGCCCAAATGGAGTCCAGGCAAGTGATTGCAATGGAAGCTGACCAACTGAGTTGTTGACGGCAACAGAGAAAGGGTTACTACATCTATTTCCCATCGCTGTGCTTTAGTATTTGTTTTATATTGTGCTTTCCTTACTTTTTTGCTTTAGTGTATTATTGTTGGATGCCTCAATAATTGTTTTGACAGAAAGGCAAGCCACGAATGAAATAAATAGCTATAAACTCAGCTCTCTGAGGTTGCAGACCTTTGCTTCTAGGTGCTGGGAATCCTGAGCAGGAGGGTGCTGCACTCCTTGTCCTTGCTTGCAGGTTCCCTATGGGCATCTGGTTGGTCACTGTAGGAACAAAACACTGGGCTAGATAAGCCTTTGCTCTGATCCAGCATGGTTCTCCTTATGTAACAGGGTTTCCCTATGGGCATCTGGTTGGTCACTGTAGGAACAAAACACTGGGCTAGATAAGCCTTTGCTCTGATCCAGCATGGTTCTCCTTATGTAACAGGGTTTCAAAGGCCTATTATCGACTGAAAGATTTCCTTTATAGCATCTGCAGCTCAAACACAGAAGCTGTACATCAGAGCCAAGAAAAGACCATTCCAAGAAGCAGAGGAACAGAACTGAGCACATTCTTTCCCCTTTCTCCTGAACCGCATCCCCTCCTGCCTCCCGTTTTATACAATCTTCCCATAGTTTAGAAAGAAGCTTTGATGTTATCAAAAGGGGGGCAAATCACAAAAGGAAAAGAGGAGGCATTTATGTATAAGCAGGAGCCAATATAGAAAGAGATTCACAGAGGCAAGACCTCTGACCTAAAATTAAGCTGGAATTAAAATCTTAGTGGAATGTTTATGAAAAGTCAGTCGCAATGCATATAATGTTCCCATCACTAAATGCAAAGAAACTCTTTCTAGTCGAATTTGTTTTAAATCATGAATTGAAACAAAAATAAATCTACTGGAAAGCTGGAGAACTGAACAAGTCTTGGAGCAAAGGGGCAAAAGATGAAGTTCATTGATGTTCAGATTCAACACATGGCTTGCACATGCTATAAGGAAATACAAGGAGCGTTCATTAAAGATTTCCCCTGACCCACTTCTATTTATCACAGGATACTGAAACTGCACATGTGTAATGATATGTCTCTATAGGTTATGTGCCAATTTACAACTCGGAACTAATAACAATCTTGATTTTATAGGTGCTGAAGTGGTGTGAGGTTTGATAAAGGACCCAGTGGAATACAGAGCAGTCATCAAGTTCCTTTACTTGAAAGGCAGCACATCAAAGAGATAGATTTATGGTGATGATTCCCATCATATGATGTACTCAAGAACTGGCATTGTCAATTCAAATGTGATTGGACTTCAGTGGAAACAGCTCCAATTCCAGGGCAATCCCACTCTGCTATTGATGAAAACACCATCCAGCAAGTGGAGGTCGCCATTTTGGAAAATCTCTGCTTAACCATTCGCCACCTAGCCCAAAATATCAAGATTGGTGTGGGGTCAGTGGAAAAAATCATCCAAGACTATCTTCACATCCATAAGGTATCTGCTCGCTGGGTCCCCCGGCTGCTCACACCTTTCCAGAAGCAGGAATGAGTCGAATGCTCTCAGGCTCTATTGACAATGATGTGCCATGGAAACCAGTAGGACTTTTTCAACAGACTGATCACACAGGATGAAAGCTGGGTACATCACTATGATCCTGAGAGTAAAGTCCAGTCGATGCAATGGAAGCATTATTACTCACCGCCTCCAAAAAAGGTGCATGTCCAGCACTCGGCAGGCAGGATCAAGCTCACAGTATTTTAGGACCAGTACGGAGTAGTATTAATGGATTTTCTAGTAAAGGGTACCATGGTCACTGGGGCATACTATTTATTTCTTTTTATTTATTTTAAATATTTGTATCCCGCTCTTCTCCCCACAAGGGGGACTCAATGCGGCTTCACATGAGCATCAGAAGATGCTGACAGCATAAATACCAATGCTTCACTGCTGCAGAATTGTGGGAGGCCATCAAAAGCAAGAGACAATGTGGCATTCTCATCAAAGGTGTCCGCCTTCTGCAAGAGAATGCACCAGTTCACAACTCACATGTTGCCCAAATGGAAGCATGCTCCTGTAGCTTTGAAATTCTACTGCATCCCCCTTATTCACCCGACCATGCACCATTGGACTGTCAGCTTTCGTATATTATTTCTTTGTTGTTCATTCGTTCAGTCCTTTCATATGAAAGCCGACTGGCACAACCTGGGGATCACAACCAGACACAGTGAAGACATCTGCCCTTGCGCTATGCTACTCTGCTCCTGAGTATGCATGCCCAGTGTGGAACACATCTCACCACACTAAAACAGTGGATGTGGCTCTTAATGAGACATGCCATTATCATGGGGTGTCTGTGCCCTACACCACTGTAGAAATTACACTGTTTAGCTGATATTGCACCACCTGACATCTGCTGGGAAGTAGCAACCAATAGTGAAAGGACCAAGGCAGAGACATCTCCAGTTCATCCCTTGTTTGGGTATCAGCCAGCACGTCAACGACTTAAATCAAGAAATAGTTTTCTAAGATCTACAGAGACACACGCTGGAGCGAGAGTCCAAAAGTGGCAGGCTCAAACCCAGAACCTCAATCAATGGCTGATACCAAATGAGAGACTCCCTCCTGGGCACACAGAAGACTGGGCGACTTGGAAGGCACTGAACAGACTGTACTCTGTCACCACGAAATGCAGAGCCAACCTTGAGAAATGGGGCTACAAAGTGGAATCCTCGACATGCGAGTGTGGAAAGAGCAAACCCAGACCACCTATACAATGCAGCCTGAGCCCCGCCACATGCACAATGGAGGACCTTCTTAAAGCAGGGCAGCTACTGGTCAAAGGACATTTAATAGAATGCCAAGTTTTCAAACTTTGTGGGGGGGGGGGGGGTTTAATGCAATACAACTGTTTGGTTTGCTCCTGACACGGTAAATAAATAAATAACCATTGGACTTCCACCTCTTTCCAACAATGAAGTTATTTTCGAAGGGCAAGCATTTTTCAGATGACAAGACTCTGATTTTCAAAGTCACAACGTGTCTTTTGGAGCAACCTGTCGACTACTACAAACCAGGTGTTTACAGTTGCTTAAATGATGGGAGAAGTCTGTGTCCCTAGGTGGCACCTGTGTAGAGAAGGGCTAATAGTTGTGCCAAGGTACACTGCTCTCAGTCCACAGGAAGTGGGCCAGGGGAAATCTTTAATGAGCGCCCCTCGTAACTGTGACTGGGCTTCTTCCTTTATTCCTTTAGATAGGATCAAATCTAGGAGGGGATCTGTAACTAGATGGCAGATGTTGTGATTCCTAACAGTACTCCACTTTGGAAGATTTGTACAAGTTGCTAGTGTTACTTGTAAGGAAATTTAAATACTGTGTTACATATCCCATGTGGCTCAGATGAAATCAATTTCCACTTGATTAACACTGACAGCTTTTCCAGAAGCAGCCAAGTTACCTTGAGGGCACAGCCGTAAGGAAAGACGTTTCTTCAAGCGCTGGCAAGTGGCTGCGAATACAAGAACCCTGAAGTGAGGAATACTTACCATGAAGACTAATTCTGAACCGCAGAGACAAAAATGAGGCAACAGAGGTGTGTGAGAGAGGGTTTTTAATTGAATAACAGGGATCTTTCATGAATTTTCTCAAAATATAACAAAGAGAAGACACCTTGGCTTTTAAAACAATAGGACTAAATCAAACATAGTCCTAAACAGAACATACACACTAAAACAAGTATTTATTTATTGGGTTGTTGTAGGTTTTTTCGGGCTATATGGCCATGGTCTAGAGGCATTCTCTCCTGACATTTCACCTGCATCTATGGCAAGCTTCCTCAGAGGTAGTGAGGTCATCATCCTCACTACCTCTGAGGATGCTTGCCATAGATGCAGGCGAAACGTCAGGAGAGAATGCCTCTAGACCATGGCCATATAGCCCGAAAAAACCTACAACAACCCAGTGATTCCGGCCATGAAAGCCTTCGACAATATATTTATTTATTTACTATATTTATATACCACCTCTCTCAGCCCGCAGGCAACTCACATAAACTCAATTGGATTTAATGGATCTAATTCAGCTGGAATTGACATTGGATTTCACTCCAAATACAGTTGCCCTGGTAGAACACACAACATTTCCAGATAATGTTTTAACTGTATATAAGAATGGGTTGCTGTGAGTTTTCCGGGCTGTATGGCCATGTTCCAGAGGCATTCTCTCCTGACATTTCACCCACATCTATGGCAGGCATCCTCAGAGGTAGAGGGATCTGTTGGAAAGTATGCAAGTGGGGTTTATATATCTATAGAATGTCCAAGGTGGAAGAAAGAACTCTTGTCTGCTTGAGGCAAGTGTAAATGTTGCAAATGAGATGAGAAAGCGGGCCCTCTCAGTGGTGGCCCCCTGGCTCTGGAACCTTCTCCCCAGGGAGATTAGATTAGTCACCACCTTGTCCACTTTTCAGAAAGACCTGGATGTTCCAATGTGCCTTCGAATAATGGTTCAACCACTGATCAAGTCTGCCTAGCACTCATTTTTGTAGGATCTCCAGTACTTTATTCCCAGCTCCCAACCTTACAGTTTATGTTGCACTAGCCCTGTCCTGCCCTATTAGTCTCAAATCTGCACATGCCCACTTTTCTTGGCCATTGGTTGCTTGTTGTTTGGTTGTGTTTTATGATATCTTAGATTTTATTGCTTTTATGGTCTTAATATAGTTGATTATTATATGTTTCAATGGTGTTCTTTTCCAACTTCGTTTATATTGGGCTTGGTTCCCATGTAAGCTGCCCCAAGTCCCTTCGGGGAGATGGAGGCGGGATATAAGAATAAAATTATTATTATTAATTAGCATGTAATGCCCTTGCAGCTTCAAACGGTTCTGGCCCACGCTACCTATCCGACCGCATCTCGGCCTATGAACCCACCAGGACTTTGAGATCTTCCGGGGAGGCCCTGCTCTCGATCCCGCCTGCTTCTCAAGCACGGCTGGCGGGGACGAGAGACAGGGCCTTCTCGGTGGTGGCTCCCTGGCTGTGGAACGCCCTTCCCATGGACATCAGATTGGCACCATCTCTGATGGTTTTCCACAAAAGAGTAAAGACCTGGTTATTTGCGCAGGCGTTCGAATGATTGGTGCAAAGACTGGTAACGACATAGGAATGGAACAATGGACGACGAACCTGGATCATGTTTTTAGTGATGAGATGCTTGGGAATGGTTACTATAGTAATTATGTATTAATTGTATATTAGATTAGGTTATTAACTGTTTATATTGTTGTTGGAATTCTGCTGTGTTCTGTGTCTTGTGAACCGCTGTGAGTCGCCTTCGGGCTGAGAACAGCGGTATAGAAGCAAAGTAAATAAATAAGCCTGGCTGGTTGCTGCCTGGGGGGAACCCTTTTTGGAATGTGATTGATACTTGTCTGAAATTCCCCTGCTTTTTGTTTCCAACAGACCTCACAACCTCTGAAGATGCCTGCTATAGATTTGGGCAAAACATAAGGAGATAATTCTTCTGGAACATGGCCTTACAGCCCAAAAAACTCAAGCAACTCAGTGATTCGGCCTTCGACAACACATTGTATACACAATGCAAAATTAAACAGTCATTTCAAAGAGTTAGATGTTTTGGAGATAACAAGTTCTTGCAATTAAAGTAACTGCTTTTGTGGAAGAGATGAAAGGCAATGTTAAAAAGTTACTTTCTTTTATAGATACTAGGTTTTAAAAAAGGAAATGTTTTTGTTTAGTTGTGTGTTTACACAAAAGACGCAAGCCACATATTTTTTTGGAAAAAGAACATTGCATCGAGACGCATATTTATATTTCCAAGACGGCCATTTTCTATTTACCCTTTTCTGTTTTCATGTTTCTGTAAACCCAGTTGCCAAGCTGTCATCAACCAGAGGAGAGGGCATTCTCCTCGCAAATTGCTGCGCTTTTACTAGAGGAGTGCAGCCTCGAGTAAAAAGGCTTCAAGTTTTCTTTTTTTAATTATATTAGACTGCCTGCGTGGCAATGTTGTAGTGAAAATACACACATTAAAATATTTTCCCCATAATGAGACTATTAACCGGCTCTCACTTCTCTCGCTTCTGTTGGCTTTTGCGCCGCTAATTCTCCTTTCCTCTTCTCAAAAACCTTCAAGAGATATTCGTCAGGCTTGATTTCTTTTTCCTCTAACTCGGACATGATCTTCTCCAACCTTTCCAGTGTCCTGGCGCTCCGTAGCTTCCGAGTGGCGATATACAAAGTGAACTCTTCCAAGCTCATCAGCTTACAAGTATCAATCTCGCAGAGATCTCGAACATCTTTGCTTTTATTCACCTGTGGGAAGAAAACAAGGCCGGACATTTTCTCCAACTCCTCGATGCTAACTTGGAATTCCAGCAGCTGGTGGTCAAAGCCGATCGGGACGTTGGGCACCACAAAGGCTCCAAGGACCAAAGGATCAGCGGACGTTTCGCTGCGTCTGGCGAGAATCACTTTGTACAGATGCGAAGGAACAGCCACGTCATCTTTTCCAATTACCTATCAGCAGAGCAGAGAGATCGTATCACTCGAAATTCCGCTGGAAACAGACCACAATCCAGCCACATCTACAACTAATATTTTCTATGTAATGTGCAATTGGCAGATAGATGAAAGGCAACACCATATTTGAAGTCTTTGCCTCCCATGACCGATTCCAGCACCGAAAACAGAGTCAAGGTAATAACTAACAATGTTCCCAACACATGAAAGAAAACAAAACAAGGCAAAAGGAATGAGGTTTTGGCTCTTTCTATAGTTTGATGGGGAGATAAGAGCAGATGTTGCAGGAAGGATTGTAAAATAGTAATAAATTTCCTGCGAAGGCTCTTCTACCCAGTAATAATCTTGATGAAGTAGCTCTTCTCTCTTCTCTCTCCCAGGAAATCCTGAGAAATGTAGATCTGTCAGAGGATTGTGTGTGCCTTCAACTCATCTGTCGGCTTATGGTGACCCTATGTATCTCAGAGAATATTCTTAATAATAATAATAATAATAATAATAATAATAATACTTTATTTGTACCCCGCTACCATCTCCCTAAGGGACTCAGTGCGGCTTACATGAGGCCGAGCCCAAACTCAACAATACAAGCAATTAAAAAACATAAATAATAAAATACACAACATTATCAATAAGACAACACACAATTAAAAACAGTGGGAAGGCCAAATGTAGAGTTAAAATTGGAAATAATGCTGGGACATGGACGAAAGGTGATACTGGTGTTTGTGGAAGGGCATACGAGCAGACCTAAAGTGCTTTGGAAGACAAAGTGCTATGGGATCATTATTCCGGGAAGGCACACTGGAACAGCCACGTCTTCAAGCTACTCCTGAAGACTGCCAGAGTTGAAGCCTGTCTGATGTCTTTAGGGAGTGAGTTCCAGAGTCGAGGGGCCACCACCGAAAAGGCCCTCTCTACCGTCCCCACCAATCGCACCCGCGATGCTGGTGCGATCGAGAGCAGGGCCTCTCCGGATGATCGAAGAGATCGTGTGGGTTCATATACAGAGATGCAGTCACGCAGGTAGGCGGGTCCCAAACCTTCAGGGCTTTGTAGGTAAGAACCTGCACCTTGAATTGGGTCCGGTAGATGAATGGCAGCCAGTGGAGCTCCTTGAACAGGAGGGATGACCGCTCCCTGTAAGGAGCCCCAGTTAACAACCTGGCTGCCGCCCGTTGGATCATCTGAAATTTCCGGGCCGTTTTCAAGGGCAGCCCCACGTAGAGTGCATTGCAGTAATCCAGTCTAGAGGTGACTAAGGCCTGGACCACTTTGGCCAGATCCGCCTTCCCGACGTACAGTCGCAGTTGGCGCACAAGTCTTGTGCAAAGGCCCTCCTGGCCACCATCGACGCCTGAGCCTCAAACGTAAGTAAAGAATCCAGGAGGACCCCAAACTGCGGACCTGTGACTTCAGGGGGAGTGCAACCTTAGGCAAGGAATACCCAGATTTGGTTTTCACAGTCCCTCCCTTTGAAATATAACCTACTGAACTTGGTACCTACGTCCAGGGTGGAAGAAAGAACTCTTGTCTGTTTGAGACAAGTGTGAATGTAGCAATTGTCCACCTTGATTAGCATTGAATGGTCTTGCAGCTTCAAAGCCTAGCTGCTTCCTGCCATTCACACTTGCCTCAAATAGACAGGAGTTCTTTCTCCCACCCTGGACATTCCACAGATATAAATATATAAAGATATATAAACCTTGTGGATTTCAATGGCTATGACTGACTTCTCTGGTTGGATTAGTCTGCATTGTCTTTCATGTCCCTTGATTCATGTTTGGGCAATGCTGCGTTAAAGCAGTAAGAAGCCAAACCTTGAAACTGCTGGGTCATTAAATGCTAATCTAGGTGGCCAATTGCAACATTCACACCTACCTCAAACAGACAAAAATCTTTTCTCCCACCCTGGACATTCCACAGATATATAAACCCCACTTGCCAAGTTTCCAACAGACCTCAAAATGCTATTTGATTGTAGGTGAACTATAAATCCCAGCAAGTACAACTCCCAAATTACAAATGAGTGAAGAACATACATTGGGTTGTTAGGTGTATGCTGTCCAAATTTCATGTCAATTCGCCCACTGGTTTTTGAGTTCTGTTAATCCCACAAATGAACATTACATTTTTATTTATATAGATTGTGTCGAATAATTAAGAAAATAATTTCAACAGTAAAAATAAAGAAAAACTGCAAAAATATATTAAATGAGAGCTTAAAGCATTTCAATTTTACTAAACAGCTTGTTAAAAACCTTGCAGGGAAACCCTAATGGGTTGGAGCAATACCGTGAAAATCAGCACGATGCCTGGCTTTTGCCCAAAGATTGTCCCACTGCACTGATTGCAGAAGTTCCTTCTTGCACTCTATACCACTGATTTGCTATTAAACTGCTCGAAATAAAGAGGTTAGATTTACTGTGATTGCAGGAACACACAATATTTACCAAAACCAGATGCATTTTATTTGTGACCCATTGCTGTACCACAAAGTTACGGTAGGCTACTTTCAAAGGACTTTGAAAAATCAGTACATTAGTGGCATACAGATCAGTAGATACATTCAGCTTCATACACATTCAGTCTCGTCTATATCTATATAGGCAGGGACAAACTTTGGTTCTCCAGCTGTTTTGGACTTCAACTCCCACAATTCCTAAAGGCCAGTAGGTTGTTAGGAATTGTGGGAGTTAAAGTCCAAAATACCTGGAGGGCCAAAGTTTGCCCATGCCTGATCTATAGCATCTATATCTGTGTGAGTGGGTCTTTACCTCATTTGAAGCATGTCGGCACACATTTGAAGCTAAGGACGGACTTCTGGCTCTGTTTCCATGTCCTTCGGAAACTGAGTCCCACAGATCCTAAGGACATTTCTGGTGGGAGTCTGTTTCCACAGTGCATGGAAATGGAGCCAGAAGTTTGTCTTCAGAAGTCAAGTTTTACCCAACTCCAAAACTGAGAAAGCGAGCAAAAGATGAGGAAAGAATATGGTATGGATGGCCATCCCCAAAGATGGGGAAAGACAGTAAGAAACTGCTTTCCCTCACCCTTCTGATGTAGTCCTAACCTTTTGTTACATCACTTTAGTTAAAGTTCCATGCAAATATAAAGTATAATGTGTTGTCGAAGGCTTTCATGGCTGGAATCACTGGGTTGCTGTGAGTTTTCCAGGCTGTATGGCCATGTTCCAGAAGCATTCTCTCCTGACGTTTCACCCACATCTATGGCAGGCATCATCAGAGGTTGTGGGGTCTGTTGGAAACTAGGCAAGTGAGGTTTATATATCTGTGGAATGGAYAKATAWAYMAWTYAKKTACWGCTTAAATAAAGAGGAACACTAAAAATAAACAGGGAATTCCTGACATGAAACAATCAGGGCCAACTAACACCTTCCAACAAAGGATTATCCCAGGCAGAAAGCAGGCATTCAATACTAATCAAGGTGGCCAATTGCAACATTCACACTTGCCTCAAGCAGACAAGAGTTCCCACCTGAGACATCCCACAGATATATAAACCTCACTTGCCTAGTTTTCAACAGACCTCACAACCTCTGAGAATGCCACGGATGTGGGCGAAACGTCAGGAGAGAATGCTTCTGGAACATGACCAGGCAGCCCAGAAAACTCACAGCAACTCAATAAAGTATATTTGTGCATACAGTTTAACGCACACATGTACAGGCTATGCTGATGACACGTCGTCTGTGCACATTCAGAGGAAGACCTCCAAGCCACTCTAAACACCTTTGCAGAAGCATACGAGAAGCTTGGCTTGTCATTGAACATTGAGAAAATCAAAGTGCTCTTCCAGCAGTCACCAGCCAATCCCTCTCCAATGTCAGAAATACAGCTAAATGGTGTGACATTAGAAAATCTTGACCATTTCTGCTACCTTGACAGCCACTTCTCCACCAAAGTCAACATTGACACTGAAATACAACACCTCCTGAGCTCTGCGAGTGCAGCAATTTTCCAAATGAAGCAGAGAGTGTTTGAGGACTGGGACATCCGTAGGGATACCAAGGTGTTTGTTTATAAAGCTATTGTCCTCCCAACCCTGCTATACGCATGTGAGACATGGACTATCTACAGATGTCACATGCAACTCCTGGAACGATTCCATCAGCGTTGCCTCTGAAAAATCCTGCTAATCTCTTGGGAAGACAAATGGCCAAATGTCAGTGTGCTGGAAGAAACAAAGACCACCAGCATTGAAGTGATGGTCCTCCGCCATCAACTCCGCTGGACCGGCCACGTTGTCCGGAGGCCCGACCACCATCTCCCGAAGCAGATGCTCTACTCCGAACTCAAGAACGGAAAATGGAATGTTGGTGGACAGGAAAAGAGAGTTAAAGATGGGCTCAAAGGCAACCTTAAAAGCTCTGGCATAGACACTGAGAACTGGGAAGCCCTGGCCCTTGAGTGCTCCAGCTGGAGGTCAGCTGTGACCAGCAGTGCTGTAGAATTTGAAGAGGCACGAATGGAGGGTGAAAGAGAGAAATGTGCCAAGAGGAAGGCACGTCAAACCAACCCCGACCGAGACCGCCTTCCACCTGGAAACCGATGCCCTCACTGTGGGAGAACATGCAGGTGAAGAATAGGGCTCCACAGCCACCTACAGACTGATCCTGGAAGACAATCCTACTTGGCCAACGAGGGATCGCCTAAATAAGTAAGTAGGACCTTGTATCCCCTCATTCCCAGATAGAAAGGAGCAAGGAAATATCAGGTATTTAAACACCCTCTGTTTATTCTGGAATTCTCACACGGATGTTCTTCTCATCCATTTGCCCTCTGAACCCTCTCTCCTTCAGCACATCGTGGAAGTCTGGGACACACACAGGGCTCTGCAGATGCTCTGGATTTCTTGAGCTGTTTGCTGTTACAAAATGTTCCTTCTGCACAGCGTGAAATCCCGAACTTAAAGAGAGAAGTGAGCACTTCTTTGGTCCTCCCACACCTCTGCCAGAATATTTGCTGTGAATGCAGGAATAGTAAAGGCATGAGTCCTCTCGCCTTATCCACGGTGGCAGAACCATGCACAGGAATGGAGAAACAAAACTTTCTTTATGTCAACTGTTCTACAATATTTACCTTTCATAAATAGTGCATTCTTTAGAGAAGTAGCTTGTATTGTTTTGCATCACTGTTCAGTCCTAGGAAGCTGAAAAATAAGCCATGTCTGAATTCGTCTGAAAAGAAAGTGTGAGACTTTAAATATTTGAAGCCTGAGCGACATCTAGTGGGGATCCCAACCAAGTTAACACTATTTAAAATGTTCACATCAGTCATCACCGTGTAGATCTGACACATTGCTTCTTTTGATGCTTGCCTAAGAGAGAAACATATGCTTTTTATGGTAAGTGAAGCGAAACCATCTACAACCATCTAGGCTCACATCTGTTTTGATTTGCGATCATCTACTGACATGTAAAGAATGATGGCAGAATCGTTACACAAACAGGACATGGAACAACAGTGGCCTTTCATGGGAACTCTGGCTTGCTACTATTCATGAACACAACTTAAAAGGAAATAAGACCAAATTAACTCTTCTGATTCTATCCCACATTATGCTCCAATGTCACAGCAAGGCACTGAAAAATGCTTGCATTAAATGGTCAGTGTAAACTGTGTCTACATTTCCTATGGATCCGAATGAAAAGAAAAAAGTGAGTCCCAGAGATTTTGGTGCAATAGGAAGGCTCGTTGATTCTTTAAAGCAGATGATAACAGGGTTGCTGTGAGTTTTCTGAGCTATATGGCCATGTTCCAGAAGCATTCTCTCCTGACGTTTCACCCACAGCTACTTTTTTTTTTTGGTCGTGTCGGGAGCGACTTGAGAAACTGCAAGTTGCTTCTGGTGTGAGAGAATTGGTCGTCTGCAAGGATGTTGCCCAGGGGATGCCCGGATGTTTTGATGTTTTATCATCCTTGTGGGAGGCTTCTCTCGTGTCCCTGCTTGGGGAGCTGGAGCTGATAGTGGGAGCTCATCCTTGCTCTCCCCAGATTCGAACCTATAACCTGCGGTCTTCAGTCCTGCCAGCACAGGGGTTTAACCCACTGCGCCACCGGGGGCTCCACACACACAACTATGACAGGCATAGATGGATTTCAATGGCTTCTTTATGTAGTCTGTGTAGTTTTCTGTGTAATCTGCAAAGGTGAGAGGGATCCTCTCGCCTCTGCAGGAGTCTACCGTATACCATGCAGCTGTGGACAAGTCTACATAGGGACCACCAAACGCAGCATTGCCCAAACCCGAATCAAGGAACATGAAAGGCACTGCAGACTACTTCAACCAGAGAAGTCAGCCATAGCAGAGCACCTGATGAACCAACCTGGACACAGCATATTATTTGAGAACACAGAAATGCTGGACCACTCTCACAACCACCATGTCAGGCTACACAGGGAAGCCATTGAAATCCACAAGCATGTGGACAATTTCAACAGAAAGGAGGAAACCATGAAAATGAACAAAATCTGGCTAACAGTATTTAAAAAAACTCTAAAATCAGAACAGTAAAGAAAGAACAACACACAAAAACAGGGGAATTCCAGACAAGAAACAATCAGAGCCAGCTAATCATCTCCCAATCACATAGAGTAGATTAGGGGATAAAAGTGCCAAGTATAGAAACTATAGTCAGATGAAGCAACATTGGAATTGAGTCAAGACGTCTTTCCTGGTCCTTGGAAACCTTGCCTTGGATAGATTCTTGTGTTAAGTTTGTTTGATTTCATGATTCAAGTTTTGGAGTTACCTTGTAAGTTTTTGTATTTGTTTTTCATGAACTCAGATGGACTAATTTCCTGGACTGTTTGTTTCTGCTTATCTTTTTACCTAATTGGATTTACCTATTTTTATGGAATGTTTTTTACTGCTACTGCTTTTTAATTATCTTCAATAAACTGCTTGCATTTTTACTCATCTGTATGGTGTTTAAAGTCAAAGGGCTTTCCTGGCCTGGGGTGCAACATGCCCTTCCTAAAGAAAATGGATTAATCCCTTCTCTTCAGGTCTTGAAGGTGAGTCTAAAAACACTATGGTCAACACGATGAATAGTACTGCCCTGCACTTTGATTGTTACAACAGATTGCCAGCTAACCAGCAGATTCTACAGTATTTTAGGAATTTTATACTTTTATAACTTTACTAGCTGTCCCCTGCCACGCGTTGCTGTGGGACAGTCTGGTGATCTGGAAAATAAAGTAATGAGAAAGTGTTGGTTTCTAATATATGTAATTCCTTTATGCTTGTGAGTAAACAGTATTTCCTGTTGTTTCTTTGTCAGTGTTGATGTGGAGAGTGTCTGGTTTGCCTACTCTGGAATATGCAACATATCATAGTCCTTCTTTAAATCTATGATACTATATCTGTGTGTATGAGAGAGAATCATATCTATCTATCTATATTTATGACTGGATGGCTCTTTGTCAGGAGAGCTCTGATTACATTTTCTTGCCCTGGTGAAGAGAGTTGGACTGGATGGCCTAGGACTGGATTTTCTGTTGGTCATGGAAGTCCTGTATGCCATGTTTGGTTCAATTCCATCATTGGTGGAGTTCAGAATGC
>NW_026847660.1:123832723-123888012 GCF_025583915.1 Anolis sagrei ordinatus | reverse complement strand
CTATTTTCTCCAAACTCTACCAGTGTTCACATTTGGGCATATTGAGTATTTGTGCCAAGTTTGTTCCAGATCCATCATTGTTTGAGTCATAGAATCATAGAAGCACAGAATCATAGAATCAGAGTTGGAAGAGACCTCATGGGCCATCCAGTCCAACCCCTGCCAAGAAGCAGGAATATTGCATTCAAATCACCCCTGACAGATGGCCATCCAGCCTCTGTTTAAAAGCTTCCAAAGAAGGAGCCTCCACCACACTCCGGGGCAGAGAGTTCCATTGCTGAATGGCTCTCACAGTCAGGAAGTTCTTCCTCATGTTCAGATGGAATCTCCTTTCTTGTAGTTTGAAGCCATTGTTCCGCGTCCTAGTCTCCAGGGAAGCAGAAAACAAGCTTGCTCCCTCCTCCCTGTGGCTTCCTCTCACATATTTATACATGGCTATCATATCTCCTCTCAGCCTTCTCTTCTTCAGGCTAAACATGCCAGGCTCCTTAAGCTGCTCCTCATAGGGCTTGTTCTCCAGACCCTTGATCATTTTAGTCGCCCTCCTCTCAACACATTCAAGCTTGCCTCACTAAACTGCAAAACCTAGAATTCTGCAGGAGGCAGAAACCGAATTTAAAGTGGATTCATTGTCAAGGTAAAGGTAAAGGTTTTCCCTTGACACTAAGTCCACTTGTGTCCGACTGGGGGTTGGTGCTCATCTCCATTTCTAAGCCAAAGAGCCGGCGTTGTCCATAGACACCTCCAAGGTCATGTGGCCAGCATGACTGCATGGAGCGCCTCTACGTCCCACCTTGGGAGTCTGAGATCTTCTGGGGAGGCCCTGCTCTTGACCCCACCTCTATCACAAGTGAGATTGGTGGCGATGAGAAGCAGGGCCTTCTCGGCAGTGGCCCCTCACCTGTGGAATTCACTCCCAGGGGAAATTAGGTCATCGACATCCCTCCTCTCCTTCAGAAGGAAATTAAAAACATGGTTGTGGGACTAGGCTTTCGGGCAATCTGGCAGTTAGACAAGGACAATGATGACTAGACAATATGGAATTAATTTATGGAGATGGTGAACGCTGAGTACTGACTGATTTTATTGATTTTTATTGATTTTGTTCTATAAAGTGACTGTTTAATTGTTATAATTGCTGTATACATGTTTTATTTATTGTTTATGTTGGCATCGAATTGTGCCTTTTGTAAGCCGCCCTGAGTCCCCCCTCGGGGGTTGAGAAGGACGGGGTAGAAATGCGTGAAATAAATAAATAATAAATACCTTCCCACCGGAGCAGTACCTATTGATCTACTCACATTTGCATGTTTTTGAACTGCTAGGTTGGCAGAAGCTGGGGCTAACAGCAGGAGCTCATGCCGCTCCCCAGATTCGAATCTGTGACCTTTTGGTCAACAAGTTCAGCAGGTCAGTGGTTCAACCCACTGCACCAACAGGGGCTCCAATGTTTTACAAGGATGGTAAAACATCAAGAAACATCTGGGTGTCCCCTGGGCAACATCCTTGCAGACGACCAATTCTCTCACACCAGAAGCAACTTGCAGTTTCTTAAGTTGCCCCTGACACGAAAAAAAATGCCACAAAACAGGCACTGATTTTCTAAAGCAGATGCTTACAAAAGAATCAAATTAAATGTTTCAGAAGAATTAAAAAGGCAAATGTTGTGGATTTCTGAAAAGGGCAAAAATTGGCCATGGAAAGCAAATTCATTTTTCACCCAGCCTTTCTTACACTTTCATCCAGCTTTTCTCCCAATGGGCAACACAAACTGTGACAGTTAAAGCTTTGCCAAACATTACCCAAGATAAAGTGTTCCTGGCATTTGAGCAACCTTGTGTACAATATCGCATAACCCTTATCCAGCTGGACCTGTTATACCAAAACAGACAAATGAGGAACGACACCTTAAAAGGAGGGACTTTGTTTGGCTGCCAACAGGAACAGGCAGATTGTAAGAAGAAATTTATCAAGGTCTCGAGGAGTCAATGCCCTCTAGTGAATGGATGACGCCATGCCCACCACAGTAAACAAAATCACCGGGATTTAATGTGCTTTTGTCATCGTGAGCTTTGCCTGAGAAACAGCAATTACCTAAGACTTCTGTAGGATGCGGTCAATAGAAATCAAATTCTACCAAGACTTAGATGCCAGCATACATTTATCCAACACTACACAATTTCCCCAGCATCAGAGGTAATGTTGTCAAAGGCATTAAGCCAACATCTACATGCCTTCCCTTCGTGGTCCGGTCACCTTTTCTTCCCCAAGAGTGCTCTAAAGTCCTTGAGATTATGGTAGAACTCTATACATAAAGGAAAACACATTTGAACAAAGCTGTTGAGGTCCACTCCCAATGACCACCAAATATCAATTAGGAATTGCATGGAAATTTGTATATTTTGGTTTAATACAGTGGTTATTGGAATAAAACCGGAAATCGTTGTTTATTTCAAACAATCAGTAAGCGTAATGGTTGCAGATAACTTATCAGGCTTTTCTTCAATACTGAGGAAACATACTGAGGATGTTCTAAAGTTTCTTTAGAACAACGTTCCACACATAAAATTTCAAACAGGAATCCTTAAAACCTTCTGAATTCTCTCTTCCTTCCTACACAGCACTCTAAAACACTATAGAGGCCTATTAATTATTATTTCCCAAAGAGAATCATAGAATCATAGACTTGGAAGAGACCTCATGGGCCATCCAGTCCAACCCCTTGCCAAGAAGCAGGAATATTGCTTTAAAAGCACCCCTGACAGATGGCCATCCAGCCTCTGTTTAAAAGAGGTATCTTTCCTATTACAAACAGTTCCCAAATCTCTTCCTTTCTTCTCTTCCTTCTCTTCAGACTCCAAGCTCCTTCTTCACCACCAATTCCCTAACTCCTTCTTCTTCCATCCCAGTCTCCTGCTTCTTGGCAGAATAGGGTTGGACTGGATGGCCCATAAAGTCTCTTCCAACTCTATGATTCTACAATTCTCTTCAAAACAAAGGGACACTAAGATCATCCAGAGTGGTATTAGACCAGTGGTTCTCAAAATGTGGGTCCTCAGGTGTTTTGGCCTCCAGCTCCAAGAAATCCCAGCCAGTTTACCAGCTGTTGGGATTTCTGGGAGGCCAAAACATCTGGGGACCCACAGGTTGAGAACCACTGGTCTAATACCACTCTGGATGATCTTAGCGTCCCTTTGTTTTGAAGAGAATCGTAGCATTGGAAGAGACTTCATGGGCCATCTAGTCCAACCCTATTCTGTCAAGAAGCAGGAGACTGGGATGGAAGAACAATTTCAACAGAAAAGAGGAAACCATGAAAATGAACAAAATCTTGCTACCAGTATTAAAAAACTCCAAAATTACAACAGCACAACAACAGAGAGGAAACAAACAAGGACATCAATCACCTCTCAACAAAAGTTTGCTCCAGGCACTGTCAGGCCATTATATGCTAATCAAGGTGGTCAGTTGAAACATTCACACCTAGCTCCAGCAGACAAGAGTCCTTTGTCCCACCCTGGTCATTCCACAGATATATAAACCCTTTTTCCTAGTTCCAACAGACCCCACTACCTCTGAGGATGCTTGCCATAGATGCAGGCAAAACATCAGGAGAGAATACCTCTAGACTATGGCCATATAGCCCGAAAAACCCTACAACAACCTTGTTGTTTGCCTTTTGTCCTCCATCTTGTGTGTGAGTGTGCCTGAGGCAAAATCTGCCTATTGTCCCTCCATTGTTTGTCATAATTTGGGGCAGTTGGTTATAATTGGTGGCACTTGGTGGTATATCCCAGGTTGCTGGGTCGTATCTTCACTATAAAAATACTTTTGGTATTGCTTGCATATGTATTTTTTCACAATATGACATATCATACCCGGATTTTGTTTAAATGTGTCTAAATATAAGTTAATTGCTTATATTGAAAAAAATAAAAGCCTAATTTTATTCTCCTATGTAAGAATAAATCAAACCAATTCCAAAAGACTGGATTCCCCAATCGGATGGAGTGTGCCTAAATGAGCAACCTCCAAATCTTTCCCAAAAAAACTCCCTTACAAGAGTTCAAAGTGTAAGTTGGGTATTTGATCGTCCTCCAAATGAGCAAACTTTGGGGTTTCATGTTAGCAGCTTGTAATCCCCATCATCCATATGCCTTTCACCTTTCGGAAACAAAGTGAATTAACTAATTCAACATCATTAACACAGAAGGCAAACATAGTTGAGCATCTGTAATTGAATAACTGGGCAGATATTAATTAATATGTGTGCTTAATCAACTAATTCACACACCGTTTTGATTCTGTCCGTACAGTAGGAAAAACCTCCCCTTACTATAAGGGGCAGTTTAGTAATAAAATACCCCCTTTCCCCAAAGTTTCATTTTTTACATAGTTATAAAGCTATTGAGTCCAGAGGAAGAAGAACAGGTCAGATTCATACTAAATGAAATGATGTAATGGAATCAGGAAGCAATTTTTGCTAGGAATCCTGTTATACAAAGTCACTTTCATCATGAAGTTGGTGAGAGTTTTTCTTATATCAGGAAATTCACATCAAGCATTTTGAAAGCCTGAACCTAATCTTTTAATTAACTAGCCGTTCCCTGCCACACGTTGCTGCGGCCCAGTCGGGTGATCTAGAAAATAAAGTAACGAGAAAGTGTTGGTTTCTAATAGATGTAATTTCTTGATGCTTGTGGGTAAACTGTATTTCTTATTGTTCTTTGTCAGTGTTGATATGGAGATTGTCTGGTCTGCCTACTCTGGAACATGCAACATATATTTGTCCTTCTTTAGGGGTCCCTTTCAAATCTATGATACTATATCTGTTATATATCTGGCCAGGATGGTCCATGCCTTAGTCACCTCCAGATTGGACTACTGTAATGCGCTCTACGTGGGGCTGCCCTTGAAAACGGCTCGGAAATTTCAGTTGGTCCAACGGGCGGTGGCCAGGTTGTTAACTGGTGCTCCTTACAGGGTGCGGTCAACCCTCCTGTTTAAGGAGCTCCACTGCCTGCCATTCATTTTCCGGTCCCAATTCAAGGTGCAGGTTCTTACGTACAAAGCCCTGAACGGTTTAGGACCTGCCTACCTGCGTGACCACATTTCTGTATACAAACCCACACAATCACTTCGATCATCTGGAGAGGCCCTACTCACGCTCCCACCTGCATCGCAAGCATGATTGGTGGGGATGAGAGACAGGGCCTTTTCAGTGGTGGCCCCTCGACTCTGGAACTCACTCCCTAAGGACATCAGGCATGCCCTATCTTTGGCAGTCTTCAGGAGGAGCTTGAAAACGTGGTTGTTCCAGTGTGCCTTCCCAGAATAATGAACCCTTAGCACTATGTCCCTCAAAAGCACTTTATATTGATTTAGGACTGCTTGTATTTCTCCATCAACGCCCCATCTCCTGCATCTGTCCATGCCTAGCATTATTTTTTAAACCTCAATTACATTTGGCCCAGCCATAGTTTTAAATGTGCACTGTACCTTGTTTAATGTTTGTGCTATTTGTGTATGTGATTTACTTTTAACTGCTTTGTATTGTACCTGTTATTGCTTGTATTGTTTGTATTGCGGGCTTGGCCTCATGTAAGTCGCACCGAGTCCTTGGGGAGATGGTAGTGGGGTATATATAAAGTATTATTATTATATACATATATGTGTGCGTGAATCATATATATTTATCTATATCTATGGCTGGATGGCTCTTTATCAGGAGGGCTTTGATTATGTTTTCTTGCCCTAGTGAAGGGAGTTGGACTGGATGGCCTTAAGGCAGCATTTCTCAACCTGGGGGTTGGGACCCCTGGGGGGGTCACCAGGGGGTTTCAAAAGGGTCGCCAAAGACCACCAGAAAACACAGTATTTTCTGTTGGTCATGAGGGTACTGTGTGGGAAGTTTGCCCCAATTCTGTCGTTGGGGTTCAGAATGCACCTTGATTGTAAGGGAACTATAAATCCCAGTAACCACAGCTTCCAAATGTCAAAGTCTATTTTCCTCAAACTCCAATAGTGTTCATATTTGGGCATATGGAGTATTCGTGCCAAGTTTGGTCCAGATTCATCATTGTTTGAGTCCACAGTGCTCTCTGGATGGAGGTGAACTACAACTCCAAAACTCAAGGTCAATGCCCACCAAACCCTTCTAGTGTTTTCTGTTGGTCATGGGAGTCCTGTGTGCCAAGTTGGAGTTCAGAATGCTCTTTGATTGTAGGTGAACTATAAATCCCAGCAACTACAACTCCCAAATGACAAAATCATAATTTTTTGAGTGATGGTCACTCCTTGTGTTGTGAGATGTTTTGTTGCCAAATTTGGTGTGATTTCGTTCATTGGTTCTTTTGTTTTTAAGGTACTCATTACGCACAGAGCATTTATATATATATAGAAGATAAAAGATAGGGATGCATTCAAAAATATGGCTAATAAAATCAGCTTGTGGTGCTTTTTCCATATCAAAAGAAAATATAGGTATCAGCCTTCAGGCTTATACCCTAGTGTTTAGTGACAGATGTACGCTGCAAACTGAGTGTATATCACTCTCCAAATAAGTCCCACTGAGTTTTCCCATGTGAGTAGAGGCGCAACACATGGTTAGCTAGAAGCAGATTCATGGCTACCCATGTAACTATTTTAGCACTGAAACTCCCTGAAACAAGTTGTTTTCACTGAAGTATAAAACAAATATAAGAGGGGGAAAAATCCAGATTGTGGCAACACTTGGTGAGAAAGTTCTAAATTATGCATTTAATCCAATCTCAGCTTGAGTAAAGCGTAGGAGGAAAAGTGATTGTAAAAGGATACATTTAGAAGCAAAAATCTGCTAGCAGACAAAAAGAAAACACTGAACCGACGCTCTCTGGAGAGCAGCAATGCATAAAACAAGATGCTGTCATACTGATTTGCTCTAGTAGGAGATGGAAAACCTGTTTCTGTCTCTTCAGTGACACAGAACAGATTCTTCCTGTTGGCATTCTTTTTTCTTCTTTTTTTAAGAAACATTTCCAGACATATATTTATATTCTGCAACTGTTGCAAATACCAAGCGTGGTCATCAGTAAGCTTGTGCATTTTGGCTAAACCTCGATCCGTTTCTGCTGGCCAGATTCTGGTAAATTCCCGTATCCGTTTTCACGAGCCTCCCAAAAAAGGGTGAATCGGCCGAGGACTTTTTTGGTCCGCACCCGAAAAATACGGCTAGATCCGGCCCACTGGGAGCAATGGGGAACTTACAACCTGGGACCCTTTCCTGTCTTCCCTTCAAGGGAGCCTCAGTTTCAGCAACAGGGTTAAAGAAGAACCCCATATCCAGTCCATTATGGGGGAGAGGGGTTCCACAGACTCCCCTTCCCGTCATTTTAGGCATTGTTTGTCCTTATATCCTTCATTGAGACTTGAATTAAAAACATCAGGGTTAAGATACCACTCTTTCTGCGATCTTTTCCCTTGTGTCTGTAGAAGAGACCAGTTTTAATGCTTTGTTAAAGCTGCTTCTTTCTACTCTAGAGACAGGCGCTGCAGGAGCTACATGCGTGCAAGCTCTCCCTGCACGCAGCTTTCCAAGGCATTTTAGACCAGGAGAGCCCCTGTTGTCACCGCCCCTTCCCCCAGGGAGGTAGGGATCCGATCCAAGAAATGATCCGGCCTTGAGATCATTCACCCACTGGGCTTCGCTTATTAAAAGAAAGCGCCCACACTCTTATCGTGCCTATACAATTCTGATTTTGCTGCACCTCGCTCACGAAACCCCCTGGAGTTCTCCATGGAATCTACTAGCGCCACAAACAACTTACGCACACACTCCTCTGCACCAGACTTTATGCTTGTTCCCTGTTGAGAAGATAGTGGCCTCACTGGTTGCCCCCAGCCGGACAAGTAGAGGAATAGAAAGAAAGCACAGCTCACGGATACGGCTACACGGAGCCCTCATGAGTGCCCAGAGAGCAAACGTCTGTAGCATGAACATGTCACGCAGGACAGACCGATCACAGCCTATCACAAGTGCAATTTGTGAGAACACTGCAGCGAGTCAGACCCGACACACACTACCAGCGCTTCCCGCTTGACAGCCGGGACCACGAGGAGGGTGCTCACGTCGCGAATATGTGCGCAAGGGGCTCAGCGATGCTCCACGAGGCACGGTGACCCCTGCAGCGCACACTACCATACGACCTGATATTTAGCGCAGAGTCAATGGAACACACCTAGGGCGCGCATCGGTCAACACTTGGAAGCAAAAGAGCCCTCATGTTATTTAGATGTTCACGTGCTGGCAAGTTTGTGCGCAGCATCGCGACGGGAAGCAGGCCCACCTGGAGTAGAAACTTCCCCCCCTCTCACACCTTTCTGCTTCCTGAAAGATGTTTTCCACTTTCTACTCTAGAGGAGACAAGCGCTGCAGGAGCTACATGCGTGCAAGCTCTCTCTCCCTGCACGCAGCTTTCCAAAGCATTTTAAGGAGGCTTCCCACTTCCCAGGGAAGGAAGAATGATCGGCCTTGAGCTATCTCCCAGGGCTTCCTTTAAAAAGCCCTCTATTTTCTCTTGATTTGCACTGCAGGCCCACCTGGAGTAGAAACTTCCCCCCTCTCACACCTTTCTGCTTCCTGAAAGATGTTTTCCACTTTCTACTCTAGAGGAGACAAGCGCTGCAGGAGCTACATGCAAGCAAGCTCTCTCTCCCTGCACGCAGCTTTCCAAGGCATTTTAAGGAGGCTTCCCACTTCCCAGGGAAGGAAGAATGATCAGCCTTGAGCTATCTCCCTAGGCTTCCTTTAAAAAGCCCTCTATTTTCTCTTGATTTGCACTGCAGACCCACCTGGAGTAGAAACTTCCCCCCTCTCACACCTTTCTGCTTCCTGAAAGATGTTTTCCACTTTCTACTCTAGAGGAGACAAGCGCTGCAGGAGCTACATGCATGCAAGCTCTCTCTCCCTGCACGCAGCTTTCCAAGGCATTTTAAGGAGGCTTCCCACTTCCCAGGGAAGAATGATCGGCCTTGAGCTATCTCCCGGGGCTTCCTTTAAAAAGCCCTCTATTTTCTCTTGATTTGCACTGCAGGCCCACCTGGAGTAGAAACTTCCCCCCTCACACCTTTCTGCTTCCTGAAAGATGTTTTCCACTTTCTACTCTAGAGGAGACAAGCGCTGCAGGAGCTACATGCGTGCAAGCTCTCTCTCCCTGCACGCAGCTTTCCAAAGCATTTTAAGGAGGCTTCCCACTTCCCAGGGAAGGAAGAATGATCGGCCTTGAGCTATCTCCCTAGGCTTCCTTTAAAAAGCCCTCTATTTTCTCTTGATTTGCACTGCAGGCCCACCTGGAGTAGAAACTTCCCCCCTCTCAGACCAGGACCGCCTTCCACCTGGAAACTGGTGTTCTCACTGTGGGAGAACATGCAGATCAAGAATAGGGCTCCACAGCCACCTACGAACCCACCGTGAAGACACCAGACCTGGAGGATCACCATCCTCAGGCTACAAGAGATCACCTAAGTGAAGTAAGTAAGTAACCCAGAAGGAAGGCGCGGAGGAGAGTGGTTGGTTCGTCCTTTAAACCCTTGAGCTATCTCCCTAGGCTTCCTTTAAAAAGCCCTCTATTTTCTCTTGATTTGCACTGCAGACCCACCTGGAGTAGAAACTTCCCCCCTCTCAGACCAGGACCGCCTTCCACCTGGAAACTGGTCATTGCTTCTCCTCAAAATACATGACTGAGGCCACTGGACTCCTTCACGTATGAAATCCCACATTGGTATCTAGCAGGCAAGGACTGCATAGAAGGAAAACATTCTTCAGCTGTAAAGACACATTGATTCCTGAAAATCATATTCTCTTCATGCACACAATATGGCATTCAGTACTAATAAGCCGACATGGTATAGTAGTGTAAGCATTGGATTAGGACTTTGGAGAATGGGGTTCAGGCCCCTGCTTGGGCAAATCACATTCTCTCAGCTTCTGAGTAAGGCAAAGGCAAGCTCCCTCTGAACAAATATTGCTAAGGAAACCCTGCCTTAGGGACACTATAACTTATAAATGACTTGAAGGCAAACAGCCACATGAGAGTAAGTATTAGAGTAAAGAAAGGCCCAATCAAACTGAAAAGAACTTGTCCTCTCAGTGTTATGGGTATTTTACACAGTGCCGTCTGCTTACCTGATAAGTAACTCTTTTCTTCCCATCGCCTTCCATCTGAGGCAATGTCAAAGGTCCCGAAACGATCCAAATGTCTTCAAACCTTTCCGTCAGTTCTCGGCAATACATTTCTATTCTATAAATATACCAAGCAGACTGTGTAAACAGATGGGAAGCTGAAATTGGGAGTTAGCTCTAACGATGTCTACAACAAAGGGAAGCAAGTGGAAAAGAGTGCAACATTTTCCTTGTATATGAAATCAAGCATAAGGAGTACACGTATGCCAGAAATCTTGGAAGTGGAAGTATTAATTTTTCAAGTACATGGAACTTTATCTCGGCAACAATTGCAGGTTAGTTTTCTGGCTCTTTTTCTACTGTTTCTATTTTTTTTTCTCCTCAGTAGGTAAAATCCACCCCATTTCCATTTGCTGGCAGTCATCTTCTCATATACAACATACAAACTGGGTTGTTGTAGGTTTTTTTGGGCTATATGGCCATGTTCTAGAGGCATTTTCTCCTGACATTTCGCCGGCATCTATGGCAAGCATCCTCAGAGGTAATAAGGTCTGTTGGAACTAGGAAAAAGGGTTTATATATCTGTGGAATGACCAGGTTGGGACAAACTATGTACAGACCCACTAAGAAAATCCAACAAATGCTACGTTCAGCAAAGGACAGGAGGGATCCCCTCAGTTCTGAAGGAGTCTACCGTATACCATGCAGCTGTGGACAAGTCTACATAGAGACCACCAAACGCAGCCGCATTGCCCAAATACGAATCAAAGAACATGAAAGGCAGTGCAGACTGTCAGGATTTATTGAGGTATTATGTGTATGAGTTTTAAATGTAATTCTTGTGTAGCAAATATGGATGCCACTGAAAATGGAAATGCTATGCTGAAATGTTTATGTTGAGGCTGTGATTAAGTGACCTTAAGATAAGCTCTCTTCTGCTGAGAACTACTAGGGAGTTGCCGCTTGGAGCAAAAAAGATTTACAGCTGCAAAGTTCTGTTTTGACTTTTGGTTTTCCTGTCTCTTCCTGTGTGTCGCTCGCTGTAAATGGACATGTTCTTCTGTGCTTAGTAAACTGAGTTTTCTTTTGTAACCAAAGTCTCCAGAGTCCTTGATTTACAGAGCTGTGTCTGGTGGATCTAGCATTGCTTCTGTCAAGTTGCGCTTAAGCTTGACACAGACTACTTCAACCAGAGAAGTCAACCATAGCAGAGCATCCGATGAACCAACCTGGACACAGCATATGATCTGAGAACACAAAAATGCTGGACCACTGTAACAACCACCATGTCAGACTACACAGAGAAGCCATTGAAAACCATAAATATGTGGACAATTTCAACAGAAAGGAGGAAGTTTCAAAGAAACTATGAAAATGAACAAAATCTGGCTATATGTATTAAAAAACTTTAAAATCAGGACAGTAAAACAGCACTCAAACACAGGGGAACTCCAGAGGGGAAACAATCGGGAACACCTAATCATCTCTCAACAGAGGAATTTCCTAGGCAGTAACACCTAAAAACTGTGAGGCCATCAAATGCTAATCAAGGTGGTCAGTTGAAACATTCACACCTAGCTCCAACAGACAAGAGTTCTTTCTTCCACCCTGGACATTCCACAGATATATAAACCCAATTTTCCTAGTTTCCAACAGACCTCACTACCTCTGAGGATGCCTGCCATAGATGCATGTGAAATATCAGGAGAGAATGCTCCTAGAACATATAGCCCCAAAAACCTACAACAACCCAGTGATTCCAGCCTTCGACAATACGTCTTCTCATATGTTTTCATCTTTGTTCCACTAGTATTTGTGAAGGGATTGTACCAACAACTAACAAAATGCAACTGTGTTTTTTCTTCTAGCTGAATTTGTTTCAAATGCTTTTCATGTGTAAACATCATAAATCAAAACAAAACCTTTTCTATAGCAAGTGCATAAGAAATCCAATCTTAAAAGAACAAATCCCAGTGAGATAAAGTATTTGTGCATAAGTATAGTGTCTAGATCCTGGAAAGTCATGCTACTCCTCTATTCTGCCTTGGTCAGACCATACCTGGAATCGCACTGTGTCCAATTTTGGGTATTGCAATTGAGGGGAGATGTTGACAAGCTGGAATGTGTCCAGAGGAGGATTAAAATGATCAAGGGCCTAGAGAACAAACCCTATGAAGAGTGGCTTAAAGAGCTGGGCATGTTTAGCCTGCAGAAGAAAAGGCGGAGAGGAGACATGAGGAGGCCGTAGATAAATATGTGAGGGGAAGTCATAAGGAGGAGGGAGCAAACTTTTTTCTGCTGCCCTGGAGACTAGGACTTTAGCTTTAAGCTACAGGAAAGGAGATTCCACCTGAACATTAGGAAGAACTTCCTAACTGTGAGAGCTGTTCAGCAGTGGAACTCTCTGCCCCAGAGTGTGGTGGAGATTCCTTCATTGGAGGCTTTATAAAAGAGGCTGGATGGCCATCTGTTGGGTGGGGGGAGGGCTTAGAATGTGATTTTCCTGCTTCTTGGCAGCATAGGGTTGGACTGGATGGCCAACGAAATCTCTTCCAACTCTATGATTCTCTTCAAAACTTCTAAGATCATCCAGAGTGGTATTAGACCAGTGGTTCTCACAAGGTCTCCTCATAGAATCATGAAGTCATAGGGCCTTTCTCATAGGTCCCATATACAGGATTGTAGAATCATTGAGTTGGAAGAGACCTCGTGGGCCATCCAGTCCAACCCTCTGCCAAGAAGTAGGAAATTCGCATTCAAAGCACCCCCAACAGATGGCCATCCAACCCCTGTTTAAAAGCCTCCTCAGAAGGAGCCTCCACCACACTCCGAGGCAGAGAGTTCCACTGCTGAACAGCTCTCACCATCAGGAAGTTCTTCCTCATGTTCAGATGTAATCTGCTTCTCTGTAGTTTGAAGCCATTGCTCCACATCTTAGTCTCCAGGGCAGCAGAAAACAAGCTTGCTCCCTCCTCCCTATGACTTCCCCTCATATAATGTATACATGGCCATCATGTCTCCTCCATTTCGTATCTTTGCATTTCTTCTAACTCAATGATTCTATGACTCTAAGGTCAATATCCAGTATAGACCTTCTACTGGCAGATAATGGAGTACAAATGAGGAAAGTGATGGTCTTCCTTCCCAGGGATTTTGAAAGCCAGGACCAAATGTGTTTGTTTATTTTTTTAAATGTATATTCAATCTTTTTGCCAGTATGGAATCCAAGCTTCAATGGGCTGGAGAAACCACCTGGAACTAGTTTTCAGAAAGCTCCAAAGACTGCAGGAGGAAGAGGAGTGAACAGAATTTTGCTGTGCTGTGATGAGGCCCAAAACATGCTGGACTTTGGCCCAAGTCACATTGTAATGGAATCATTGCAGGACTCCAGGCATATGAAACAATACCGAAATATTCATTTTTCCCCCAGCATGACTATTCTGAAATAGTAGCTATCTTAGTCCGCCAGAGCACAGAGTCTTATAATACCTTGAAGAGTGTGCCAAATATATAGCTTTCAAGATGCCACAAAATTCTGTGTGTACCTCAAAGAGGGCACTGAGCTAAAAGGACAGATGGTAAAAGGTATACATTTGAGTGGGTTGTTGTAGGTTTTTTCGGGCTATATGGCCATGTTCTAGAGGCATTCTCTCCTGACATTTTGCCTGCATTTATGGCAAGCATCCTCAGAGGTAGTGAGGTCTGTTGGAACTAGGAAAATGGGTTTATATATCTGTGGAATGACCAGGATGGGACAAAGGACTCGTCTGCTGGAGCTAGATGTGAATGTTTTAACTGACCACCTTGATTAGCATTTGATGGCCTGGCAGTGCTTGGGGCAATTCCGAATAGATTACTGCAATGCACTCTACGTGGGGTTGCCTTTGAAGACTGTTCGGAAACTTCAATTAGTCCAGCGGGCGGCAGCCAGATTACTCACTGGAGCGTCATACAGGGAGCATACCACCCCTCTGTTATGTCAGCTCCACTGGCTGCCGATCCAGTTCCGAGCACAATTCAAAGTGCTGGTTTTGACCTACAAAACCCTATACGGTTCCGGCCCAGCGTATCTGTCCGAACGCATCTCCCTCTACATCCCACCTCGGAGTTTAAGATCTTCTGGGGAGGCCCTGCTCTCAGCCCCACCTCTATCACAAGTGAGGTTGGTGAGGACAAGGAGCAGGGCCTTCTCGGTGGTGACCCCTCACCTGTGGAACTCACTCCCCGGGGAAATCAGGTCCTCGACATCCCTCCTTTCTTTTAGAAGGAAATTAAAAACATGGATTTGGGACCAGGCCTTCGGGTAATCTGGGGGATAGACAAAGGACAAGCAACGACTAGAATTGATGGATTGGACCATGTGGAATTGAATTTACTTACTCTGAGCTGATAAACGTTGAGCACTAGATTGGTTTTAGGGACTGTGATGCATAATGGATTGTTTTAATTGTTTTAATTACTGTTTATATATGTTTTCTTTTTACCTTGTTGTGCTGGCATCGAATTGTGCCTTTTTGTAAGCCACCCTGAGTCCCCCCTCGGGGGTTGAGAAGGGCGGGGTAGAAGTGCGAGAAATAAATAAAAATAAATAAATAAATAATCTTTTGTTGAGAGGTGATTAGATGTTCCAGACTGTTTCCTCTCTGTTGTTTTGCTGTTGTAATTTTAGAGTTTTTTAATACTGGTAGCCAGATTTTGTTCATTTTCCTTTGAGTATTTCACCAAATAATCACTTGCTGATTTATTCAGAATTGTGAGCTCTGCTTTACATTTCCCACTTTCTTTAATTGCTTTTTGGTTGTGTTATTGTTTGGGGAAGATTCTTTGTTTGCATATGGCAGAAGCACTGAAGAAGCCAGCTCTTTCTTGCAGCTTCCAAATGCTAGCAGACAGCACTTTGTTTGTATCCTGTCACTTGATGTACACATGGCTTTGTTTTCTCTTTGATGAAAAGAGTCAATTCATCCAAGTGGCAGGCACGAACGTTTCACGAACTCATCCACATTAACTGAAACTGTCACCATACTGTTCTCCCCACTTGAAGCAAGCTAATTCTATTTCTTTGGTCATCTGTGTATAATGAATTGAGTTTCATTCCATTTCATTGGATTTCTCGTCTTTAAATGATTATGAACTGTAAGCTCTCAGGAAGGAAGAAACTATAAGTCTCAATAAATAAATATCTGAACCCTGGAATAAGGGCTGAACATGAATGCAACTTGCCCTTGGCTGCATTTCCTCACTGCATACATAGGCCATAGGTGATAATCAGGAATAGTGAAAGAACTAGGAGAATACAAAGGTACTCAACTATTTATTGGATATAGTAGGCACCACTGAAACCTGGTGAGATGAGCCTCATGATCAGAGTGTAGTAATAGAAAAGTATAGCCTATATATGTCAAGGATCTTGGAAGTCATGTTGAAGGCATCAGGGTAAAAGCAGAGGGAAACTATGGGGTTGTTATATGGGGACATGAGAGAAGCCTCCCACAAGGATGATAAAACATCAAAACATCCAGGTGTCCCCTGGGAAATTTCCTTGCAGACAGCCAATTCTCTCACACCAGAAGCAACTTGCAGTTTCTCAAAATCAAAAGTAGATTGCGCCCAATTAAAATACCTCAAACGAATTGCTACTCTTCAAAACAACCATCTCTCAGTGTTGTGCTGTGAGGAAATGAGTAACCATCAACAATGGAAATCCAGCCTAGAAAATGCCCTACTCATCTTCCTGAATTGAATTCTGCCTTGGACATGAATAAGAGGCAACTAAGAGACTGGCTATTTTGGACTGATTCAAGAAGGACCCTGCAATCAACCAGGAACTCAATATTTTTCCCATGGCTCCCCATTTTGAAAACTGAACACTTCCAAGCCAGATATCTGATTAAGCCAAAGCGACCTTCCTTAAGAATTGTCTTCACTGAGCTGGAATTTCAAGTAATTGCATCTAACCATCTAACCGCAGTGTTAGATGGTCGCTACCACAATGTGCCATGGTAAAACAGACTATGTATTTGCAGTCAGGTAGAATACATCGGGAAGGCATAATTCCAGCCAGCTTAAAGCAAGCTGTTATAAAACCGCTGTTGAAGAAACCATCACTGGACCCCACTCAATTCGTCAACTATCGGCCTGTTTCCAATCTCCCCTTTTTGGGCAAAGTCCTGGAACGTGTGGTGGCCTCACAACTCCAAGCATTCTTGGTAGACACTGATTATCTGGATCCGGCGCAGTCTGGCTTTAGGCCGGGGCATGGTACCGAGACAGCCTTGGTCGCCTTGGTCGATGATCTCCGGCGTGAGCTTGACAGGGGGAGTGTGTCTCTGTTGGTTCTGCTGGATCTCTCAGCGGCCTTCGATACCGTCGACCACGGTATCCTTCTGGGGCGCCTCGTGGGAATGGGCCTGGGGGGCACTGTTCTACAGTGGCTCAGGTCCTTCCTAGAGGACCGCACCCAGAAGGTGTTACTGGGGGACACCTGCTCGTCCTCACAACCATTGACGTGTGGGGTCCCGCAGGGTTCAATACTGTCCCCCATGTTGTTCAACATCTACATGAAGCCGTTGGGAGAGATCATCCGGAGTTTCGGGGTGCGGTGTTATCTGTACGCAGATGACGTCCAACTCTGTCACTCCTTTCCACCTACTACTAAGGAGGCTGTCCAGGTCCTGAACCGGTGCTTGGCCGCTGTGTCGGACTGGATGAGGGAGAACAAATTGAAACTCAATCCAGACAAGACAGAGGTACTCCTGGTCAGTCGGAAGGCCGAACAGGGTATAGGGTTACAGCCTGTGTTGGACGGGGTCGCACTCCCCCTGAAGACACAGGTTCGCAGCTTGGGTGTGACTCTGGATTCTTCGCTAAGCTTGGAACCCCAAGTTTCAGCGGTCTCCAGAGGAGCATTTGCACAGCTTCGGCTCGTGCGCCAGCTGCGCCCGTATCTTGGGAAGTCGGACTTGGCCACGGTAGTCCACGCTCTTGTCACATCCCGCATTGATTACTGCAACGCGCTCTACGTGGGGTTGCCCTTGAAGACTGCCCGGAAGCTTCAGATGGTCCAGCGCTCGGCAGCCAGGTTGCTAACGGGAGCGGCACTCAGGGAGCACACCACTCCCTTGTTGAGCCAGCTCCACTGGCTGCCAATTTGCTACCGGGCACAATTCAAGGTGCTGGCTTTAGCCTATAAAGCCCTACACGGTTCCGGCCCCACTTACCTCTCCGAACGCATCTCCACCTATGAACCGGCGAGGACGTTAAGATCGTCCGGGGAGGCCCTGCTCTCGGTCCCGCCAGCGTCACAAGTGCGGTTGGCGGGGACGAGAGACATTGCTCTCCTCCCAAGAAGTAAACGTCTTCTGATTTCCTGGCTGCAGTCTGCATCTGTAGTCATCTTCTCGGTGGTGGCCCCTCGGCTATGGAATGCCCTACCAGTGGAGATCAGGCAGGCCCCCTCGCTATTGGCGTTTAGGAGGCGGGTTAAGACGTGGCTCTTCGAACAGGCGTTCGGATAAGCATGCAATAACATCTGACTCAGAAGACGGCATACTGAACAAGGAATGGTAAAACGACTATGAGATTTGGATCTGATTCTATTCGAGGCGTGATGACGTTTTGTGTATTGTTTGTGGTTGTTTGTCATATATATTGTTCAATGTTGCACATTTTACTGTAAACCGCTTAGAGTCGCCGCGGCTGATATTTGCGGTATACAAAAGGAGTAAATAAATAAATAAATAAATAAATAGCAAAAGGGCAACTTTTGTGGCTCCAGCAACCCCCTGCCAAGAAGCAGGAAAATGGCATTTAACACACCCCTGACAGATGGCCATCCAGCCTCTGTTTAAAAGCCTCCAAAGAAGGAGCCTCCACCACACTCTGGGGCAGAGAGTTCCACTGCTGAACGGCTCTCACAGTCAGGAAGTTCTTCCTAATGTTCAGGTGGAATCTCCTTTCTTGTAGTTTGAAGCCATTGTTCCGCATCTTAGTCTCCAGGGCAGCAGAAAACAAGCTTGCTCCCTCCTCCCTGTGGCTTCCTCTCACATATTTATACATGGCTATCATGTCTCCTCTCAGCCTTCTCTTCTTCAGGCTAAACATGCCCAGCTCCTTAAGCCGATCCTCATAGGGCTTGTTCTCCAGACTCTTGATCATTTGAGTTGCCCTCCTCTGGACACATTAAAACTTGTCATCATTTTCCCTTCAATTGTGGTGCCCTGAATTGGACACAGTATTCCAGGTGTGGTCTAACCAAGGCATAATAGAGAATTGGTAGCATGACTTCCCTGGATCTAGACACTATACTCCTATTGATGCAGGTCAAAATCCCATTGGCTTTTTTTGCCGCTGCATGACATTGTTGGCTCATGTTTACAAGGACTCCACTATCTTTTTCACATGTACTGCTCTTGAGCCAGGCATCCCCCATTCTGTATCTTTGCATTTCATTTTTTCTGCCTAAGTGGAGTATCTTGCATTTGTCACTGTTGAACTTCATTTTGTTAGTTTTGGCCCATCTCTAATCTGTTAAGATTGTTTTGAATTCTGCTTGTCTTCTGGAGTATTGGCTATCCCTCCCAATTTGGTGTTGTCTGCAAACCTGATGATCATGCCTTCTAACCCATCAGCTAAGTTCTTAATTAATATGTAGAAGAGGACTGGGCCCAGGATGGAACCCTGCGGCACTCTGCTCATTACTTCTTACCTGTTAGTCTGTGTTTGGGAGGAACAGGACTGTTGTAACGATCTACAAGAAAACTACCCCAAACTTATTTCTTATTTTCAAATGCTTCATCTTCTGTTTACAAAAAATATTTCCACTATGGGTTGAAGCCTGTTCATAATGTTTATAGATCCATCCCAAAACTGCATTTTACACCATATATGGTTAATTTAGCAGCAACTGACCTATTCCAGAATCCAGCATTATTCTCATAGTTCTGAGGCACAATATTGGACAGATAGAAGGTCTCTGCCATGGCTTGCTATAGAAGAAAAAGAATTGTAATTGAATTGTGGGTTAATGCCAACAACACTTACTTAGGTCCATTAGGCAGAATAAAGTGGTCAAATATTAATGTGTTCCTCCTTTAAGCTACCAACAACCCACAAGGGCATTTATAGGCAGAACAATGCCCTGTCATCACTCGGTTATATGGTGCATGGCATTTCAAGACCAGGCTCTTCAAATTCAGTATACCTTTCAAAGTATAATAGTCATTCCTTTTCATCCCTTTCATTATGAGCTAGTTAGAAAAGCTGAGAAGTTTGACCAGGTTCACAGAGTAAATAGAAAGCTCCCAGATAGATTCAGGAATTATCTGCCATTTTTTCTAACTGCTGGAAAGGCCTTTTCTCTTAAAAATATTTTTTTTAAAAACCCCAAAAGTTATGAAGCAGTCCTACTGGTGAGTATTTATTGTCTCCTGCTGGTGCCATATGGCCTCGCGACCAGCCACTCCCAAGGTAGTCTTCATTCACGGCACTGAACATTGGAGAGATGTCAGGATCTGGTCTAAATTTGCAGTGTTTTCTGTCTGCATTGCCTGAGGAACAAGATAACAACCCAGTGACTAAAATATAATATGATGTAATGTATACATACAGTGGGGGGCCCTGGTGGCGCAGCAGGTTAAACTGCTGAGCTGCTGAACTAGCGGAACGAAAGATCGGTGGTTCAAATCCGGGAAGTGGGGTGAGCACCCACTGTTAGCCCCAGCTTCTGCCAACCTAGCAATTTTTAAAGATGCAAATGTGAGTAGATAATAGGTACCGCTTTGGCGGTAAGGCAACAATGCTCCATGCAGTCATGCTGGCCACATTACCTTGGAGGTGTCTACGGACAATGCCAGCTCTTCGGGCATAGTTGGAGGGTAAACCTGCATTAAACTCTGCATTGCAGAATAGAGTATTCTTTGTACAGGTGAGCTAGCACCTAGAAAGCATTAATGGTGTTGAGTAATGCAAGATCAAGGTCAACATCTGCCCTTGCGCTGTGCTACTCTGCTGCTGAGTACGCATGCCCAGTTTGGAACACATCTCACCACACTAAAACAGTGGATGTGGCTCTTAATGAGACATGCCGCATTATCACAGGGTGTCTGCGCCCTACACCACTGGAGAAATTACACTGCTTAGCCGGTATTGCACCACCTGACATCCGACGGGAAGTAGCAGCCAATAGTGAAAGGACCAAGGCAGAGACATCTCCAGCTCATCCCCTGTTTGGGTATCAGCCAGCACGTCAACGACTTAAATCTAGAAATAGTTTTCTAAGATCTACAGAGACACTCGCTGGAACACCTCAGCAAGCGAGAGTCCAAAAGTGGCAGGCTCAAACCCAGAACCTCAACCAATGGCTGATACCAAATCAGAGACTCCCCTGGGCACACAGAAGACTGGGCGACTTGGAAGGTGCTGAACAGACTGCGCTCTGGCACCACGAGATGCAGAGCCAACCTCAAGAAATGGGGCTACAAAGTGGAATCCTCGACATGCGAGTGTGGAGAAGAGCAAACCACTGACCACCTGCTGCAATGCAACCTGAGCCCTGCCACATGCACAATGGAGGACCTTCTTGCAGCAACACCAGAAGCACTCCAAGTGGCCAGATACTGGTCAAAGGACATTTAATCAACTACCAAACTCACAAATTTTGTATTTTGTCTGTTTGTTTGCTTTGTTCTGTTAGAAATGTAATATAATTGACTGGTTGCTCTGACACGACAAATAAATAAATGAGGTCAACATGGCTCCCATCACCTGGTAAACACTGGGAGAAGACAAGGGCAAGGTTAAGGAGTCCTGTCCTCTTTTGCACCTGTCTGCCCTAAATAGGTCTACCACCGTCAACCTGCAAATAAATTAATCACAATAGTGTAACAGATGCATGCAAAGTTTACTTACCCAAGGTCTTATGCTTGGAAACGTGTTCAATCACCCATCTAGGTATCCGTTTCGCCTGATCATAAGACAGTGCATGATTGGTGTAATATCTGACCTGAGTTCCAGCATTAGGAAATCCATATTTTTCCAGCACAGGCTCTATCAGGGGTTCTAAGATAGAAACATAGAGGAGGAGAAATTCACCCAAAGAAGAGATGATGGAAATTATATCACATCTGTGAGAAACGGAATAAATTTTATAAGCCAGTGGTTCTCAACCTTCCTAATGCAGTTCCTCATGTTGTGGTGACCCCCAACCATAACCCTAACATTATGAATCACCATGTAAATAATGATCTGCAGGATGTATTTTCATTCACTGGAGCAAATTTGGCACAAATACCCGGTATGCCCAAATTTGAATACTGGTGGGGTTGGCGGGGGGATTGATTTTGTCATTTGGGAGTTGTAGTTGCTGGGATTTACAGTTAACCTGCAAACAAAGAGCATTCTGAACCCCACCAACAATGGAATTGAACCAAAGTTGGCACACAGAACTCCCATGACAAACAGAAAATACTGGAAGGGTTTGGTGGGCATTGACCTTGAGTTTGGGAGTTGTAGTTCGCCTACATGCAGAGAGCACTGTGGGCTCAAACAATGATGGATCTGGACCAAACTTGGCACGGATACTCAATATGCCCAAATGTGAAAACTGATGGGGTTTGGGGAAAATAGACTTTGACATTTGGGAGTTGTACTTGCTGGGATTTATAGTTCACCTACAATCAAGGAGCGTTCTGAACCCCACCAATGATAGAATTGGGCCAAACTTCCCACACAGATCCCCCATGACCAACAGAAAATACTGTGTTTTCTGATGGTCTTTGGCGACCCCTTTGACATACCTTCGCGATCCCCCCAGGGGTCCCGACCCCCAGGTTGAGAAACACTGTTATAAGTGATAGCCTTATTATTGACTGAATGTTTTTAAAATTAAGCAGTGTAGCTTCAAGCGTATAGAGCTGTGCCTTTAGTGTTATGTGGCTTGCAGGGATTGAGTAGCTCTTGCTTTCCCTATCATCAAAATACAGAGATGGAAAGGAGTCAAGTTGCTGAATTTCTACTTGTTGTTATGAGGCTGTACACCTCTAAATACAAGAAACAGAAAGAAAACAACAAACAACTGCCTTTGCAATTTGTTTTTGGGCTTAATTCCAATTGGCAGAGATTACCTTCAAAGCTCAGAACTGCAGAATACAATGAAGGACCATCTCCTCGTGTACCACCCAGCCCACTCCCTAAGAACCTTCATTGTAAAAATAATAACCAAAAATGGCTGGTCAGGAGGGTTTTCAAAGTGCAATTCACAACTTTGGCCCATGTTCAGCCCTCTGGTTTTTGCTACCTGCTTATGTTTGATGCTGATGCCAAGCATCCTTTCTGGTTCCGCTAAACTGTCCCTGCCTTTTAATATAATAATAATAATAATAATAATAATAATAATAAACCATTATTTGTACCCTGCTACCATCTCCCACAGGACTCGGTGCGGCTTACAAGAGGCCGAGCCCAAAATACATCAGAACAAAAAACACAACCACAACAATACAACAATAAATAACTCATAGCAAAGCAAAAACAATAACAAAATATCACGACGCAATTTAAAAACCTGGCAGGGCCAAATGTAAAGATTAATTTTTTTTTTAAAATGCTGGGCATGACCAGGTGAAAAAGGATGGATATTTTGGGGGGTAAGTGGGTGTGCAGACAATTCTAACTCTCTCGTAAAGTGCATTTGGGACATATTGCTTGGGATTCCTTAATCTGGGAAGGCACACTGGAACATCCATGTATTCAAGTTCCTTCTGAAGACTGCCAATTTTGGAGCATGCCTGATGTCCTTGGGGAGGGAGTTCCAGAGTCGTGGGGCTACCACCGAGAAGGCCCTGTCCCTCGTTCCCATCAAACACGCTTGTGACGCAGGTGGGATCGTGAGCAGGGCCTCTCCAGATGAACGGAGGGATCGTGTGGGTTCATATACGGAGATGCGGTCACGCAGGTAGGCGGGTCCCAAACCGTTTAGGGCTTTGTAGGTGAGCACCTGCACCTTGAATTGGGACCGGAAAATGAACGGCAGCCAGTGGAGCTCCTTAAACAGGAGGGTTGACCGCTTCCTGTAAGGAGCACCAGTTAACAACCTGGCCGCCACCCGTTGAACCAACTGAAATTTCCGGGCCGTTTTCAAGGGCAGCCCCACGTAGAGAGCATTACAGTAGTCCAATCTGGAGGTGACTAAGGCATGGACCACCCTGGCCAGATCCGCCTTCACGAGGTACGGTCGCAGTTGGCACACGAGTCTTAATTGTGCAAAGGCCCTCCCGGCCACCGCCGACGCCTGAGCTTCAAGCGTAAGTGATGAGTCCAGGAGGACACCCAAACTGCGGACCTGTGACTTCAGGGGGAGTGTAACCCCGTCCAGCACAGGTTGCCACTGGATTATATGGCAGTGCAGATGGGACCTCAATGCTCACCCAAAAGCAGAGCATCTGAAAGAGGTTGAACAGAACCTACTTCACATCACATAGCATTTAAAACATTCACTGTTTCGAATGTAAAAAACAGTCAATTTACTGTGCGCGGTAACCTTTCGCCCACCACTTCAGATTGATTTTTTTATGATAACAGTATTACAGATACACTTAAGCCACCATAAAATGAAGAAATATTTCATTGCTAGCAATTAACTACTGGTGTGAGCGAGCCAGAGAAAACCACTTTCTCAACACAGCGCTGATAGATTTTCATTGATTGCAGGGGGAAAGTAGGCGGGTGCTATTTTTAATTCAGTTTATATTTAACAATTTATGAGCAAACTATAGGTTGCTTTGTTTGAGTTTTGTGCCATGGGAAAATGCCTTTTCAACGTTTTACTATTATTTTGCAAACAAAGACATACGCGTTAAAACTAACACATTTTAACAATAATGGTTTCTAACACAAATACTTTAAAGAAAAACCCATTTAATTCTTTGTGTTAAATCATTTCAAGATGTTTTGGATTAGGGTTAGGATACCTCACATGGTCCTGATGTATCACATTAAGGCAAGCTGCACTAAATTATATATGTGCACGCGAATGTACATATATATATACACACACCTCCCATAGTTTTGAAGTATGTGTGTGGGTGTGTATACATATATTGCAATATATAATTTAATATTAATGGCTGCCGAAACAGTCATTAGTATACTTTGCATGAAGTATGTGTGTGTCGGAACTCAGGTGCCTTAAAGAGCCAGACACAAGAATGTAATCAAAACAACAGTTTATTAAGTCAAAGTAAACAAGACTCAGAGACACTTACTTCAGTGCCTCTGATCAAAACTCAAAATTTGCAGCAATTTGCAGCAATTTGCAGCTTGCAAAACAAACTTAGAAAATAAACCGGATTAAACTGGCAAAAAATCCGGGTTAAACAAGAGTTCTAGCAAAATGCACCAAAAACACACAGTTCAAAGATAAAGCCCAAACAAAAAGCCGTGAAGAGAAGCTGTCATCCAAAAGCAGTCCAAAGTCGAAGAAGTCCAATGGACGATACCAGAGTCCAGAAGGCAGCATCGTCGTCAGAAACAGTCTGAGGTCAAGGAGAGGGGAAATCCGCACTTACGAGAATCCAAGCCGGTCAGTACATGAAGAACACAGCAACCTGCAGTTCCAGGACCCAAGCCCAACAAGAGAAGCGGTAGCAACAGGACCCAAGGCACGTAACCAACACTTTGCCTACTGCAAAGTTCCAAACTTTCAGTGCCTTCATTTATCCTACAACTCATCATCCATTGATGAGTTGCCCTCCACCCCATCCTCATCGCTGTCAGCTGGCTTAGCTTCTACAGCTGAACACCAACGCCCATCCCTCCAACTTTTCCACCTTTTATCAAGACTTAGATCACCCCACGATTCCATGGTATCATCAGCTTGCCAATCTCCTCCAGAAAATCCCTCAAAGGTGTCACTGGACGTGGGCTGCGTACACACATTCCTGATCTCCTGAACTTGTGTCCAGTCTAGTTCCTCTTCATCCTCACTACTCCCAGACCCATTACTTCCAGTAAAGCCCATGAAATCCTCTTCCTCAGTGGGAGCAGTAAATATGTCCCGGATCCTCTTTCTTTGACGCTCCTCGTCTGACTCTTGCTCCTGAGTAGTCCTCTTAAAACCTCTACTCCCATCTCCTTCCTCCTCCTCCTCACTCATTTCTGTGCCGTCCGCCCAGACGATATAAAAAATAAAACTGTGACGTGCTTCTCTCTATGCCTGAGCGAACTGCAGGTGTCTATATTGAGAAGCTTGAGATACTCAGCAACTGAGACTATTACTGGTTTAAACATCAAAAAAGGATATGTATTTATTCAAAGTCCTTGAGGACTTGGCACAGTTCATCACAGTTGCAAACAAACAGTCAATAGATGAAACTACAAAAATATTCTTTCCTTTCTTTAGTTACAGAGGTATCCCTTTCTCCAGATGGCAGATAAGATTCTGGAATCTTAACACCCTAACCTCAAGCTGTTGTGGTTTAAAAAAAGCAGGCTTTTCCCTATCTATAACTTAAGGTTAGTTCTGGAGACAAATCAGTCACAACTCTCTATAACTATATAACTCAATCTTCTCAACTAAGCTTATCTATCTATAAAATCTCAAAACAGCTCAAAACACAATATACTATCTATATTATCTTAATATAGCTTACTCAGTTTAGTCAGTTTAGTTTTTGCAGTGGTTCTCCCAGAACTAACTGCTTATCCATCAGCACGTCTGAAATCCTTCCTCAAACTGAAAAGGCAAGGGAGAATCTAAAATGGGGATCTTTCCCTGGGAGAAAAGGCAGTCTCTAAACTCAAAGAGCTGCTCTGTAAGCCAATAGTTGCAAAGAGGCCTGCAGACTCTGATACTATTAACCTTTAGGACTCTTGCAAAGATGCAGCAGCCCTGGGAGAAAATGCAAGAGGAAGCAACCTCAAGCAACTATAAAGTGAGGCAAATCAGGCTCCTGGGAGACGGAACAATTTCACTGCCAGAGAAACCTGTGGGTGACGTAAATATCTCCTGGAGTCTCTTCCTTTGCTGCTCTTCATCTAACACCTGGGCACCTCGTTTCCCTCCTCTACTACTCCACCTATCAGTTGTAACGTTGCCAGCAGACTCTACTACAACAGTGAGTTTGCTTTTGTATATGTGTATGTATGTGTGTGTATATATAATATACATATGTATAAGGTATATACATATGTACATTATAGATATTTACATCAGAAATTATCTTCCAGAGTTTTACTAAAGAGTCTAGGACAGTGATTCTAAAATTTCAAACACACACTGCTCACATAACCACATTGAAACATGGAACAGCTTAGACGATGCTACTGGAAAATGAGATTAACAGGAAGACATTGGTCATTATATGTTTTAATTGTTTTTGTATGGTTTTCATAATGTTGTTTTAAATGTTTTAATTGTATATGTTATGGATTGTTATGGCATCGAATTGCTGACAATTTGTAAGCCGCCTTGAGTCGCTTTCAGGCTTGAGAAAGGCGGGATCGAAACATCATAAAAAAATAAATGAATAAATATATTTTGCTTGAGATCACAGTGTGAATACAAGTATTTTGCTCTACAAATGAAAGTGTAATTATTATTATTTTTAATACCATACAAACACATCTCAAGGTCCTGAAGTGCCACATTAATGCAATATACACTTTTGCAGCAGGTCTACCCCGTCAATTTTAAACCATGAATTTTAAATTTACTTTTTATTCTTTGTACCATGTATTTTAAATATATGTATTATATAGTGATGTGTTTTAATAATGTTATTTTATTGTATTTTATTTATGGTGATATGTCTTAACTGTGCATTAGAGGCAGTTAACACATTATTATTATTATTATTATTATTATTATTATTATTATTTCATGCACAACAAGATTAATACACAGCAAACAAGATCACTATGCTGTCTTTCGTATTCGATCACATGTTGGACACTTCCCAAGTGTCTAGAACTGTGCGATGTATCAGTGAATAATGTGTGCAGATTCCAGTAGGGTGGCCTTTTGCAGCTGACAGATGGTAATTTTGTCAGTACTGATTGTTTCTAAGCACGGGCCAAGGTTTTTAGGCACTGCACCCAGTGTGCCGATCACCACAGGGACCCCCTTGACTGGCTTGTGCCAGAGTCTTTGCAGTTCAATCTTTAAACCCTCATATCGTGTCAGCTTTTCCAGTTGCTTGTCATGAATTCCGCTGTTGCCTGGGATTGCAACATTGACAATCCATACTTTGTTTTTTTCCACATTCATTAGGTTAGGAGTCTTATGCTCCAAAACTTTTATCAGTCTGAATTCGGAAGTCCCAGAGTAGTCTGACGTGTTCATTTTCCATAACTTTTTCAGGCTTGTGATCCCACAAGTTCTTTGTCGCAGGCAGATGGTATTTGTGGCACAAGTTCCAATGAATCATCTGAGCAATGGTGTTATGCCTCTGCTTGTAGTCTGTGTGCAATCTTCTTGCAGCAGCTGAGGATGTGATCTATTGTTTCATCTGCTTCCTTGCAGAGTCTACACTTGGAATCTGTCATCGACTTATCAACCACCATGTCAGACTACACAGGGAAGCCATTGAAATCCGCAAGCATGTGGACAATTTCAACAGAAAGGAGGAAACCATGAAAATGAACAAAATCTGGCTACCAATATTAAAAAAAACTCTAAAATTACAACAGCAAAACAACAAAGAGTAAACAATCAGGCACATCTAATCATCTCTAACAAAAGATTCCCCCAGGCACTGTCAAGCCATCAAATGCTTAAAGTGGTCAGTTGAAACATTCACACCTAGCTCCAGCAGACAAGAGTCCTTTGTCTCACCCTGGTCATTCCACAGATATATAAACTCCTTTTCCTAGTTCCAACAGACCTCACTACCTCTGAGGATGCTTGCCACAGATGCACGCGAAACGTCAGGAGAGAATGCCTCTAGAACATGGCCATATAGCCCGGAAAAACCATGAAAGCCTTCGACAATTGATTCTAATTGCTTGTTCTTGTTATTATTATTACTTTATACAAAAAACTGAATGTGTGTTGTTATTGCTATCATTATTATTCTATTTATTTATACCCCGCAAATTTATTTATTTCCCCCGAAGAGGATTCAAAGCAGCTTAACATAAAAGCATTAGCACACAATTTAAAAAATATACAAAATATACAAAAATTAAAACAGAATTAAATATAAACAGTATTAAAAATTCCCAGTTAAAAACCATTCAAACATATTCAGTTCACATTCAAAGTTAAAGTATTTTCTTTAAGTCTTATGTTAATAGCAATTGCTGTTGAAATAATATGCGTTGCATTAATATGTTATCACAGGCCCCTTCCACACAGCTGAATAAAATCCCACGTTATCTGCTTTGAACTAGGATATTTGGCAGTGTGGACTCATATAACCCAGTTCAAAGCAGATATTGTGGGATTATCTGCCTTGATATTCTGGATTATATGGCTGTGTGGAAGGGCCCTTAGGTCCATTGAAAGTGTGTGTATATGCATATGTTTATGTTTATATATAAATATACATGTAGTCCCTTCTTCATCGCCATATAATCCAGATTATCAAAACAGATAATACAAATTATCCGCTTTGAACTGGATTACATGAGTCTACACTGCCAGATAATCCAGTTCAAAGTGGACAATCTGGATTGTATACAGCTGAGTAGAATGGGCATTTGAACTGGATTATCTGGCAATGTAGACCCATATAATCCAGTTCAAAGCAGATAATGCAGATTATCTGATTTGATAATCTGGATTATACAGCAGTGAAGGAGCCTAAATCATATAGGGGGAGAAATTGGGTCTTCAGAAATGGTATGGTCATACTGAAAAATTATATAATTTATATATAAAATTATATATATGAATTATTGCTGAAAAACTGTTAATTATTATGAATCATTAATAAATTAATATAAAGTATTAATTTATTAAAGTATTATAAAGTATTTATTTATTAATAAATTAATATAAACCCATATACATTATTAAATATATAAATAAATATGTGAAACAAGATACTTTGATTTGGAGAGAGAATCAAATCAAATCCTAAATCTCCTCCTTTTTCTCAGAGCCATTCATTGCCACTGCTATGGCAACGCCGAATTGAATGCTGGTTGTTGTTCATTCGTTCAGTCGTCTCCGACTCTTCGTGACCTCATGGACCAGCCCACACCAGAGCTCCCTGTCAGCCGTCACCACCCCAGCTCCTTCAAGGTCAGTCCAGTCACTTCAAGGATGCCATCCATCCATCTTGCCCTTGGTTGGCCCCTCTTCCTTTTTCCTTCCATTTTCCCCAGCATCATTGTCTTCTCTAAGCTTTCCTGTCTTCTCATGATGTGGCCAAAGTACTTCATCTTTGCCTCTAATATCCTTCCCTTCAATGAGCAGTAGGGCTTTATTTCCTGGAGGATGGACTGGTTGGATCTTCTCGCAGTCCAAGGCACTCTCAGAACTTTCCTCCAACACCACAGCTCAAAAGCATCGATCTTCCTTCGCTCAGCCTTCCCTAAGGTCCAGCGCTCACATCCGTAGGTTACTACAGGGAATACCATGGCTTTGACTAGGCAGGATCTTTGTTGCCAGTCTGATGTCTCTACTCTTTACTATTTTATCGAGACTGGACATTGCTCTTCTCCCAAGAAGGAAGCGTCTTCTGATTTCCTGGCCACAGTCTGCATCTGCAGTAATCTTTGCACCTAGAAATACAAAGTCTGTCACGGCCTCCACGTTTTCTCCCTCTATTTTCCAGTTGTCAATCATTCTTGTTGCCATAATCTTGGTTTTTTTGATGTTTAATTGCAACCCAGCTTTTGCGCTTTCTTCTTTCACGTTGATTAGAAGGCTCCTCAGCTCCTCCTCGCATTCGGCCATCAGAGTGGTGTCATCTGCATATCTGAGGTTGTTAATGTTTCTTCCAGCAATTTTCACCCCAGCTTTGCATTCATCAAGCCCCGCACATCTGCATGATGTGTTCTGCATACAAGTTAAAAAGGTTGGGTGAGGGTATGCAGCCTTGCCGTACGCCTTTCCCAATCTTGAACCAGTCTGTTGTTCCGTGGTCAGTTCTGACTGTTGCTACTTGGTCCTTGTACAGATTCCTCAGGAGAGAGACAAGGTGGCTTGGGATGCCCATCCCACCAAGAACTTGCCACAATTTATTATGATCCACACAGTCAAATACTTCAGACCAGAAGTGATCCATATTTCATATTTTATCATGTTTTGGGACATTTGCATATACATAATGAGGTATCATGGTGATAGGACAAGTTTTATATGCATAGCCTGAAGGAAGTTTTATACATAATATTGCTAATAATATTACAAAGTTTGTCTGCACTGAGCCATCGGAAAGTTTCACTATTTCTTATCCAAGTAATAAATTATAAATTATATAAATTATATAATTATATAATTATATATATATAATTATATAAATTATTGCTGAAAAAATATTAATTATTCTGAATCATTAATAAATAAATTAATATAAACCCTAATACATTATTAAATATATAAATAAATAAATATGTGAAACAGGATACTTTGATTTGGAGAGGGAATCAAATCAAATGCTAAATCTCCTCCTTTTTCTCAGAGCCATTCCTAGCCACTGCTATGAAAACGCCGAATTGAATGCTGGTACATGTAGTTTAAGGAAGGGCGTTTAGAATCCTCAGATAGGGGACTCTACAGCGTTGCTAAACTACAATACCCAGAATGCAGTTGTTTGAAGGGTAAAAAGGGAAGAGCGATGAAGAGAGGGGGAAGAACGCGCTTTCGGCCACTGCGCATGCGCAATTTATTTGCTTACCGTCTCTCAGCAATGGCGGCGGTTGGGAAGGTTTTTCTGCCAGAGAGGCGCTCGGGGAAGGTTTGGGTCTCTTCCTGAGGAAGTAAATGGCGGCCAGGCCTGAGGTGGCTGCTCCGCAAAGGAAGCCGCCCAGGAAGCGGCTCCGGGCAAAGCGGGAGCCCCACAAGTTCGCCATATCCAGCTTCTGTGAAGGGAAAGGAAAGGAGGAGGAGAGAAAGAGAGAGGGAAAGAGAAAGAGCAAGCCCCGCCCCCTCAGTCCTTTCCCGCCTAATTATATGTATGTCCTGTTCAACATCTTTATTAATGACTTAGATGAAGGGCTAGAAGGCATGATCATCAAGTTTGCAGACGACACCAAATTGGGAGGGATAGCCAATACTCCAGAGGACAGGAGCAGGATTCAAAACGATCTTGACAGATTAGAGAGATGGGCCAAAACTAACAAAATGAAGTTCAACAGGGACAAATGCAAGAGACTCCACTTAGGCAGAAAAAACGAAATGCAAAGATACAGAATGGGGGACAATGCCTGGCTCGAGAGCAGTACGTGTGAAAAAGATCTTGGAGTCCTCGAGGACAGGAAAGTGAACATGAGCCAACAATGTGATGTGGCGGCAAAAAAAGCCAATGGGGTTTTGGCCTGCATCAATAGGAGCAGTGTCTAGATCTAGGGAAGTCATGCTACCCCTCTATTCTGTTGGTTAGACCACACCTGGAATATTGTGTCCAATTCTGGGCACCACAATTCAAGAGAGATATTTACAAGCTGGAATGTGTCCAGAGGAGAGCGACTAAAATGATAAAAGGTCTGGAGAACAAGCCCTATGAGGAGCGGCTTAAGGAGCTGGGCATGTTTAGCCTGAAGAAGAGAAGGCTGAGAGGAGATATGATAGCCATGTATAAATATGTGAGAGGAAGCCACAGGGAGGAGGGAGCAAGCTTGTTTTCTGCTTCCTTGGAGACTAGGACCCGGAACAATGGCTTCAAACTACAAGAGAGGAGATTCCATCTGAACACGAGGAAGAACTTCCTGACTGTGAGAGCCATTCAGCAGTGGAACTCTCTGCCCCGGAGTGTGGTGGAGGCTCCTTCTTTGGAAGCTTTTAAACAGAGGCTGGATGGCCATCTGTCAGGGGTGATTTGAATGCAATATTCCTGCTTCTCGGCAGAATGGGGTTGGACTGGATGGCCCAGGAGGTCTCTTCCAACTCTTTGATTTTCCGTTGTTACCCAGGCCTAATATATATATATAAAAATGCTCTGTGCATAATGAGTACCTTAAAAACAAAAGAACCAATGAACGAAATCACACCAAATTTGACAACAAAACGTCTCACAACACAAGGAGTGACCATCACTCAAAAAATTATGATTTTGTCATTTGGGAGTTGTAGTTGCTGGGATTTATAGTTCACCTACAATCAAAGAGTATTCTGAACTCCACCAATGATGGAATTGAACCAAACTTGGCACACAGAACTCCCATGAACAACAGAAAATACTGGAAGGGTTTGGTGGGCATTGACCTTGAGTTTGGGAGTTGTAGTTCACCTACATCCAGAGAGCACTGTGGACTCAAACAATGATGGATCTGGACCAAACTTGGCACAAGCTCTCAATACGCCCAAATATGAACACAGATGGAGTTTGGGGAAATAGACCTTGACATTTGGGAGTTGTAGTCACTGGGATTCACAGTTCACCTACAATCAAAGAGCATTCTGGACCCCACGAACGACAGAATCAGGGCAAACTTCCCACACAGCACACCCATGACCATCAGAAAATACTTAAGGCCATCCAGTCCAACTCCCTTCATCAGGGCAAGAAAACGTAATCAAAGTCCTCCAGACAAAGAGCCATCCAGCTATAAGATAGATAGATAGGGAGTTGTAGTTGCTGGGATTTATAGTTCACCTACAATCAAATAGCATGATAGAATTGAAACCAACTGGGCATACAGGACTCCCATGACCAACAGAAAACACTAGAAGGGTTTGGTGAGCATTGACCTTGAGTTTGGGAGTTGTAGTTCACCTACATCCAGAGAGCACTGGACTCAAACAATGATGGATCTGGACCAAACTTGGCACGGATATTCCATATGCCCAAATATGAACACAGATGGAGTTTGGGGGAAATAGACCTTGACATTTGGGAGTTGTAGTTACTGGGATTTATAGTTCACTACAATCAAAGAGCATTCTGAACCCCACAAACGACAGAATTGGGGCAAACTTCCCACACTGAACCCCCATGACCAACAGAAAATACTTAAGGCCATCCAATCCAACTCCCTTCATCAGGGCAAGAAAACGTAATCAAAGCCCTCCTGACAAAGAGCCATCCAGCCATAGATATAGATAGATATGATTCATACACACAGATAGTATCATAGATTTGAAAGGGACCCCTAAAGAAGGACAATTATATGTTGCATCTTCCAGAGTAGGCAAATCAGACAATCTCCACATCAACACTGATAAAGAAACAGCAAGAAATACTATTTACCCACAAGCATAAAGAAATTACATATATTACAAACCAACACTTAATCATTACTTTATTTTCCAGATCAGCAGACTGGGCCACAGAAGCGTGTGGTAGAGGACAGCTAGTATATGTGTTTGTGTAGAGAGAGTCTTACAAGTTTATTATTTATTTCAAATATTTATACCCTGCCCTTCTCAGGGGGACTCAGGGTGGCTGTACATACAATAATATATCATATTATAAACATAGCACAATATTAGTATTATATATTACTATATTGTACTATACCACTATACTGCAATATTATTCGTAATATTACCTGTAATATAAAATATTTTATTATTTATATATTGTTTTACAATATTATGGTCAATATATAATTATTAGGATAGCACAATATTAGTAGTATATATTTCTATATTGTACTATACCACTATACTTTAATATTATTTGTAATATTACCTGTAATATAAAATATAATATTGTAATACAATAGTATTATATTGTATTACAATATTATAGTCAATATTATATGTACATACAATATATTATTATTAGGGTAGCACAATATTAGTATTATGTATTAATATATTGTACTATACCACTATACTGCAATATTATTTATAATATTACCTGTAATATAAAATACATAATTATTATATTTTGTATTATTATTAGTATTATATTATATTACAATATTATGGTCAATATTATATGTACATACAATATATTATAATTATTAGCTTAGCACAATATTAGTAGTATATATTTTTATATTGTACTATACCATTATACTGCAATATTAGTAATATTACATGTAATATATAATATAATATTAGTATTATATTGTATTACATTATAACATTACCAATATATGTATATACAATATATTATATTATTAGCATCACATAATATTAGTATTATATATTGATATATATATATAGAGAGAGAGAGAGAGAATTAGGGAAACCCCAGTGGGGTAGCGATTAAACCGCTGAGCTGCTGAATTGGCTGACTGAAAGGTTGGGGGTTCAAATCTGGGGAGTGGGGTGAGCTCCCACTGTTAAGTGTGGGTGAAATGCCAGGAGAGAATGCTTCTGCAACATGGCCACACAGCCCGGAAAACTTACAGCAACCCAATAATGATATATCTCCCAATCTGAGAAATACAAAGGAAAAGTCCCTCCCCCCCCCCCCTGAAGTCACAAAACACACTGAGATTTGTAATTTATTCTTTATTTTAATATACAAAAAAGATAAATTTGAAATAATTCTTTCTAGTTTTTTCCTCCTATTTGTTGGAGCGGAGCTGCTTCACACAGGACAAAAATACTACATTCATAACTGGTTTATTCGGGCACCCTATGCTTAACTGAAGCAGCAATACCCAAACTTGGCAGATCTAAATTCAAACATGAGACTCGTTTCTAAAATACCACAGTAAAAAGGAACAAAGATCCATTGCAAATTTGATGAATTATGATACAATGCTTCAAAAAAGTTGTCATTTTCATAACTGCAGTACAGTGGATGTCTTCTTTAGGGCATCTTACGTATGTATATCTATATTTATATATAATATATAATATATATATATAAAAATCAGCACACTTTTCAATCCAAAAGGGGTTACAGCAATGAGCTCAACTCTGTATACATTTTTAAGTGGATACTTTAGGATAACTTTTGTTAACTCAGTAGTACAAGCTATGTCTGGTCTACTTTTTCTTTTAGCTACAAGAGTGAAATATAACCTACAACATTTACATTTCACATATCTTGGTATACAAACAGTACACTGGAATTTGAGCCAAGGACCAATAATCTTTTCCATTATTTTACCATCTGGTAGAGCTTTCTGCATTTAGCAATTTCCTAAAATAGTTACTTAATTCTGGAGTTTGTTCCGAAATCACAATGGGAACCTTCTTGCAAATTCCCATTTCTCTGTACACATTAAGTAACACAGACATAGTTATTTCATCATAAAACTGATACACACACCTCACTATGCTAGACTAGTTTTAGGACTTTATTTCAGTTTCCTTAAATAAAGCATACCATTGTGAAGTAGCCGATCAAATGAACAAACTGTGACTAAACATGAGCGTTTCTCTTCAGCTGAAACTTTCCCCTAAAATTTTGTTTTTGCACTGCATATTTTACTGTAATGGGACTAAACAATGCAGAAAGCTCTTTCCACAAGAACTGACAAACTGTACTTAGATCAACTTTACAGTAGAAAATTCACCAAACGGTAAAGACAATATGTGACAAATATTCACAGGTGAAAAAAAACTGTAGGCTTCAGTTCCCATAAGTGGGCAGTGGGTAGATTGACAAGACGAATGCCCTGGCATTGTGCAAATGTAGGACAGTGAACTGGAGACTGAAAGACTTGTTTTGAAATATGCAAAAACTTTGAGGCATCGAGCATCAAAAACTAACTTGGTTAATCACTGGAGGGGGAAAATCAAGTCCCCTTTCCCCTGCAATCACTAAGCATTTTTGCAAATATCTGATACACCAATCACTAAGCATTTTGCAAATATCTGATACACCAATCCTGCAAAAAAGATTTACGATGGGAAAATTGTTCTCCATCCTGCTGTTAAATTTACATTTCAGTAGGGAGATCACATTTAATTTTGATGCATAGATGGTTGGAAATAAAGGTTACTACAGTATCGAAAAATTGTTTCAGTAGGTTTGAAACATTATTCAGCTTCTCCGCCTGTCACAAAACCAAGATGAGTGAAAATAATGCTATAGATTTCATTCCAGAGGAAATGGCCGTGCTCTGATTTGCTGCATATAGGTTCAAGGGGAAGATCAGTCTCTATTACGAGGGCTCAGTTAAATCTTGTTCTGTGCTTTGTCCAAGTCATACCCCCCTCGGGAAATCATCACGTATAACTCTTGGCACACGTTTGCCGTTAGACCTTCAAAGTAACATTGACTAGACAACCATCCAAACACTGAAAACAGTAGAAATCCAAATATCAAGGAAAGGAAGCACTTTTCAGTAACACCCTTTTACTGTGACATACATCCAAATGCAATTGAAAGCTTGACAAAGAAGTTCCTTTTCGTTTGAAATTGGGGGGAAATCACAAGCTTCTTTATTTTTTAAGCCTCAGTCCTTGGGGTAAGTTTCAGTTTCTCCACATATATATATATTATATATAAACGCACCCATATGTAGCATGGTTCCTTGCCTGTGTGAGTTACAGTCTTGCAGTATGAAGAAGAGTCCAGAAAGCAACACTGTTTAATGTGAAGTTTGAGGTTACACTGGTTCTTGAAATATGTGGATCACAGACTGGATCCAGAAATAACAACAGGGCAATGAAAAGCAGTTTATCTCTCCCTATCCACCCCTTGGTGAAAAAAAAAAATATTAGAATGCTAAGAGTTTACAGCAGTTGCTTTGCATGAAAATAAATGAAGGCACAAACAAACAGTGTAAGACTTCGCAACGGTCAGGTCATCAAAGAACATCCTTTCTGTCGAGTTGTTATAATGAAACAATATTCATCAGGCATTATTTACATTTAAAAGGAACTGAACTCTTCCCTAAATCTGGATATATTTTAATGGGCAAATGTGAAAAATGTATTGACCGGACAGATTCTGGAAAACATACTAGGAATTTTGTCTTCTGGTAGCTTGATGCAAAGTGAAGTTGACTAACACTTGATTCTGTTCTTGATGGTAAAGCATGACAAAAGAGTCAGCACTGGAAGAGTGTGGAAATGCACTAGGACCTCACTACCTCTGAGGATGCTTGCCATAGATGCAGGCGAAAGGTCTGGAGAGAATGCCTCTAGACCATGGCCATATAGCCCGAAAACTACAACAGCCCAGTGATTCCGGCCATGAAAGCCTTCGACATTGCACTAGGATTCGTCTTGATAAGATATAGGAACACACTCTTGTTTCATGTTTTAGACCAGAACACTCATCAAATCATAGTTGGAAAAAACAAACCACAAGGGCCATCCAGTCCAACCCTTGTGGCATTGAATTTTTGCCATTACTTATGTGTAAACTGCTTTGAGTCCCCCTCAGGGTGAGAAAAGCAGTATACAAATACTGTAACTAAACTATTCTGCCATTTAGGAAGACACAATCCAAGCACCCTCAACAGTTGGCCATCCAGCCTCTGCTTAAAAACCTCCAGAGAAAGAGTTGAGGATTTCATTAAGTTACCAAAGTGAGTTTAGCATCATAGAACTTGCAGTCTGTATTTCAAATATATTCAGCTGTAACATTTCCCAATCCCTTTGGTTAAGCTTAGTATTAATTTCCTGCAGACATCATGAATTCAAGGCATAATGAAAAGGCAAGGGCTGGATCATGTATGTCTGGTTTTATATTCTTGGTTAGGAGATTAGGAGATGTTACCTTTGTGCCAGAGCTATTGAGAAACCCAGACTCTCTTTTACCTTCCGTTTACTGTTTAAGAATTTCAATTTGGCAGCGCCCCATCACTGCTGCAGAATCCAATGCCACAAAAATACCTACAACATATATCATTACAGATCGTATTGTCACATATAATCACTATAAGATAAAACTGCTAATAGGTTAGAGAGTAGAAATCCAAGTTGTTGTGATTTTCTTAAGTGATTAATGGGTGAAGTCTTGCAGCGTACCACAAAGCAGAAGTAAATCTGTTTTCCATTAGGAATTTGTATGACAGTTGTTCAGTAGTGGTGTTTGTTAAGAAAGCCATGGAGAAAAGTCAAAAGGCTTTTTGTCAAAAGGAACAAATACATCATACAGACCCTATCGTATATTGCAAATTAATGAATTCATGCCACCTTTTCAACACTGTTTCACATGTTGAAAATACACATTTTTGTATTAATGTTTTTCTTTATAGGATTGTATCATGTGTATGTGCTTTGTTGTTGCATGTGAACTATGGCAACCTCATCAATTTTGTCAGGTTTTCTTAGGAAAATGTATTAGATCATTGAAAATAATTTCTTGCAAAGATAATTTCCACACATTATGCGAAATAATTATTATTTTTAGATGTAACTTTGCATTCCCCCCTTCGATTAATATAGACAATGTTTTCAAAATAAGCATTATATTTAAATTATTATTCATATTCCAAATTGATAGCACTGAGTGCTTCCTGCTTCACTCCACCAATGAACTACTCTTGTGAGAGAACTGCAATAGTGTCAATATCATGGTTTTGGATACAGTAAATTCATCCTTCTGTTTTTTCCATCTTAATACTTCTGTATACATACAAATAGTTAATTCTATACCTCTGGAAGTGTGGTCAAATGCACATAGCATTAATGGTCATATACTTGAATGCATAGTTTCTACATCAGTAGAAACTATGCATACTTTTCAGCATTTGGAAATATAGTTGTGGAAGATTTCCAGATAATGAAAAAAAAATACAACAAGTTCCACGTGCATTTTGCATTTTTGTAGCTTTTGGGAGTGCCCAGAAATGCAGCAGTCATAGAATCCATAGAGTTGGAAGAGACCTTGTGGGGCATCCAGTCCAATTCACTGCCAAGAAGCAAGAAAATAGCATTCAAAACACTCCCAACAGATGGCCATCCAGCCTTTGTTTAAAAACCTCGAAAGAAGGAGCCTCCACCACAGTCCGGGGCAGAGAGTTCCACTGCTGAACAGCTCTCTCAGGAAGTTCTTCCTAGTATTCAGGTGGAATCTCCTTTCCTATAGTTTGAGTCACTGCCCACAAAGAAAGGCCTGCCCCTTCCCATCTTCTGCATGAGAGAGCAGCTGACTGGGGCATGCTTAATTCAGACCCAGAAATTCACTCCAATTTGTTTTCTCTGCAGAGTGATAGGCTGAACATGAAACGGTGCATCTTTTCACAGTTGCTGTCTTTAAAGCAAACATCTAGCTATCAACAAGTAGGTGAAGTCACCTGTTTGCAAAGAGTGACTTTCTCAGCTCCTTCCAAACATATTTCCTTGAGATTTACTTTAATTCAGAAGAGTTGCAAGTTTAAATTCAGGACAGGGAGCAATCAAAAATCTCAGTTACAATCTCTCTCCTTGGAAATAACTTCTGCAAGGGGTTCTCTGGACTGAAGCCAGTTTTCGGTAGGAAGAAGTTTGCAATATAAGTTACTATTTCTGCTAGCAACAGTTGATTACAAACACCAGCTTCTTATCTCGCTTTTAATAGCAACAGCTATAGTTAGTCAACCATCTGTTGATTCTCCAGTGCGAAAAAGAAAACTTCATTTGTAATGGAATGTGGGAGGATTGCAAACACTATAAAAAGTTTGAGCAAATATATTTGACCCAATCATCTGTTAAAACATATGGGGACTTTATGTGAAAATGAAGGCTCCAAGTGGATGCCAAGGAGGGCAGTGCATGTGCAGAAAATGATATGAGGACTGCAGTGGTGTGACTGCCATTCCCAAACTATCACATGGAGCCTCCCCCCATTATGTGATTAACATGTAAAACAGTCTTCTTTGTAAATTTTTCATTCACAGAAAACAGTAGTTTTCTTTACATGTAATTCTAATGTTTTGGGGAAAGAAAATGTGCAACGCGTAGCTAAAAGAAGCGCCAACCCCCTTTACTCTCATTCACTCTGCTTCTGGTCTGTTTTGAATACCTAAGTGGGGAAATGGCATCAGTGGCAATCAGCATGGTCGGACCTCCAAGGTAGCATTGGTGCCTTCCCCTCTTTAAAGAACGACCCTCAGCTTATTAATGGGTCATATCAAAATCTATCGTTTTGGTCCCAAAACCTGCTCTCGACATATACAATACACATGAGTATATATATTAAATAGGCAGGAAAAAATGAAATTCAAAGATACAGAATGGGGGACGCCTGGCTCGACAGCAGGATGTGTGAAAAAGATCTTGGAAGTCCTCGTGGACAAGTTAAACATGAGCCAACAATGTCATGTGGCGGCCAAAAAACCAATGGGATTTTGGCCTGCATAAATAGTATAGTGTCTAGATCCAGGAAAGTCGTGCTACTCCTCTATTCTGCCTTGGTCAGACCACACCTGGAAGCACACTGTGTCAAATTCTGGGCCCTGCAATTGATGGGAGATGTTGGCAAGCTGGAATGTGTCCAGGGAAACTAAAATAATTAAGGGTCTGGAGAACAAGTCCTATGAGGAGCAGCTTAAAGAGCTGGGCATGTTTAGCCTACAGAAAAGAAGGCTGAGAGGAGACATGATGAGGGCCATGTATGAATATATGAGGGGAAGTCATAGGGAAGAGGGAGCAAGCTTGTTTACTGCTTCCATGGAAATTAGGACAAGGAACAATGGCTTCAAACTACAAGAAAGGAGATTCCATCTGAACATGAGGAAGAACTTCCTGACTGTGAGAACCATTCAGCAGTGGAACTCTCTGCCCCGGAGTGTGGTGGAGGCTCCTTCTTTGGAAGCTTTTAAACAGAGGCTGGATGGCCATCTGTCAGGGGTGATTTGAATGCAATATTCCTGCTTCTTGGCAGAATGGGGTTGGACTGGACGACCCATGAGGTCTCTTCCAACTCTTTGATTCTATGAGGGAGGCTTGTTTTCTGCAGCCCCGGATATTAGGACATGGAAAAATGGCTTCAGACTACAGGAAAGAATATTCCATCTGAACATTAAGAAGAACTTCCTAACTGTTCGAGCTGTTCAACAGTGGAACTCTCTGCCCCGGTGTGTGATGGAGGCATCTTTGGAGGCTTTTAAGCAGAGGCTGGATGGTCATCTGTCAGGGGTGCTTTGAATGCAATTTTCTTACTTCTTGGCAGGGAGTTGGACTTGATGGCCCACAAGGTCTCTTCCATTGATGATTCTATAATTCTATATATGGTACCTATGAGAAAGACCCACTCAGTGACCTATATTTGATAGAATAGCTTTGTGAATATTTCAGCAAATAAACTATTTTACTTGCACTGTGGAGCAGATTTAATGATGCCAATTGGCACAGATACCTTAACACCTAATTAGTTTAGGGAAAATTTTATTCTTAAGCATAGCCGCATCTAATGTGAACTACCCAATTGCTGTATCAAGATACCATTTTAATGAGCTGCATGCAACCCATCAAGAGCCAGGAAGACTAGAAGATATTACTGGGTACTATGTTTTAAATAGTGGAGGAAACCTGTGATCATTCAATCGAAAATGCTGCAGATTAGCTATTTAACATGCATATTTAAACTCCCCAATATATTATGTGCAATTCTGGGGGCAGATGTAGTAGAAAAGAGTGGCCTGGATTGGTGGTTATACCTAATTTGTAACTGAACAGCATTTTGCTTAATGAACTAGCGACAAAACGATCTGTAAGGAACTACAAGCAAAGAGATGCCTTTAATGGATATGAACCAGGTAATTTTGGTGTAAAATTGCAAACTCTACAATGCCCTGCAATAGAAACAACTCTATAGCAACCAGGAGTGAAGGTTATGTATATGTGTGCATGTGCTTGGGTTGAGGACACTGTCCGGTAGGCTATAACTCATATGGCACTTTCAGTAAATACTTTAAAGCTTGTTAAAGGAAACAGGATGGGGTGTGTATGTGTGTGTTTGCAAGCAAAGCAACTGCTGTAATAACCCTGTTTTAGCTATGACATAAATAATGCTGCAAGAAAGAATGATATCCAAAGCAGCAGTTATCACAATAATTAAAAGACAGCACATTTTCCACCCCCACTGATATTAAGAGCCTGGATCTTAAAACATCACATTTAAGAAGACAGATAGGTTCAAGGTTTATTTCGTCTTAATTGTTCATTTTCCCCAAAGCTTATGTTTTTCCTCTTCACAACATCAATCACAAAGATAAAAATGGAAGGTCTTTTTTTGCATGTTATGTCATTGCAGTCCACGTTTTGCACAATTTGTGTCCGTCCGTTGAAATTTGAGGGAGTTTACAGATGCTTTTGAACAACTTTTGCCTTGTTTTGGGTATGCAAAAATAAGGGGGCCACAAAATTCTTAGCAAACCACAACATCCAGTGGATCACAAACTGAACACACCTCTCTTAGTTCCATTACCAGCTCTTGATTTTCCAATGCAAATCTAGCAGATATATCCACTTTTCGGGGCACTAATATGTATTTTCTAAAGTACTCCCTTTACCAGAGGTAATCATAGCCAGTGGGTTGTTGTAGGTTTTTTCGGGCTATATGGCCATGGTCTAGAGGCATTCTCTCCTGACGTTTTGCCTGCATCTATGGCAAGCATCCTCTGAGGATGCTTGCCATAGATGCAGGCGAAACGTCAGGAGAGAATGCCTCTAGACCATGGCCATATAGCCCGAAAAAACCTACAACAACCCAGTGATTCTGGCCATGAAAGCCTTCGACAATACAATCATAGCCAGGTTTGTGAATTAACAAAGTACAGTTGGTACACTGTGGAAATGTAGTGAATGGCAGCTGGGGAGCTGGAGTAATGTCTTTGTTGGAAAAGTTTTGTGTTCTAACACTTAAGAAATCACAGCCAGTAAAAAGATCATTTTGCCTAACTATCAGTAGGGATAGTTATTCAACCTTAAGTATGATAAATTGGTTCATTGGATAGTTATTCAACCTTAAGTATGATAAATTGGTTCATTATGAGCCCCAGGCGGCACAATAGGTTAAACCCTTGTGCCAGCACGACTAAAGACTGACAGGTCGGAGGTTCAAATCTGGGGAGAGTGTGGATGAGTTCCCACTGTCAGCTCCAGCTCCCCATGTGGGGACATGAGAGAAGCCTCCCACAGGATGATAAAACATCCGGGCGTCCCCTGGGCAATGTCCTTGCAGACGGCCAATTCCCTCACACCAGAAGTGACTTGCAGTTTCTCAAGTCGCTTCTTATAACGATTAAAAAAAATTACAGCAGAGATGGGAACTGTTAAACTGTAGCTCCCATAATTCCTCAACACGGGCTATGTCAACTACAGTTTCTGGGACTTGCATCCCAAAAACAAGGATTTCAGCTTGTGTGTTTGTTTATTGGGTGATCATTCTTACCCCACGAATTTTGTTATAATTAATTAAATCGTATGCATCTAACCAAAACACATTTTATCTTTTGATTGATGTTGTCTCCAAGGAGGAGTTAGAACTATTTCATGGAGGGGAAATGATGCACTTGTTTCCATTACTAAAACAGCTTGTGCTCCTACTACCCAAAAAAGTAAAAGAATGGGAAACAGCTTTCACAAACAACAGCGAATAATGCCCAGGAACCTTATATAGGCAGTTATTCTAAAACCATTTCTCTTATTTACAATGGCGCTTGATGAAAAAAATCAAAAACAAATGAAACAATGGTAGCACTTCCTAAAAGATTTTGGAACTTTTTTTCTTCATTTTTTTTTCTTTTTGTAAAACTCCCTTGTCATAAAAGCCAACTTACATTAAAATATACATACTACAAGACAACACAACTAACAAAATATATAATAAAACTCATACAAGTAGAAAATTCTGAGGTATTTCTGGTTTGAGGTGGTCTGTGGTCGTGAAGTTTTTTTCAACACATTTTTTTTTTAGTTTAGTTTAAACCTCGGAAGCCACGTAATGTGTATGTGTGTTCTAATCTTTCTTTTAAAAAAATCATTGCATGTTTTGCAAGTTTAAAAAAATATTTAAATGTTGAATCAGCAGCATTAGGAACATTCACTGACTAGAGCGAGTTTATGGCATAATAGAATTAGCTGTCTTTGAAAATATGCACCACTGTGAAGACGAAAGAGTTGGGTGACAGAGTTCAGAGAATCAGGAATTAAAACAACTACTGGGAGGACGGTCAACATATGCATTGCCTAACTTGGGAGGAAGCTTCACTGAGAAGCGTACTTTAAAGTAGCATGTGTCTATTTTTTGGTGAAAACATGACCAGCCAGATGTATTATACCAGTGGTTGGGTTGTTGTAGGTTTTTTCGGGCTATATGGCCATGTTCTAGAGGCATTTTCTCCTGACGTTTCGCCTGCATCTATGGCAAGCATCCTCAGAGGTAGTGAGGTCTACCTGCGAGGATGCTTGCCATAGATGCAGGTGAAACGTCAGGAGAAAATGCCTCTAGAACATGGCCATATAGCCCGAAAAAACCTACAACAACCCAGCGATTCTGGCCATGAAAGCTTTCGACAATACCAGTGGTTCCCAACCTGTGTTTTGGCCTTCCACTCCAAAAAATCCAAACACAGGTTGAGAACCACTGCGTTATACACACCTATGCAACGAACACAAATTGTTTTCAAGCCTGTCTCAAACTGGGTGATGTTCTAGACCTCCCAGCAAAGAAATCTAAGGTGTTGCTTTTTTAAACCAGGCATGGGCAAACTTGGGCCCTCCGGGTGTTTTGGGCTTCAACTCCCAATTGAGGACCCAAGTTTGCCCATGCCTGTGTTTAAAGGCATTGATACTTCCGTCACAAAGGTGGAATCGTTGGGCTTTTCCACACAGACCTATATCTCAGAATATCAAGGCAGAAAACCCAACAATATCTGCTTTGAACTGAGTTATCTGAGTCCACACTGCCTTGATATTCTGGGATATAGGGCTGTGCAGAAGGGCCCCTTGTCTCTCTTCTTCCGTTCCTAAAATGTCACATTAGGTAGCTTAATGCAATGAGACAACTTTGAAACGAGCTTAAAATTGTTGTGTATACGTGCCCTAAATACACTTACTACTTCATCACACTAGAGAATGAATCCACTCTAAATCTAGTTTCTGCCTCCTGCAGCATTCTGAGGTTTGTAGTTTAGTGATGATGTTACGCAGTGGTTCTCAACCTGGGGGTCCCCAGATGTTTTTGGCCTACAACTCCCAGAAATCACTAGGTTCTTGTGGGTTTTTCTGGGCTATAGGACCATGTTCTAGAGGCATTTCTCCTGACGTTTCGCTACATCTATGGCAAGCATCCTCACTACCTCTGAGGATGCTTGCCATAGATGCAGGCGAAACGTCAGGAGAAATGCCTCTAGAACATGGCCCTATAGCCCGAAAAAACCCACAAGAACCTAACTCCCAGAAATCTCAGCCAATTTATCCGCTATTAGGATTTCTGGGAGTTGTAGGCCAAAAACATCTGGGGACCCCAGGGTGAGAACCACTGTGAGGCTCCTCCCTAAACTACAAACCCCAGAATTCTGCAGGTGTTTGGTGTAAAACCTTTGTTCCTGAAGGACTGCTGACGGGCAGGTTAGCGGTTCGAATCTGGGGAGGGCGGGTTGAGCTCCCTCTGTCAGCTCCAGCTCCCCATGTGGGGACATGAGAGAAGCCTCCCGCAAGGATGGTAAAGCATCAAAACATCCAGGCATCCCTTGAGCAACGTCCTTGCAGATGGCCAATTCAAGTTTTGTACTAATTTATTTACGCAATGCTTTTGACACTAAATAAATAAATAATTAGGCATTTAGTTGAATCGTTTTTTTTCCTTCCTATTTCGGTATATTTCTAAAAGCAGAATTTTTAACACTGTCCTACTGGAGAACCGGGTAGGGAATCTGCAACTGAGTCAATCCCAGGATCTAATTCTCTGAACATATAAATATAAGATAAAGGTTTTCTTTTCTTTTTAACACTGTTAAAGCCTGAGATATTTTTTTTAAGAAACCATTTCTATCAGTGATTCTCTGTGACCCAACTTTCTCTATGCTCTGCAGCAGCCGAATACTCTGCCTCAAAACTTGCCCTTCCTCTCATTAGCAGTTTACCTGAGAAGTAGCTCCATAGCAGGTGTTTCTCCCAATGCTGCAGAAGTCCAACGTTCTCTTTCTCCCAGCCCTATTTGCTAAACTTTTCACTTTCATGTCTACCATCAAAGAATTAACATTCTCTTTTCCGTTCCTTCTCCCTCCCCCGCCCGCCCCCCACATTGTTAACGACGACACCCGTTAGACCCGTAAAAGACACATCTGCTTTTTTTCTTTCTTTTCAAAACTCACTGTCTAAAATAGAAAAAAGAAATAAGGAAAGGAAAAGTTTAAGGGGAAAGTCCATTTTGAGGTGTGATCTTAATGTAACAGTCTTAAAGTTTGCAGCATGTCTTGCAGATGACTTAAGTTGTTTTCTTGATACCATTGATATTCTGTGTAAAAAATAAAATAAAAAGACAAACCGGTAAAAGAGAGAAAACTCAGAAAGCAGGATTTGTAAGGAGGATGAAGTGAGTCCGTTGAGGTTTTGAGGTACCTGCACCGTTATCTGCATTCATTAGTCGGCACCCGAATGCTTGCTGAGATGTCCTCTTTTTCATCTTTTTTTTTCCTCTCATTTTAATACAGTAGAGCAATGTGCTGGTAAAATTGATCCAATCGAAACAATAATAATAACAACAACAACAATAATAATAACAATTTAAAAAGTCAAGATTAAAATAGCAGCTGCATTCATGTGTGTTTGTGTTGGATTTGTGGTTTAACTTCTTCTTTTTTTATAAATCCACTGAGTCTGGAAGGACCAAAAAAAAGAAAAGAAAGTGAACCAGGATTTAGATACTTGATTCTTTGGGCAGCAAGTCCATGTTGGTGACGGAGGTCACGATGGAAACGAGGCAGTCCGAGGTAGTACCGTTTACTGCTTTGCGTATCTGAGAAATCCGTTCCTCTACACAACCCGCTGATAGGCGTGCCTCTGCATCATGGTCCCAGCATTCCTCAATCGTCACACAAAGCTGCGCCAAACCCTGAATGGAGAAAGGGAAATTGAGATTATTTTATTTGCAGTATTTATATTCCGCCCTTCTCACCCCGCAGGGGACTCAGGGTGGATTACAGTGTACACATATATGGCAAACATTCAATGCCAATTTTGACATACAACGTATACAGACATACACAGAGGCTATTTAACTTTTCTGGCTCCCAGGGGAGCTGTCGCTTTCATTGTCCATCTGCAACACTGATGAAGTACTTCCGCATTCCCCGCATGCTTTTGCTGGAGTGCTTTGCTGGAGTCTTTTTTATGGGCTCATAAATTAATTAATTTAGCCTCCCCACACAAGGTGGTACCTAATTTTCCTACTTGACAGATGCAACTGTCTTTCAGGTTACAAAGGTCGACAACAGGCTACACAATTGGTTGGAAACCCACTCCAACCTGGGCTGGCTTCGAACTCATGACCTTTTGGTCAGAGTGATCTTAATGTGATGTGGCGGCAAAAAAAGCCAATGGATTTTGGCCTGCATCAATAGGAGCATAGTGTCTAGATCTAGGGAAGTAATGCTACCCTCTATTCCGCTTTGGTTAGACCACACCTGGAATATTGTGTCCAATTCTGGGCACCACAATTCAAGAGAGATATTGACAAGCTGGAATGTGTCCAGAGGAGGGCAACTAAAATGATCAAGGGTCTGGAGAACAAGCCCTATGAGGAGCGGCTTAAGGAGATGGGCATGTTTAGCCTGAAGAAGAGAAGGCTGAGAGGAGATATGATAGCCATGTATAAATATGTGAGAGGAAGTCACAGGGAGGAGGAGCAAGCTTGTTCTCTGTTTCCCTGGAGATTAGGACACGGAACAATGGCTTCAAACTACAAGCAAGGAGATTCCATCTGAACATGAGGAAGAACTTCCTGACTGTGAGAGCTGTTCAGCAGTGGAACTCTCTGCCCCGGAGTGTGGTGGAGGCTCCTTCTTTGGAAGCTTTTAAACAGAGGCTGGATGGCCATCTGTCAGGGGTGATTTGAATGCAATATTCCTGCTTCTTGGCAGAATGGGGTTGGACTGGATGGCCCATGAGGTCTCTTCCAACTCTTTGATTCTATGATTCTATGTTTAATGCAGCTGACACTCAGGCAGCTGTGCCACAATCCCGGTGCAGATAGCACTGAATTTAGCCTTTGTCTGAAAATTATTGTTTTAAAGGAGCAATTAATGCTTTGTCCCAACAAATACACTCCAGAGCACTTTACAGTAAGTTGTAGCAGGACCAAGTGTGTGTGTGTGTGTGTGTTGAAGATAAACCTTATAATGGTAATTATTATGTGCAGCTGGTAATGTAGATCAACTAGCAATCTTGGACCACACCCGATAGAGTATAACTATATGGGTTTTTAAAGTACAGTTCTGAAGAGCTTTTTCTCTGAGGAGATCTATGCTCAAAGGCTCTGCTCTGAGGAGCAGATTGGAGAGAAGTCGTTATGCTGCTCTAAAGGAAGCTACGTTGGAATAGTTGTTTGCTCAAGGTTTCTGTTATGCTTTCTCATTTGACCTAAGATGAAGATGCTTTATTTTGTGTTCCTTACAAAGACTATGTATGTTTCTTGCACGGTTTGTTCTTTGTATGCAACATTGTGAGTTTGTATTTCATCTCTGCTATTAAGAGTAAAGTTTTTTGTTCATTTCTACTCTTGTCTGTGAGTCTTGTGCATGGGAAGTGGCTAAGATCCGCTTGCTGCGCAACAGAGCAGTGGTTCTCAACCTGTGGGTCCCCAGATGTTTTGGCCTTTAGGTCCCAGAAATCCCAATAGCTGGTAAACTGGCTGGGATTTCTGGGAGTTGTAGGGCAAAACACCTGGGATTTCTGGGAGTTGTAGGGCAAAACACCTCTGCAGTGGCATCAGTTATGAACACCCTCCTCCTAGAGCAGGCATGAGCAAATTTTTACCCTCCAGGTGTTTTGGACTTCAACTCCCACAATAGCTAATAGGCTGTTAGAAATTGTGGGAGTTGGAAGTCCAAAACAGCTGGAGGGCCGAAGTTTGCCCTTGCCTGTCCTAGAGGCTTAGCAATACTTACCATATGTACTCGAGTATAAGGTGAGTTTTTCAGCCCTTTTTTAGGCTGAAAAAGACCCCCTCAGGTTATACTCAAATCAAAGTTATTTATCGTTTACTCTGTGATTATTATTATTATTACATTTATTATTTTACTCTGTTGTTATTATTACACTATTTTACTCTATTATTATTTTATTGCATTTATTATTTTACTCATTTTTATTCTTACATTTATTATTTTGCTCATTTTTATTAATACACTAGTTGTACCCACCACGCGTTGCTGTGGCCAACCTTCCCTCCTTCTTTCTCTCCTCTTTCTCTCCTCTTTCCTTCCTTCCTTCCTTTCTCTCCTCTTTCTCTCCTTCCTTCCTTCCTTCCTTCCTTCCTTCCTTTCTTTCTTTCTCTCCTTCTCTTCCTCTTCCCTTCCTTCCCCCCTTTTCTTTCCCTTCCTCTTTCTCCCTTTTCTTCCTTCTCTTCCATTATTGGACTCCAACTCCCAGCAGCCCTCCTGATTGATCTATCTATCTATCTATCTATCTATCTATCTATCTATCTATCTATCTATCTATCTACCTACCTACCTACCTACCTACCTACCTACCTACCTGTCTCTCCCTATCTAATCTATCTATCTGGAGGATTGCTGGGAGTTGCAGTCCAGGAATACAAAACTGGAATTATGCAGGGATTGGGATGGTCTCAAAGAAATCCAAGGAGAAGAAAGTTTGCAGCTTGGAAGCAGTGCATTTGGATCATCCTCCTCTCCTAAAGGGCCTGATCTAGGGGATGTTGGGAGCTGTAGACTGGAAGAGAGTGCGGATATGCTATTGTGTGTTTTGCTTGCCAGGAGGAGTCATTTTTTGCACTTGCGCTATAGCATCTTTTTGCCTTTTTTGGCTTTTTAAGCCCCTTCTGCGGTGCTTTTCTGTCATTTTATGAGTGATGGTCACTTGTTGGCCTGATAGATGTCTTGTGTCCAAATTTGGTGTCCATTTGTCCAGTGCTTTTTGAGCTATGTTAAACCCACAAATTAACATTACATTTTTATTTATATAGATTTATTATTTTACTCTATTATTGTTATTATTACATTTACATTATTTTACTCTATTATTATTTTTATTACTTATTTTACTCTATTATTACTGTTATTATTACATTTCTATTATTTTACTCTATTATTATTTATTACATTTATTATTTTACTCTGTTTATTATTGTTGGAAGGAAACGTCAGCACATCTACATTGAAGAAAGTTAGAATAATGGCTTAATCAGTGTTGGACAGTCTTATCTTAAATTGCACTTTTATATAAATATTCAAAAACATTTATTAATTAACTGATGCCATTTATTAATTAATTGATGCCTCAATTAATGTCATTTCATTGGTATCTATTTTTATTTTTGAAATTGACTTGTATCGGCTGCATTTCCCTCTCTCAGCTTATAGGCAAGTCAATATAATGGTTTGAGCATTAGCGTAGCATTGGCAAGGACAAACCTCCTTAGAACAAATCTGCTTCACCAAGAAAACCGTATGATAGGCTTGCCTTAGGGTCAGAAATAACTTGAAGTCATACAACCATAATATCTCAACTAAGTCCAGGACTGAGATATTCAAAACATGGCACTAATGTTCTGTAAGCACAAGCAAATGATAGGTTTGGAGAGATCTTTGCATTTTCAGCAGGAGCTAAATCATATTCTACACAGGCATGCATATTTTAGTTTTTTTTTTTTCCAGAGCACTGGAAGGTGTCAGTGTGCATTACAGTCATCATTTAGGTGACTTGAAAGTGATGATACATGGGTACTGCTTGCATTTGAAGAGTTTTGGAGCTTTTCAGATGAGTTGTTTTGTGGGCGCAAGGAAGATGAAGCAGCATTATTTAGCCTCGTGATCTTGGAGGTCATTGGTAGGGCCATCATATATCAAAGTCAATTTAAAAGCAAGCAACAACAATTAATTAAAAAATTGGAGTGGCATGGAAGAGGCAACAGGAGTCCTAAGAGTTATGGTTACATCCAGATTGGACTATTGCAATGTGCTCTACATGGGGCTGCCCTTGAAGATGGCCCGGAAGCTCCAATTGATACAACGGGTGGCAGCCAGGCTCCTTACTGGAGCAAACTATGGGGAGCATACAAAGCCCCTTTTAAAACAGCTTCACTGGCTGCCAATAAATTGCTGAGCCAAATTCAAGGTGCAGGTTATGATCTATAAAGCCCTAAACCATTCAGGCCCCGCCTATCTTCACAATCGCATCTCCCTCTATGAACCGGCGCGAAATTTAAGATCTTCCCGAGGAGGCCCTCCTCTTGCTCCCACCACCGTCGCAAGCACAGTTGGTGGGGACGAGAGAGAGGGCCTTCTTGGTCATGGCCCCCTGCCTCTGGAACACCCTTCCTAGAGAAATAAGACAGGCCCCATCCCTCCCCTCCTTCCATAAGAGCTTGAAGACCTGGTGGTTTAAACAAGCCTTTGAGAATGACTAGTTCTAGCTCAGCCTCAGATATTGTTGAATATGGCCATATCTTTTTCTACCACTTATCCAGGTCACTTCCTGTTTTTGTTGGATAAGGAAGACTCTACTGTACTTCTGTTCCCTCCTGTCTTGACTACCTCCCCAATGGGTTCTCCGAACTACTGCAAGTTGAATAAAAAACAAATTTTGATCCATTTTGTTTATACTTCAAAACAGTTTCTTTCTGCAAAAATTATGAGGAATATTTCCTTGACTTGAAGGAGGCATCCAGTTCACTACATCCTATGTCTAGGTTGCTAAAGAAGGATTTCTTTAGAGAAGAAACAGAAGGACAGTATTTAATATTGAGGGTTTTTTTAATTCATTTTTTTCTTTTGGCTGTTTGTTTTTTCCTTTTTATTTCCTAGATATGAACTTATAGAGCAATAAGCTTAGAACTATAACTTTAACTATAACTACAAATTATAATGGTGAAGGCACAGAATGGAAGTCAATGGAACTTTCCTCCCCCCTCCACTATCTTTAGCTTTAGTTTTTAGCTTAAGTTTTCTCTTTTCTTATCTCTTCTCCTACTTTCTTAATAACCCAGTTTCCCCCCACTTTTTATGTAATAACAATAAAATGTTCTTTTGTGTACAATTATATATAGAGAGGGGGGGGGAGGGAGAGATGGAATTAAAATATATTAATGAGAAAAGACGTACAGGATGTTTAAGCCAGTGATCCTTGAATGCGGGGCGCATCTTCTTGTGAACCACCACCTCCTGGAGGTCTTCAAGGGATGGATGCTGTCCTATCTCTTCTTCAAAGGGCAGCATGTACTCATCCACTGGACCTGGATTTGCACAGTAAACCAATGGAACAGGCAGCTTAACTTGTATGTTTAATGCTTGATTTGTGGCTCAATGGCAATACAAGAAAGCATTGAACTACGTGCTTCACAAATACCTATCACATGTTAGTCCATGAAATGCAGAATAAAACAGAACAGTCAATATTGGAACCTGCAAATCTCCAAATTCCCAGGCATCTCTAATAAGACATATCTGCAATGAATCTCAAAAGCTCAAATCCCACTTACCAGAAGTTTTGTCTTCACTCATGGATCGTATTCGCAAACACGCAGATTCTTGCATGTCCTTTTTACCAAGGGCAAGCCTCCATTTCAACTTGCTATGATTGAGTTGTTGTGAGTTTTCCAAGCTGCATGGCCATGTTTCAGGAGCATTCTAGGAGCACCCGCTAGCACAGTGGGTTAAACCCCTGTGCCGGCAGGACTGAAGACCGATAGGTCGCGGGTTCAAATCCGGGGAGAGGTGGATGAGCTCCCTCTATCAGCTCCAGCTCCTCATGCGGGGACATGAGAGAAGCCTCCCAGATGGAGGATAAAAACATCAAAATCATCTGGGCATCCCCTGGACAACATCCTTGCAGACGGCCAATTCTCTCACACCAGAAGCGACTTGCAGTCTCTCAAGTCGCTCTTGACACAACAAAAAACAAAACAAAAAAGGAGCATTCTCTCCTGACGTTTTGCCTGCATCTATGGCACGCATCCTCAGAGTATACCTGCTATAGATGCAGGTGAAACTTCAGGAGAGAATACTTCTGGAATATGGCCATACAGCCCAGAAAACTCACAACAACCCAGAGATTCCAGCCATGAAAGCCTTCAACAATATATTGCTATGATTATTTAGAATCATAGAGTTGGAAGAGACCGCATGGGTCATCTAGTCCAACCCCCTGCCATGCAGGAAAAGCACACTCAAAATTACTTTTTTAATCAAAATTACTTTTTTCATGATTATAACCTTTTTGAGGGAAACAAGTTGTAATCAGTAACCATGTTTGAATTGTGTTTGTTATCTTAAACCATAATTACAGGGGACCACCATTAGTTTGGATTTAAAAATAATTTCACCACAACTAGTTGAAAAAAGAAGTGAATGCTTCTACTCACCACTCCATGCTTTTATAGACCTGGAGTGTGACAGCTTGGGTGTTGTTCAAGACCATTTCTGTAGCATTACATTATGATTTGGAGGCAGAAAACACTCATTTATCTAGATTATGATCCCATTCTCTGGGCATCAAAAACTACAAATATGTTGCAGCCAATACTGAAAACACAGACACAATACTCTAAAAGGGAATAAAGCACAATGGCTTGTATCCAACACTAGTGGAGCGAGCATATTACAGGCGTTGGCATTGTTCCATAAACAATCGTGCAACCAACAGACAGCAAGCTCATGTAGCAAATTACCAAGTCACAATAAATGGGGAAAATTTTCTGCAACCAGAATCAAAGTATTGTATTTGACATTTTTAGAATGGATACAACCCATTTCAAATAAAAAACAAATAATCAGAACATTATTTCTAATAACCACATAGAGAGAAAGAGTTTAAAATGCCACCAAACTCAGTCCCCTTCCATACAGCTATATTATATAATCCACATTGCTGGATTATATGACTGTGGACTCGGAAAACTGAGGACCAAGCAGATATTATGGGTTATCTACCTTGATATTCTGGGTTATATGGCTGTGTGGAAGGGCCCACAGAAAGCTCTGAGAGGATGAACAGAGCTTTCACCTCTTTAAATGAAACCTGCTAGCAAATCATACAAACTGTAGATGATTATTTACTTAGGTGAGTACTCAGTTTTACAACCTGTCCAACACAAGGCGAAACTCTATTCCCTGATCTACTTTTCAGTTGGCCAGGAACACCACTGTCTTGTCTGGCTTAAGCCTCAAATTGTTTGTTGTCATACAAACCACTACTGACATTTTTTGTGCTATTTTAGTATCCACTAGTTTGGGTACCCGGCATTGCCTGGGTTATTTGAAAAAAGTCATTTTTGTACAATATGCATAAGGTTGTGGGTGAACTATAACTCACATCATGCCAGGCTAACCTCGAAAAACACAATCAGTACTTAAAGTTTGTATGTTGGGCAATGTTGGAGTTCAATGTGATCTCTAGCCATAGGGTAAACAACACCTCCCACTATGGTGTCAGTCCCTTCAAACCCCTCCTGTAGATTGTGTTAGTCATGGGGGTTCTGGGTGCCAAGCGTGGTCCAGGTCCATCATTAGTGGAGGTCACAGTTTCTCTGGTTGTGGGTGAACTACAACTCCCAGAAAGGAAAGTTAGTTCCCCCCAAACCTCTCCAGTAATCCAATTTTGGCATATCAGGTATTATTTCCAGGTCCATCGTTGGTGGAGTTCAGACTGCTCAGAAAGGAAGAAACCATGAAAATGAACAAAATCTGACTCCCAGTATTTAAACATTCTAAAATCATCGAAGGTTTTCATGGCCAGAATCACTGGGTTGTTGTAGGTTTTTTGGGGCTATATGGCTTATATCTCACTTAGGGTGAGATATATGTTATCTCACCCTAAGTGCATGTGTACATGCAGCCATATGTGGATATATGATCCCCCATAGATCCAACATAATGCAGAAGCAGACTTCATGTGCAGAGCAGCATTATATCATTTACGCATCCTAATCATTTAATCATATCATTTACGCATCCTAATGTTCTAGAGACATTCTCTCCTATTTATTTATTTATT
>NW_026847660.1:123708934-123830992 GCF_025583915.1 Anolis sagrei ordinatus | reverse complement strand
AAAATCATAACAGTAAATAAGGAACACTCAAAAAGGGGAACTCCAGACAAGAAACAATCAGGGACAGCTAATCACCTCTCCACAAAGGCAGTAAGAAGCCACACCTGCAGCTGCTAGGCCATTCAATGCTGATCAAGGTGGCCAATGGAAACATTCACACATACCTCCAACAGACGAGAGTTCTTTCTCCCACCCTGGACATTCCACAGATATATAAACCCCATTTTTCTTGTTTCCGATGGACCTCACAATCTCTGAGGATGCCTGCCATAGATGCAGGCGAAACGTCAGGAGTGAATGCTTCTGGAACATGGCCAGACAGCCCAGAAAACACACAACAACCTGGCAGAATTATTTCTGAAACTCTAAATAGAACAGAGGTTTTGATACTCACCGTCAGCTCCTCTGCATCTGGAGACCAACTCCCACAGGACTAGTCCCATTGCATACATGTCTATTCTTAGGAAGGCGTCTCTCTGGAAGTTTATAGCTCCCTCTAAGACCTCAGGAGCCATGTATCTCCTGGTTCCCACCTGAGGCAGAAAAACAACTTTAGTCATTGAGACTGAATGGCAACAAAGGAGGAGGAAAGGCTGGCCACTCTCAATTAAAATGTTATTACCCTCCAAAAGTATCTGTATCAACAAAAAGCAGAAATTTACTCTTTGTGTTTCAAATTGGATGACTTTATGAAGTTAGTTAAAGCTGCAAGGATTTCAATAGGGAAACTCACTCATGGCATGGCTATGAACTATGAAAATTGAGATAAGAGGCTGGATAGCTCTTTTCAGGTAAAGCACAAATCAAGACAATTTGGGAGAGATAGTAAACCTGCAAGGCTGTGTAGTAATTTTATTTGGCTTGGAGAAAATGCAAGCTACTGAACAGAGGCACCATCAAGAGTAATGTTTCTTAAACTAAGGAAGAACTATTCCTGTTGCAAAAGGAGGTGACATGAAACAGGAACTCTTTGTGAAGTTTCAGTTGTTACCTGTCCATGGGTATCTCCTGGAGGTTTTCCAGGTTCAAACCGTACAGCCAATCCAAAGTCAGCTAGCACGGCTGTCAAGTCACTCTTCAACAATACGTTTTTGCTCTTGAAGTCCCTACAAAAAGAAGAGCAGCAATGAAGGAATACAGAGGTGTTTAACATACCCCACATTTTTGAAATACAACAAAAGATGCAACTGATCAGTGATTGGGTTGTTGTAGGTTTTTCCGGGCTATATGGCCATGTTCTAGAGGCATTTTCTCCTGACGTTTCACCTGCATCTATGGCAAGCATCCCCACTTGCCATAGATGCAGGCGAAACGTCAGGAGAAAATGCCTCTAGAACATGGCCATATAGCCCGGAAAAACCTACAACAACCCAGTGATTCCGGCCATGAAAGCCTTCGACAATACATTGATCAATGATTGCACTTGACAACAATCTTCTTTTGTTTGTTGTCTACAGGAATTTTTGGACTGGCTGCAAAAATACAGAGATTTCTACCAAGGGAAAGATTAATAAACAAAACAAAGAGAACTTGGAAGGACAGGACAATCTTCTGAATTCCCTTATCATTCCACTGCCAGAAGGGGCAGAGAGTTTCATCTATGCTGATGATTGTGCCATCACCGCCCAAGCAAGGCGCTTTGAAATGGTTGAACATAAGCTCTCCGAAGCTTTAGGTGCTCTTACCATCTATTACAGGGAAAAGCAGCTGATTCCTAATCTGCCTAAAATGTAGACATGTGCTTTTCACCTTCAGAACAGACAAGCGTCTCAAGCTCTGAGGATTACCTGGGAAGGAATCCCATTTGAGCATTGCAGCACACCCAAATACCTGGGAGTTACCCAGGACCATGCTCTGACCTACAAAAAGCACTGCTTGAATATCAAGGAAAAAGTGGATGCTAGAAAGCCGGTTGGCACAACCTGGGGATCACAACCAGACACAGTGAAGACATCTGCCCTTGCGCTATGCTACTCTGCTGCTCAGTATGCATGCCCAGTGTGGAACACATCTCACCATGCTAAAACAGTGGGTGTAGCTCTTTATGAGACATGCCACATTATCACAAGATGGCTATGCCCCAAACCACTGGCGAAATTATATTGTTTAGCTAATATTGCACCACCTGATAGCCGTTGGGAAGTAGCAGGCAATAATGAAAGGACCAAGGCAGTGACATCTCTGGCCCATCCCCTGTTCAGATATCAGCCAGCACACCAATGCCTTAAATCAAGAAATAGTTTTCTAAGATCTACAGAGATACTCGTAGGAACACCTCAGCAGGTGAGAGTCCAAAAGTGGCAGGCTAAAACCCAGAACCTCAATCAATGGCTGATAACAAATGAGAGACTCCCTCCTAGGCACAAAGAAGACTGGGTGACTTGGAAGGCACTGAACAGACTGCACTCTGGCACCAAGAGATGCAGAGCCAATCTTAAGAAATGGGGCCACAAAGTGGAGTCCATGGCATGTGAGTGTGGAGAAGAGCAAACCACAGACCACCTATTACAATGCAGTCTGAGCCCTGCCACATACACAATGAAGGACCTTCTTATAGCAACACCAGTAGTACTCCAAGTGGCCAGTGCCTGGTCAAAGGAAATTTAGTATAATGCCAAGTTTTAAAAACTTTTTTCTTTTTTAAATACATTACAACTATATCCTTGGTTTGCTTCTGATACGATAAATAAATAGCTCTTCAGACAATGTTTTCCTTGAGAAACTCAGTTACAGTTTCTAAGCAGCCCGATTCCTTTCAGAGAGAAGATTATATTGGGCACACATCTTTGCCCTTACCTACCCAAGTAAAAGTCCTGCTTATTAAGTCATTCCCAGACTTTCCAGCATTTTCAATGGGGGTGGAGAGAAAGGGATGCATATAATTAAATTACAGACCTTAGGCAGCAGATGGCAAGCCCATGTGTGCTCAGCATTATAATTCTCCTGCCATCAATTCAGTTCACTGTGGCAACCCTGCCGGTCAGATCGCAGGACAACTGGGCGGAGGGAGGGGGGGCATGCGAGATAATTAATGAGGGCAGATACAATTGTTTTCTGAAATGTCCTGTCAGAATCTGTTACAAAAAGAGACACCGCAGCAAAGAGAGCGAGCGTGCAGGCAGCGGGGTAGGGAAGAGTTCAGTGCATTCCCAGGGCACAGGGTGCCTTATGGGAGGACCGTCCCTGCAATTTCGGAAAGGAAGCCAGAGTGCAAGCTCGCTCTCCCCTTCTGCTGGAGGCATGCTAAAAATGGGAGCACAGATTCAAAATATGCTTATTTGCAAAACCAGAGCAGAGGTGGGGGGAAAATGTGACAGTCCCTATTAAGCATTGAAATTGTTGGATAATTTCACTGTATTGCTTTTATAAACCTGCCTGTTGGCTCCAAGTTTCTTGCTAAGGGATTAAAAGAACCTGCAAAAACTGTTTTGCTTCCTTATTGGGAAAGTGTTGGCTTCTTAAGGCTTCCCACAAGGCAGTTTGTTGTTCACCAACATTTTGAAGTAAGATCTTTATTGTTTGCCTTCAAGTTGTTTCCAGTCTATGCTAACTCTAAAGTAAACCTATCGGCAGGATTTGTATGGAAGGCTTTTGCCATCGTCTTCCTCCATGGCAGAGACTATGTTGTAAACATATAGTTTGAAACAACAAAAAACAATGAGGAGGCAGTTCTCAAATAATAAAGTCCCAAGCCACTTTATTGACTCTATTTAATAGAAGTTGCTTTTGACAATTTTATATGTTTGGTTTCATGTAAATATGTTACTGATTTTATATGTTGATGTATTGCACTTTATGTGTTGCATGGCACCATTGTGTGCTATTTTATAAGCTGCCCTGAGTCCTATGGGAGATGGTGGAAGGGCATAAATGAAGTTTTTATATGTATTGTCAAAGGCTTTCATGGTCAGAATCACTGGGTTGCTGTGAGTTTTCTGGGCTGTACGGTCATGTTCCAAATCAAATCAAATCAAAGAGTTGGAAGAGACCTCATGGGCCATCCAGTCCAACCCCCTGCCAAGAAGCAGGAATATTGCATTCAAAGCACCCTTGACAGATGGCCATCAGCCTCTGTTTAAAAGCTTCCAAAGAAGGAGCCTCCACCACACTTGGGGCAGAGAGTTCCACTGCTGAACAGCTCTCACAGTCAGGAAGTTCTTCCTCATGTTCAGATGGAATTCTCTCCTAACGTTTTACCTGCATCTATGGCAGGCATCCTCAGAGGTTGTGAGGTCTGTTGGAAACTAGAAAAAATGGGGTATCTATCTATCTATCTACCTACCTACTTACCTACCTACCTATCATCTATCTATCTGTAGAATGTCCAAGGTGGGAGAAATAACTCTTGTCTGTCTGAGGTAGGTGTGAATGAAGGTGTCCAGATTTTGAAGCTGCAAACCTATTAAATACTAATCAAGCTGGCCAACTGAAACCTTCACAACTGCCTCAAACAAGAGTTCTTTCTCCCACCCTGGACATTCCAGATGTATAAACCCCGTTTTCCTAGTTTCCAACAGACCTCACAACTTCTGAGGATGCCTGCCTTAGATGCAGGCGAAACGTCAGGAGAGAATGCTTCTGGAACATGGCCATACAGCACGGAAAACTCACAACAACCCAAAGTTTTTGCAATGTATACTACTATTACTATTACTACTAGGTACAAAGTTATACTGTCCTTAAGGGCCGTAGCTTGGGGAGGGGGATTAAAAGTTTAACCCTACCCTGAAATGTGTCAGGTTATGGTTTACTCATAACTTGGTTAATCAGTTAAAATTCTTGAGTAAACCAAGTTTCGGAGGGGGGGGGTTAGAACCTTTTCAGGGGGATTAGAACTCTTATCCCCCCCCCCCAGCTATGGCCCTGTTGTCCTACCTAGTACATGCCTAAATGTCAGCTCTTATGTCCCCATCAGAAAGACCTCAAGCCCCAAACTAATATGGGTCTATGAGGAATTTGGTGCCAGAACGAGAATTTTAAGAGATTACTCATTTTTAAATGTATCTTTTTTGCTTTTGTTGGGGGGAAGACACAACGAAAAGGAGTGTGTAATAAACAAAACCAAAAAGACAATTTCTGCATTGATCCACTTCTTGCCTGCAGTATATTCTTACTGCACATTAGAGGGCAGTGCTGCACCAAAAAGCTTGCACAATATTTTTCACACTTTCTACAATGGAACGCTTTTCATTTCCCATGGAAGCCCTGCATGAAACAATAAAATAACTGTGCAGCCCATTATAGGACAGGGGTATACTTCTGCATGGGCCCTGAATCCTTTCTTGTGGCTTACGGAGCCCCAGTGTTGTGTGAGGACAAAATAGCCACACATATGCTGTCCTAAGTTCCTAAAATGAAAAGTGCAATACATGTTTTCATTCCTTGCTATTTATCACTTCCACCCTACAATTCCTTTCTCTCTCTTGTTCACTATGTCTCCACAACCATTCCCCAAGATATACAGACCCCCAGGTGTGTTGCATTATAACTACAATCATCACAAGTGAGCACAACCACTGGTAATGGTGTTGTGGAGTTATAGCCCAATGCATGGGGAACGCCACATTGTTTTCAACATTCTTTGTGTTTATATAACACAGCTTTGTATTTAATGTAAGCAAAAAAAGAAAAAAAAACAGTCTTGTCATAATGTAAAGGTGATATTGCTTTGTTCTCTATTCTCTTGTAGCACTTCTTTGTTCTGCGTTCTGTTGTAATTTGCACTTGTGGCATGCACCAAGCAGGGCTTGCTCGAGAGATGTCTACCTCCCCTTTTTTTTTGTCTTTCGTACTCAAAGAAAGTTTCAAGATTGGCTCCAACATATTCAAGCCCCCAAGCTGGCAATCTTCGGGAGGAATCTGAAAACCTGGTTATTCCAATGTGCTTTCAGTGATTGAATGTAAGATACTCCCTGACCAAACTTTGCACAAAATGTCCTTAGAAGCACTTTATTTATGGCTCGTGCAATTAAATCCTCCCTCACTCTCGGATCCTCATCCTGATAATTTTACATTGTCCAATCTCCCAGTGTTTTAAAATTTTATTCTTGAATGTGGCCCTGGCCAGTGAAATCCTTTGTTTTTAATTGTTTGTTTTTATACTGTTGTTTGCTTATTATATTGATTTTTGCATTTTATGTATTTTTTTTCCTGGTATTGTTATGTTTTTGTATTATAATGTGTGTACTGTACTGATGCGTGTGGCCCCATGTAAAACACACAGAGTCCCCCTGGGGGAGATGGAGCGGGGTATAAACAAAGTTATAGTTATTATTATTATTATTATTATTATTATTATTATTATTATATTCAAGGGAGCTAATACAACTTCGGCAAAACACCTTAGTTGTGCTCACAATGCATCATAGAATCGTTGTGTTGGAAGAGACCTCGTGGGCCATCCAGTCCAACCCCATTCTGCCAAGAAACAGGGAAATCACATTCAAAGCATCCCCGACAGATGGCCATCCAGCCTCTGCTTAAAAGCCTCCAAAGAAGGAGCCTCCACCACACACTGGGACAGAGAGTTCCACTGCTGAACAGCTCTCACCGTTAGGAAGCTCTTCCTAATGTTCAGGTGGAATGTCCTTTCCTGTAACTGCACTCTTCATAGAAAGAATCACACCACACTGTCCTTATAAGGTAAAGTTTTTCCCCTGATATTAAATCCAGTCATGTCCGACTCTGGTGGTTGGTGCTTATCTCCATATCTAAGCCAAAGAGCTGGCATTGTCCGTAGACACCTCCAAGGTCATGTGGCCAACATGACTTCATGGTGTGCTGTTACCTTCCTGCCGGAGCGGTACCTATTGATCTATTCACATTTGAATGTCTTCAAACTGCTAGGTTGGAAGAAGCTGGGGCTAACAGCACGAACTCACATCGCTCCCCAGATTCGAACCAGTGACCTTTCAGTCAGCAAGTTCCTTATGGCAGAGATTAATGGGAGAAAAACAATTTCAAGCTCAAGGGGTAGCCAATGGATCTGTTACAATGGGGACAACAAATCCATTATTTGTTTGATAGCCACATTTCCCACAACTGATCCAGGCGCACAATGTCCAATGCCAAGCCTCTGCTAGGAAGGGGACTCAGTAGCTGAGTGGCACAGGGAAATCTCTGGAAGGCAAAGTGACTCATAAAACTTTGCAGATCTCTGAAAATCAATTATTTGGCTGAACAAAGTCAATCAACAAGAGTAGGAAGGTTTTAGCTCCTTCTCTCTGCCTTTTTGCAAGATTTTATATCCAGATATGGTATTTTAGAACATTTCTTCATTATGTGTACATTGGGCTTACAACCTATGTAAGATCTTCAAAAATGATCCTAACTCTAATTCACGATCCCACTTGCAGGAAGGGAGATCCAGATTGTGAGAAACGTCTTGCTGAACTATTTCAGTTCCCTCTAGCAAAGAACTAGGCAGATGCTTTTCGGAAACTCACAAGCAGTGTGTGTAAAGAGCTACTAGACCTCTCCTTCTGTCTGGTAGGAGATATGTTGTGAAAGATAACACATGCGTTCTGTCATTCTCCCAATACAGAATTGGCCTGGCATTCCAGAAACTACATCATAGATGCAGAGTGTGATATTTCACCAGGAGCCATGTTGCAATTATCTATGCAAAAAAGAAGAGACATGCCTGTGTGCTATAGCAGGTTTGTGTCCTTCTCCTTTACACCAAGGGACATCTTCATGCAGGTAGGAGAGTCCATGAGCCATTGTTTCAGCCATATGACAGAGTTCATTCCAACTAATAATGTTTCCCTTCAGGTAGTCAGTCAGAGAGCCCTGGAAGGAATTCAACAGAAAATATCACATTTTGTCAGAGACCCTTACTGGAAGTAGTTGTTTACAAAGCATACTATAGTGGGAATGGACACAATCCAAGGAAAACTGAGCACTTTACGATGCTTATATATACATAAAGGTAATTATTAAGTCGAGTATTGTCTGACTCTGGGGGGTGGTGTTCTTATCCATTTCTAAGTCAAAGAGCTGGCATTGTCCGTAGACACCTCCAAGGTCATTTGGTCAGCATGGAGTGCCATTACCTTTCCGCCGAAACAGTACCTACTGATCTAGTCACATTTGCATGTTTTCAAACTGCTAGGTTGGCAGGAGCTATGGCTAACAGCAGGAGCTCACCCCGCTCCCCGGATTCGAGCCGCCAACCTATTGGTCAGCTAGTTACAGCCTGTGTTAGATGGGGTTACACTCCCCCTGAAGACGCAGGTTCACAGTTTGGGTGTGATCTTGGACTCATCGCTGAGCCTGGAGCCCCAGGTTTTGGCGGTGACCAGGGGAGCATTCGCACAGTTAAAACTTATGTGCCAGCTGTGCCCGTACCTTGGGAAGTCTGACTTGGCCACGGTAGTCCACGCTGTGATTTAAGTAATGAGACGCTGTGGATTTATACTTTTATCGGTTTTATTTTATCAAATATTATTTATGCTAAATGTTTTAATTGTTCTTTGTTATTGTAGGCATCAAATTGTGCCGTTTGTAAACCGCCCTGAGTGGCCTTCGGGCTGAGAAAGGCGGGATATAAATATGGTTAATAAAATTATTATTAATAATAATAATACTACTCATAGCTCACCACTGATTTTGTAATGCTTAGGTGGACAGTGAGCTGGGCTGAAAGTTGGGTACTCACCCCAACCCAGGCTTCAAACTGTCAACCTTTTGATTGGTGTGATCTTATTGCTGCTGGTGATGAACGAGCTGTGCTAAAGCCCGGCCCTTTTTTTTTCGTGTCAGGAGTGACTTGTGAACCTAGTGTGAGAGAATTGGCCGTATGCAAGGACGTTGCCCAGGGGATGCCCGGATGTTTCAATGTTTTACCATACTTGTGGGAGGCTTCTCTCATGTCCCCGCATGAGGAGCTGGAGCTGACAGAGGGAGCTCATCCGCGCTCTCCCCAGATTTGAACCTCTGGCCCTATTATCATCAGACAGGCAGGTGCACTCCAAATTTCCCATCTATAGAGAAGGGAAATTGGAGTGAATGAACTATAAGAATTTAGCACTTTTGTAATACCAGGATGGAAGGGTTGAAGACTAGATGTAAAAGGACCTGACCTGTCGTAGCTCTGTGCAAGGGGAGACAGATGGGGGAAAGTGAACTATTTGTCATTTTATTTATTTTTCCTTCAATTTACTTTAGGCCTTTTTGTAGCTACCAAGATGACAGCGTATTCACATATCTCTTACCTTGTCATGAAAAGCTGTGATCAGCCACAGCTCTGTCTCCAGGTTGGTTCCTCGCTTCTCTGCTGCAATAAACTGCAAGAGGTTTTCATGCTTCATGCCTGGGGTGTTGAAAATCTCCCGCTCACTCTGCCAGGATTGCTTATCCTACGAGGGAGGATGGAAGAAGGAGGCAGGGAAGAAAAGAAATGGTTGGAAAAAACAAGTCCTATGCATCTGCAATATCATCCTGTTGTTATAGATCAGTGGTGGGAATCATGCTGCTGCCCAGTGGTGATTACATGCAGTGCTCAGCAGTCCTGGCCAGCACAATAAGTGATGAAGAATATTGGGAGTTGCAGTCTAGCAAAAACTAAAGGACCATATATTTCCCATCAATCTATATAAATAAAAATGTAATGTTCGTTTGTGGGATTAACAGAACTCAAAAACCACTGGAGAATTGACACCAAATTTGGACACAAGACACCTAACAACCCAATGTATGTCCTTCACTCATAAAAACACTGAAAAACACAGCAGAAGGGACTTAAAAAGCCCCAAAAAGCTAAATGACGAAAAGCTAAATGACAATACAGAAAAAAGGGAAGAAAGAGGGAGGGGAGAAAGAAAGAAAGAAAGAGGGAGGGAGGGAAAGAAAGAAGGAAAGGGATAAGGAAGCATGGAAGCAAAGAGAGAAGGAAGGAAGGAAAGAAGTAGAAAAGGAATAAAAGGAGAGAAAGAGGGAGGGAAAGAAAAAGGGGGAAGGAAGGAAAGTTAAAGAAGGAAGGAAGGAGAGAAGGAAAGAAAAAAGGGAAAGAAGGAAGGAAAGAGGGAGCGAAGGAAGGGAAGATGTAGAGAAAGAGGGAGGGAAGGAAAGAAGGAAAGAGAGAAGGAAGAAAAGAGAGACAGCAGAAGAGAAAGAAAAAGGGGGAAGGAAGGAAAGAGATAGAGAAGGATGGAAGAAGAGAAGGAAAGATGGAAGGAAGGAAGGAAGGAAGGAAGGAAGGAAGGAAGGAAGGAAGGAAGGAGGAAGTGAGGAAGGAGGGAAAGAAGGAGAGAAAGAGGGAAGGTTGGCCACAGCAACACGTGGCGGGTACAGCTAGTCTATATAAATAAAAATGTATTGTTCATTTGTGGGATTAACAGAACTCAAAAACCACTGGATGAATTGACACCAAATTTGGACAGCATACACCTAACAACCCAATGTATGTCCTTCACTAAAAAAATTGAGTTTGTCATTTGGGAGTTGTAGTTGCTGGGATTTATAGTTCACCTACAATCAAAGAGCATTTTGAACTCCACCAATGATGGAATTGAACCAATCTTGGCAGATAGGACTCCCATGACCAACAGAAAACACTAGAAGGGTTTGGTGGGCATTGACCTTGAGTTTGGGAGTTGTAGTTCACCTATATCCAGAGAGCACTGTGGACTCAAACAATGATGGATTTGGACCAAACTTGGCACGAATAATCAATATGCCCAAATATGAACACATATGGAGTTTGGGGGAAATAGACCTTGACATTTGGGAGTTGTAGTTACTGGGATTTATAGTTCACCTACAATCAAAGAGCATGCTGAACCCCACAAACGATAGAATTGGGGCAAACTTTCCACACAGAACCCCCATGACCAACAGAAAATACTTAAGGCCATCCAACTCCCTTCACAGAGCAAGAAAACGTAATCAAAGCCCTCCTGACAAAGAGCCATCCAGCCATAGATATAGATAGACATATATGATTCACACAGAGAGATGTATAGTATCACAAAGAAGGACTATGATATGTTGCATATTCCAGAGTAGGCAAACCAGACATCTCCACATCAACACTGACAAAGAAACAACAAGAAATACTGTTTACCCACAAGCATAAAGAAATTACATATATTAGAAACCAACACTTTGACATTACTTTATGTTCCAGATCAGCAGAATGGGCCACAGCAACGCCTGGCAGGGGATGGCTAGTATAATATATAACTTCCTAGCAGAAATCACTGGAATCAACAAGAAGTTTTGTGGTGATTTTAAGATGAACTTTTCTTGGATGGAGCTGGGAAAACAGTCACTATATTGTTGAAGGCTTTCATAGCCAGAATCACTGGGTTGTTGTGTATTTTCCGGGCAGTATGGCCATGTTCCAGAAGCATTCTCTCCTGATGTTTCGCCTCCATCTATGGCAGGCATCCTCAGAGGTTGTGAGGTCTTTTGGAAAGTGGGAAAATGTGTTACAGTAAGTTGGGCTAAAGAAAAACCTTATGATGTTAATTATTATGTGCAGCTGGTAATGTAGGTCAGCCAGAATGTTAGGACCACACCCGATGGGGTATAACTGTATGGATTTTAGAATACAGTTTGGAGAAGCAATATGCTGCTTTGAAAGAGATGTAATATGCTGTAATGCGCTAACAGCGATGCTCTTTGCTGTGGTGGAATAGCTATTAACTCAAGGTTTATGTTTTGCTCATTTGAATGAAGATGGAGAAGCCTTATTCTGTGTTACTTACAAGGACTAGATAAGTTTGTTGCACTGTTTGATTTTGTATGCAACACTGCAAGTTTATGTTTTGCCTCTGCTAATAAGAGTAAAGTTTTTCTGTTCCTTTTTCCTATGTGTCTATTGCATTGGACCTGGCTAGACCCCGCTTCTGCCCAACAAAATGGGGTTTATATATATCTCTATGGAATGACCAGGGTGGGAGAAAGAACTCTTGTCTGTTCAAGAGTTGTGAATGAAGTTGGCCAGACTTTGAAACTGCAAGGCCATTCAATGCTAATCAAGGTGGCCAATCGCAACATACCTTAAACAGACAAGAGTTCTTTCTCCCACCCTGGACATTATTCCACAGATATAAAAACCTCATTTTCTTAGTTTCCAACAGACCTCACAACCTCTGAAGATGCCTGCCATAGATGCAGGCGAAACATCAGGAGAGAATGCTTCTGGAACATGGCCATACAGCCCAGAAAACTCACAACAACCCAAAGGTTTTGTAATCTATACTACAACTACTAAGGTAAAGGTAAAGGTTGCCCCCGACATTGTCCAGTCATGTCTGACTCTGGGGTGTGGTGCTCATCTCCATTTCTAAGCAGAAGAGCCGGCGTTGTCCGTAGACACCTCCAAGGTCATGTGGCTGGCATGACTACATGGAGTGCCGTTACCTTCTAGGTTGGCAGAAGCTAGGGCTGACAGTGGAAGCTCACGCTGCTCCCCGGAATCGAACTTGCGACCTTTCGGTCAACAAGCTCAGCAGCTCAACGCTTTAACCCACTGTGCACCGGGGGCTCCCGACTACTATACAACTACTAGGTAGTAGTATATATCTGTATACATCTGTGGAATGTAGTATATATCTGTGGAATGTGTAGGGTGGGAGAAAGAACTCTTGTCTGTTGGAGCTAGGTGTGAATGTTTCAATTGGCCACCTTGATTAGCATTTAATGGCCTAGCAGTTTTGAGGTCTGGCTTCTTACTGCCTGGGGGAATCCTTTGTTGGGAGGTGATTAGTTGTCCCCAATTGTCTCTTGATTTAGACACCATATAATCTTAAGAAAGGGGTTTTTTCTTCCTCAGGATGCACCTTATGCACCCACAACCGCAAATTAAGTAAGATTTAAGCAAACCATGTACAGTAATTAAGAAAAATAGCTGCAACTCTATGCACCTGGGAACAATTCTTGTTGAATTCTGTGGGGCTTCCTTCTGACTAGACATGATGGAATTGCGATGTTAAAATTTAGCTTGAGGAATTCAAAAGAGACATATAAAAGGACAAGGACTATGCAGACGCTAACCAGATTTAAACCTTTTTTGTGTATAATCTTAACAGTTACAGCTTTCTAATCTGGATTAGGAGAAAATATCCCACTAGTTAGTCAGAGCTGGCCTAGAACAGATGACATGGAAATCGCCTTCTGTAAATCCATCGCGGCAAACAAATTGTGAAGGATTAAAGCATAAAGCAGAATGCCTAAAGATTTCTCAGAGTACAGCGACACTACCGGCATAAAACTGGTTCAACTATGAGCATTCCTTGACTTAGGAGAACTCTATAGTTTTGTGGATATCCTGAAATGGATTAGAAATCTGTAACTAAGACTATTTATTGTCGAAGGCTTTCATGGCTGGAATCACTGGGTTGTTGTAGATTTTTTCCGGGCTATATGGCCATGTTCTAGAGGCATTCTCTCCTGACGTTTCGCCTGCATCTATGGCAAGCATCCTCTGAGGATGCTTGCCATAGATGCAGGCGAAATGTCAGGAGAGAATGCCTCTAGAACATGGCCATATAGCCTGAAAAAACCTACAACAACCCTAAGACTATTTAGTATCTCCTTCAAACTCCCAACATCAAGGAGCTTCTGAACTTGCTGACCGATTCAAATCCAGGGAGCAGGGTGAGCTTCCGCTGTTAGCCCCAGCTTCTGCCAACCTAGCAGTTTGAAAACATGCAAATGTGAGTAGATCAATAGGCACTGCTTCTGTAGGAAGGTAACAGTGCTCCGTGCAGTAATGCTGGCCACATGATCTTGGAGGTGTCTATGGACAACGCCGGCTCTTCGGCTTAGACATGGAGATGAGCACCAACCCCCGGAGTTGGACACGACTAGACTTAATGTCAGGGGAAACCTTTACCTTTACCTTGTATGTTGTATATGAATATCAATAGGCACTGCTTCTGTAGGAAGGTAATGGTGCTCCGTGCAGTCATACCAGCCACATGACTTTGGAGGTGTCTATGGATAACGCCGGCTCTTCCCCTTAGAAATGGAGATGGGCACCAATCCCCAGAGGCAGACATGACTGGACTTAATGTCAGTGGAAACCTTTACCTTTATCTTAAATCTACTACTGATCCTTTATTTATCAGTGTGGTACTGCTACTTCATATTATGGGCTGCTGGGGTGTAGGTTGATATCCTAAGCTCCAAGAGTCTGGAACGGCATCTAAAACAAGCCAGAGACTACTTCCATCATATCTTGATTTATGTAGGAGTGAGTTAGTGGGCACCACCAATGCTGAGGACCTTGCAATCCATATCAAGAGCATTGCTCCTGTAAGCAATTATTTGCCAGCTAGAGACTCAGAATATGGTTAAACTCCCTGCTTCAAGCTGCAGGTGAAAAAGATGCAATTCCACACTCACCTGTATGGGGAAGATTTTCACTGCTACATAGTCATTCATCAGCTGAGCCTTCCAGACGCAACCAAAGCGGCCTCTTGCCTTGATCTCTAGTAATTGCAATGGCTTAAGTCCAACCAGAGGAGACGGCGGTGGCAGCCCTGGGTCCTATGGAGAAGAAGTGGACAATGGTATGAATAAACTGAAGCAAAGTTGGAGGTTGCTAAGATGCAATAAAAGCAGTTACATTGACAAAGTCTATTCAGGACATTTGCAAAACAGGAGCAGTAGAGAAAGGATATACCAGTGGATCCCAACCTTTGGTCCTTCAGGTGTTCTGGACTTCAACTCCTACAATTCTTAATAGCTGGGATTTCTGGAGGACCAAAGGTTGGGAACCACTGGGATATATCTTTGTTTCCAGATAAGTTTTATTTTTCTATAATTGCTTGAAAATAATGGACTCTCTCTGCACATTTCCTTCCCTCGGATCTTATTCATTCGTCCAGAACCAAACTCCAGTTAGCAACTAAGGAAAAGGAAACAGGGGTCAATTAAAAGACAAGAAAATGTAGGGATTTTAGGTAAACAGGGCATAAGTACAGCTGCGGAAACCAGAGTTCTTGTCTTCCTCATCTTTTTGTTGTCATTGTTTATTCATTTATAGAATCATAGAGTTGGAAGTGACCTCATGGGCCATCCAGTCCAACCCCCTGCTAAGAAGCAGGAAAATTGCATTCAAAGCATCCCCGACAGATGGCCATCCAGCCTTTGTTTAAAAGCTTCCAAAGAAGGAGCCTCTACCACACTCTGGGGCAGAGAGTTCCACCGCTGAACAGCGCTCACAGTCAGAAAGTTCTTCCTCATGTTCAGATGGAATCTCCTTTCTTGTAGTTGAAGCCATTGTTCTGCACCCTAGTCTCCATGGAAGCAGAAAACAAGTTTGCTCCCTCCTCCCTATGACTTCCTCTCACATATTCATACATGGCTATCATGCCTCCTCTCAGCGTTCTCTTCTTCAGGCTAAACATGCCCAGCTCTTTAAGCCGCTCCTCATAGGGTTTGTTCTCCAGACCCTTGATCATTTTAGTTGCCCTCCTCTGGACACATTCCAGCTCTTCAATTGTGGTGCCCAGAATTGGACACAATATTCCAAGTGTGGTCTAGCCAAGGCAGAATAGACACAATACTCCAGGACACAATATTTAGTCACTTCTGGCTCTTTGTGTCCTCATGGGCCAGCCCACACTAGAGCTCCCTGTCAGCCGTCACCACCCCCAGCGCCTTCGGAGTCAAGCCAGTCACTTCAAGGTCACCATCCATCCATCTTGCCCTTGGTTGGTCCCTCTTCCTTTTTCCATTTTCCCCAGCATCATTGTCTTCTCTAAGCTTTCCTGTCTTCTCATGATGTGGCCAAAATACTTCATCTTTGCCTCTAATATCCTTCCCTCCAGTGAGCAGTCGGGCTTTATTTCCTGGAGGATGGACTGGTTGGATCTTCTCACAGTCCAAGGCACTCTCAGAATTTTTCTCCAATGCCACAGTTCAAAAGCGTTTATTTTCCTTCACTCAGCCTTCCCTAAGGTCCAGCTCTCACATCCGTAGGTGACTACGGGGAATACCATTGCTTAAACTATGCGGATCTTTGTTGCCAGTGTGATGTCTCTACTCTTCACTATCTTATCGAGATTGGCCATTGCTCTCCTCCCAAGAAGGAAACATCTTCTGATTTCCTGGCTGCAGTAATCTTTGCACCTAGAAATACAAAGTCTGTCACCACCTCCACGTTTTTTCCCTCTTGTCTTCCTTCATTTTATGTTTCTAGCTGCTGCTTCTTGCTTAGCAGATTTGCTTTTGTTTTCAGGCGTTTGGGCCTAAGCTAAGGTTTCCTCAAACTGCAGCTGTTCGGGCCTCCAATTTCCAGAAGTTCTAGCCATCTTGTTCAATGATCAGGAATTCTAGGAATTGGAGACCCAGACAGCTGAAGGGCGACGGTTTGATGATGCCTGCCTTAGCTTGTACTTTTATCACCGCTGGAAAGAAGATGCTTTTAGTCAGCTCCTTGTGAACACATCTCTTGTGACTTGAATACTTCTTCCCCTCTCCCCCCAAAAGTTTATGTTTTCCTCATCTCCTTTATTTGCAGTGGCACAATGGGTTAAACCCTTGTGCTGGCTGAACTGCTGACCTGAAGGTTGGCGGTTCAAATCCATGAGATGCGGTGAGCTCCCATCTGTCAGCCCCAGCTTCCCATGCAGGGACATGAGAGAAGCCTCCCATAGGATGGTAACACATCCAAACACCCCCTGGGTAACGTCTCTGCAGACAGTCAGTCTCTCACACCTTGCAGTTTCTCAAGTCACTTCTGGCATGATAAAAAAATCTCCTTTATGTTACTGAAGTTTTTCTCATCTCCTTTCATGTTATTTAAATCCTTTCTTCCCTCACGCCTTTACTGGATAATACATACTTGGAAATATGTAATTGTTGCCTACATATATACATTGTAGTGAAAGAAAATGCGCAACATTCCCTCTTTCCTGTACATAAAAGTATTGCCATAGCAAAATTTGGCCTTGATAATATTAAATGGAGCATGTTGTCCAGGCCTACATTTGAAAAGGAAGATAATATGATGTGTCCTCAATTTAAGTCAATAACACCATACTATTGTATCCTTTCCATACAAATCCAAGGCTGCCTTTTTAAGAAAGGCCATTATGGGCATTATATCTTCCAATAAGTTTGGTTTTCTACCACTGGTTCTGACTAAAAGCATTACTTTGGAAAGTAAAATCAGGCTAATGGACTCTCTAAAAACAATCTTTCAAATGGAAACTGAAGAAACTTAAAGTGGCCCTTTCAAAACAAACACAGAAGTTTTGAAAAGTAATGTTTCAAAGGTTTGGGTGGCTTAGACTTGTGATTGGCCTAATTCCATTTTCCTTCTTAATTGTCTTCCTGAACTGTCTTCCTGAATCTAGCAAAACACTATGGACGTTTCCAGACACCCTTTATCCCAGGACTATCCGCGTTTTAAAAAAGCAGATGTTCCCGGGGGTCTGTTCACACACATGCCAGAAAGTGCACGCTTTCTGGGGTTCGTGTCCAGATGTTGTATTTGGACTTCCCAGTACAACATCAGGACACCATAACCTCCACCCCAAAAGCCCTAAAACCCCTTACTTGGCATCCATTCTAGTCTTGCTGGAGCTCTCCCAGCGCATGGTAATGACACGCCAGGAGGGGGGGTCATTTTACTCCCCCCCCCCCCCCCCCCCCCCCCCGCTCTTGTGGCGTGTCATTTCGATGCACCAGGACACATCTCCAGCTCATCCCTTTTTGGGTATCAGCCAGCACGTCAATGACTTAAATCAAGAAATAGTTTTCTAAGAGACACTTGCTGGAACACCCCAGCAAGCGAGAGTCCAAAAGTGGCAGGCTCAAACCCAGAACCTCAACCAATGGCTGATACCAAATGAGAGACACCTCCCCACCCCCCCAGGCACACAGAAAACTGGGTGACTTGGAAGGCGCTAAACAGACGACGCTCCTGCACCATGAGATGCAGAGCCAACCTTAAGAAATTGAGCTACAAAGTGGAATCCATGACATGCGAGTATGGAGAAGAGCAAACCACTGACCACCTCCTGCAATGCAACCTGAACCCTGCTATATGCACAATGGAGGACCTTCTTGCGGCAACACCAGAGGCACTCCAAGTGGCCAGATACTGGTCAAAGGACATTTAATCAACTACCAAGTTTGCAAATTTTGTGTTTTGTCTGTTTGTTTGTTTTGTTCTGTTATAAATATAATACAATTGTCTGGTTGCCCCTGACACGATAAATAAATAAATAAACCGGGAGAGCTCCAGCAAGACTGTAATGGAGGCCAGGTAAGTTTTCATTACTTTTAAAAGGGGTTGGGAGAGGGAGGGGTGGGATTCCCACTGTTTTCTGAACTAATTTAGTCCAGAAAACTGTGGGAATGGTGTCTGAACCAGAAGTACTGGGTTTATCACATGCCTTCCAAGAAGGCACAGAATAAACCCACTATCTAATTCATTTGCTACAAACCAGGGTTTTCCTGGTTTGTGGTGAATTAATTCGGGATTATCCAGAACATAATCTGGACAATCCCCTTTTTGTTGCAGAAGTTTCTGCAGGTTTTTTTTTGTCGTGTCAGGAGTGACTTGAGAAACTGCAAATCGCTTCTGGTGTGAGAGAATTGGCCGTCTGCAAGGTTGTTGCCCAGGGGACACCAGGATGATTTTGATGTTTTTATCATCCTTGTGGGAGGCTTCTCTCATGTCCCCGCATGAGGAGCTGGAGCTGATAGAGGGAGCTCATTCGCCTCTCCCCAGATTCGAACCTGTGACTGTGGGTCTTCAGTCCTGCCGGCACAGGGGTGCCACCGGGTGCAGTTTAGATCCACCCTAAGAAAGGTTCCAACTGATCCTATCCTGACAGTGTTACAAGGGTTGAATGAAAAGTAATGCCCCCACCTTCGTTAGTTGGGTTTTGATGGGAATATTTTAATAAATCAAACGCAGAAATAATCCTTAGAATGTGCTCTTTAACTACCACTATTCACTTTTCCACATAATCACCAGACAATTGGATACATTTCTGCCAACGATGAACAAGTTTACTGAAGCCGTCATGGAAGAAGTCGACACTCTGTTTCTGCAACCCATACAGCACAGATCTTCCGATAGCCAAGCAAAGCAATAATGTGACCCACACATTCTTGTGAAATGCTGATTATGCTTGAAATTTCTCTCTGTGTGATACAACGATCATCCTGAATCAATCTGTCAACCTTTTGCTTGTGAAACTCAGTGGAAGGAAGGAAGGAAAGAGGGAAGGAAGGATAGAATGGTGAGAGAGAGGAGGGCCTGAGAAAAGAGCCCATGGGGCCACATCCGGCCCCCAGATCTGGTTTTGCCCATACCTGCCTTAGGGTCGCTATAAAATGAAATCAGCTTGAAAACATATAACAACAACTTCAATGTTAAATGCAACAAACTAAACTGTGCTTTGTATACCCTTGAGTTGATCTGCATGCTGGAGACCTGCTGTCCCTTGTTGTTGTTCATTCGTTCAGTCGTCTCCGACTCTTCGTGACCTCATGGAACAGCCCACGCCAGAGCTCCCTGTCGGCCGTCACCACCCCCAGCTCCTTCAAGGTCAGTCCAGTCACTTCAAGGATGCCATCCATCCATCTTGCCCTTGGTCGGCCCCTCTTCCTTTTACCTTCCACTTTCCCCAGCATCATTGTCTTCTCTAGGCTTTGCTGTCTCCTCATGATGTGGCCAAAGTACTTCAACTTTGTCTCTAGTCCTTCCCTCCAGTGAGCAGCCGGGCTTTATTTCCTGGAGGATGGACTGGTTGGATCTTCTCGCAGTCCAAGGCACTCTCAGAACTTTCCTCCAACACCACAGTTCAAAAGCATCTATCTTCCTTCACTCAGCCTTCCCTAATGTCCAGCTCTCACATCCGTAGGTTACTACAGGGAATACCATGGCTTTGACTAGGCGGATCTTTGTTGCCAGTCTGATGTCTCTACTTTTTACTATTTTATCGAGATTGGACATTGCTCGCTGTCCCTTACACCATGGGATAGAACAACTGTTGGATAGCTGGAAGTCCTATTGTGATATGAATATTTTCAGCCATTTTAGACAGCTGTATCTGATGTTTGTTGAAAGCATGGTAGTCATGGGAATTTTCAGAACATCTTGGTGTAGCCAACCACTTCTCAGAGACAGTTTGTAGAACCTGAAAAAGTCTTACCATCTGAACCCACTGTTAACTGTTAGAGCTAGCTCAGTTCTTACATACCTCACTGATATCAACATGTCCGTACGGCGGCTTGCGGTGACGGTACATCCAGAAGGCCAGGAGAATGGCGATGGAGAGGGCAATGATTGGAAGCAGCGAGTAAACCAGAATGTTGAGCAGAGAGGGAGTTGGTGGAGGTGGCTCATAGACAACTGGGGGGAAAAAGAGGATAAGAGTATAAAGATGTGCTCTTTATGATGGAATGGCTATTGATTCCTGCATTCTGTCTTCAAAATGTTTATCGAGTATGAGACAGCTATCCCCAGCAAAAACCAAGTACTTCTGAAAAAATAATAATAATCTATATAAATAAAAATGTAATGTTCGTTTGTGGGATTAACATAATTCAAAAACCACTGGATGAATTGAGACCAAATTTGGACACAAGACACCTAACAGTCCAACGAGTGCTCATCACTCCTAAATACATACACAGACATACACAAAACTCCAGCAGAAGAGACTTAAAAACCCAAAAAATACACCATATATACATATACACTCATATAAATATACACATGCACACATTCATACACACACTTGTATATATATATATGCACAAACACAAATATACACACATACATATACATACACACATATATACATATACACATGCACTCATATAAATATACACATGMACACATTCATACACACACACACACACACACACACAYATATATATATGCACAAACACAAATATACACACATACATATACATACACACATATATACATATACACATGCACTCATAAAAATATACACATACATACATTCATACACACACACGTATATATTTATATATGCACAAACACAAATATACACACATACATATACATATATACATATACACATGCACACATACATACACACACATACATATATACATATACACATGCATAGACACACATATACACATAAATATGCTTATAGACAAGGACACACATGTACACAATATGCATGTACACATATAAACACACAAATGCATAAATATATACACACACATATATATACACCCACAGACAGACAGACAGATAGAAGCACACATATATACACAAAAATATACACAGAGAAACACATATATAAACACACAAAACACATATACACAGACTAGCTGTGGCAGGGACAGCTAGTAATAACAATAATAACAATAGTTTTCGAATACATTTATATTCCCACTGAAACCCATGGCAATTTACAAAAATTAAAAGAAAAGGATATGCAATGAAAGAAATAAACCTATTTAAGTCATTGTTGAGTATAATTAAATCAGCTACAGAATTAAAACCTTTTAAAATAAATCCATTGAAAAGGCAAAAATAGGGTGTCACACTGTTAAAATCCCTTACAGCCAGTTCCTAAATCCGGTTAGAATAGAAAAGGTTTTCACATACAGATAAGAGGAGAGCAAGAAGGCAATTGTTTTTGTTCTGTTGGTTGGTAGAAAATAAAACTAAAGCAATCAGCCTGTTGTAGTGAGCTTGCCTTTTGCCATTAGGCAAATGGAATTTAGGACAATGTATTTTCGAAGGTTTTCATGGTCAGAATCACTGGGTTGTTGTAGGTTTTCCAGGCTGTCTGGCCATGTTCCAGAAGCATTCTCTCCTGACGTTTTGCCTGCATCTATGGCAGGCATCCTCAGAGGTTGTGAGGTCTATAGGAAACCTGGACATTTAATGGATATATAAACCCCATTTTTCTAGTTTCCAACAGACCTCACAACCTATGAGGATACCTTCCATAGATGCAGGTGAAATGTCAGGACAGAATGCTTCTAGAACATGGTCATATCGCTCAAAAAACCTACAACAACCCAGGAATTTAGGACCTTTGTCACTATAACCAAGACAAGGAGTCTACCATATACCATGTAGCTGTGGACAAGTCTACATACGGACCATCAAAAGCAGCACTGCCCAAACTTGAATCAAGGACCATGAAAGGCACTGCAGACTAATTCAACCTGAGAAGTCGGCCACAGTAGAGTATCCGATGAACCAACCTGGACACAGCATATTGAGAACATGGAAATGCTGGACCAGTCTAACAACTACCATGTCAGACTACACAGAGAAGTCATTGCAATCCACAAGAATGTGGGCAATTTCAACAGAAAGGAGGAAACCATGAAAATGAACAAAATCTGGCTACCAGTACTAAAAAAAACCCTCTAAAATCAGGACAGTAAGTCAATAACATCATTAAAAAATGGGAATTCCAGACAGGAAACAATCAGGGACAGCTACAGTAGAGTCTCGCTTATCCAACCTTCACTCATCCAACATTTTGTATTATTCAATGCAGTCTGCCTCCCACCCGGATCCACAGTTGTTTCAATACATTGGCATGTTTTGGTGTTAAATTCATAAATAGAATAATTACTAGATAATGTTACCATGTATTGAACTGCTTTTTCTGTCGATTTGTTGTAAAACATGATGTTTTGGTGCATAATTTGTAAAATCAAAAACGTAATTTGATATTTAATAGGCTGTTCCTTAATCCCTCTTTATTATCCAATATTTTCACTCATCCAACGTTCTGCTGGCCCATTTATGTTGGATACGCGAGACTCTACTGTAACACCTCCTAACAAAGGATCCCCCAGGCAGCAACCAGACAGACTTTGAAGCTGCAAGGGCATTAAACGCTAATCAAGGTGGCCAACTGCAACATTCACACTTGCCTCAAGCCGACAAGAGTTCTTTCTCCCAATCTGGACATTTCACAGATATATAAACCTCACTTGTCTAGTTTCCAACAGACCTCACAACCTCTGAGGATGCCTGCCACAGTGTGGGTGAAACATCAGGAGAGAATGCTTCTGGAACATTGGCAATACAGCCCAGAAAACTCACAGCAACCCAGTGATTCCAACTGGGATTCTGCTGGTACTTTAAAGCCAACTTTCATGAGCTACAAAGATGAGTTCAAAGGGTACTACATGATCCTCACTTGACTTGTCATAGTGAGGAGACTTCTACATGCATGTTTTACATCTCCAATGACTTGCTTTCAGGAATCAGAGTGTCCTCACATTTTCATGGCCTTTAAATATCAATTGACTGAGATTTTTAGCTCGACCTGGGTAACTCTGCCGATATAATGTATTGTCGAAGGCTTTCATGGCTGGAATCACTAGGTTCTTGTGGGGTTTTTTGGGCTATAGGGCCATGTTCTAGAGGCATTTTTCCTGATGTTTCGCCTGCATCTATGGCAAACATCCTCAGAGGTAGTGAGATCTGTTGGAACTAGGGAAAAGGGTTTATATATCTGTGGAATGACTGGGGTGGGGCACAGAGCTCTTCTCTGCTGAAGCTAGGTGTGAATGTTTCAGCTGACCACCTTCATTAGCATTTGAAGGCCTGGCTGAGCCTGGGAAAATGTTTTGTTGAGCGGTGTTAAGATGTGCTTGGTTGTTTCCTCTCTGCTGTTTTGCTGTTGTTTTGCCGATATAATTTGCTTCTCACAAACATGACTTCTGCAGTGACACAAACATTTCAGAAGAGTTTCGAGAAGACGTTATTTTCTTTGCCTACGCTCTGGGGAACTGCTGTGCGACTAACCTCACTTGGAAGATTGGGAAACTAATAAAAAATACTTTCTGTACAAATTACCTTGCAGAACTTCTCAACTTCACGCTCTACGATGTCACCACTCTAATCAGGTTCCATGGTTTGGCTGTCTAGCCGGGCAGGCAAGGTTAGCAGAAACCCACTTTCTATACAAAGTTTTTTGTTCTTGTCGAACAAAAGCCTCACCTTCCGGACCGCTGACTTCAGGCAAGTGAGTGAATTTCTCATTGCAGTAGTTCCCCTCACAGCAGCAGAAGAACACTTGTGGACTCTCTTCTGTGGCCACACATTCCTGCCTGTATATGAAGACAACACAAAAGAAAGGAGGATTAAAGCCAGTCAATTTTTGAATTGCCCTCAAAAGAGAGGCAACGTCAGTGTATAAGTGATTTAACTTCTCCTATTTACTGCCAGCTTGTTATATTTTACCAATCCAGAGAACCTTTTGTTACAAGAGATTTGAGAGACATAAACTTCCCTATGTGACATCTCAAGAGCCCTTAAAAAGCACAGGAAGTTTGCAGGAGGTTATTAGAGGTATAATACTAATACACGAGTAAGTATCGCTCTAATATTCTCAGGTTTCAAGAACACATGCCCACACAGTTTCTTTATCATTTATTTTAAATGAAAGAAAGCAAACTGACAAGATCTTTTTCAACACTACATAAAGAATCAGTTTTTTAAAAACATCATACAAAGCCATAGTTGAATGAGTTGAAATGCCAACTGCTCCACAATGTCTGTCATGCAAGTGTAGGGAGAGCAGAGATGGAGATAATGGTATGTAGTAGGCATGTGCAATTTAAAAAAAAAATGGTTCTTAAGTCCTTTCCAAATTTGGGGGGGTAAAAATCTCAAAACTTTATGAAACTTCCGAATCGTCATAAGCATAAGCTCTGGAAACAGCAACAAAAAAGCCCACTACAGTGTTCCCTCATTTATCGCGAGTGTTACGTTCCAGGATCATACGTGAAAAGTGAAAATCTGTGAAGTAGGGACTATATATATACATGTGTGTGTGTGTGTGTGTGTGTGTGTCCCACCTCAGAGCTTAAGATCTTCTGGAGAGGCCCTGCTCTTGGCCCCGCCTCTATCACAAGTGAGGCTGGTGGGGACAAGGGACAGGGCCTTCTCAGTGGTGGACCCACGCCTGTGGGACTCACTTCCTGGGGAAATTAGGTCATCAACATCCCTCCTCTCCTTCAGAAGGAAGCTGAAAACATGGATATGGGACCAGGCCTTTGGGTAATCTGGCAGACTGACAAGGTAATGATAACCAGAATTTGGAAAGGACTATGGTAATGCTGAATGGACTTACGAATTTTAGAACTTGGTGAATGTTGGCCACTAGATTGGCTTTTAGTTGTTATTATATTAATTGAATGTTTTAACTTGTGGTTATTTGTTGTTATGTATTTTATCTGTTGAATTGTTGGCATCGAATTGTGCCGGTTGTAAGCTGCCCTGAGTCCCCCCTAGGGGGTTGAGAAGGGCGGGGTAGAAGTGCCTGAAATCACACACACACACACAGACACAGACACAGACACACACACAGACACACACACACACACACACACTTTTATTCCACCCTTCTCACCCCAAAGGGGACTCAGGGCGGAACACAGTATATATACACGGCAAACATTCAGTGCTGCTTTGTATAGACAGTACACAGACAGAACAGAAGGAGGTGGTTTGTTTCAGCTGTTTTTGGTGCCATGGAAGGTTGGGCTCGAGTCCAGGGGGTGCTGTTGCTCTATCCTCTATGACAAAGAGCCGTCAGGACTTCCTCCTTCCTTTTGGTCGCCCAGCATTTTCTGATCTTCTTTCTTTATGGCATCGTAAAACACCTTCCCCGCTTTTAGCGGTACCTAATTTCTCTAATCATAACTAAAGCCGTTTTCGAATTGCTTAGGTAAACAATGAGCTTGTTGCACTCCAGAACAGAAACGATATCTTCTGACTTTAAAACACACCACACGTCGAGTGAAAAACCAATCCTTTTATTGAAGCTCAGTAAAATAGCCAGTAGAAAGAAATACTTGTAAAAACAGTAAAAATTTCAAAATGTTAAAGATCAGTAAAATGCAGTAATTCAAAGCAATGTCCACAAAAGATATAAAAACAATCCAAGGCAGTATTTATCCGGACAGGAATCAACAGGTTCCAAAGATAATCCAGAAGGTGCTAGACCACAGCAAAATGCTAAAAATCTCTGTAAGAACAAGACCCCTTGGACAGGATTTCCTAAGCACATGAACCTGATTTCCAAATGATGCCTGATCTAACAGGCTTTCCCTTGAAGCAAACCTTATATCCCAAAGCCCAAAAATTGGTTTCGTTTTCCCCCACTCTTGTCTCTTATCTGACGAAGCCTTTTGAGGAGTGGCTCATGTTTAGCCTGAAGAAGAGAAGGCTGAGAGGAGATACGATAGCCATGTATAAATATGTGAGAGGAAGCCACAGGGAGGAGGGAGCAAGCTTGTTTTCTGCTTCCCTGGAGACTAGGACGCGAAACAATGGCTTCAAACTAAAAGAAAGGAGATTCCATCTGAACATGAGGAAGAACTTCCTGACTGTGAGAGCCGTTCAGCAGTGGAACTCTCTGCCCCGGAGTGTGGTGGAGGCTCCTTCTTTGGAAGCTTTTAAACAGAGGCTGGATGGCCATCTGTCAGGGGGTGCTTTGAATGCAATATTCCTGCTTCTTGGCAGGGGGTTGGACTGGATGGCCCATGAGGTCTCTTCCGACTCTTTGATTCTATGATTTGGAGTGATGTAAACATTGAGTTTGTTGTCAATCCTGGCTGAACTCTAGCTGCCTATTTTTCAACTCCCTTTCTGGTTGCTCATTAAAATTTCCAGGTGTCAGATTGTTTTCCAAACTCAAATCTTGAGAGCTCACAGAAAAAGGGACTAAACCATCATCCTTAAGCCCGGCAGGAATATTCTCATGAGAAACTGCCCTTTGCACTAGGGCCCCTCTGTCATTGTCGGCATGAAAATCATTGACCAAACCATCTCTGTCTTGCACCTCAGCACCATCATTTCCCTCATCATGTCCCAATCAAGAGCATCATGATCCTGAGCATCATGAAACACACACACACACAGGCTGATTCCCAACAGTGCTAAGCTGACAGTTGGCAACTCACGCCAACCCGGGGCTTCGAACTTGCGACCTTTTGGTTGATAGATCTTATAATTGCTGAGGATTTGCCAGCTGTGTTAAACCTCACCCCATTCTGAGGGTGAGGCAGAAGCGAGGAGAGATTTAAAGACTGTGCAATTTTTTTTTTGCTAGCTATAAGGAAGGGGGCTATAAAGCTGTCATTTACATACTGTTTTGTATCTCCTCTCTCTTTTTTATGATTGGCTGCCTCTCTCCCGAAGGGAAGGGTGAAACCTCCTTCCACACTCCATCATTGCCAAGAGGCAAAAACCCACGAAACAGCAAGTCCATGAAAAGCGAACCGCAAAATAGCGAGGGAAGACTGTATATGGTTCAGATATGTGGATGACACCTTCACCATTTGAAGCCATGGAGAAGAAGAACTAAACAGGTCCCTGGACCATCTTAACAGCATCCACCAAAACATCCAATTCATCAAGAAAATGAAGGAAAACTGCCTTTTCTAGATGTCCTAGTCATCCGTAAACCAGATCAACAATTGGGTCACGCAGTTTACAGAAAACCCCCACACACAGATAGATATCTACATAAAAACTCCAACCATCACCCAAGTCAAAAAAGAAGCACCATTAGCATCAGCATCTTTAAAGGAGTGACAACTATGCACGCTATGCCTTTTCATGCCATTTGTAAGTCATGTCCTCTCATGGGAAGAATAGATCCCATTTATTGCCTTTCCCCATCTTCAGAAGTATTAAGGTGTAGATTTCTCATGCAAAAGATCAGCACAGATATGATTAATTTTTTACAAAAATCTACTGTTTATACATTTATCAGTTCAGTCAAGATGCCTTGCAGGTTTAAGCAATATTTCCATTTGCTTTTGCTTGAGCTCATAAAGACTCCAGACTTAAAAGAGTGTTTGTAATTCTACAGGGAGAAAAATGTATGTTCTGCTAAATCTTTCAGTCTGGGTGTTATGTGGGTGAGTGGGTTGTAAACCACTACTCATACGATATTTGTTATTTCAGTAAGAACTGACTCCAATGGAAATGTTTTACATCTACACAAGTGGATTTTTTTTCCTCTTCTCCATATGTCTTATGGAAAAGATATGCCACGTGGGAAAAGACATGCCACATAATCTTTCTGGGGACTATCCTGTGAATGAAATAAAACATAATCTAGGATCCCTTGTTCATCTTTTCTAAAATAATGCCCTGCAACACATCATCCTAAGGAGCACAAATTGAATGTCAACTTAGATCTCACTGTTAAATACTATAACTATCTTGGCCTCGTAACAAACAATTCAAATCCTAAAGTCAATGTTGCACAGATTTATATAAGCTAGCATTTCTCAACCTGAGGATTGGGACCTCTGGGTGGTTGTGAGGGGGTTTCAGAGGGGTTGCCAAAGACCACCAGGAAACACATATTTCAGATGGTCTTAGGAGCGCCTTTGGTAGAGAAGGCTGAAGATCTCTCTGTCTGTCCTTCTCTTCCTTTTTGGAAAGGGATGGTGAATCCTCCCACCAAAAGCTCTCATCCACTGTGATTGGCTGTCGTCTCAGCCAATGGGAGGGCTGTTTCTGGGACTCCAAGTAGGGAGGGGAGAGCAGGTGTGCTCAGCGCATGGCAGCATGGTGTGCAGGTGAGGAAGTGCGTGTGAGCAAGTCCCTTCAAGACATGGAGGTTCTGTGTAAAAAGTTTAGACCAATTCTATCATTGATGGGGTTCTGGATTATAACTACCAGCAACTTCCAAATGTCAAGGTCTATTTTCCCCAAACTCCACCAGTGTTCAAATTTGGGCTTATTGAGTACCTGTGCCAAGTTTGGTCCAGATCTAACATTTTTTGAGTCCACAATGCTCTCTAGATATAGGTAAATTTCAACTCCAAAATTCAAGATCAATGCCCACCAAATTTATTTATTTATTTATTTATTTATTTATTTATTTATTTACTGCACTTGTAGACCGCCATTCTCAGCCCTAGGGCGACTCACGGCGGTGTACAACATGTAAAAACAGGTACAATTTACAACATAAGCAATATCACAACAACATTAAACAACATCACTATCAATAATACAATTACACTAAATCATTCGCGACGTCTCATTGTTGAATCACAATCCAAATCTCGTTATCCATGTTCCATTCCAATCGTCATTGCCAGTTATTGCAGCACTTACTCAAACGCCTTCTCAAACAACCACGTCTTTAGTCTCTTGCGGAATGACATAAGGGAGGGCGCCAGTCTGATGTCCACAGGGAGGGTGTTCCACAGCCGGGGGGCCACCACCGAGAAGGCCCTATCCCTCGTCCCCGCCAGGCATGCCTGTGAGGCAGGCGGGATCGAGAGAAGGGCCTCACCAAACCCTTCCAGTATTTTATGTTGGTTGTGCAAGTTCTGTGTGCCAAGTTTGGTTCAATTCCATCACTCGTGGCATTCAGAATGCTCTTTGATTGTAGGTGAACTATAAATCCCAGCAACTACTACTCCCAAATGACAAAATCAATCCCCTGCCCACTCTACCGGTATTCAGTTTTGGATGTATTGACTATTTGTGCCAAATTTGGTGCAGTGAATGAAAATACATCCGGCATATCAGATTATTTGCATTAGAATTCATAGCAGTAGCAAAATCACAGTTATGAAGTAGCAACAAAAATGATTTTATGGTTGGGGGTCACCACAACATGAGAAACTGTATTAAGGGGTCATGGCATTAGGAAAGTTGAGGAACACTGCACTAAGGAGAAAAACAGTTAAATTATTTATGCCACTTTCTTTCTTTTTTTCCTTTAACTTTGTTATGCTTTGTTACTTCCAGAGAGGATCCAATCAGCTGCTTATGTTATATATTGAGAGAATGCTTTGAGGTAGAGGAAAGAAAGAAGACAAGGCAGAGCGAGCTATAAACAAGAATAATTATTGTTTTCAGTTAGTTGATCAATGATTAAAAACATTAATAATCATGTTAACAATAGAAAAAGCAAAGGAAAGCTGTTACTGGAACATCTGTACTTTTGCTTGCCGGTTGTTGCAATCTCTTCCAGAGTATCCTCTTGCAAAAGCTCTTCCTTTGCAAGCAGGCAAGCAAAATAGAAAACCCAGACCTTCTGTTCCAGCATTAATGAAAAGTATCAGTTTTTCTGAAGATCTATCATGTCTCAATTAATGGGTCAAAACCTGAATTGATATCAGTGGAAGACATTACATCACGGAGTATACTTACAATTCTGGTCGTGCTCAGACTTTATCTGTTTAAAAGAATATTAATTCCCAAAACTATTGATTGGGTTAAATTTGAATAAATTGATTCCTGAGAGAATGGCTCTAAATAGGGGGTCAACTCTAGATTTGACTCTTTGGGATAAAATTCTAAATCACAGATTCCAAAACGTTCATTCCCAAAAATGTTTTCTAGATGATGGTGTAGTGGTTTGAATGTTGAATGAATCCCCAATCAGCCATGGAAACTCACGTACACACTTGAGGCTTCCTCTGCCTCAACTGGTTGGTCCTTGTGATGAATTTTTGCCAACTACTTCAGAATAGCAGTATCTTCAATTACAGTGAAGTTGTTGTATAGATAGACCTTGCAAACCTGAGTACCTCATTAGAAAAGCTCACTTTATTTTATTTATCATGTCAGAAGAAAATTGAGGATCCAGTTATAATAAACACAAAGTTAAAAACTTGTATTATACTCAATTTCCTTTGATCAGAAGCTGCGCACTTCGAGTGCCTCTGGTGTCACTGTAAGATTCTCCATTGTGCATGTGGCAGGGCTCAGGCTGCATTGTAGTAAGTGGTCTGTGGTTTGGTCTTCTCCACACTTGCATGTTGTGGACTCCACTTTGTAGCCCCATTTCTTAAGATTGGCTCTGCATCTTGTGGTGCCACTGCACAGTCTGTTCAGTGTCTTCCAAGTCACCCAGTCTTCTGTGTGCCCAGGGGGGAGTTTTTCATCTTGTATCAGGCATGGATTGAGGTTCCAGGTTTTAACCTGCCACTTTTGGACTCTTACTTGCTAAGATATTCCTGCGAGTATCTGTGTGTATCTTAGGAAGCTGTTCTTGATTTAAGGCATTGGCATAAAGGCTGATGTCCAAACAGAGGATGGACTGGAGATGTCAACACCTTGGTCCTTCCATTACAGGCTGCTACTTCCCAACAGATGTCAGGTGGTGCAATACCGGCTAAACAGTGTAATTTCTGTATTTTTGAAGGCTTTCATGGCCGGAATCACTAGGTTGTTGTAGGTTTTTTTCGGGCTGTATGGCCATGGTCTAGAGGCATTCTCTCCTGACGTTTCTCCTGCATCTATGGCAAGCATCCTCAGAGGTAGTGAGGTCTGTTGGAACTAAGAAAAAGTGTAATTTCTCAATCAGTGTAGGGTGTAGACATCCTGTGATAATGTGGCCTGTCTATTTAAGGGCCACATCCAATGTTTTAACATGGTGAGATTTATTCCACACTGGGTATGCGTATTCAGCAGCAGAGTAGCAAAGTACAAGGGCAGAGGTCTTAACTGTATCTGGTTGTGATCCCCAGGTTGTGCCAGTCAGCTTTTGTATGACTTTATTTCTAGGACCCACCTTTTGCTTGATATTCAAGCAGTGCTTCTTAGAAGTCAAGAGCACGGCCCAGAGTGACTCCCAGGGATTTGGGTGTGCTGCAATGCTCCAGTGGGATTCCTTCTCAGGTAATTCTCAGAGCTCGAGATGCCTGTCTGTTCTTAAGATGATAAGCACATGTCTGCATTTTAGATGGATTAGGAATCAGCTGGTTTTCCCTGTAATAGGCTATAAGAACACCTAAAGCTTCGGAGAGCTTCTGTTCCACTATTTCAAAGCTCCCTGCTTGAGCGGTGATGGCACAATCGTCAGCATAGATAAAACTCCCTGTCCCTTCCGGCAGTGGCTGGTCATTTGTGTAAATGTTAAACATTGATGCAGCAAGCATGCTCCTCTGTGAAAATTTTTTATAAATATGTATTGCGGTTCAATAAATTCAACATTCTGGGCTTTGGGAATGAGTAAAATGAATAGCAACTAGATCCATCTTGCATAACCAGTGGATTGTGATATATGGATACATAAAATCCATATGATATATGGGATATAAACTCCAGGTTATAGAAGCTAACAATCTTATATGTATTGGATGACACAATATATATTTAGTCAAAGTTTTCAGCCTATGCATTAACAGCTGGTGATGTAATTCTCTAAATGCGCCTCTCAAGGATATGTTCTGGTTATGCCTGATTATAGCTATTCCTTTGGGGAAAATCATCCGTTGAAACAATTTTGTTTTTAACCATATTTGACTTCCTCGTACTGTTATGGCCTCTTAAACTCTTTGCCTGCATCTTGAAAATTAACTTATGGTCAGTTGAAATGGATTCTCTGTGCCCTTTCAGAGACAAAAAGATTTCCATTTCACTGCTGGAGACACAAATGGTCACCATTCGATAGACTAAAAACCCTATCATCATGCCAACATTTGAACATTGGGAATATAGAGTTATAACGCTGACATTTAATTGGCTATTTGGGTGTCTAGAAGTTTGGGCACTGGAGGCTTCTGCTGAGGCAGTTTTAGCTTATTTGTCAGTTTATACTTTTTATTCTTTCTTTCTTTCAATAAGACCAAAAGAAATGAAAATAAATATAATTCTTAACACAGTTTCACTTCCCTTTAGAAAGATTTTAATACTGCTTAACTTAGGATTTTTTAGATAGATCTGAGAGATAATTAATTGCTGTGAGCTTTCCAGGATGTATGGCCATGTTCCAGAATCATTCTCTCCTGACATTTTGCCTGCATGTGGATTGGACCAAAATTCCCACTGTGGAAAAAAACTTGCAGGTGAAACATCAGGAGAGAATGCTTCTGGAACATGGCCATACAGCCCAGAAAACCGACAGCAAGCCAATGATTCTGGCCATGAAAGCCTTAGACAACAAATTGATAGAAAGTTGACAAAAATCCCTTTCATGAAGTTTCTATTTCTACAATCTCCCCAACCATAATTTTGCATTATGAAATAATGTGCCTGTTGTTCATTCATTCAGTCGTCTCCGACTCTTCGTGACCTCATGGACCAGCCCACGCCAGAGCTCCCTGTCGGCCGTCACCACCCCCAGCTCCTTCAAGGTCAGTCCAGTCACTTCAAGGATGCCATCCATCCATCTTGCCCTTGGTCGGCCCCTCTTCCTTTTGCCTTCCACTTTCCCCAGCATAATTGTCTTCTCTAGACTTTGCTGTCTCCTCATGATGTGGTCAAAGTACTTCAACTTTGTCTCTAGTATCCTTCCTTCCAGTGAGCAGCCGGGCTTTATTTCCTGGAGGATGGACTGGTTGGATCTTCTCGCAGTCCAAGGCACTCTCAGAACTTTCCTCCAACACCACAGCTCAAAAGCATCGATCTTCCTTCGCTCAGTCTTCCCTAAGGTCCAGCTCTCACATCCGTAGGTTACTACAGGGAATACCATGGCTTTGACTAGGCGGATCTTTGTTGCCAGTCTGATGTCTCTACTCTTTACTATTTTATCGAGACTGGACATTGCTCTCCTCCCAAGAAATAACTACATTTGATTGACATTTAGTTGTAAGTTTTGTGGTGTGTAAATTTTCATTTTGCAGGTAAAGAAAGAAAGAGCTCTCCAATATTTTTAAATCTGTTAAGACTTTACTAACCCAAAATCCTTCATGTAAATTGGACCAAAACTCCCACTGCAGAAGGCTACCAGTTCGAAGCCATGGGTCATGATGAGCTCTCACTCTCAGAGCTAGCTTCTGCCTACCAAGCAACTCTAAGACATGTAATGTGAGTAGATCAATAGGTACTACCTCAGCGGGAAGGTAAAAGGCATCCTGCAGCCATGCTAGCAAAACTAATCAGGTGGGTCTACAGCAGTGTTTCTCAACCTGCGGGTCAGGGCAATGTTACTCAACCCGGGGGGTCATGAGGGGGTGTCAGAGGGGTCACCAAAGACCATCAGAAAACACAGTATTTTCTTTTGGTCATGGGGATTCTGTGTGGGAATTTTGGCTCAATTCTATCACTCGTAGGGTCCAGAATGCTCTTTGATTTTAGGTGAATTATAAATCCCAGCAACTACAACTCCCAAATGTCAAGGTCTATTTTCCCCAAATTCCACCAGTGTTCACATTTGGCCATATTGAGTATCCGTGCCAAGTTTGGTCCATCATTGTTTGAATCCACAGTACTCTCTGGATTTAGGTGAACTACAACTCCCAAACCAAGGTCAATGACCACCACACAGCTTCCAGTATTTTCTATTTTTCTTGGGAGTTCTGTGTGCCAAGTTTGGTTTGATTCCATCACTGGTGAAGTTCAGAATGCTATTTGATTTTAGGTTATCGCAGCAACTACAACTCCCAAATGACAAAATTAATCCCTCACAACCCCACCAGTATTCAAATTTGGTCGTATTGGGTATTTGTACCAAATTTGGTCCAGTGAATGAAAATACATCCTGCACTTCAGATATTTACATTACAGTTTATAATAGTAGCAAAGTTACAGTTATGAAGTAGCAATGAAAATAATTTTATGGTTGGGGGTCACCACAATATGAGGAACTATATTAAGGGGTGGTGGCATTAGGATGGTTGAGAACCACTTGGTCTACGGACAACAGGCTCCTCGGCATGGAAAATGGAACAAGATCCCCTCCCCATGGCCAGAGTTGAGTATTGCCTCTAGACGCTTGAAACCTTTGCCTTTGTTGTGTATTGCATGTCATTGTTCACTGTGTAAAAGGCATTGAATGTTTGCCTATATATGCATATACTGTAATATGCTCTGAGTCTCCTCGGGGAGATAAAGCAGAATATAAATAAAGTGCATTATTATTATTATTCCATAAAATTTGGGAAATGATGGGGCCTTAAAACTTGTCCATTCAGATACGGACAGTTGATTTACATGATGAGGGTCATCAAGTGATGAGTAATCAAGGGACAAAATAAAGTGAGACATTTTAATCAGTGCATTGAGAAGATAAAATGGAAATAGCTCTAAAAGCAGATCTATTTCCCCCAGAACACAGTGCATTTTAATTTCCTAGTAAACAGCTTTGAATGACTAAGTTTTTATCTTCTGCAGCAAATGGCTCCCTGAAGAACGCACTGCTTTCCACATTAGTCGTACCGGGCATTTTTCAAAGCATGCCAAAAATTACTGAGCATTTATTATATGGAAACAAAAGGACTCATCCACTATTCCAATTCTGGATTCTTCAGTCATAAGAAAAATAGGAATTTAATGTTTGCTCTGATGAAGAGAACAAGTTGAAGAAGATGTGGTCGTATCATGGAACAGACAGGACATTTTCTCCAGAACTCTTCCTGAAGGTATTTTGATAAATTTTCATTGGTTCTCCAGGATGGGATACTTTGGTGATTCAGGACAAATAAAAGTAACCTTATTTCAGACACTCTCCCAGTGGTTCCCCAGTTACACAACATAAGATTCCTCACATACAAAAAGGTTTAATAATGACTCGGCATCCATGGCTACTTGCACTCTAAACATATGAAGATTAACCCCAACTTTCTCCTTCTCTTGCATTTCATCCCCTCGCACAGTGATTTCAACCTGGGGGTTGGGCCCCCCGTGTGGGTCGCGAGGGCGTTTCAGAGAGGTTCTCAAAGACCATCGGAAAACATATATTCAGCCTTCTGTGCCAAAGGGGTTCCTAAAACCATCAGAAATATATGTTTTCCAATTGTCTTAGGAACCCCTTTGGCACAGAAGGCTGAAGATCTCGCAATCTGTCCTCTTCCTTTTTTGGAAACACATGGCAAATCCTTCCACCAAAAACCCTTTTCCACTGTGATTGGCTGGACTCTCAGCCAAGGGGAGGGCTGTTTCTGAGACTCCAAGTGGGGAGGGGAGAGCAGGCGCATGGCAGCATGGTGTGCATGTGTGATGAAGGAGAGTGCGCAAGGTTGGAGGGAGGCTCATGCTAGTGAGTGCCTTTAAGGCAGTGGTTCTCAACCTGGGGTCCCCAGATGTTTTTGGCCTTCAACTCCCAGAAATCCTAACAGCTGGTAAACTGACTAGGATTTCTGAGAGGTGTAGGCCAAAACACCTGGGGACCCACAGGTTGAGAACCACTGCTTTAAGGCATTGGGATTCTGTGTGAGAATATTGTTAAAGTTAAGACTTTACTAACCCAAAATCCTTCATGTGGATTGGCCCAAAGTTCCCACTGGTCATGGGGGTTCTGTGTGGGAAGTTTGACCCAATTCTATCCTTGGTGGGGTTCAGAACACTCTTTGATTGTAGGTGAACTATAAATCCCAGCGACTACAACTCCCAAATGTCAAGATTCTATTTTCCCCAAACTTCACCAGTGTTCACATTTGGGTATTTGGCCCAAGTTTGGTTCAGATCCATCATTGTTTGAGTCCACAGTGCTCTCTGGATATAGGCGAACTACAACTCCAAAACGCAAGGTCAATACCCACCAAACTCTTCCAGTATTTTCTGTTAGTCATGGGAGTTCTGTGTGGTTCAAATTCCATTGTTGGTGAAGTTCAGAATGCTCTTTGATTGTAGGTGAACAATAAATCCCAGCAACTGGAACTCCCAAATGACAAAATCGGGTATTTGTGCCAAATTTGGTCCAAATTTGGCACAAATACCCAATTTTGTCATTTGGGAGTTCCAGTTGCTGGAACATTACGATTAATAACAGTAGCAACATTACAGTTGTGAAGTAGCAACGAAAATAATTTTTTGTTTGGGGGTCACCACAACATCAGGAACTGTACTATGGGGCCGTGGCATTAGGAAGGTTGAGAACCACTGACTGAGAAGGAGAGGTGGGAACTGTGACAGCTAGCACAGATAGCTTGGACATTATCCTTTTTTTCAGCTCCAGGAATCCATTCGGAAAGTAGTTTTCTTAAGAACTGAGAAAAAGCCTATTTAAAGCAAGAAAGACCTGTCTGAGTGAGAGAGGGAAGAAAGAGCAGAACAAGTAATAATTGCTTTTTTTAAGGGAGGGGGCCTCCATCAAGAGGACAAAATGATGGATTTGACCGAAGAAGAAAAGCAATACCAGAGACAAAACAGAGAAAAAGAAGAAAAGAAAGAATTTGGAACAATTGATAATGAGAAATACTGTGAAGAATACAACTAGAAGAGATGGGTAATGAGAAATGGATAACAATTTATCAATAGGGGCCAGGCTTAGCAGGACACTGCCCACCAACCCTTCCAGTATTTTCTGTTGGTCATAGGAGAACTGTATGTCAGGTTTGGTTCAATTCCATCGTTGGTGGGGTTCAGAATGTTCTTTGATTGTAAGTGAACTATAAATCCCAGCAACTACAACTCACAAATGACAAAAACAATTTTTTGAGTGAAGGGCATACATTGGGTTGTTAGGTGTCTTGTGGTCAAATTTGGTGTCAGTTTGTCCAGTGTTTTTTGATTTCTGTTAATCCCACAAATGAACATTACATTTTTATTTATATAGATAGGAATACTGGCTAAAAGCATGGTCATATCATGAGCCAAAAGAAGGAGAGCCGGTTACACCAAATATGTTAAACTTATTACTTGATTTTGTCTTGTTTTGTTTATATCCAGCATTTCCCTAATGCTCTTTAAAATTTAAAAATATATAAATTTATTCGAATCTGGGGAGCAGTGTGAGTTTCTGCTGTCAGCCCCAGCTTCTGTCAACCTAGCAGTTCGAAAACATGCAAATTTTGTCGTGTCAGGAGCGACTTGAGCCCCCGGTGGCGCAGTGGGTTAAACCCCTGTGCTGGCAGGACTGAAGACCGACAGGTTCAAATCTGGAAGAGGCGGATGAGCTCCCTCTATCAGCTCCAGCTCCTCATGCGGGGACATGAGAGAAGCCTCCCACAAGGATGATAAAAACATCAAATCATCCGGGCGTCCCCTGGGCAACCTCCTTGCAGACAGCCAATTCTCTCACACCAGAAGCGAACATGTAAATGTGAATAGATCAATAGGTACCGCTCCGGCGGGAAGGCAACGGCGCTCCATGCAGTCATGCTGGCCACATGACCTTGGAGGTGTCTATGGACAGCGCTGGCTCTTCGGCTTAGAAATGGAGATGCGCACCAACCCCCAGAGTCAGACACGACTGGACTTAATGTCAAGTGAAAACCATTACCTCAATATTCCAAACCACAAATAGGTTCACAACCATTTTCAGGATTTGGTTGTATTTATTTGGCATTAATGGCAGCCTATGTACCCCTGAGATTAGTCCAAGGGCAGAAAATTAACTTCTGACCACTGCACAGAAAAATCAAAACAGGAAAGGATAAGAAAGAAATGACATGGCTGGCATATGTTGCAGCAATCCATAAATTAAAAAGACGGAAAGGAAGAACCAGCATTAATGCAGAAATGAGATAAATAATTGGGAGAGGGGTCTTTGATATCGGCACCAAGATGAGACAAGGCAACCCACTCCACGGCTGAACATGATTGGGGGCTGATGAAGCGTGAGCAGCAGCACAGAGACTCTATAGCATGGCTGATTTGCTAACTGCCAAACAGCAATTTTGAAAACCGAACGCAGCAAAGAAATGACAAGGAACATAAACTACATTAGGAAGATAAAAGGGTTGTGCAAAAGGCCAGGAGTTGAGAGCAACATCATCAGCTAGCAGAAATAAAACAGAAACGGCTGGATTGTAGAAAAGCAGGAAGACCTCTAAAACCGACAGATAAAGAGAAACTGTAGAGGAGGGACCACCAGTCTTCAAAGCTAGATGCCACCAAGAACAGAGAGTGTCACGTGGATATTACATGGCAACCAACCAATCCGTTTGCCCCCCAAAAAATCCTATGAAAGGGTCACCTTAGGGTTGCCATATTTGAAAGCCAACAGCAATGTTAAACAACTGTATTTATGGGTAGAGAAAGGGAAAATAAGTCTGCCTTCCCTCCAAGGGGAGTCCCTTCAGTTTGCCATGTGCAGGAAGAAACTAAATGTGCTCCCCAGTCCTAATTTTCTGCCATTACCTGTCATAACAGTTGAAGTCATCAAGCCAGCATCCTTTCTTCACCAGTTCAATGGAGCCAGAGTTGTTTCTCCAGGAGGCATAGCAGTGGAGGCGCTTGTCCTTCTCCCCTTCACAGCGCTCCACCCCACTCTGGTTGGTCTTTTCCAGTTCCCAATTGGCATTGTAGTAGATGCATTCCCTTGTCTCTGCCTCGCCATGGCCTGGCCCTGTAGGAAGACACAAAATGGAAGGCTGTTAATGACCAAAGCAGCAGTAGGGACACTAGAGACACTTTAGACATTCTAAAGAGGGATAGATAATGGAAACTATGACACCGATCGTTACTAGGCTTGTGTAATTCGACTGGAGGGCAATCCATTTTTGGTATCCGAATCCGGGTACCCAGATCTGTTTTCAGGAACCTCCTGAAAATTTGCTAATAGAAAATCTGTTTTCAGCTAGGCGGCCAAAAGATCGGGCTCACTGGTGGGAATAAGGACCTTACAAGGCTCCTCTTTCTGTTCCTGGGCCCCTTTTTTTATCTTCCTTTCAGGGAGTCTGGGTTTGAAGAGCAGGGTTAAGGAAGCACCCTTCCTGGGACCCTTTCCTATCTTCCTTTCAAGGAGTCTGGGTCTGAAAAATAGGGTTAGGGAAGCATCCTTCTGGGAACCCTTTCCTATCTTCCTTTCAAGGGAGTCTAGGTTTGAAGAATGGGGTTAAGGAAGAACCCTTCCTGGTACCCTTTCCTATCTTCCTTTCAGGGGGTCTGGGTTTGAAGAATGGGGTTAAGGAAGCACCCTTCCTGGGACCCTTTCCTATCTTCCTTTCAGGGGGTCTGGGTTTGAAGAATGGGGTTAAGGAAGAACCCTTCCTGGGACCCTTTCCTATCTTCCTTTCAGGGGGTCTGGGTTTGAAGAATGGGGTTAAGGAAGCACCCTTCCTGGGACCCTTTCCTATCTTCCTTTCAAGGGAGTCTAGGTTTGAAGAATGGGGTTAAGGAAGCACCCTTCCTGGGACGCTTTCCTGTCTTCCTTTCAAGGGAGTCTAGGTTTGAAGAATGGGGTTAAGGAAGCACCCTTCCTGGGACGCTTTCCTATCTTCCTTTCAAGGGAGTCTAGGTTTGAAGAATGGGGTTAAGGAAGCACCCTTCCTGGGACGCTTTCCTGTCTTCCTTTCAAGGGAGTCTGAGATTGAAGAATGGGGTTAAGGAAGCACCCTTCTTGGGACCCTTTCCTATCTTCCTTTCAGGGAGTCTGGGGTTGAAGAATGGGGTTAAGGAAGCACCCTTCCTAGGACCCTTTCCGATCCTCCTTTCAAGGGAGTCTAGGTTTGAAGAACGGTGTTAAGGAAGCACCCTTCCTGGGACCCTTTCCTATCTTCCTTTCAAGGGACTCTGGGTTTGAAGAACAGGGTTAAGGAAGCACCCTTCCTGGGATGCTTTCCTATCTTCCTTTCAAGAGAATTTGGGGTTGAAGAACAGGGTTAAGGAAGCACCCTTCCTGGGGCCCTTTCCTATCTTCCTTTCAAGGGAGTCTAGGTTTGAAGAACGGGGTTACGGAAGCACCCATCCGAGGACCCTTTCCTATCTTCCTTTTAAGGTAGTTTAGGTTTGAAGAACAGGGTTAAGGAAGCACCTTTCCTGTGCTCCTTTCTTCCTTTTAAGGGAGTCTGAGTTTAAGAAATGGGGTTATGGAAGCATGCTCTGCATACTCCCGAACAGAAAGGAAGAAGCCATACCCGGCAGCCACATGGTGGCTGAGCCCTTGCCAATATGGCCAGCTGATCAAGCTGGATTGTCTGAAGGGAACCGACCAAACCAAATCTGTGCACAAGCCTAACAGCTACTAGTTCAGGTAGATATGTGTTGTCTCTTATGCCAAAGACAGTAAACTGTGAGGTGTGAAAGGGAGAGTATAAGTTGCTTTCACATCATCCTGATGATTCTAGAGGCAATTGGTTGACTACTATGTATGAACAGAATGATGAACGAGATAACCTTCATGTATGCTTGTCTGTCTGTCTGTCTGTCTACCAGTGTTTCATGTTCTGCCTTTTCCCCAGGGTTGCAATGCAAGGCAGCTTACCACATGATTTAAAAGGCTCCAATAAAACTACAGTTAATTGTGAATATTTAAATGTGCATTTAATTAATTATGCAGTCAGCCTCCCACATCCACAGATTCTGTATCCACAAACATCCACAGCTTGAAAATATTTTCTAAAAGGTCCAAATATTAACCTAATTTTGCCATTTTATATAATGGGATTTCATCATTCAAGGGCCCAAAATACTCTTTGAAGTCATCTGCTGGCTGCAGGACAGCTGCCTTATTCCATAACCAAAATCTTCCTCCACCAGAAGGGCTCTCAAAAGCTGAGAGATGATAAACGAATACTTAAATAAACCAAATGAATAAATATTATGTTTTGATGGACAACTGAGCAAAATAACTGAATCCATGTAATTCTGCTTTCAGCAGCCCTCATCCTCCTTTCTGTTGTAATAGATGCAATGATCTTATAAGGTGCAGTGATCTTCCAGAACCAATAACAGGAATACCAACAGTTGAGGATAAACTATATAATGCAAACATTCAACTCCAACTTCTCCTGATCATTCCACAGGTGGTCAAAGGTAAGTCATTTATCATCTTCTGCTGTCCCATTTCCACCTGTACTTGTAAAAGGGGGATAATATCCCTGAAGCCATGATGGGACTAGCAGACTAACTAACTAACTTAGTTCCAAGACTAACTATTTCATCTGATTCAGGTATCTTGAGGAAACCATATATTATTCCTGATATGCCACAGTAAGCCTCCATCTCAGAGACTTCCCACCCAGTGCAGTCACAAAGGAGACTGCAAAACTGAAATTGCTGAACTTCCTCTTCTGTTTTTTGATTAATCCAACTGTTTTAGATCAATTTTAAGAAGCCTATTTTCAACCATAGGTGGTTATTATTATTATTATTATTATTATTATTATTATTAAACTTTATTTGTACCCCGCTAGCATCTCCCGAAGGACTCGATGCGGCTTACAAAGGCCAAGGCCTCAATACACAACATAACAATTCACCTAAAGCAAATTAAAACAATTAAAGCAGTATTAAAAACAACAAACAACAAGCAATAAACAATACATCGAAACACAATAGAACTAGGGCCAGAGTAAAGGGTACAGGATTAAAAGTGCTGATATGACAGGTGATATGTAAGGATTATAGGGCAAGTGCATTGTGCAGTGTGCAGCGATCTTAATTCTAGTAAAGTGCTTCTGGGACTTGGTATTGGAGATTTCCTAATCAGGGAAGGCACATCGGAACAGCCAGGTCTTCAAGTTCTTTCTGAAGACTGCCAATGTAGGGGCCTGTCTAAGATCTTTGGGGAGGGTGTTCCAGAGATGGGGGGCCACCACGGAAAAGGCCCTGTCTCGTGTCCCCACCAAACGCGCTTGCGACGCAGGTGGGATCACGAGCAGGGCCTCTCCAGATGAACGTAGTGAACGCGTGGGTTCGTAGACGGAGATGCGGTCACGCAGGTAGGCTGGTCCCAAACCGTTCAGGGCTTTGTAGGTGAGCACCTGCACCTTAAATTGGGCTCGGAAGATGAACGGCAGCCAGTGGAGCTCCTTGAACAGAAGGGTTGACCTCTCTCTGTAAGGAGCGCCAGTTAACATCCTGGCCGCTGCTCGTTGGACAAGTTGGAATTTCTGAGCCGTTTTCAAGGGCAGCCCCACGTAGAGCGCATTACAGTAGTCCAATCTAGAGGTGACCAAGGCATGGACCACCCCGGCCAGATCAGCCTTCGCGAGGTACGGTCGCAGTTGGCGCACGAGTCTTAATTGTGCAAAAGCCCTCCCAGACACTGCCGACGCCTGAGCCTCAAGCGTAAGTGATGAGTCCAAGATTATGCAGTTGGTTTTTTTCAAACAGATCATAATCAAGATTAATCACAGTGGAGTTCTGATATAATGCTACACTGTGGGTAATCAAGTAACAAAAGCGTCCAGTCTCCTCCACATAGTAATGATTGAAGACCAAATGGGTTGGCATCCAAAATCAAAGTTTAATGAAACTTTGATCCTATCACAGTCATCCATGGTTCACTGGGATGACTATGTTGGCCTTTATCAATCAGCTGTGGGAACCCATGCAGTCAAAATTTTAAAAATAAAGAAGTAAAAGACAGAACATAGTTATTATCTATGTTCAACTGCACTGTAATATGCTCTGACACACAGAACCCTGATGTTGTGTGCAGCTGTGTTTATTAGGGAATAAAAGGTTATAATAAGAGCATCCTTAGTAAGACATCTGCCAACCATGATATTATCCCACTTTGTCCTTCAATCAAAGGGAGAGGACATCGCACTGTCAGATGTTCCAGAGTCACAAAATTAGGTCAAAGCACATTGTATGGAAAACCATTAGATGCTGGTGATTTTACTTTGTTCCGCCTGGGAAAACGCTGGAGAGATTGGAGGTTGCTTTACCATCTTCCAGTCACTCCGTACAGTAATCCCCTAAATCAGTGTCCACTCATTAAGTCTGCACACAAACTGAGCCAAAATTATGAACCATGAAAACATGGCTATGTGTGCTATTGAAAGAAAATGGAGTCTTGCATACAGTCAGGCAATATTTTTATTGTAGCTATCAAACAATGTCACAAAAATAGAGACAGTCTTTTGTGCTCTGCAGAGTTCTTCATGAGGATAGATGTTAAAACAAAGTGGGAGTGGGAGTGGGAAAGTGTACATGATGTTGAAGTCATGAAATCTCTAGTCTCAGTGTTGAAGTGAAATGTGGGAGAAGACAACAGACCTCAAAAAATCAAGGTATGTTAAATTAATTGGCAAAGTGTAGTCCTGCACACTACAAATGAAGATCTGCATAGTTAAAGCAATGGTATTCCCCATAGTAACCTAGTAGAGCTTGACCATAAGGAAGGCCGAGTGAAGGAAGGTAGACGCTTTTGAACTGAGGAAAATTCTGAGAGTGCCTTGGACCACAAGAAGTTCCAACCAGTCCATACTCCAGGAAATAATGCCCGACTGCTCACTGGAAGGAAGGATACCAGAGGCAAAGATGAAGTATTTTGGCCACATCATGAGAAAGCTTGGAGAAGACAATGATGCTGGGGAAAATGGAAGGAAAAAGGAAGAGGGGCTGATCAAGGGCAAGATGGATGGATGGTATTCTTGAAGTGACTGGCTTGACATTGAAGGAGCTGGGGGTGGTGATGGCCATCAAGGAGCTCTGGTGTGGGCTGGTCCATGAGGCCACGAAGAGTCGGAAGCGACTGAACAAATAAACAACAATAGTCCATCTCCACCCAGAACCCCAGTGTAGCTCATCACCACTGTATTCCTCCCCTTATCTTTTTTACTTTTACAAATCTTCTAGAGTCGGAAGGTGCTCCAAGTGTGATCTACTCCAACCCCTGCCATGCAAGAAAATCCAATTATAGCACTCCTAAAAATGCCCATCCAACCTCTGTTTATTATTCATTCATTCATTCACTAATTCAAAGTCTTCCAAAGACTGGCAAATACTTCTTGAGCAAAGAAGTTCTTCCTAATGTTTTGGTGGAATATCTCTTCATCTAATTTGAATCCACTGATTCATCTAGTAGTCTCTGAAGCAGCATAAAACGAGCTCCTTCTATCTCAGGCATGGGCAAACTAAGGTCTGGGGGCCAGATGCGGCCTCTTGGGCACTTACTTCAAGCCCTCATTTTCCTTGTCCTCTTGGCATAAGGACACAGTGGCCATCCTTATGCAGAAAGGACGGGGGAGGAAAGCACGCAGCAGCTGAGAGCACTCTCCGGAGCACTCTCAGCCACTGCATGGCTCGCCCTCCTCCTGGCATAAGAATGGTGCAAACGGTTCCATCCTTATGCCAAGAAGATGGCCCGAAGAAGACATGCAGTGGCCGAGAACCTCTGGAGCACTCTCAGTGGTTGCCTGTTTTGCCCTCCTCCTGGCATAATGCTGAGAAGACAGCCTGAAGTTCAGGGAAGAGGATTGGGGAGGAGGATCACGGCAGTCGCTGCATGTCTCATTTTTCTCCTGGCATAAGGATGGGGCAAGTAGCCTCATCCTTATACCATGAAGACAATCTGCGGATGAACTGGGCCCTACCCCATGTCCTCACAGCCCCACCTTCTCACAGACCCTCTCCCTCCCAGGCCCATCCCACCCAGTGCATGCCTGGTTGCCCTCCATCCTGGCCTGGCCAGTACACCCAACCTGGCTCTTGGTTGGGTGTACTGTGCGGCTGCAAGGCAAAAAAGTTTGCCCATGTCTGTTCTACCTTTTTCTCCATATGCCTTTGGACAAATATGACCAGCCTGTCACCTTCCAGGATTCACTTCTCATGTTAAACATAACCAAACCCCCCTAGTCCTTCCTTGAAGACTTCATTTTCCTCCTTTTGATCTCTTGGTCACTTTGCTTTGGACAGATTCCATCGTGTCAATATATTTCTTGCTATCTTTCTGTGTCCCATTCTAGTGCCCAGAATGAGACATATTATTCCAAGTAAGGGATGACCAAAGCAGAACAGAATGGCACTACTACTTTCTTTGATCTGGAGATGCATAATAAGACTTGTTCTTTCTAATGGCGGCAATGCCTGAATGCTATTTCTTTAAGAAAAAGGAACCATTAGTACTGAAAACGGAGACATCCTTTCACACGAGTTAATTAAGGGTCTCCCAACATCCATTTTGTATGATTTCTAAAGCTGGGTTTTCACTTGCAATATGATTCTATGGCTCTTTTTAGCTTCCTCAGTGCTGTTTCTGTTTCCCCCTCCTTTTTAATTTCAGTTTAAGTCAATTAGAGGTAAAGAAATTATTCAACAGGAATAAGATCTTTATTACCCTCTTTCTCCCAAGCTGCTTGTAAAATGAGCTCCTCGAAACAAAGAAAATTACCTTTTAAGAAGACATACTGCAAGCAGCTTGGTTTGGTGGGAAGATGAGGTCAAAACTCTATTCCTTTGAATACGCAAGGAATGAGAGGGTTTGTTTCATTTTGCAAGGCAAAGATAGCAAGCAAACAGTCCTTTCAAAAGGGGGCTGCAATAGCAAAAACAGGGGCTACATTCAATCCAGGGATTCTGCAATCTTAGCAGCAGAGAGAACATAAAGCAATGGGGCGTGCTTTTGAATTCAAGTTTGAAATTAGTATTTTCTTTATAGTAATATCTAAGAAACTCCCATGGATTTTTTTCTGTCTTGATTTCTGAGTAAACATAATGGGAAAATCACAGTTGTAGTCTTTTCAATACATCTTCAGCCTGCCAAGGTGGCCAATTCTACTGACTATATTGTGCTGCCACGCGCTGGGCCTGTGAAAGAGTCTAGACGTGTTTTCTGTATGCCCAGCGGGACGCCGGGGGTGCCTCGGATTAGAGGCCCTTTGGATTTCCCTAAACAAAGTGTTTAGAAATTTGGAAAGTTTAACAAAGTTCTTTATTATTGCTTAGGTCTTCAATAAATCAGACAAATACTTCAAGGCTTTGAATCAACTGTTGGCTTTCTTAATCTTGTCCACAAGGGACAGGCAACTATCTTCATGAACTGTTTCTTCACTATCAGGGAAATCCTTGACCTCTACCTGGGCAATGCATCTTAGGCTCTGCTGGCGTGGGCCCCTACACCCGGTCCAAATTGCGTTGCCCGAGTGGTCCTTACCAAACAGAATCCTTTTGTAGATTTCCAAGAGGAAAGAATGTCTTCAATTCCCAGCAAAGGCTGGCTGTAAAGCTGTGGGACTGGATCCCCCCAGCAAAGGCTATGCTTCTCTGTAGAGCTGTGGGACTGAATTCCCCCCCCCCCCCCCCCAGCAAAAGCTGTAGAGCTGTGGGACTGGATTTCCCCAGCAAAAGCTGTAAAAGATGAAGCTTTCTACAGATGGAACTGATTCACGTCCTGTACGAAAGGCTTCTCTGTGTGAACTGAACTAGAGGTTCCCTTTTTCCCCTCCTTAAACCAGAAAAAGGGGCGGAACTAAATAACATAATGATGATTGATGGGTCATTGGCCCTATAATTGCAAACACTCAAAGAAAGAAAAAGAAGTTGGAGATCCTGGTACAGCCGTACCAGAACACATATTGTACATAAGATGAATTGCATTAAAGGAAAAACTAAGAATCTATACTCTTTTTGGCAGCAACAAAGGTCAACAGCATTACTAAAGTAGGGACTGGGTCATTTTGGCCAAAGATGGGGGATGCTCCAGAGTTTGAGGGAAATGCTAGCATATCCTGCAGCTTCAGAAGGGCAGTCTGGACGGGCTCAATTCTTGGCATCTCCACTTAGAGAAGGAAACACCATAGTCGGAAATTAAATATTCATCAGGTTACTGTCAACTGAAGTCATATAGTTATCTCTCAAAGGTGCTTTAATTATTATTCCTGGCAGAGAATTGGATACTCCCTAAAAGTAGACGTATGTCTTGAAGTTAGCCAGCCTTCCATTCATGGTGGCGTAGTGTTTTTGGCTTGTGTTGACAAGTCATAAGTAAATATGAATGTGTGTAACTTTGATAAATGTCCGGACTTTTTAGTATAAAAGTTTAAACTTAGATATTTGGATCTGTGTTGAGGACAGGCACGTCTGTTGCTTTCCTTCATTCAATGCAGTTGTAACATTCACTTACTCCAAATGCACAGATGGATCGGAATTGCCTAGCTTCAAAGGAGAGTGGCCACTTTACCTCTCCATGAGTCACAGTTCTTTTGTTGCATCCTTTAGAACTAGGACACATACTAAGGCCAATGAGTCCCAGATAAACAAAGGGGATGGACAAATGTAAACCTCACACCTTCTAAAGCAGTGGTTCTCATCCTGTGATTCATGGACCACGAGTGGTCCGCGGCCTCACCGTTACTACACAGTTGCAACAAGAGGCTTATTAAATATGTATTGTCGAAGGCATCTGAGGATGCTTGCCATAGATGCAGGCAAAATGTCAGGAGAAAATGCCTCTAGACCATGGCCATATAGCCTGAAAAAACTACAACAACCCAGTTATTAAATATGGTTTTCTGTGGGTGAGCAGACGGCAACTACTGGATTACATATGTTCTGTATCAGAAACTAGAGCTGATGTGGTCTATCCAATGCAATTTTCTAAACCAACATCCCAAATAACCAAACCAAATCTAAAGTTGACCAAAAACTGATTTGTAACCCTTTTGGTACTAATGTTGGAAAGTGGTCCCTGATCTAAGTGGTATCTGGTCAAGGGGTCCCTGGTCAAAAAAAGGTTGGGAACCACTGTTCTAAAGCTAACTATTTCAGTCTGGGAGAGTGAAGGGTACCTCAACCTTCATATGACTGTGAAACACAACAGACTTCTATAACCTGAACAAAAACATACTGGTTCAGAAACGAAACTCCTAAAAAGATTTATCAGAGAAGATGTTTTAAAACTACTCCAAAATTGTTATATCTTCCACAATGGGGCCCAAAGGGTATTCCTAATTATCCTCCCTGTCATTTTCAAATATCAATATTGCAGATTTAATTTATTAATAATAGGGTAGTCATGGATAGAAGAAAGAAAGACCAGAATAGATATAAATAGACAAGAAGATCCTGCAGCCCAGAGGTTCAGACATCTAGCAATTCACTTTCCTAAGAACTATACTTTTGTTTGTTTGTTTGTTTGTTTCATGGCATCTCATTATACCTGAATAATCAAAACATAGAAGCTGGCAGTCTTCTTGGCAGAATGAAGCAGAAAAGAGAAACAAAATGGGACAATATGTCTTGGAGCTGCCAAGACAGATTGTGTAAAACATTGCTATGAAGTCTTCTATATATACGTCAAGATCCAAATGCATTTCTAAAAAATTCAGAGACACAATAAAAGAAAGCTGCTTTATTGCAACCAGTCACATATCCTGGCAAAGATTTTGGTAACTATATAAATGAGTTAAGAGACAGGGAGAAGAGCCTCTCATGAGATCTTAATGAAACAGCTGAAAAAATAAATTTGTCAGCAATCAGTTCCCCTGGATATTCTCTTTTGAATCTTTTAATTTAGAAGAATCTGCCGTCTGCCCAAGCAGACCACTGGTACATCCAACATAATGGTTCCCAACCTGTGGTCTGTGGACCACCAGTGGTCCCCAATAACTAAAATATGGTTTGCAGCCTCACTGTTACTACACCATTGCAACTTGAGTGACTGGTCTCTCAAAACACTTATATGTAGTGCTGAGGCAATGAGGATGTTGGAAGAGGAGAGGCTGACTACCCACAAAAGACATGACAACATGCCTTGTGACTGCTGTTTCTCCTCTTCCTTCCCTCACCCTGAATGGAGCCATTCCATGTAGCACCTGGAATCGGGGACCTTGGTGTCTTAGTTTTTAGGCCTGTTCCTGGAGTTATTTGGGGTGCTGATTCAGAATACTGTATTGTATAGACCACATCAGTTCTAGATTATTAAATATAGTTTTCTGTGGTCAAGCAGATGGAGGTTACTGGGTGGCATATGTTCTGTATCAAAAACTAGAGTTGATGTGTCTATCCAATGCAATTTTCTGAATCAGCACCCCAAATCATAGAATAATAGAATCAAAGAGTTGGAAGAGACCTCATGGGGCCATCCAGTCCAACCCCATTCTGCCAAGAAGCAGGAATATTGCATTCAAAGCACCCGACAGATGGCCATCCAGCCTGTTTAAAAGCTTCCAAAGAAGAGCCTCCACCACACTCCGGGGCAGAGAGTTCCACTGCTGAATGGCTCTCACATGTAGTTTGAAGCCATTGTTTCGTGTCCGAGTCTCCAGGGAAGCAGAAAACAAGCTTGCTCCCTCCTCCCTGTGGCTTCCTCTCACATATTTATACATGGCTATCATATCTCCTCTCAGCCTTTTCTTCTTCAGGCTAAACATGCCCAGCTCCTTAAGCCGCTCCTCATAGGGCTTGTTCTCCAGACCCTTGATCATTTTAGTCGCCTGGACACATTCCAGCGCCGCTCCTCATAGGGCTTGTTCTCCAGACCCTTGATCATTTTAGCCGTCCTCTTTCTCTGGACACATTCCAGCTTGTCAATATCTCTCTTGAATTGTGGTGCCCAGAATTGGACACAATATTCCAGGTGTGGTCTAAACAAAGCGGAATAGAGGGGTAGCATTACTTCCCTAGATCTAGACACTATGCTCCTATTGATGCAGGCCAAAATCCCATTACCAAACCAAACCTAATCTAAAGTTGACCAAAAACTGATTTGTAACCTTTTTGGTACTAATGTTAGAGAGTGGTCCCTGCTCAAAGTGGTCCCTGGTCAGAAAAAAAGATTGGGAACTACTGATCTGACACATAGGAACATAAAAACTAGAGTTTCAGATACAATTCTTTACTAAAAACTATTAATGTACCATGTGGCCTCCCATTCAACTGCTAACCAAGCCTGACCCTGCTTTGCTTCTAAAATCAGATAACATCAAAAGGGTTCAGGGTGGCCCACTCATTTTTAGGGCAGTGTGTGACTCAGTATTTTCTGCTCCAGTAGATCCCAAACTTGAGTTCCTAGATATCCATAGAGTTCCGATCTAAGGAGCTACAAAAATGCCTTGCCATTAGAGCTGCACTCTACAATGGTTATTCAGTCTCAATTTAAGGCAGTGGTTCTCAACCTGTGGGTCCCCAGATGTTTTGGCCTTCAACTCCCAGAAATCCTAACACCTGGTAAACTGGATGGGATTTCTGGGAGTTGTAGGCCAAAACACCTGGGGACCCACAGGATGAGAACCACCGCCTTAAGGTCTTGTTGTCTTTCATTCTCATCTCACTTACTGTTGATTTTATCTCCTGCTCCTTCCTTACCTATGAATGAGCATACTGTAGCTAATATGTTTACCAACTTCTGAGTCCTCCAGAGGGGATAAATTATTCCCTGGAAAACTCATGTGATAATAAATAGAGACAAGCTACTTGATCATCATGCCCATGGGATACCTGCTGCTGCCATGTCCGCTGGTGATAGGATGTTTATTTATTCCTTTGTGAGCAAAACCATCTGTAAATAGTCTAAATTGTCATACACACGAAGCTAAGCCACAAATTTGCTGGCTCCAGGGCTAAAATATTATTTGTGATCCACTTTCTCAGTTTGTTCTCTTTTAGCCTTGGCATTCACTCTTTTGCCTCTGCAATTTATTGCACCCTGTCATGTTCAAATGCATTTAACTATAAGCACTATCCCATTTCCAAATGATAAGCTGGATTCAACCACATTTGAGGCATCATTTATTATAAGTGTATGGAGAAAGTACATGTTGAACATTTATACCAATTGCTGCTTTTCCTATTACGTCTGTTTTAGCTCATGGATAATTATGTAAAGCATTCTGAACATTCAAAATGCAATATGAGCCCTTGGCATGATATTATATATTTATCTGGATAGTTTTGTTGTTGTTGTTTTTTTAAAAAGACACATTACTATATTGATGTATACTTGAGGCCATTCACAATAAAACAAAGATACAAAATCACAAAATACAGATTAACTACTAACTTTACAAACAGAAGTTAGAGGCCTAGAGAATCCAAATCAGGAGAATGAATGCTGGAATAGAATCTTTCTCATTATATATTGAAATTATTGTTGCTGTTACTGTTATTATTATTATTTATTTAGCATCTACATGGAAACGTTGGGAGAAATCATCTGGAGTTTTGGAGTTTGGTACCATCTGTACGCAGAGGACACCCAACTCTATTACTCATTTTCAACTGATGCCAAGGATGCCATGTCTTACCCTGAACCGGTGACTGTCAGCTGAGATGGACTGGAAGAGGAGGAACAACTTGAAATTGAATTCAGACAAGACAAAGTTACTACTGGTGAGTTGTAGGGCTGATCAGAGGATTGGGCTACAACCTGTGCTAGATGGCGTCACACTCTCCCTGAAGACGCAGCGGGAATATTGTAGTTCTTGCGGACCACTGGTTGGGAACCACTGCTCTACAGCAAGATCTAATTCCCTAAGAACAGATCTAGACAGCCCCTTTATTATGGAAACTTCTGCAATAAAACAGGGTCTGTCCAGACAACCTTCTGGTAACCCGCAATTAATTCGCCACAAACCAGGAAAACCCTGGTTTGTGGTGAATTAATTTTATAATACATTTATTTGAATCTTCTTGGAAGGCATGGGATAAACCCACTTCTTTCGGCATTTGGACTGTCCAGACAGTATTCCCACAGTTTTCCAGGCTAAATTAGCCCAGAAAACTGTGGGAATACCAAACCCCCTCCCCAGAAGCCCCCCTAAACACAATAAAAAAGCAAAAGAACTCACCCTGCCTCCATGCAACGGCTACCGGAGTTCTCCTGGTGCGTACAAATTACGCACAAGGAGAACTCCGGCATTTGTAAGTGCCAGGAGAACTCCAGCAGCCGTCACATGGAGACGGTGAGTTCTTTTGCTTTTTTACTCTGTTTAGGGGGGTTCTGGGGAGGGGGTTAAGAGACCAGCTGGACACCCACCCCAGGAAGTGCACGCTTTCTGGCGTGAGTGTGGACAGGGCCCCAGGAACAGCCGTGTTTATTAAATGCAGATGCTTCTGGGATAAAGCCCATCTGGAAAGACCCTGAGACAGTATTTCCTTCTCCTTGGTGCTGTCCACATATGTGGGACAAAAAACCCCTAGTGTGGATGATATGAGTTGTTAGCCCAACAAACCTGGATGGTGTTTGGCTAAAGGAACATGATCAAATGGGCAATGGACAACAAAAAACACAGAGATAAGAAAAACATGTGAAGTTGAATTGACAGGATTGCAAGCAACATATTTCTGAGGATGGAATGAGAACTGCTACCACAAGAAAGAACAATAGTCACCAGCAAAGAACTGAGAACATACTCAACTGACCTCACCTCTGAGGATGCTTGCCATAGATGCAGGCGAAACGTCAGGAGAAATGCCTCTAGAACATGGCCATATAGCCCGAAAAAACCCACAAGAACGAACTGAGAACATAGTTTTGGAATTTCCTTTAATCAAACCACTTGAACCTTTTGGGAATCATCTTATATTCCGCAGAGCCAAAAAGTATCTTGCTCACTTTGTCCCCACTTCTGAAAAGGAGAACCATTTTGCTACCATAAAAAGGCAAGAATGGACTTAAATCAAACCCTGGAGACTTTTTGTAACACCTCCTCACACCAGACTCTTTGAAGTGAAATTCACCTCGGGCTAAAAGAAAACAAGGGAACTGCGTGAAAAAGGTCTATTAAGCTCCAGGAAGCACAGCTAAGTCAAGCTTTTCTCCGGACACACTGGCCTCAAGGGGTCCAAAAGGAAGCCAAGGGATTCTTGACATTCTTGGAGAGGGATAAAGAGGCAAACTGAGTAAAAGAAGACCCTCGAGCACTTAGCCTCCACATTCCAATGGCAAATTCTGAAAAGCCCCCAAAGAATATTATACAATTAGCTCTGAACGTTAACACAACCACATCGCAACAGGAAACGTCCAGCAATTGTTCTTACTACAATAGTTCTGGCATTCACAGAAAGAGAGAAAGGAAGCCAAACACTTGATGACTGTTTGTTTTGGAAGTGTATCCATGCTACCTTTATTTCCTATTGTTTCCTGTTATAATCCTGTCCTTTGTATTAATCTTTTCCTCCTCAAAAGCCTCTGCTTTCTTATAGTAGCTTCTCTCTTACTGTTTTTATGCCTGGAACTTTTCCAAGAAGCACTTTTTCTATCTCCTTTGAGAGTTTCCATAAAAAGCCCATCTTATCTATCAAGCTGGAGCCCTCGGTGGCAGAATGGGTTAAGCCCTTGTGCCAGCAAGACTGCTGACCAATAGGTCAGCAGCTGAGCTTCCTCTGTCAGCTCCAGCTCCCCATGCAGGGACATGAGAGACGCCTCCCATAAAATGGTAAAACATCAAACATCCAGGTGTCCCCTGGGCAACGTTCTTGCACATGGCCAATTCTCTCACACCAGAAGCAATTTGCAGTTTCTCAAGCTTTTCTGGCTTAGACACAACCTCCAAAATCCTGCCTTACTATTTCAACCCATCAGTCATGTCTTAGAAGCATGACCTCACATTTTGCCAAATTGCCTGCTTGTGTACGGACTGAAGTCAATGGGTCAGTTCTGTACCTTTAAAATGGTTTTGGACATCTGGATAGAAGGAATGCTTTTTCCTGCGGTATTAGGCACTACATGCAAAACATGAGATCTCCCTCAAAGTGTGCTTGCTAGGAATGTACTTAGACTACTGATACAAGTAGTATTAGATGGGACAATACTCCCCATAAAGAATCAGGTTCATTTGGCCAAAGTGCTCCTGCATTTGACTTTGCATCTGGACAAAATGGTAGTAGCCACTGGCTCTGCAGAACTTTAGGCTGCTTCCAGAGAATGGATCTCTCAAGAAAGTAGAACACATCAGTGGGTTACATCTAGTATACATAGGTCTACCTTTTAGGAATGTGTGGAGGCTTCAGCTATCCCAAAATGCAGCTGCAAGGAATATACCCCACCCACGTCATCATGCCTGTATTGGTTTCTAGTTACTGAACATGATCCAAAGCATTGCCAATTACCTTAAATGCTTTAAATAGCTTTGTCTCTTTCCATAACAACCACTACATTCCCTAATATACTGTACATGTTCATGGAACCAGTATTCATGGTTTCATTCATCGACTTCCAACAAATTTTGGTCTGTTTAGTAGACTTCGGCTCAAATCACTGTTAACGAAAAGACTTGTAGTCTTTTTTGTTTAATTTCCGAAAAGAGAGAGGGGAAGAGAGAGACAAAAAGACAGCAGAACAGATTTAGAGACAATATGTTCGGAAAAAGTTAAGTCCACAAAATATCTGAGACTGGAGGATCTGTGGCATCTTTTTCTCTTTGCAGCAGACAAAGCCTTCTTGGAAAGTTACCTTCTCCTACAGAGAGGGCACTGGGAACCCATATTCCCAGTGGCACTAGTATAGGGTGGTCATTGAAAGTTCCAGACACATTTCTGTGTGTCTCTCAGCCAATAAAAAGTCTAGTGGTGTCCATGCTCCAATTGGCTGAGAATGGACACAATCAGCAACAACAATTCCCAAATGTTACAGTTAAAACTTGAAATAATTCTTAAAAATATGTAGATTGATGAATTGTTTTTTGAAACTTGGCAGGCCTGCAACTGTAAATGTGGTCTACAACTGAGGTAAGTTTCATGAAGATACATCTTAAAATAACTGAGGATTGAGAAGTTTCCCATTGTAGCCAATGGGCCGAATCTATCCCGAATGAAATGGAAAACTCCCACTCCCCTTTTGGGTAACTTTCTGGTAAACAAAATGAGGGGTCAAACGAAAACAAACCCAAAAACGGCATGCCTTTTGGCCCGGATGCACATGCCTACTGTCTAGGTGTTTTATAGGTCTTCTGGTGTTCTCCTGTGGTATTCTCGGGTGAGAAGTCCTTCATTTCAGTAGGGTTTGTTGTTATCCATGCTTCAATATGTCCACGTGAAATCTGGAAACACCCCACCTCTATGGATATTTTTTGGGGGGGAGGGGTTTGTCAGCCCTAGCTTCTGCCAACCTAGCAGTTCGAAAACATGCAAATGTGAGTAGATCAATAGGTACCGCTCCGTCGGGAGGGTAACGGCGCTCCATGCGGTCATGCTGGCCACATGACCTTGGAGGTGTCTATGGACAACGCTGGCTCTTCGGCTTAGAAATGGAGATGAGCATCACACCCCAGAGTCAGACATGACTGGACTTAATGTCAGGGGACAACCTTTAGCTTTATACTGTTGATGACCTCCAGATGTTTTGAAATATTACTCCACCATCCCTAACCCCCACTGGACATGTTGGCTGGGCTGATGGGAATCAAATCGAAACATCTGAGGTCACCAAGCTGCTCTAACACCTGACAAAAATCATTCTGTCCATCCCTCGTAAAGGAGGACATGACTGATAAAGATGAAAGAAAGGTCTTCCCTAATGGCCAAATCCAAATGATGGAGAACCTTGCACCATCCAATTTGTCTCTCACTCCATTTGCTGCTTAATATTTGATTTATTTTACTTTTCTATTCATTAAGCCTTTCTTTTTACTGCTTCCAAACCATTGAAACCCTTGTTGTTTTCTTTCTGCTGGCAGGAGAAGACCTTTTTGGTTACCCAGAATTTTGACTATTTAGTGGAGAAGGTCTTTTAATTTGAGAATGCTGTATACTGCATCCTCTTCCTCATTTATTATTTTAATTTAATATGGTTGCTTTTAAGTGCTTCAGCATCCATTGTTTCAACTGTGCATCATCTTGGACCCTACACGGGAAGAAGGGCAGGAAAATAATAGATAAATATCTCCTGCTCAGAAGGCTGAGCAAAGGAAGATCGATGCTTCTGAGCTGTGGTGTTGGAGGAAAGTGCTGAGAGTGCCTTGGACTGCGAGAAGATCCAACCAGTCCATCCCTCCAGGAAATAAAGCCCGGCTGCTCACTGGAGGGAAAGATACTAGAGACAAAGTTGAAGTACTTTGGCCACATCATGAGGAGACAGGAAAGCCTAGAGAAGACAATTATGCTGGGGAAAGTGGAAGGCAAAAGAAAGAGGGGCCGACCAAGGGCAAGATGGATGGATGGCATCCTTGAAGTGACTGGACTGACCTTGAGGGAGCTGGGGGTGGTGACGGCCGACAGGGAGCTCTGGCGTGGGCTGGTCCATGAGGTCACGAAGAGTCGGAGACGACTGAACGAATGAACAACACAGTTTTATATGGTGAAGTTTATTTATGGGTGTTTACCTTCTAAGCTTGTTTTTATACAGTTTAGGGTTTTATAATGTTTCATTTGAATATGGATGTGGTATTTTGAGTCTAGTGAGCAACTCGGAATAATGTGGGTGTACTTAGAAGGACGGGATATCAATCTCTAATTAATTAATTGCCTTGGCTTAGTAAGTCAACAGGACTGTAGAAGTCAAGCACACTGAAGTCTTCAAAGTTTAATACCCACTAATTGCATTTCTATGTTAACCTATTTCATCTCCCTGGGGGAACTTTAACAAGGTAATACACATGAGCAACTACTTAAATGAAAAATGTTTTGTATGCAACTCCTCTTGCAAGCAGACATCATGTTCTAGAAATCCAGGTAAGATTGAGTAAAATTACATCTATTTTTCCTTGGTGATTCCCAGGGCCGTAGCCAGAAATTTTTTTTGGGGAGGGTTGAAAATTTGCGGGGGGGGGGGGAGGGTCAGCCTGCAGCTCCACCCCCCAACCACCTCCACTAAGTCTGGCCTCCTTAATGAGAGCATTCAACACCCCCCTCCCCAACTTGGTTGCTTCGCTATATCGGCTATTGCTGCAAGTAATGACAGTGTGAATAAATTGTCAATATTTGCTTGAGATAGTGCTTGCAGTTCTGGAGGGACTCTTAATTTTTTGCATCTCATAGACTTAGCATGGGGATTTGGTTAACCAGTTAAAATTCATGAGTAAACCAGCTCTTTTTTTAACCTGAAAAATTTCGGGGGGAGGGTTGAACCCCTAAAAAAAAACCTGGCTATAGGCCTGGTGATTCCTCTTCCTCCAGCCACACACACAAAAAAATCCCCTCTCTGCTCTGGCTTAGAAATGAGATACACAGATCATGCAGATGAGACAACTTTATGCAATATGACCTCCACTTGAATTTTCCCATTACATTCAGCTCTCCATGTTTGCTGGAATTAGGGGCATAGGACGCCCCATGAAAGTGAAATGGGTCTGGAGAACAAGCCCTATGAGGAGCGGCTTAAGGAGCTGGGCATGTTTAGCCTGAAGTCTCTTCTTCAGGCTAAACATGCCCAGCTCCTTAAGCCGCTCCTCATAGGGCTTGTTCTCCAGACCCATTTCACAGGATGAGAGGAAATATGATAGCCATGTATAAATATGTGAGAGGAAGCCACAGGGAGGTGGGAGCAAGGTTGTTTACTGTTTCCATGGAGATTAGGACAAGGAACAATGGCTTCAAACTACAAGATTCCATCTGAACATGAGGAAGAACTTCCTGACTGTGAGAGTCGTTCAGCAGTGGAACTCTCTGCTCCGGAGTGTGGTGGAGGCTCCTTCTTTGGAAGCTTTTAAATAGAGGCTGGATGGCCATCTGTCAGGGGTGATTTAAATGCAATATTCCTGCTTCTTGGCAGGGGGTTGGACTGGATGGCCCATGAGGTCTCTTCCAACTCTTTGATTCTATGATTCTATGAAATGGTGTTAATAAATGGCTAGAAAATCCAGTTTCTGCCTCCCGCAGAATTCTGGGGTTTGTAGTTTAGTGAGGCGATTAAAGGCTCCTCCCTAAACTACAAACCCCAGAATTCTGAAGGAAGCAGAAACCAGATTTTAAGTGGATTTTTTTCTCTAATGTTATGAAGTAGCAACAAGACTGTGACAGCATCTTGCGCCAAAAAACTATTGCTGCTTCACAAAAGCTAGCAACTTTGGCAGTAATTTTGGGGTGTTGGTCAGCCAAAAGATAATCAACATAAAGCCTGGTAGGTGCAGGTGCTTACCTACAAAGCCCTAAACGGTTTGGGACCTGCCTACCTGCGTGACCGCATCTCTGTGTACGAACCCACACGATCTCTTCGTTCATCTGGAGAGGCCCTACTCACGATCCCACCTCCATCGCAAGCGCGATTGGTGGGGACGAGGGATAGGGCCTTCTCGGTGGTGGCCCCTTGACTCTGGAACTCGCTCCCTCAAGGACATTAGGCATGCCCCAACTTTGGCAGTCTTTAAGAGGAGTCTGAAAACGTGGTTGTTCCAGTGTGCCTTCCCAGAATAAGGAAACCCAAGCAACATGTCCCTAATCGCACTTTACTAATGATCTAGGATTGTCTGCTCGCTCCATCTCTCTCCAAATACCTATCCTAGTTATATGTCACCTTGTCATGCCCAGCATTTTTAAAATTTTAATTATTACATTTGGCCCTGCCATAGGTTTTTAATGTGTCGTGGTGTTATTGTTACTGTTTATTGCTTTGTTTATGAGTTTATTTATTGTCTGTATTGCTGTTGTTGCTTTTTTATTGATGTATTTGGGCTCGGCCTCTTGTAAGCCGCACCGAGTCCCTCGGGAGATGGTAGCGGGGTATAAATAAAGGTTTATTATTATTATTACTTTCTAAAATTGGATTTATAAAATGTTTTCGAAGGTCTCAGTAAAAAGAGCAGTACACTGCCTCGCATAAAAGACATTCCGATGCAGCATCCGATTTCACAAGTTAGCTTACTGGGTAGCATAGTTCCCTGCAGAAGCACCTACATTAACAGCTAGAGCGGTGTGGTTTCTAACTGAGTGTTTTGAACTCTGATAATACAGTTAACTGAGGACAAAAGACAGCAAATCTGCGATGATAGGATGTCTCTCTCACACATATAGGCGCACACGCATGCACACTGAATTGGCCATCTGCTTCCAGGCTCCTAGCATGCATAAACAGGCTAATCCTTTTAGCCATATGCACGGTGGCCCTTCTCCAAATCCCATGCCCTGAGCAGCATCCCTGGGAAGAAGAACGGCAACACTAACCTCACAAAAGGCTGGTCACTCACCATTAACTTGTCTTTCTGAAAAGGGAACACAGTAATGGAGATGGATCTCGGATTCATTCCCTGTCCAGAGAACCCAAGCACAGCAGAGGGCCTTGGCACTGGCCAGCCCCTTCCTCCTCTAATTTATGCCCTGCCCTGTCCTAGGGGAACGGGGCATGTGACAGCCCTTTTTATCATGAACAAAAAAACCCTAATATATCACCAAATGAATTCACCCACTAATGAGAAACTCGTCCTTTCTTGTCCTGATGGGATTCTAGCAGACTTACATGATAATGTTTTCAGCTAAACCTTCGACTGCGCTGTATTTTTTGGGACACACTTTTTCATTATCTAATAAGAGGACACCGCACATACAACACATTTCTCAACTCAGCATCTCCCAACAGATTTAAGTACTTTGACCTCACAACCTCTGAGGATGCCTGCCATAGATGCAGATGAAACATCAGGAGAGAATGCTTCTGGAACATGGCCATACAGCTCGAAAAACTTATAACAAACTTATAACAACCCAGTGATTCTGGCCATGAAAGATTCCGACAAGACTTTGAGTCTCCTTGTGGAAAGAAAAAGTGGGGTATAAATAAACAAATAATAATAATAATAATAATAATAATAATAATAATAATAATAATAATAAAAACAACACACAGAAGTGGAACTTTGAAAAAGGAGACGGCGGGCCTGATTCTGGCAGCCCAAGAACAAGCCATCAAAGCCAGAATTGAAAAGTCGACGATCCCAAATGTAGACCCTGCAAGGAAGCAGATGAAAAAATAGATCCCATCCTCAGCTGCTGCAAGAAGATTGCGCAGAGAGACTACAAGCAGAGGCACAACACCGTTGCTCAGATGATTCATTGGAACTTGTGCCACAAAGACCATCTGCCTGCGACAAAGAACTGGTGGGATCACAAGCTTGAAAAAGGTACAGAAAATGAACACGTCAAACTACTCTGAGACTTCTGAATTCAGAATGACAGAATTTTGGAACACAATACTCCTGACTTCACAATTGTGTTAAAAAAAAACCAAGTATGGGTTGTCGATGTTTCAGGATTGACAAGCAGCAATTGGAAAAGCTTACACGATATGAGGATTTAAAGACAGAACTGCAAAGACTCTGGAAAGAGCCACTCTGGTAAGACCCAGTGGTGGTTGGTACACTGGGTGCAATGCCTAAAGACCATGGTCTGCCCTTAAAAACAACTGGTGCTGACAAAATTACAATCTGTCAACTGCAAAAGGCCACCCTGCTTGGATCTGCACACATTATTCGCCGGTACATCACTCAATCCTAGATAATTGGGAAGTGTCTGATGTGTGATCAAATACAAAAGGCAGCATAGTGATAATAATATTATTAATAATAATATTATTATTAATAATAATAACATTTTATTTGTACCCCGCTACCATCTCCCCAAGGGACTCGGTGCGGCTTACATGAGGCCGAGCCCAAATACAACAATACAAAAATGGCAATACCACTAATATAAGTAAACTCGGCTTTTTTGACTGGAAGAACATCTGTCTGGCTATTTGTAGGTCTTCTAGTATCAGAAGTTGATCACAGAATTGCCCTTTGAATTCATTCTGTCACCATGTGAAACTCTAAATAGATCTTGAGATTTGGGAGTTGTAGCTGCTGGGATTTATAGTTCACCTACAATCAAAGAGCATTCTGAACGGTCGTTAGTCCTTATTACAGCTGCTATATACAGATCAGATATTTTAAAATTAGCAAGCACAAGATTGAAAACAACACATGATCATCTCAAAAAAGCAAATAGAAAAATTCAGAAAGATTGCATTTTGCAGTTGTTTGTATGTGTCTTGGATAAAGCTGACATACATACATACATACATGTCGGAGCACCACAGAATGGTCCTTGAGGACATCCAAACGAATGGCAAACAAAATCCTCTTGAAGGGTTCATCTGCTTTCACTGAACATTTGCATCACTGTCTGTGTTTTCTTTTCAAAAAGATGTATTAGCGCTTTCTTGACCGAGACTGAAAGATCCCACTTGAGAAACTTTCAAAATGCATTACCATTGAGCAAGGGCTCTTTTGACAACACTCTTTTGCCCTTTGAGCAAGGGTTACACCATGTGTTACATGCAGCTGTGCGCATCTTTTCTGGGCCTCCCCACTTTTTTTGAAGAACAGAAGGCACTCAAAGCAGGCCCCAGGAACTGTGAGTTCCAATGGAAGAATACAAGTGTTGACAGGGGATAAAAACACAACTTTCCTTTTCTCTCCTAGCTATTTTATGGCTCAAAACAACCTCCCCAAGCGATATTTCCCTCCATGGCATGAAACACATAAGATTAAATTTGATTTTTTAAAAATCAGGGTATGTGTATACATATTCACTCAGATTAAATCCATAGATCACATAAACCTTCAGTTGATTCAGCAATATATACCAATGTGAATTACTGACAAAGATTGCTGGGAGCTGAAGTCCTATCTCTGCTATTTGGAGAAGACCTGGGGCACCATTTCCACTTTATCGGCTCACATCCCAGGACATTATTTGCAATATTTGCCCTACAGTTGAGACTAGAGTTTGTTAAAGTATTTTGCATGACATGTCCCAAACACAAGAACTCCACCTATCAAGGATGCCAGATGATTCTGGAATTTGTAATCCAGAACTGTAACTTTTGCAAAAGTAAATGAGTGTGTGTACGTGGGTGGTTAGGGGGAGAGAAAGACCCCTGACACATGCTTTAATACAGTGGTTCTCAACCTTCCTAATGCCTCAACCCCTTAATACTTGTTGTGGTGACCCCCAAACATAAAATTATTTTTGTTGCTACTTCATAATTGTAATTTTGCTACTTTTGATATCTTTGCAGTATCTGAAGAGATTTTTCAGGACATTAGTAAGTTGGTTTTTGACTATTTCAAAGTCTTTTGCTTGTGTTGTAAGGCCAAGGTCATCAGCATATATAAAGGTCTTTGGGAGTGTTGACTGTACCTGATCGTTAGTAAAGTTCAATTCCCATAATATGGTTTTTTTTTTTTGTCGTGTCAGGGGCAACTTGAGAAACGGCAAGTCGCTTCTGGTGTGAGAGAATTGGCCGCCTGCAAGAACGTAGCCCAGGGGATGCCAAGATGTTTTGATGTGTTACCATTCTTGTGGGAGGCTTCTCTCATGTCCCTGCATGAGGAGATGGAGCTGACAAGAGGGAGCTCATCCACACTCTCCCCAGATTTGAACCTGTGACCTGTCGGTCTTCAGTCCCACCAGCACAGGGGTTTAACCCACTGTGCCACCGGAGGCTCCAGAATAATATGGGTGGTATAAATTAAATTTATTTATCGTGTCAGGAGCTAACCAAAACAGTTGTATTGCATTAACAAACAAACAAACAAAACAAAACACAAAGTTTGCAGATTTGATATTATTTTAAAGGTCCTTTGACCAGTAGCTGGCCACTTGGAGTGCCTCTGTTGTTGCTATAAGAAGGTCCTCCGTTGTGCATGTAGCAGGGCTCAGGTTGCATTGCCGTAGGTGGTCTGTGATTTGCTCTTCTCCACACTTGCATGTCGTGGATTCCACTTTGTAGCCCCGTTTCTTAAGGTTGGCTCTGCCGAGATGCAGAGCCATAAATTAAATAAACTGGAAGCATATTAGGATGCAATTTAGAGTATAGATTGTATTAAGTGCAAAATGCAAATATACTCAGAAGGTACGGTGTATTTGTTCAGAGTATACAGCCAACACTACGTGGTTTGATTTAGCCAATCCATACTTTGCAATGACCGTTTTCTACTGATCGGCTCTGCAAAAGAGATTACATTGAAAGGCGGCAAAGCCTGAGCAGAAGGGCTTTTGTGAGCCGGGCCCATCTTTCCTGTCAATTTTCCTTTGAATTCTCTCACACAACTGGGAGGCATGAAGGGCAAAGACAGCTCATATCCATGAGAAGAGGAGACTAGGCGAGAGGAGAAAGAGAACTGGCCATCTGCTCTGACATCCTTCGCATATTCTTCAAACAACCTTAAGAAAATCACTGACCCTCACTCGATCCCAACAGTGGCTCTGCTCAATTCAGCAACCGTTCCTCCGTTCCCAAGCAAAAAAGAATATCTGGAAGAAGATGTATCTCCTTTTTTAAAATGAGGATAAAGGTAAAAGAAAGCAATGGAAGAATATCTTCAGTTCAACCAAAAGGTTAGAGCAAGAGTTCCACCGATTTATCTATACCTTCTCTAATTTTGCTGCAGAAAGAACAAAACTTTGGTACCAGTTTTAAGGGAGCAAAAAAAGGAATTATTTGAACAGTTCACCCCCTGAACCGCATTAATCCCCCTTTTGAACACAAAGAATCGCCATTCGGGGAAAGTTTTACTCGTCTTTATATATAAAAAAGATGCTAATGTGCCAAAGGAGCATGAACTGATACAGTGACAAACCTTTTTCTTCTGCATGCTAATAAAGCTGTTTCTTCCTTTATCCCAGAGAGTAGTTCTAAAGGCGTTTCAGGAATGGGTTCGCAATGAAAGGCTCTCTCGGGATGAAACGAAATATGGTGAATATGTTCCGAGGCTTCCCTTGCCTCCCCGATGACCCAAACTGAATAGTGCTTTAAGAAAAGGGAGTCTGAAAAGGGATGGGAACCAGGGAGGAATCTGAAGGGGTGCTGTAACAAGGAAAAGGGTGTGTGCCTGCATTATCAAAAAAGTGAAGACATTCTCAATGTTTCATCTTTGTTTTCATAGGAACACGGGAACCTACTTTGCATCGGGTCCAAAAAAGTAACTTTTCTGAGTTATGTGAAATACCTCCAAATTTAGTTAATTATAAATTATAGTGTATACACCAGGCATGGGCAAACTTTGGTCCTCCAGGTGTTTTGGACTTCAACTCCCACCACTCCTAACAGCCTCAGGTCCCTTTCCTTTCTTCCCTCAGCCACTTAAGTGTGGATTACGGTACACATATAAGGCAAACATTCAATGCCTTTTACACAACGAACAATGGCATACAATATACAGGATCAGGTAAAGGCCTTCCCATTTTCATTCTCTGGCATCTGGAGGCAATGCTCAACTCTAGTCATGGGGAGGTGCTCTTGTCCCATTTTCCATGCCAAGGAACCTGCTGTCCATAGGCATCTCCAATCTTTTTCCTGGCATGTCTACATGGGGCACCCTTTTACCTTCCTACTGAGGTGGTACCTATTGAACTGCTTTGGAACTGCCAAGTTGGCAGAAGCTACAGCTACATCAAAATCATCCGGGCGTCCCCTGGGCAACGTCCTTGCATACGGCCAATTCTCTCACACCAGAAGCGACTTGCAGTTTCTCAAGTCGCTCCTGACACGACAAAAAGAAGAAGAAGAAGAAGAAGAAGAAGAAGAAGAAGAAGAAGAAGAAGAAGAAGAAGAAGCTGACAGTCAGGCGCTCACCCCAACTTGCAGCTTCAAACTGCTAACCCTCCGTTCAGCAGCTTTTCCTGAAGCTAGTGGTTTTAACTACTGTGCTACCATGGCTCTAACGGTGCAGATGTCATTTTGTCTGCTTGTAGCTAATCCTTTCTATCTATATACTGCCCTCTTGTGATTGCACCTCAGCACTGCATGCATATAAGGAGTAGCTGATTTCTTTACTTTGAGGGGCTTTCACCCCTAAGTGAGATCTATTTTGTTGTTGAAACCCCACAATCATTTTAGGTTGAGTAAGTAAAGGCATGTGTGTCATCTTTGGTTCAGATCCATCAAACCATGTAGAAGCCTTTGTGGTACAAACAAACAACAACCAACACATCAACATTTATACATACTTTGGGGTACATGTATGAGTGTATGTTGTGTATTCCTCTTCTGAAGAGGAGGTAGAACAGGAGTCTGAAGATACAGGAGTTGGGGATTTGGGGTCAACTGTTGAGGAGGAAGAAGAGGGCAAGGAAAACATGCTTCTAGTTTATACATTTCAGGAACAGCAAAGGGTGAAAGGAGAAAGGAGAAAGGCAGCTAGAATTGCTGCAAGGATGTTGAGCAATCAGACCTCACCCTAGGGACATCTGTGCTGGGAGCTGAGGGCTATAAATCAGCAGTAAACCAAGTGGTCAGTCTTGGCAGCAACTGTTCTACTTAGTGCTTTTGTGCTTCTGTTTCCTTGCTTACAGTTCCAGCATCTGCAAAGTGCCTTGCAAAGATTTTTTTGCCAAAGACTCTTGTTTCATGTCTGAAGTAAGACTTTTGCTTTGCTTTTGGGATTTTCCTTCTGTTTCTTTTCTGCTGTTTGTTAGAGTACTATCATTTTGCTGAAGTAAAGCTTTTTTAGTTGCTTAACCCTTGTTGTAAAGCTGTTTCTGTGGCAAAACAGGACACACACGCACACAACTTTCCAATTCTAGATGAGATTTTTTTCTATCACAGACTAACTGCCAAACTGCTTCAGTCAATTCAGCACAATCTGAAAATGCTTTTTCCTTAAAATACTTCCAAAAACATTTTTTTTCTTGTTGCTTTCGTCAGATTGATAACAACAACAACAACCAAAAAATCCCAAGAATTCTTGCAAATACTTTCTCGGTTGAAAGAACATGGCATTTTTTCAGAAAGAAATAAAAGAAGTACAGTTCTTCAAAAGGTTAAATGCTTCAAGAGGTTAGAAGTTCTCTGGGCTGAACCTGTAATCAATGTACGAACTGACCTGAACATTTTGTGGGCACCTATAATCCAAAACACAGCTGAACCCTTCTGCAGAAAATAAGTCATCTTGCAAAAATAACTTTTGCAGGCATTTTTCTTTTCCCATCCATTCTAATGGTATGAAATGGTGAAGGAGAAAGATATTCCTTTTCTCAGAAGCACAGACAAATTTTACTTTCTTCTCATCTGAAAAACTTTGGCTGTGAACCTGAATCTTTGATTATTAATTGAATGGAATCGTCTTTTTTCCTGTTGCAAAAGACAACTACAGGTGCATCCATACTGTAGAGAAGTGGTTCCCAAACTTCTTTTGACCAGGGACCATTCTCCAACCTAAGTAGCAAAAGGTTTACAAATCAGCTTTTGGTCATCTTTAGATTTGGTTTGGAGTGCTGATTCAGAAAATTGCATTTGATAGACCACATCAGCTCTAGTTTCCAATACAAAACATATGCCATCCAGTAGGTGCCATCTGCTCACCCACAGAAAACCATATTTAATAAACCTTGGCACTATAACAGAGTTTTGCAAGACCAGTCACTCTCATTGCAACAGCGAAACCATGGACCATATTTAGTTCTTGGGGACCACTGGTGGTCCACGGACCACAGGATGAAAACCACTTCTGTAGAGTTAATGCAGTGTGACACCACTTTAAATTTCCATGGATCAAGGCTATGGGGGTTTCTGAGCCCCCAGTGCTCTTTGGCAGAAAATGCTAACTACTTGTCAAAACTAAAAACCCCAGGACTACCTTAAGGCAATCGCAAGCTAGCATTGCAATGGCACATGAAACAAAACTTTTCTTCCCTTCCTTTCCCTCAAAAACCTGTTTCAAATGGATTCCCCAGATTTCTGGAGCAGGTTGTGGCAAATAGAGGTGGGACACATGAACTGATATTGCATGTTAGCTTCTGGCCAGTAGTAGCAAAGTGTATTATAAAAGACATACAATAGAAGAAATAGCCAAAAGATAAAGATACATCTGGACAGTCACATCTTGTGTGACAGATGGTTGGTGACCTATTGCTTAAATTGCCATCAGAAAGGTAATGACAGAACCTCTCTTACTTAGAATCATAGAATCATAGAGTTGGAAGAGACCTCATGGGCCATCCAGTCCCTTGGAATCATAGAGTTGGAAGAGACCTCATGGGCCATCCAGTCCAACCCCATTCTGCCAAGAAGCAGGAATGTTGCATTCAAAGCACCCCTGACAGATGGCCATCCAACCTCTGCTTAAAAGCCTCCAAAGAAAGAGCCTCCACCACACTCCGGGGCAGAGAGTTCCACTGCTGAACAGCTCTCACAGTCAGGAAGTTCTTTCTAATGTTCAGATGGAAAATCCTTTCTTGTAGTTTGAAGCCATTGTTCCGTGTCCTAGTCTCCAGGGAAGCAGAAAGCAAGCTTGCTCCCTCATCCCTATATTGATAATGCTTGTGTTATTGTTTTATTGTTTTGTTGTTTTAAATTGCTTGTATTGTTATTGTTATTGCTTGTATTGTTGCATTTTGGGCTCAGCCTCATGTAAGCTGCACCGAGTCCCTTGGAGAGATGGTAGCGGGATATAAATAAAGTGTTGTTGTTGTTGTTATTTTTATTATTATCCCTGTGGCTTCCTCTCACAGATTTATACATTGCTATCATATCTCCTCTCAGCCTTCTTTTCTTCAGGCTAAACATGCCCAGCTCTTTAAGCCGCTCTTCATAGGGTTTGTTCTCCAGACCCTTGATCATTTAAGTCACCCTCCTCTGGACACATTCCAGTTTGTCAATATCTCTCAATGGAAAAGCATTGCATAATTATAGTGCCAGCACTAAAAAGTCCTTGCTTTGTATGCAAACTTGCTGAGTGTTCAATACGCCAGGGACTGACTTCTGGTACTGATCTGCGCATTCAGGGGAGTACATTGGGAAGGAGAAATTTTGAGAAATGACTGCTTGTGGGTTCCATATGAGCCATTGACCCCATTTTTGTGGTCCTGATTGTTGTTTGGTACTCCTCTAAATCCCGAGAGCATCTTCTCCATTGTGGCACATTTTGAGGGGCAGTTCTCCACACAAAAACTGTACTAAAACACCCCCAAGAAACTTAGAAACCCACCTGGGTGCTGGGAAATGGAGTTGTGGAAAGAAAAATGGGGCTCATTTGGACTTTAAGTGGTGAAAACCAGCACAAAGTGGCTTTGGGCACAAAACAAAGCTCAGCTATTTCACCCTCTATTCTGAGGTCTACATCATCCCTTGAAACAGATGCATTAATTTTACAATGGGGCTACTACTTCTGTTTAAAGTTCACCGCGACAGCCTCTGGCAAAAGATGCTTAATTTTAAAAAGGAGTAGGAGGAAGGAACAGCGGCAGCAACTCATCATCAAATCTCACACAGCATCTTTGGCTCTTCTGCAGAGAGAGCGTCCAGATACTCAGCACTTCGTCCATGCCTTTTTGGCTGTGAAGTCACTGCCGAAGTGAGCCGCAGCCAATTCGCCCCAAGCCAAAGTGAACTGGCACAACTCTCTGTACACACACAACCTCCCTCCCTCCCTCTCTCTCTCCCAGTCAAAACGCCTACAAGCGGGAGTGTTTTCTTTGGCTGATCCAGCAGACTAGCCTTACTATTTTTGTGGGCTTTCCAAGCACAGCGAAGAAGAGAGTGATGACAACCTTAAAGGAGAGTATGATTAAAATGTGCACTTGCTAAGCAAGGGAGTTCAAGCACAGACTTCTTCATTTACTATGAACAGAAAGTATGTACTAGCCAACAACCCAATGAACACAGAAAGATTTGTAAGAAATCTTTTGTACTTAGCGAACCTGGGAAGAACATGAACTATTTGAACCATATCACATCAACTAGTACAGTCAGCCATGCACATTTGCAGGTGTAGCTTTGGATGAATATGTTAAAAAGGTAAAGGTTTCCCCCTGACATTGTCTAGTCATGTCCGATTTCTCATCTCCATTTCTAAGACAAAGAGCCGCCGTTGTCCATAGACACCTCCTAGGTCATGTGGCCGACATGACAGCATGGAGCGTCATTACCTTCCCACCGGACTGGTACCTATTGATCTACTCACATTTGCATGTTTTTGAATTTCTAGGTTGACTCTCATCTCCATTTCTAAGCCAAAGAGCCAGTGTCGTCCATAGACACCTCCTAGGTCATGTGGCCGGCATGACAGCATGGAGCGTCATTTCCTTCCCACCGGACTGGTACCTATTGATCTACTCACATTTGCATGTCTTTTAAATTTCTAGGTTGACTCTCATCTCCATTTCTAAGCCAAACAGCCGGCGTTATCCATAGACACCTCCTAGGTCATGTGGCCGGCATGACAGCATGGAGAATCATTACCTTCCCACTGGACCGGTACCTATTGATCTACTCACATTTTCATGTTTTTGAACTTCTAGATTGGCAGAAGCTGGGACTAACAGTGGGAGCTCACCCCACTCCCCGGATTTGAAGCGCCGACCTTTCGGTCAGCAAGTTCAGTAGCTCAACCGGGAGGGGTAGGGGTCCAATGAATATGTTATATCTAGAAATGTCTAGGTCCTCCAGCGCGTTTCTATGATAAGCATCTCCAGGGAGATTAGGCAAGCCCCCACACTGTCCTCCTTTCGTAGGGATTTGAAAACCTGGATGTTCTAGCAAGCATTAAGATTGATTAGTCCCTAATTACGATATATGCCCACTCCCTAAGTTGCCAGATAGTAGTCTGTTCTGCACTTCATCCACCTCCCCAACCCTATGGTATGCTATTTGCGCTATTCCTTTCCCCAATCCTTTTATAGTTTGGTTATGTCCATTTAAGAAAGCTTAGTCATTGTTTTTGTTGAACCTGGTCTGATTGAGCTCCAATGCAATCTGTTCTGTTATGCTTAGTCTGTTTTATATTGGTTACTTTTTTTATGATGCTCCTATTTTAATATATTTTATGGGTCATTTTTGCTTTTATGTCTTATGGACATCTTGTCCCATTTGTAAGCTGCCCGAATCCCTTGTGCCAACCACACTGAATATTGACAGGTTGGAGGTTTGAATCCCAGCTCCCCTATTCTTCAGAATAGCCCAAGATGTGGATCATCTCTTTTATATATTTTTTGCATTTAACCTTTCCTGAACCAGCTAAAGCTGAACCACCTGCCAGTTTTCAACTGTTAGGCACGGGGGCAAGGGCAGGGTCAAGCTGGCTCTTTGGAGGTGAAGATTTGGCTTAAGGGAAGAATTAACAGCATCACGCAGCTGCAGCATTGTAACCATCCACTGGACGAATGAAATTAGTTCCGGGAATGGCCTTTAGGCCATAACAAAGGGAGAAGGCACTCCGTTGCGCTTCATGTGTGCATTCTCACACATCTAAATGCACAAGGCTTCCAGATAAAACTATTCCTAGCATGTATAACCAAGAGGAACCATGCAGCCATTACATGAAGATGAAACACAGGAACTGTATTAAGGGAATCATAGAATCAAAGAGTTGGAAGAGACCTCATGGGCCATCCAGTCCAACCCCATTCTGCCAAGAAGCAGGAATATTGCATTCAAATCACCCCTGACAGATGGCCATCCAGCCCCTGCTTAAAAGCTTCCAAAGAAGGAGCCTCCACCACACTCCGGGGCAGAGAGTTCCACTGCTGAACGGCTCTCACAGTCAGGAAGTTCTTCCTCATGTTCAGATGGAATCGCCTCTCTTGTAGTTTGAAGCCATTGTTCCGCGTCCTAGTCTCCAGGGAAGCAGAAAACAAGCTTGCTCCCTCCTTCCTTCAGTTTCTTCTTCCTGGTATAACTCTATGAATGGCTAAGTATAAACCTTAGATACACAAAGTGTTATGTTATTGTTCTTGAAACTTCAAATATGATGTCATATGACAGGTTTATTACTTATAAACGCAATATAGAGGAATAACTTCTCTTAGTCATGGATAAATGTCCATGTTCATTTAGATAAACACAATAATCCAATCTGTCTGATGATTTAAAGAGACACTTGTAGATGTTTCAAAGGACTATTTGTGGCATCCAAGGTTGTGTCAGAGAAGTATTCCACACAGTGACCAGGTTACAGCAATGGCTCTGAAACCAGTATGAAGGGGTGAGAATGAACAGTAGAATGAAAAATCCATTTTGGATTTTTGCCAGACCTTTAAAGGAACCATCCAAGGTTCTAAACTTCAAAGTATGTCCATCACCTTGGATGTTTCCTTGAAAGTTCAGACTAAAAACAGTGGAGCTCTTGGTCTCCACTGCTCCACTAGAAGCCCCTTTCGACTTCTAAAAAAATTGTTTTCTCTCCCCCCTCTTGATACTAGGATGTGGCTTCAAACTACATGAAAGGAGATTCCACCTGAACATTAGGAAGAACTTCCTAACTGTGAGAGCTGTTCAGCCATGGAACAATCTTCCCCAGAGCGTGGTGGAGGCTCCTTTGTGGAGGCTTTTAACCAGAGGCTGGATGGCCATCTGTCAGGAGTGCTTTGAATGCAATTTTCCTGTTTCTTGGCAGGGGGTTGAACTGGATGGCCCACAAGGTCTCTTCCAACTCTATGGTTCTATAATTCTGTGAAGTGTCCATGTGAATAAAGACTGGGAAAGGAGTGTCAACTTATTACTATTTTTTTCATGTCAGGAGCAACTTGGGAAACTAGAGGTATGGATGAAGAGCAGAGGGGGAGGTATGGATGAGGAGAGGGAGAAGTGTAGATGAAGAGGAGAAGGAGAAGTATGGATGAAGAGGAGAAGGAGAAGTATAAATGAAGAGGGGAGGCAAAAGTATGGATGAAGAGAAGAGGTAAAAATATGGATGAAGAGGAGAGGGAGAAGTATAGATCAAGCGAAGAAGTATGGATGAAGAGGAGAGGGAGAAGTATGAATGAAGAGGAGAAGTAGAGGTATGGATGAAGTGGAGAAATAGTGGTATGGATGAAGAGGAAAGGGGGAGGTATGGATGAGGAGGAGAGGAAGAAGTGTGGATAAAGAGGAGCAGGAGAAGTATGGATGAAGAGAAGTATGAAGATTAGAAGGAGAAGTATGGATAAAGAGGAGAAGGAGAAGTATGGATGAAGAGGAGAAGTATGGATGAAGAGGAGAGGCAGAAATATGGATGAAGAGAAGAGGGAGAAATATGGATGAAGAGGAGAAGGAGAAATATGGATGAAGAGGAGAGGGAGAAATATGGGTAAGGGGCGAGGTAGAGGTATGGATGAAGAGCACAGGGAGAAATATGGATGAAGAGGGGATGTAGAAGTATGGCCCATTCCACAAATATGAAATCTGTTCTTTCAGAAAGCCAGGCAGTGGGTTTGGACAAAAGTATTATTTACTTTGCATGGCACAGATCACGTGCAACACTCAAAGGAAGAAAACATGCAATAATGCTCTCCCTTCTTTCTACAACTCATTCACTCCAGAGAAATACTAAAGGGTTAAAGTAAATCCAAAAGGGAAGGAAACGTATATTTACAGAGAAGAAAGGGGAGATTTCAGTGCTGCAGTTTCTCTCCATCCCCCTTAACCTTCCGCCACCGTGTCACAGGCTGGCATTTGATCTTTTGCCTTCGTTCATTTATGCTTGTCAAGGCTATCCATCATTGATTTTGCTTTCAGGGCGAAAGGGGACCAGGCCGTCACTGGCTTCTTAGTTTCCCACACCCACATCCTGGCTTGCCAGCTCTAATCTCCAAACAAGAGCTGGCCCTGCCCTCCATACAAGCCGAGACCTTTGTCTGGGCTCCAAAGAGGCTCCGGTGACCTTTAACACGCAAGGAATTTTGCTGATGGAAATTCCATTCCCAAAGCATCTGACCCCCAACGCTGCTTCAGACAAGGTCAGTACCCTCCAGTCACAGATAGCACTCCCATCTGGGGATATCCACACACAGGAAGACCTCAGCACACACATCTCTTTTGTTGCTTGCACATGCAAAGGACAGCTGTGTTTGGCAGTGAGGTGCCATTATTCCTTCCATGGAAGAAAAAACAAGCAGAGCTTATTGGGGAAAAACTTCCTACACCAGAGCTTTTCAAACATTTCACGTTGGTGACATACCTTTTAGACATACATCATTTCGCGACACAGTAATTCACTTTTACTAGCAATCCGGAGAGTAAACCAACCCCTTATAAGAGATACAGGCAGATAAATTTTAATAGCAAAATCTATGGGGACACAACATATCTTGTAAACATAACAATCTCCTTCTCTGAGTAGAGTGCAAATGGCAGGAGCCCAGCCTGCCCTGGGAGAACCTAAAACAAGCACCAACCTTCTCTACTCTCTCCACCTTTTTTGAATGGTAACAGAGGCTTTGGCCCTTTTCCGTCTCTGCTGAATAGCCCTCGACTTATCCACTGGTCATATAGTAAAGGTAAAGGTTTGCCCCTGACATTAAGTCTAGTTGTGTCATACTCTGAGGGGTGGTGCTCATCTCAATTTCTAAGCCGAAATCCAGCATTGTCTATAGCGCTGTTATTTTCCTGTTGAAGAGGTACTTATTGATCTACTCACATTTGTATGGTTTCAAACTGCTAGGTTGGCAGAAGCTGGGGCTAACAGCGGGAGCTCACCCCACTCCCTGGATTGGAACCGCTGACCTTTCGGTCAGCAAGTTCAGTAGCTCAGCGGTTTAACCCACTGCACCACAGGGGGCTGCGGTCATATTAAAATCCATAATTGCGGCTCCAAAATCTGCCCTCAACTTACACATGAGGTCAATTTATACATGGGTATAAAGCAGACATGAGCAAACTTGGGCCCTCCAGGTGTTTGGTAGTGACTGATGATGAAAAGGAAGGGGCCTGAGGTGGCTAGGAATTGTGGGAGTTTAAGTCCAAAACATCTGGAGGACCCAAGTTTGCCCATGCCTGCTATATAGCCAAAGTTTCTTTGGGTGAATTACCGATCCTCGAATTCCACCAGTCAACAGAGTCATTGGGCATGCTGCCTAGTAGATCCCTGGAGTTCAAGTCCAATAATGTAACTTCTCAAGCTCTGTTCATAACCGTAGCATGTCCTAGCTAGAAGTAAATACATCTAATTGCTTTCTTAACGATTGCCACACTTTGTGGCTGCAAATCCCATAGTTCTTAACCATGTGCTGTTCAATATGTGGTTTAAGGATCAGTGTTTGAAACAGGTCTTGTTTTCACATTTTCTTTCCTTTGCAGTGATTTTTAATCACAGCAGTGATTTTCAATGTCCAGAAACATTAACTGGTTTTCCATCAAATATGTGGAAATATTTCAATTCCTATTTTTCTAAAATAAAAAAACCTTAAACGAACAGGCTTCTGACTTCTTTTACAACAAAAGAAGCAATGATGTATTCCCTTTTGGATAACTGTGTTCTTCTAGGCAAAAACATATCAATAAAAATATTTATTGATATGTTGACGGAATGGAAGTTATTTCCCCAACACACACTTTCTGTTGTTGTTGTTTATTGGTTCAGACGCTTCCGACTCTTCATGACCTCATGGACCAACCCACGCCAGAGCTCCCTGTTGGCCGTCACCACCCCCAGCTCCTTCAAGGTCGATCAAGTCACTTCAAGGATGCCATCCATCCATTTTGCCCTTGGTCAGCCCCTCTTCCTTTTTCCTTCCATTTTGCCCAGCATCATCCTTGTCTCCAAGACATCCTTCCTTCTCATTATGTGGCCAGAGTACTTCATCTTTGCTTCTAATATCCTTCCCTCCAGTGAGCAGTTGGACATTATTTCCTGGAGTATGGACTGATTGGATCATCTTGCGGTCCAAGGCAGTCTCAGAATTTTTCTCCAGCACCACCGTTCAAAAGCACCTATCTTCCTTCGATCAGCCTTCCTTATGGTCCAACCAGTGTGATGTCTCTACTCTTTAGTATTTTACCCAGATTGGTCATTGCTCTCTTTCCAAAAAGGAAATGTCTTCTGATTTCCTGGCTGGAGTCTGCACCTGCAGTCATCTTTGCGCCTAGAAATACAAAGTCTGTCACTGCCTCCATGTTTCCTACCTCTATTTGCCAGTTATCAATCAGTCTGGTTGCCATCATCATGGTTGTTTTATGTTTAACTACAACTCAGTTTTGATACTTTCTTCTTTCACCTTGGTTACAAGGGAATGGTATAGTCACAAAAAGTCTTGAAGTCAAACAACTACAAAGGTTGCATACTCAGGATTATGGGTCTTTTCTGTTATTTTGTGCCTTCAAGTCAATTTTGATTTATAGTGAACCTACAATGATGCTGGGGTAAATGGAAGGAAAAAGGAAGAGGGGCCGATCAACGGCAAGATGGTGGATAGTATCCTTGAAGTGACTGGCTTGACCTTGAAAGAGCTAGGGGTGGTGATGGCCGACGGGGAGCTCTTGCATGAGCTGGTCCATGACATCACAAAGAGTCGGAAGTGACTGAATGAATAAACAACATCAAAGCAAACCTACAATGAGCCTATCATGGGTTTTTCTGGTTTGGATGAGGTTTAGGCTCAGGACCTCTTGGTTCCACCACAGCAATGAAGCAGAATCCTAGGAAAACCACAATGGTCATTCTAATGCCAGGAATACACCTAGTCTGCCTATCAGTTCTCCATCTCAGAACCTGTGATGGCATTTCGTAGAATCATAGAATCATTGAGTTGAAAGAGACCTCATGGGCTATCCAGTCTAACCCCATTCTGACAAGAAGCAGGGAAATCACATTCAAAGCACCCCTGACAGATGGCCATCCAGCCTCTGTTTAAAAGCCTCCAAAGAAGGAGCCTCCATCATACTCTGGGGCAGAGAGTTCCACTGCTGAACAGCTCTCACCATCAGGAAGTTCTTCCTAATGTTCAGGTGGAATCTCCTTTCCTGTAGTTTGAAGCCATTGTTCTGTGTGCTAGTCTCCAGGGCAGCAGAAAACAAGCTTGCTCCCTCCTCCCTATGACTTCCCTCACATACACCTGGCTATAATCATGTCTCCTCTCAGTCTTCTCTTCTTCAGGCTAAACATGCCCAGCTCTTTAAGCAGCTCCTCATAGGGCTTGTTCTCCAGATGCTTAATCATTTGTCATCTAGGATATCTCTAGGTTTTAATTCAAGGTTGCAAAGGGTTTCCCTGTGAACCGAAAATATTATAAAATGAATGTGTTCAGTTCCGGGCACCACAATGACACAAAGAAGAATAGTAACAAGCTGGAATGTGTCCAGAGAAGGCCACAAAGATCTGGAACCAAGCTCTGAACTGATGGCCGTGTGGTCTCTTCCAACTCTTATGATTCTATGAAATAGATATGCTTTCTCGTCTTTGCATAACGAATAGTGAGACAGAGTGTATTATGAGCTCAGAGAAATCACAGGAAGTGTTGGCCAAGGCTGGCAAAGTTCACAAGGGACAAGCCTTTGGTTTCCCCACAAAGATTTGTGCTTCCCACTCCAACATGGATGGTTTCTGCATCTCTGTGTCCTCAGCTGCTCCTCGAGTATCTCTGAGGAGGATGCACCTGACGTCAGCCTTGCAAATAAAGTCTTACTAGCCAGGCTGCCCACACATATCGGAGTTGCTCATCTGTAACACATCAACGGCCTTGAAAACAAAAATAGATTAACTACTTCTTCCTCTTTCAGAATCTCCCCTTCTGCTTGGCCTGAAGATGCTGGTGTTTTGAAAGAAGCGTGGCTATTTGCAGCCTTCGGAAGTTCGATATAAAAACTCCAAAATCAGGGGCCCACTATCAGCCCCTTGATATACAACCGCCTTGCTTTCCTATCCATACTTCTTTTGCTGCCTGTGCTTCTAGCCAGCAAAGTAACATAGTTGGTATGTTTACACCACATATATAAAAATCCAAAAATCAGGGACCCAGATTCAGGATTTGAGGACTATTTATACATTAATATGCAAATACTTTGCTTTCCAACACCTTCTTCTTTTGCTGCTTGTGCTTCCAAATGGTACAGTGTTTCCTCAAACTTCCTAATGTCGCGACCCCTTAATACAGTTCCTCATGTTGTGGTGACCCCCAACCATAATATTATTTTAGTTGCTACTTCCTAACTGGAATTTTGCTCCTGTTATGAATCGTAATGTATATATCTGATATACAGGATGTATTTTCATTCGCTGGACCAAATTTGGCAGAAATACCCAATAAACCCAAATGTCAATACTGGTGGGGTTCGGAGGGCATTGATTTTGTCATTTGGGAGTTGCAATTTATAGCTCACCTACAACCAAAGAACTTTCTGAACTCCAGCAATGATGGAATTGAACCAAATTTGGCACACAGAACTCCAATGAACAACAGAAATTACTGGAATGGTTTGGTGGGCATTGACCTTAAGTTTTGGAGTTGTAGTTCACCTACATACAGAGAGCACTGTGGACTCAAACAATGATGGATCTGGACCAAACTTGAAATACTCAATATGCCCAAATGTGAATACTGATGGAGTTTGGGGAAAATAGACCTTGACATTTGGGAGTTGCAGTTGTTGGGATTTATAATTCACCCACACTCAAAGAGCATTCTGAACCCCACTGTGCTGGTACGTCTGTACCAGGAGCTCCAATTTCATTTTCTTTCTATTAAATGTCTGCATGCATTCCAAGGTCTCAGGCATTCTGCAAAGGTGACTTCCCTTGGTTTGCATTTATAGGACCAATGACCCATCAATCATTGTTAGGTTTTGGTTCCGCCCCTTTCCCCAGGGCCCTGGGAGGAGAGGGAGCCGTTTTTAGTTCAGTCTTACAGAAGGAAATTGAGCTACAAGACGTGGACCAGCTCCACCTGCAGAAAAGCTTCATTCCCTGCAGCTTCGGGGGAAATAGTTTCGGGGAAACAGTTTTACAGATCCAAAGAATTCCAGCTGGAGAATCTACAAAGCCTTGACTGGTAGGTCTACTCGGGACCCAAGAAGTAGTTTGGAACCGGTAGTAGGACCCACATCAGCAAAGCCTAGATAGTAGATTGCCTGGTAGAGGTTAAAAAAGGGTTTTCCTTTCAAAAGAAAAGAAACAGTTCTCAAAGCCAGTTGCCTGTCCCTTGTGGACAAGATAAAGAAAGCCACCAGTCATTTGTATGATTGTCATTGAAGATTGAAGAAGTATTTGTTTAATTTGTTCAATAATAAAGGACTTTGTTAAACCTTTCAAGCCTCTAAAGACTCTTCCAGAGGAAAATCCTTAGGGCCTCTCTATCAAGGCACCCTGGCTTCCAGCTGGGCACAAAGTGCACATCCTGTTCAAAAGACAATTATTACAGGCCTAGCATGTGACAGCACACCCACCAATGGTAGACTTGGGCAAAACTTCCCACACAGAAGTCCCACGACCAACAGAAAATACTGTGGCAACCCCTCTGCCACCCCCTTGCAACCCCCCCCAGGGGTCCCGATCCCCAAGGCTGAGAAATGCTGAACTAGTAAAATCACATATCATATTTATTTACTACTAGCTTGGGGACCCGGCGTTGCCCGGGTTATTAGAGAAAGTGGGTAATGGCGGTTCTGTATGCCAAGTTTGGTCTTTATTGGTCTTTGGATAATGGCTGCATTATTTTCAGGAAGTGAGTTAAGGTACTTGAAGTCCCATCATCCATGGGCCATCCTCCTACAAACAGCAGCAGGATATAGAGTGGGTCATGGGGGCTCTGTGTGCCAAGTTTGGTCTTTATCAGTCATTAGATGAGGGTGGCAGTGGTGTCAGTAAGTGAGTGAAGGTATTGCAAGTCCCATCATCCAAAGTCCATCCCCTTTCAAACTGCAGCAGGATGTAGAGTGGATCATGGGGGCTCTGTGTGCCAAGTGTGGTCTTGATTGGTCATTAGAAGAGGGTTGCAGCAATCTTTGGAAGGGAGTGGAGGTACTTGAAGTCCCATCATCCATGGTCTGTCCTCCTCCAAACTGCAGCAGGATGTAGAGTGGGTCATTGGAGCTCCATTGCCAAGTTTAGTCTTGATTAGTCATTGGCGAGGGTCTCAGTGGTCTCAGGAAGTGAGCAAAGGTACTGCAAGTCCCATCATCCATCTCCAAATTTTTCCAAACAACACCAGGACGTAAAGTGGGTCATGAGAGGTCTATGTGCCAAGTTTGGTCTTGATCCGTCATTGGATGAGGTTTGCAGAGGTCTCAGAATGTGAGTGAAGGTACTGGAAGTTCCATCATCCATGGTCCACCCTTCTCCAAAACTGCAGCAGGATGTAGAGTGGGTCATGGGGGCTCTGTGTGCCAACTTTGGTCTTGATTGGTCATTAGATGAGTTTTGCAGCAGTCTTGGGTAGTGGAGGTACTTGAAGTCCCATCCATGGTCTGTCCTCCTCGAAAGTGCACCAGGATGTAGAGTGGGTCATGGGGACTCTGTGTGCCAAGTTTTGTTTTCGTCAGTCATTGGCGAGGGTCTCAGTGGTCTCAGGAAGTGAGTGATGTGACTGCAAGTCCCATCATCCATTGTTAAATTCTTCCAAACCGCACCAAGATGTAGAGTGGGTCATGTGAACTCTCTGTGTAAATTGTGGTCCTGATCCATCATTGTTGGCAGTTGTAATGGTCTTAGGAAGGGAGTGCAGGTATTGCAAGTCCCATCATCCATGGTGCATCCTCCTCCAAACTGCACCAGGATGTAGAGTGTGTCATGGAGACTCATTGTGCCAAGTTTGGTCTTTATCGGTAATTGGATGAGGGTTGCAGTCTCAAGAATTGAGCAAAGGTACTGCAAGTCCCATAATCCACGGTCCATCCCCGGCCAAACCACACCAGGACGTAAAGTGGGTCATGAGAGGTCTGTGTGCGAAGTTTGGTCCTGATCAGTCATTGGATAAGGTTAACAGCGGTCTCAGAATGTGAGTGGTGGTACTGCAAGTCCCATCATCCATGGTTCATCCTCCTCCAAACTGCAGTAGGATGTAGAGTGGGTGATGGGGGCTCTGTGTGCCTATTTCGGTCTGTATTGGGAGTGTTCTGACCCAGCCCCCGGCCTTTCCTTTCCTCTCTTTCTCATCTCGGAATGTTGGATTTGAGGCTGGCCAATCAGAGACCATATGCAAATTTCCTTCTCATGTCCCCGTTTTTGCCATGATCCCTCTTCTCCACCAGGGGCTCCTATTGAAGTTGCCCAATCAGAGACCATATGCAAATAGCACCACAGCGGCAGCCAATCAGAACGCTGCCACATACACCTTCCGCCCTTCCTCTGTCCGATACAAACACTCTTCTTTATTATATACTAGCTTGGGGATAATATATATCTATATATATAAATCTGTTAGGTTGGTTCAACCGGACAGCAAAACTCACAAACCCCCCAACGAAACTTAACCAAAATTCCCATGCCCATAACACAACCCACAAGGTACAAACATATCTACTCAAAAGGAAAAACAACACAACAACACACTCACAAAACGGCAAAACAACAAAACTCAAAAAACCCCAACGAAACTTAACCAAAATTCCCATGCCCATAACACAACCCACAAGGTACAAACATATCTACTCAAAATGAAAAACAACACAACAACACACTCACAAAACGGCAAAACAACAAAACTCAAAAATCCCCCAACGAAACTTAACTAAAATCCCCGTGCCCATAACACAACCCACAAGGTACAAACATATCTACTCAAAATGAAAAACAACACAACAACACACTCACAAAACGGCAAAACAACAAAACTAAAAAAACCAACGAAACTTAACCAAAATTCCCATGCCCATAACACAACCCACAAGGTACAAACATATCTACTCAAAATGAAAAACAACACAACACACTCACAAAACGGTAAAACAACTGAGCATGCGCATTGGCGCCCAGCCGCAAGTTCCCTGGCGCGCGCACATGGCATTCCGGCCAACGTTCCCTCTGCGGAAGCCATGCCCACTCCAAGCCCCGCTGCGCCGCTTCCCACACACACACACCCCCTGCCGCACACACACACGCAACCCCACGCTCCATCACTCCCCCCGCCACCGCACACACACACGCAACCCCACTCCCCCCGCCGCCACACACACACACACAACCCCACGCTCCATCACTCCCCCCACGCACACACACGCAACCCCACTCCCCCCGCCGCCGCACACACACACGCAACCCCACTCCCCCCGCCTGCCGCACACACACACACGCAACCCCACGCTCCATCACTCCCCCCGCCGCCGCACACACACACACAACCCCACGCTCCATCACTCCCCTGCCCCAATCTTACCTCCTTTTACTTCACGCCACCTCCAAACCCCACCCCGCCCCTTCCCGCCCTGTCAAAATCCAGGAAAGACAGGAAGGAAGGAAAGAAGGAAGAAAGAGAAAGGGAGGTAAAGAAAAAGGGGAAGGAAGGAAAGTTAGAGAAAGAAGGAAGAAGAAAAGGAAAGAAAAGGAAAGATGGAAGGAAAGAAAAAAGAGACAGACAGAGAGAAAAAAAAGGAGAAAAAGAGATAGAGAAGGAGGAGAAGAAAGAGGAAGGAAAGGAAGGAAGGAAGGAAGGAAGGAAGGAAGGAAGGAAGGAAGGAAGGAAGGAGGGAGGGAGGGAGGGAGGGAAAGAAGGAGGGAAAGAGGGAAGATTGGCCACAGCAACACGTGGCGGGTAAAGGTTGTTATTTCTATTATTATTATTATGCTATTGTTCCTCTGAGACCCTTTTAGGGGGAATGGGAGAGGTGTCAGGTCCCAGAGGCAATGCATTGCATTATTGTTATTGTTATGATGGTGGTGAAATAAAAGGAAATAAAAAGTGAAAGAAGGAAGCAAACAGGAGGGAAGAAAGGCAAAGGAAGAAAGGGGGAGGGAATGAAGGAAAGAGAGAAGGATGAAACCAAGTAGTGAAAGAAGGAAAGAAAGAAAGAGGTAGAGAAGGAAGAAAGGAGAGAAAGGGGAGGAAAAGGGGGAAGGAATAGGTAGGTACCTCTCTTTCATAATAGTCCAGATATCTACCTCAACTTTGATAAGTTTTACTATAGGCCACAGCAACGCGTGGCAGGGCACAGCTAGTATACTATAAAAAATTGAAAGCCCGCAGAGGGGGGGGGGGTTTCACAGATTGGAACCAAGACTATAAAATACAATTAAAACATCAAAATATTATAAAACCATAGCAGCATTAAAACAAACATATATCATTAGCGTCTCCTTACTGAAAACATTGGCCAATCACATAATCTAATTGTTCCATTTCCTATGTCAGTCACACTGTGCTTGCAAACGCTTGCTCAAAAAGCCAAGTTTTGACTTTCCGCCAGAATGTTAAAAAGAAGGGAGCAAGGGAGGGTGTTCCATAGCCGAAGGGCCACCACTGAGAAGGCCCTGTCTCTCGTCCCCCCCAGTCGTACTTGTGACGAGGGTGGTAATGTTTAAGCATGTTTAGACCAGGCATGGACAAACTCCATCCCTCCAGGTGTTTTGGACTCCAAATCCCACAATTCCTAACAGCCTCAGGGCCTTTCCTTTTCCCCTTCAGCCGCTTAAGCCTAAGTTTGCCCATATCTGCTTTAGACTATCAGATACAAACATTCAAAGCCCAAGGACCCCACTATCAGGATCTGAGGACTAGGTCTACATTGGCCTGCAATTGCTTTGCTTTTCAATTCCTTTTTCTTTTGCTACCTGTGTGCACAGCTAGCAAAGTCACACAGTGTGTTTAGTCTGTCATTATGAAGGAGACCTGGCGCAGGTATGGGAAAGAAATCCACGCAGAAGGTGGAGGAAGAAGGTGCTGCTGCACATTTCTGGTGTGATCTAAGAAACCAGTGAGCAAAGCCTGCTCTTCCTCCCGGCTGGCCTCCGAAGCTCACCTCAGAAACACTCCTCTCGGCAGAAGCAGCCTTGCTTTGCGCTGCTTGGCAGGCGGCCAGCTGGAAACCAAAAGGGGCTTTCCTTTTCCTGCTGCTCACCCTCATTCAAGAGCTGCACTCGCTCGCTTGCTCGCTGCACACAGAGCTATTTATAGCTGTTGGCAAGAAACCAGCCACAGTTCAACCACAGAACCACAGATCTCTCTCTCTCTCCCTCTTTCTCTCTCACTCATGCACACTCTTTTTCTGTTTATGTTATTGCCTTGTAATGAACAGCATGACACATGTATAAAGGCGATCCAGCAAAAATGTCCAGAGAGAATACCGTTTTCTAATTTTAAGGGAGTGGAAAAATGAGGAGGCAAACATATAGCCGAATTGTGTACGTTCATACAATGTGCCCTCTGTATCCATTCTGCATCCACGGATTCTGCATCCATGGATTCAACCACCCACAGCTGGAAAATATGCCAAATTTTACCATTTGATATACAGGATACCATTTCACTATACACTAGAGCAAGGGTCCTCAAACTTTTTAAGTCACAGTCCCTCAAACTGTTGGAGGGCAGGATTATAATTTGAAAAAAAAAATGAGTGAATTTCTATGCACACTGCACATATCTTATTTGTAGTGCAAAAAAAACACTTAAAAACAATACAATAATTAAAATGAAGAACAATTTTAACAAATATAAGCTTATTAGTATTTCAATGGGAAGTGTAGCACCAGGACTGTGGCAGAGCTGAGTGTCTTCTGCATTAAGGTCACTTCTGACCAAAAGGTCATGAGTTCGAAGCCAGCCCGAGTCGGAGTGAGCTTCCAACCAATTGCGTAGCTTGTTGTCAACCTTTGCAACCCGAAAGACAGTTGCATCTGTCAAGTAGGAAAATTAGGTACCACCTATGTGTGGGGAGGCTAATTTAACTAATTTAAGAGGCCATAAAAAACTTTCTGAAAAACTGGAACTTTCTGAAATTTCCAAATCGCTTCATTAATGGTGGATGCGGTTGCGCAATAAGCAAAAATCAGACACTACAACATTTGTTATCACACCTTTAGGAAGGATATTATGACTATATGGGATTTGTAGTGTCTTCTCTGACTACGCAAGGCAAATAAAGGAAAAAACAGAGCAGAGAGAGAGGCCTTTGGGGTTTTGAAAGTTGATATCACACATTTAGGAAGGATATTTTGACTATATGGAATTTGTAGTGTCTTTTATGGCAACACAAGACAAACAAAGGAAAAAACAGTAGAGAGAGGCCTTCGTGGTTTTGGAAGTTGATTTCACACCTTTAGGAAGGATAGTTTGTGTTCAAAGAGTGGCTTGAATTGATGGGAGATCTAGTTCTATTGAGGCAATGTACAACACAGAGGCCAGGCCAGAGAGACCTGCTACAATGCTGGGGATTTTTCAAACGTTGGAGTGCTTTGTTTCCTCTGTGTTGTTCCTTTCTTCCAACTACGCCACGCACCCTCACAACCCAATATTACCCACCCATGTGTTGCCCACCCATCCCAAACCCCAACAGCAACAACACACAAGCGGCAAGGCAGGCAGCCCAGCCAGGCAACTGCCCTTCTCCACTTGCCCTGCTCTTCCATACTGCTCTTCTTCCAACCTCCCTTCCCTTTTTCTTTCCCCTTCCCTTCCCGGGATCACAATGAGCCTCTGAGCCATGTGCTTCCCTTTATATAGCGCAATGGCTGCCATGCTGAAACCCCTCCCCTCCCCAAAACTTCTCCCCTCATTGGATGGGAGGTAAGCAGCTTGCCTCCAAACGCGGGCTCACTTCTGACTCACTTCCTGAGTTGTATCAAAAATGGTGAGGGAAGCTTCAGAAGTCCAAACAGACTTCCTGTTTTTAAAATAACGTTGAAACTTTTCCAACTTTATTCCGAATTATGAGTATTCCGACAATACCTAACCATGCCTAGAATTTACCATGCTATGCAATGAAGTTTCAGAAGATTCTCTTGTAATGAGATTAATAGTGTTTGAAAAGGTAAGTTAATGCCATGAGTTGAACCGTCACCTCTCTACTTGCTAAATATTTGTTACCAGCATGCTCTTAAAAGGCGCAATAGCATACCCATGCAGTCCCAGTAACCAAATGCACAAGTAAAGAAGCACCATAGCCCATTTCCCCAGTTAATGCTTGCACACATGAGACAAGAAAGCATTTGAGTATGTTGAGTGAGCCTTTACCTGCCAGTATGGGAAGCATTATGTGCTTCAACTAAATTGGCAAATCTTCCAATTGCTGTTGCTTATACAATTTAAGTAGCACTCATTGCTGTCTAGAGAACAATGCAGCTTACAGGTTTAGCAGGTATCTTTCTTTGTTCATTGTCTGAAATGTGGAGCAGCTACACATAGGCAGGAACAACCTAGCAGTTCTGTTCATAAAGCTGCTGTTAATTAAAGCCGTGAAGAAAGTTTCCTCAAGTTTTAAAATCCAGTTGTTTACAAACATGTAGGGTTTGCAAATCTGGGGGGCTGACCTTCCTTTCAAAATGGAAAGAACAGGCTTTGGTTTCACCTAAACAGGTGTTCTATGTAGAGCTTGAAAGCTAATTAAATCATATCTGCAGCTCGAAAGCTAATTAAGCCTTTATTCCCTATTATAACAGATAATTACAATGCACAATAGGAAACTACTTGTGCAGTGTTCTCTCGAATGCGTTTACACTTTATAGAAAATAGATGGAGGAGGAGCATGAGTTGTAAAACAAACCTCTCTGTTGGCTCAGCAAGCGCCAAAGTTATATTTAGGGCCTCTGAACATTCAGGCTTCCACGGCGCGAAGTCGAGTTTTATAATTTCTACAACTTATGCAAAATTAACTCTTGACTATTTTGCATAATTATGCTAGTGATGGGAGACAGGTGTGCTTAATGATTTTACACGAGGAAGCATGCAGGCATGCCATTCCTTCACTATCTTTTTCATTGCAAAGGGAAGCAGGTAACTAAATAGGATGGTGTTTCTCAACCTTCCTAATGCTGTGATCCCTTGTGATACAGTTCCTCATGTCGTGGTGACCCCCCAATCATCAAATTATTTTTGTTGTTACATCATAACTGTAATTTTGCTCGTGTTATGAATCCTAATGTAAATACCCAATAAGCAGGATGTATTTTCATTCACACTTGGCACAAATGCCCAATATGCCCAAATTTCAATACTGGTGGGGTTGGGAGAAATTGATTTTGTCATTTGGGAGTTGTAGTTGCTGGGATTTATAGTTCACCTACAATCAAAGAGCATTCTGAACTCCACCAACGATGGAATTGAACAAACCTTGGCACACTGAACTCCCATGACCAACAGAAAACACTAGAAGAGTTTGGTGGGTATTGACCTTGCGTTTGGAAGTTGTAGTTCACCTGCACCTGGAAAGCACTGTGGAGTCAAACAATGATGGATCTGGACCAAACTTGGCACAAATACTAAATATGCCAAAATGTGAACACTGGTGGAGTTTGGGGAAAATAGACCTTGACATTTGGGAGTTGTCGTTGCTGGGATTTACAGTTCACCTACGATCAAAGAGCCCCTTGAATCCCACCAATGACAGAATTGGGCCAAACACACAACCCCCATGACCAAGAGAAAATACTGTGTTTTCAGATGGTCTTTGATGACCCCTCTGACACCCCCTTGTGACCCCCCAGGGGTCCTGACCCCCAGGTTGAGAAACACTGAAGTAGGATAATATTCCTCTTTGCCCTGCCTTTTTATCCCTCAGTATGTACTATATTTGTATTCCGCTTTTCCAACAAATAGTACACAATGCCACTAGCAAATTTTAAGAAAATTTGGCAAGATAGCAGTAACATGCAACGTCTTTTGGTTTTGTTTTGTTTTGTTTTGTTTTGTTTTGTTTTGTTTTGTGTCAGGAGTGACTTGAGAAACTGCAAGTCACTTCTAGTGTGAGAGAATTGGCTGCCTGCACGGACGTTGTTTTGATGTTTTTACCATCCTTGTGGGACGCTTCTCTCATGTCCCCGCATGTGGAGCTGGAGCTGACAGAGGGAGCTCATCTGCACTCCCCAGATTCAGACCAATGACTTATTGGTCTTCAGTCCTACTGGCACTAGGATTTAACCCATTGTGCCATTTGGGGCTCCTACATGCAAACTTAAATTCACATTAAAACAGGGAAAATAAAACCTCAGTAAAACCAGGGACAGGTGGCAGTTTCCATGTTAATGGGATTCAGAATCCATTGGGGGCTTTAATCCAAACAATGAGGAAATTATCCAGGGTATTGAGCCTTCTCTCCCAAATAGATTCAGCACTAGTTTCCTTAAAATTCAAATTGACGGATTCACGCCTTCAACCTCAATTGACATGGAAACTACCAGCTGCCATTGAATCAATTTGATACAAAAAAACTCCTCTGGTTAAAACCAATTACAATGTATTTTGCAAGTCGGCCTACTGGACAAAACCTTTCCAAAATGGAAACCTGTGTTTACCTCCTGAATCAGCTCCGATTGCTTAAGCAAGGCATTCCAGAGCCTGGAAGCAACCAGCAAAAAACCTTCCTTTTGAGTTCCCACCAAACACACGTGAGACATTTGCATGATTGCAAGAGACCTTTCTCATTTTTGTCAAGGTTGAACCAAACTGTTTGCAGACAAAAACTCTTGTCCTTTGCTGAACGTAGCATTTGTTAGGAGGTGCGAACCCCACCTCCTCCAAGATGAACTGAACCACCTCAACTGGGCTCTACAGGCCAATGGATACTCCACTGCTCTTGCAGAAGAGCTGCAAGACCAAGAACAAGCCACGAGAGTAAAGATGAAGATCCACCCAGAGGAAAAGTGTTCCTGCCATACATCAAGGGAACCACTGACCGCATAGGGAAGCTGATGAGAAACACAACATACAAACAATCTACAGACCCACCAAGAAAATCCAACAAATGCTACGTTCAGCAAAGGACAAGAGGGATCCTCTCACTTCTGCAGGAGTCTACCGTGTACCATGCAGCTGTGGACAAGTCTACATAGGGACCACCAAACGCAGCAGCCTTGTCCAGATACGAATCAAGGAACATGAAAGGCACTGCAAACTACTCCAACCAGAGAAATCAGCCATAGCAGAATGAACCAACCTGGACATAGCATATTATTTGAGAACACAGAAATGCTGGACCACTCTAACAACTACTATGTCAGTCTACACAGAGAAGCCACTGAAATCCAGAAGCATGTGGACAATTTCAACAGAAAGGAAGAGACCATGAAAATGAACAAAATCTGTCTACCAGTATTAAAAAACTCTAAAATTACAACAGCAAAACAGCAGAGAGGAAACAACCAGGCACATCTTAACACCTCTCAACAAAAGATTTTCCCAGGCTCAGCCAGGCCTTCAAATGCTAATGAAGGTGGTCAGTTGAAACATTCACACCTAGCTCCAGCAGAGAAGAGCTCTTTGCCCCACGCCAGCCATTCCACAGATATATAAACCCATTGTCCTAATTCCAACAGACCTCACTACCTCTGAGGATGCTTGCCATAGATGCAGGCGAAACGTCAGGAGAAATGCCTCTAGAACATGGCCCTATAGCCCGAAAAAAACCAACAAGAACCTAGTGATTCCAGCCATGAAAACCTTCGACAATACATTGTAGAAGTTCAGCTCGTATTATATACGATGGTATAGTTGAATTGTGCCCTCTATGTGAAATGCTTTTGGTTCCATGAATACCGAAATTCATGAATGCTCAAATCCCATTATATATACTGTACAATAGAGTCTCGCTTATCCAACCTTTGCTCATCCAACGTTCCGTATTTTCCAACGTAGTCTGCTTCCCGCCCGGATCCACAGCTGTTTCTATTCATTGTGATGTTTTGGTGCTAATTCGTAACTACAGTAATTACTTCATAATGTTACCGTGTATTAAACTGCTTTTTCTATTGCTTTGTTTTAAAACATGGTGTTTTGGTGCTTAATTTGTAAAATCATAACATAATTGACATTTAATAGGCTTTTCCTTAATCCCTCCTTATTATCCCACATTTTCACTTATCCAATATTCTGCCGGCCCGTTTATGTTGGATAAGCAAGACTCTACTGAACTTTGGAAACAGCCCTGAATTCCTGTGGGGAGAGAGGGCAGGCTATAAGTAAAGTATTATTATGATTATGATTATATATTTGTGTACTGAACTACCAGTAAACCCTCCAAAAAAAGGTCCCTGGATATAGTACTTTATCTCACTCTCTAGTGCAATTAAACCCCATTGCTTTGTCCCACCTGAACCTCCACCCAGATACATTACATTGGTCATCTCACCCAGTGTTTTTAAACCATTTAATCTTTGAAACTGGTACTGCCCATCGCGTCCAATTATTGTGATTTTATATCACACTTGCTCTACTCCGAACTCAAAAACGGAAAACGGAATGTTGGTGGACAGGAAAAGAGATTTAAAGATGGGCTCAAAGCCAACTTTAAAAACTTTGGCATAGACACTGAGAACTGGGAAGCCCTGGCCCTTGAGCACTCCAGCTGGAGGTCAGCTGTGACCAGCAGTGCTGTAGAATTTGAAGAGGCACAATGGAGGGCGAAAGAGAGAAACGTGCCAAGAGGAAGGCATGTCAAGCCCCAACTGAGACCTTCTTCCACCTGGAAACTGATGCCCTCACTGCGGGAGAAGATGCCGGTCAAGAATGGGGCTCCACAGTCACCTACGGACTCATCATCAGGACATCAATCTTGGAAGGCAATCCTCTCGACTACGAGGGATCACCTAAGTAAGTAGTGGAAACCAATGCCCTCACTGCGGGAGAAGATGCAGATCAAGAATAGGACTCCACAGTCACCTACGGACCCACCACCAGAACACCGAACTTGGAGGACCATCAAGTCCCTTGGACTACGAGGGATCGCCTAAGTAAGTAAGTAAAATCCCTCACTGCAGGAGAAGATGCAGATCAAGAATGGGGCTCCACAGTCACCTATAGACCCCACTGCCAGGATACTACACTTGGAGGACCATCATCCTCGGACTACAAGAGATGACCTAAGTAAGTAAGTAAGATGCCCTCACTATGGGAGAAGATGCAGATCAAGAACAGGGCTCCACAGTCACCTACAGACCCACCGCCAGGATACTACACTTGGAGGACCATCATCCTTGGACTACGAGGGATCGCCTAAGTAAGTAAGTAAGATGCCTTCACTATGGGAGAAGATGCAGATCAAGAATAGGGCTCCAGTCACCTACAGACCCATCGCCAGTACACTGATCCTGGAAGACTATCGTACTTGGACAACAAGGGATCGCCTAAGTAAGATATATTATATTATATTATATTATATTATATTATATTATATTATATTATATTATATTATATTATATTATAAACATTGCACAGGAGACCAGGAGACAAGGTGGAACTATCTTCTGCCCCCCCCCCCCCCCACACTCTGACCCAGAACAATCCTTGGGCTTGTCTCTCTGTAAGCTGTCCCAAGTCCCTTTGGGGACATGGAGGTGGGGTGTAAAATAATAATAATAATAATTATTATTATTATTATTATTATTATTATTATTATTATCATTATTAAGGTAAAGGTTGTCCCCTGACATTAGGTCCGGTCGTGTCCGACTCTGGGGGTTGGTGCTCATCTCCATTTCTAAGCCAAAGAGCCGGCATTGTCCGTAGACATCTCCAAGGTCATGTGGCCAGCATGATTGCATAGAATGCCGTTACCTTCCCGCTGGAGGTACTTATTGATCTACTCACATTTGCATGTTTTCAAACTGCTAGGTTGGCAGAAGCTGGCTGACAGCGGAAGCTCACCCGCTCCCCAGATTGAACCTGCGAACTTTCCTTCACCATTTGGAGCCATGGAGAAGAAGAACTCAACAGGCTCCTGGAACATTGTCAGCCCATTGTATGCTAATCAAGGTGGTCAGTTGAAAGATTCACACCTAGCCCAACTTACAAAAGCCTTTTGTCTCACCTTGGTCATTCCACAGATATATAAACCCCTTTTTCCCAGTCCAGCAGACCTCACCTCTGAGGATGCTTGCCATAGATGCAGGCGAAACGTCAGGAGAAATGCCTCTAGAACATGGCCATATAGCCCGAAAAAACCCACAAGAACTGAGTGATTCCAGCCATGAAAGCCTTCGACAATACATTATTATTATTATTTATAAACCAGGGTTTGAATCCCTGCTCAGCCATGAATACTCATTGGTTGACCCTGGAAAAGTCGTGCACTCTCAGCCCCACAAAAAGGTATGTGTTATGGTTACCATGGGTCAGAAACAACTTGAAGCCACACAGAGAATGACGACAACAATCTGATGCTGATTCCTTCATGATTTTCCTGCACTTGAATGAAGGCAACAAAGCACATTTGCGCATATGAAACACCACACCATGGATACTCAAGATCCTAAAATATCTGAGGAAGAGAAATGTGGGTTTCAATTATGCAGAGTTGCTCCTTAAAAGCCACTCTCAGGAAGGACTTCAGATTTATTCATCCACTCCTGAAAGCCAAGCAAGGGGAAGCAGAATTAAGTTATTTTAAAATCATGGTTTGAGAGTAAGTTTTCTGCATGATGAAGGCGAGCAGGTGATTCATTAAGGAGAAAGGGAGGGAAGGAAGGAAGGGACTTCGACATCCAGGAAACAACATTACTGGAACGACAGCTCCATCCATGCGTCTGCTGGTAGAGCACATTTAAATTAAAATGCCTATTTTTAGAACTGTGGAGCACACAGCAAGGCATAAATAGAATGAATGAATGTTCTACCACTCTTTACGCTCACACCAGCGTAGGCTTCCGTAATGCCCCGCAAGGAATTAATGAGGACAAAAATCCCAGGAACAGAACATCATGTAGGATTTTGTACCTTCCGTGCAGCCTTGTGTCTTGACAGATCCGAAACAGCCATTCCTTTAGAAGTGTCCAAAGATTGGAATATTCAAAGAAAGGGATTAATATTTCTTGGATACACTATAATATCTAATTCAATTACATTCACTCTGAAAAGGGGATATTAAGTATGTTTCATTATTACAGGTTCAGTATTTCTTATCCGAAATGCCCAATCCGTATTTCGGATTGGGTATTTGCATGTATGCTAAGTAATTAGACACGTTGAGGTGCATCTACAATGTGGAATTAATGCAGTTTGAGACCACTTCCAGTGCCATGATTGAATGTTATGCACTCATGGGAGTTGTAGTTTGGTGAGGCACATTTACTATTTTGAAGAAAAGGCTAAAGGTGTTGGTGTTTATATGCTTTAATTATTGTGTGAGTTTATTGTTTGATTTGGTTGCATATTAGTTTATATATTTATTTACGCTATTTCTACCCCGCCTGTATCAGCCCGAAGGCGATATCCTTATCTATATTGTGTTTTTACTGTTGTAAGCGGCCCTGAGTCCTTTTGGGGACATAAATAAAGGTAAAGGTTTCCCCTTGACATTGTCTAGTTGTGTCTGACTCTAGAAGTTGGTGCTCATCTCCATTTCTAAGCCAAAGAGCCGGCGTTGCCTGTAGACATCTCCAAGGTCATGTGGCTGGCATGACTGCATGGAATGCCGTTACCTTCCAGTCGAAACGGTACCTATTGATCTACTCACATTTGTATGTTTTCAAACTGCTAGGTTGGCAGAAGCTGGGGCTAACAGCGGGAGCTCACCCCACACCCCAGATTTGAACCGCTGACCTTTTGGACAGCAAGTTCAGCAGCTCAGCTACTTAGATACAAATATCTACCAACAATCGGCAATTCAGAAAGACCATCTCAAATCAAATAATCTTATTCTTTATGTATTGTACAAGGCTTTCATAGCTGGAATCACTGGGTTGTTGTAGGGTTTTTGGTCTGTATGGCCACGTTCCAGAAGCATTCTCTCCTGACGTTTCACCTGCATCTATGGCAGGCATCCTCAGAGGTTGTGAGGTCTGTTGGAAACTAGGAAAATTGGATTTATATATCTGTGGATAATGTCTAGGGTGGGAGAAAGAACTCTTGTCTGTTGGAGCTAGGTGTGAATGTTTCAATTGGCCACCTTGATTAGCATTTGATGGCCTGACAGTTTTTAGGTGTGGCTTGTTACTGCCTGGGGGAATCCTTTGTTGAGAGGTGATTAGCTGTCCCTGATTGTTTCTTGTCTGGAGTTCCCCTGTGTTTGAGAGTTTTTCTTTATTTACTGTATAATTTTAGACTTTTTTTAATACTGATAGCCAGTTTTCTTTATGGTTACTGAAAACTTCTTGTTGTGGTTTGTACTGTGGTGGTGGCTCCCAGTAGCGCAGTGGGTTAAAGCGATGAGCTGCTGAACTTGCTGATCGAAAGATCATAGGTTCGTATCCGGGGAGTGGCATGACCTCCCACTGTTAGCCCCAGCTTCTGCCAATCTAGCAGTTTGAAAACATGCAAATGTGAGTAGATCAATAGATACTGCTCTGGGGGGAAGGTAATGGCACTCCATCATAGCATCATAGAGTTGGGAGAGACCTCATGGGCCATCCAGTCCCACCCCTTGCCAAGAAGCAGGAAAATTGCATTCAAAGCACCCCAACAGATGGCCATCCAGCCTCTGTTTAAAAGCTTCCAAAGAAGGAGCCTCTAGGGTGCTCCATGCAGTCATGCCTATGGCCACATGACCTTGGAGGTGTCTATGGACAATGCTGGCTCTTTGGCTTAGAAATGGAGATGAGCACCAACCCCCAGAGTCGGACACGTGTGGACTTAATGTCAGGGGAAAATCTTTACTATTGTGATACTCATATAGCTGTGCACATACATGCATATTAGCACCGCCTGATTTCCATCAGATGTATGTTTGGGAACAAACTGAATTCTGACCATTAACGTGCCCAGTAGCACAAGAAAAACAGACCGAGTCCCAAGCCTACAGGGGAAGTTTGCTAACTTTCCTTCCCTTGGCAAGTCCATTGTTTTCCTTACACCATGTTGGCCTACCTCTGGGAGAAAAGGGAAGAAAAGGAGGCCTCCGCCATGAATGCAACCCCCGGAGCTCTGTGTAAACTCTGCTTGCAATCTGTTTTGAGGAGCCTGATCTATTGACATGGCAACTGTGAAAACTCTGGCACCATTTGAAATTTAAATGGCGTTCCTCCACTCTGCTGTAATTGCTAGCAGCAAATTGCCCCCACCCCACCACATCACCACCATTTGTCTCCGGGAAAATGCTTTCGCCAGACAACATCTCTTGCAAAAGAATGCTTCCACACATAAGGGCCCCTTCTTAGAAAGAATCAGCAGATCTGAATGGGGCAGAGGGTGATGGGGGAGTCTGGGGGGAGAGGAGAGTGAAGCACCTCCATTTGGATGCAAATCTGTATTATCCTCTTGTGGAGGAGCAGGTGTTGGGCCATGCTTCTCCCAGCATTATCAGGACCTCCCCTCTCCCCCATCTCGCCTTTCGAAAGAAAATTGGGGGTCCTGCTAGTCTTGGGGGTTTTCAGTTACCCACCCACATCTTTTTTTTTAATGGATGCACCTTTCCAAAACATAAAGAGGAAAAGAAGAACGTGCAATAATTTATTTTCTCATTTTTTGGGAAAACATGACTTTCTAAAGCAGTGGTTCTCAACCTTCCTAATGCCACGACCCCTTAATATGCTTCCTCATGTTATGATGACCCCCAACCATAAAATTAGTTTCACTGCTACTTCATAACTGTCATTTTGCTGCTGTTATGAATCATAATGTAAATATCTGATATGCAGGATGTATTTTCATTCACTGGACGAAATTTGGCACAAATACCCAATACACCCAAATTTGAATACTGGTGGGATTGGTGGAGGGTACTGATTTTGTCATTTGGGATTTGTAGTTGCTGGGATTTATAGTTCACCTACAATCAAAGAGCATTCTGAACTCCACCAACGATGGAATTGAACCAAACTTGGCACACAGAACTACCATGACCAACAGAAAATTCTGGAAGTGTTTGGTGGGCATTGACCTTGAGTTTTGGGAGTTGTACTTCACCTACATCAAGAGAGAACTGTGGACTCAAGCAATGATGGATCTGGACCAAGCTTGGCACGAATTATCAGTATGCCCAACGATAGAATTGAATCAAACTTGGCACACAGAACTCCAATGACCAACAGAAAACACCAGAAGGGTTTGGTGGGCATTGACCTTGAGTTTTGGGAGTTGTACTTCACCTACATCAAGAGAGAACTGTGGACTCAAGCAATGATGGATCTGGACCAAACTTGTCATGAATTATCAATATGCCCAAAAATAAACACTGGTGGAGTTTGGGAAAATAGACCTTGACATTTGGGAGTTGTAGTTGCTGGGGTTTTTAGTTCACCTACAATCAAAGAGCATTCTGAACCCCACCAATGATAGAATTGGTCCAAACTTCTCACACAGAACCCCCATAACCAATAGAAAATATTGGGTTTTCTGATGGTTTTTGATGACCCCTCTGATGCCCATCCACCCAGGGGTTCTGATCCCTAGGTTGAGAAATGCTGCAGTAGATGAAACCCAAGCAACCAGCAAAGTAAAAGCCACCCACTGCATAGCTATCAGCCTCCTCTCAGTAGACTCAAATCAAGGAAAAGCTTCATGCGGATCACCACTCCTCTTAACATCCCCCAAGCAACAGCAAGAGCATCCTTCTAAGCAGCTAAACCAGGAAATTCCAATCGGATGGTCCCCATGAGGGTCTTTCTCCAGGGGCAAGCGAAGAATATGGGCAACTTGAAAGTCCCTGAACAGTCTCAGAAGTGGAGAGAGCAGATCAGAAGACAACCAGGCAAAATGGCACTACCTAAAAGAACCCTCCACCTTGTGTGACTGTGGAGTAGAACTGACAACTCAGCATCTGTACATTTGTCCACTATGCCTTGCCTCATGTACAGAGGAAGAATTGTTGGAGGCTACAGATAATGCTGGCATTGTTGCCCGTTTTTGGTCAAAAGATGTTTAGCTGATTGTGCTCCTTCTATTTTTATGAATTATATACTAATTTATGCAATGCTTTTAATACGAAGTAAATAAATAAATAAGTGCTACAAAAAACTTGTGAGGTGGATCTTTTGTTTTTAGTCCATCCTGTACTTTTTTCAATTATCTGCACCCAAAAAACGCTTTAGAGAAAATCTACTTCCAAAGGCATGCCATACAAAAGCACTTCCAAAAGTTAGAAAACCCTTCCCTACAGCCATACAACCAAGAATATCAAGATAGAACATCCCATAATATTTGCTTTGAACTGGGTTATCTGTCCATCTAATCATCTCTCAATGAAAGATTGCTCCAGGCACTGCCAGGCAATCAAATGCTAATCAAGGTAGTCAGTTGAAACATTCACACCTAGCTCCAACAGACAAGAGTCCTTTGTCCCACCCTGGTCATTCCACAGATATATAAACCCCTTTTTCCTAGTTCCAACAGACCTCACTACCTCTGAGGATGCTTGCCATAGATGCAAGCGAAACGTCGGGAGAAAATGCCTCTAGAACATGGCCATATAGCCTCAAAAAACCTACAACAAGCCTGAGTCCACACTGCCATCTATTCCAGTTCAAAGCAGATAATGTGGGGTTTTATTCAGCAGTGTGGAAGGGGCCGGAGAGTGTTTCACAGCTTATCACAAGAAGGAGCTAAAAATGGATGGGCGTTTGGTGGTCTCTGGGTGAACTCAAAAGCTTACGTAGAGGTGTATATATTCCATGCACTCAAATGTTTACCAGCAGGGGGAGCAAGGAGCTGTTCCCAAAGAAGAAAGCCCGTCAATGTAATCAATGATGCTATTAAACAAAGGAAATTAACAATACAACTCCAGATGGAAAGCAATACATTATTCATTAGCTGTGTAGCAGCAATGCCCACAGGCCACAATCCGGATCAGGTCCCACATGATCTCCTATTCAGACAGGCAGAAACACACACATACACACAGGGTACGATAGCTGCTCTGGAATAAAAGGGTGGAGAGTCCAGGACAAACAGCACTATGAATAGCAGATAAGAGAAACATATATCACCAGAAAACAGAGAGAGAAGCAAGAAAACATTATGAGGACCTCCTGACAATAATTGCTGTTTGTCAGTGGGAATTTGCTGCCTTGGAGTCCAGTGGAATCCCCTTCTCTGGAAGTCTTTAAGCAAAGGATGGATATGTTGATACTGAGGAGGTAGACAGGCATAACATTGGGTTGCTGTGAGTTTTCCGGGCTGTATGGCCATGTTCCAGAAGCATTCTCTCCTGACGTTTTGTTCACATCTCTGGCAGGCATCCTCAGAGGTTGTGAGATCTGTTGGAAACTAGCAAGTGAGGCTTATATTTCTGTGGCATGTCTAGGTGAAGGCCTTCATGGCTGGAATCACTGGGTTGCTGTAAGTTTTTCGGGCTGTATGGCCATGTTCCAGAAGCATTCTCTCCTGACGTTTCACCCACATCTATGGCAGGCATACTCAGAGGTTGTGAGATCTGTTGGAAACTAGGCAAGTGAGGTTGTATGGCCATGTTCCAGAAGCATTTTCTCCTGATGTTTCGCCCACATCTATGGCAGGCATCCTCAGAGGTTGTGAGATCTGTTGGAAACTAGGCAAGAGAGGTTGTAAGGTCATGTTCCAGAAGCATTCTCTCCTGATGTTTTGCCCACATCTATGGCAGGCATCCTCAGAGGTTGTGAGATCTGTTGGAAACTAGGCAAGAGAGGTTGTATGGCCATGTTCCAGAAGCATTCTCTCCTGATGTTTTGCCCACATCTATGGCAGGCATCCTCAGAGGTTGTGAGATCTGTTGGAAACTAGGCAAGTGAGGTTGTATGGCCATGTTCCAGAAGCATTTTCTCCTGAAGTTTTGCCCACAACAGAGGTTGTGCAATCTTTTGGAAACTAGGCGAGCAGGGTTTATATATATGTGGGAGAAAGAAGTCTTGGCTGCTTGAGGCAAGTGTGAATATTGCCATTGGCCACCTTAGTTACCTTTGAGTGGCTAACATTCGAAAAATAAGGGAATGCCAGAGGAGAAACTATCAGAGCCAGCTAACACCTACCAAAAAAGGATGTCTCCAGGCATGAAGCAGCCAGGCTTTGAAGCTGCGAGGCCATTCAATGCTAATCAAGGTGGCCAATTGCAATATTCACACTTGCCTTCAACAAGCAAGAGTTCTTTGTTCTACCTTGAAAATTCCATAGGTAGAATCATAGAATCATAGAATCATAGAGTTGGAAGAGACCTCATGGGCCATCCAGTCCAACCCCATTCTGCCAAAAAGCAGGAACCCAAATCACCCCTGACAGATGGCCATCCAGCCTCTGTTTAAAAGCTTCCAAAGAAGGAGCCTCCACCACACTCCGGGACAGAGAGTTCCACTGCTGAACAGCTCTCACAGCCAGGAAGTTCTTCCTCATGTTCATATGGAATCTCCTCTCTTGTAGTTTGAAGCCATTGTTCCATTGCGTCCTAGTCTCCAGGGAAGCAGAAAACAAGCTTGCTCCTTCATCCCTATGACTTCCTCTCACATATTTATACATGGCTATCATATCTCCTCTGAGCCTTCTCTTCTTCAGGCTAAACATGCCCAGCTCCTTCAGCCGCTCCTCATAGGGCTTGTTCTCCAAACCCTTGATCATTTTAGTCACCCTGCTCTGGACACATTCCAGCTTGTCAATATCTCTCTTGAATTGTGTTGCCCAGAATTGGACACAATATTCCAGGTGTGGTCTAACCAGGACAGAATAGAGGGGTAGCATTACTTCCCTACATCTAGACACTATGCTTCTATTGATACAGGCCAAAATCCCATTGGCTTTTTTGCTGCCACATGATATTGTTGGCTCATGTTTAACTTGCTGTCCACATATTTATACATGGCTATCATATCTCCTCTCAGCCTTCTCTTTCTCAGGCTAAACATGCCCAGCTCCTTAAGCCGCTCCTCATAGGGCTTGTATATAAACCCCACTATATGTGGGCAAAACATCAGGAGAGAATGCTTCTGGAACATGACCTTACAACCTCTCTTGCCTAGTTTCCAACAGACTTTACAATCTCTGAGAATGCCTGCCATAGATGTGGGTGAAACGTCAGGAGAGAATGCTTCTGGAACATGGTCCTACAGCCTGGAAAACTCACAGCAACCCAGTGATAATAGTCATCTGTCAGGAGGACTTTGATTTCCATAGGTGACTTCCAAAGTAGATAATCCACCTGATCACTGATCTGTATAAAACTCGAAAAGATCTGGTATCTTACTGGGCTTCTTTTCCCTCCTCCTCCTTCCCCGCTTTGTATCACATCTGCTAAGATTGTAAGCCTTTATTTTAAAACAGTAAGCTGCAGAAAAGGGCAGTTGTGCTCTCAGTGCAGGAAGAAAATGCATACACAAATACCAGCCCAGGATTGCACTGCATAATGTAAACATGACCTCAAAGGCAGAAAAGGCTAAGGACTCGGCTGTCATTCAAAACCAGAGTTTCATGAAGAGTCTTGAAAGAAAAGTAGGTTAAAACTGATGGCAGTGGAGAAAACACATTCTCCACTCCTGCAAGCTCCCGCCTTAGATAAGATGAGCTTGAACACAATACAACAGATTTCACGGATCACGTTGGCTTTTACCAGCTCTTGACTTGTGAAAAATTGTGTTGTGGGCAACAATTTCCCAAACATCATAGCCAGATTCTGGAAAAGGTAGCCTCAAACAGTTGGCATTTTGGAACTGCAAGGTCCATGCTTCTCTCCTAATATTTCCAAATAGGACTGATGATTTTCTCCTTTCTTTCGCCCAGCATCTGCTATGTAGTAAAGAAGTCAGGACATCTGCACTGAAATTATTTCTAACTTCTTATACGCAGTGGTTCTCAGCCTATGAGTCCCCAGGTATTTTGACCCTCAACCCCCAGAAATCCCAGCCAGTTTACTAGCTTTTAGGACTTCTGGGAGTTGAAGGCCAATACATCTGGGGACCCACAAGTTGAGAACCCCTGTTTATATAGCATGTCCCCTATATTCACAGCACCAACATCCAAGGATTTATTTATCCATTTTAGGTCCTCCAGCATGACTTTCACTAAAAGAGACTCCCTTGTGTCTCTATTAGTGAAAAATGTGGTATATTATTATAATAATAATTAACAACAAAAACAGCAGCAGCAACAACAATAAATGTATTAAAGTATTATTATTACATTATTAAAGTATGGATCGTCAATGTTGCAACCCCAGGTGACAGCAGAATTGATGAGAAGCAAAGCTGACATGATATGACGATTTAAAGATCAAACTGCAAAGACTCTGGCACAAGCCAGTCAATGGGGTCCCAGTGATGATTGACACACTGGGTGCAGTGCCTAAAGACCTTGGCCTGCACTTAAAAATGATCAGCGCTGACAAAATTATAATCTGTCAACTGCAAAAGGCCAGCCTACTTGGGTCTGCATGCATTATTTGCCGATACATCACACAGTCCTAGACACATGGGAAGAGTCCAATATGTGATCAAATACAAAAGCCAGAATATGGATCTTGTTTGTTGTGTACTAATTTTGTTGTGTATCAATAATAATAATAATAATAATAATAATAATAATAATGCAAGCCAGTAAAGGTGGTCCCAGTGGTGATCGGCACACTGGATGCAGCGTCTAAAGACCTTGGCCTGCACTTAAAAACAATCAGCACTGACAAAATTACCATCTGTCCACTGCAAAATGCCACCCTACTTGGATCTGCACACATTATTTACCGATACATCACACAGTCCTAGACATTGGGGAAGTGTCCGATGTGTGATCAAATACAAAAGCCAACATAGTGATCTTGTTTGCTGTGTACGAATCTTGTTGTGCATCAAATAATAATAATAATAATAATAATAATAATAATAATAATAATTCTGAATTCAGACTGACAGAGTTTTGGAGGACAATACTCCTGACCTCACAATCATGTTAAAAAATGAAAGTATGGATCGTCGATGTTGCAATCCCAGCTTACACAATATGACAGCAGGATTGAAGAAAAACAACAGAAAAAGCTGACAAGATATGAGGATTTAAAAATCGAACTGCAAAAACTCTGGCACAAGTCAGTCAAGGTGGTCCCAGTGGTGATCGGCACACTGGGCGCAGTACCTAAAGACCTTGGCCTGCACTTAAACACAATCAGCGCTGACAAAATTACCATCTCTGCATGCATTATTCACCGATACATCACACAGTCCTAGACACTTAGGAAGTGTCCGACATGTGATCCAATACAACAGCCAGCAGAGTGATCTTGTTTGCTGTGGACTCATCTTGTTGTGTTTCTAATAATAATAATAATAATAATAATAATAATAATAATAATAATAATAATATAGTCTTCTTGGGCTGAAAGGTCTTCATTTTACCAGTGTTCACTATCATCTACAGCAGTGGTTCTCAACCTGTGGGTCCCCAGATGTTTTGGCCTTCAACTCCCATAAATCCTAACAGCTGGTAAACTGGTTGGGATTTCTGGGAGTTGTAAGCCAAAACACTTGGGGACTCACAGGTTGAGAACCACTGATCTACGGATTCATATATCCACAGAAAGTCTAAGAACATATGCTCTGTGGATACAGTAATCATACTGTGTTTTGACAGAGAAACATATAAGTCTGTGGAAATAACATAAAACTATTTCTGCCTTTCGGGTTGGTGCAACTCCCCTGCAAGGAAAAAGTTACAACGCTGGCAAATGTTATGACAAGTAAGGCAGCAGACATGATATAAGTACATAGTCTTCGTTTCTCATAATATAATATTTGAACCCAGCAAGAATATCCACTGAAGCTGTGTATAAGAAGTATGGTTGTCCCTCTACATTTGCAGTTATGACTTTTGTAGAGCTGATTTCAAATGTTCTCTCTAGAGCAGGCATGGGCAAACTTGGGCCCTCCACGTGTTTAAGTGGCTGAGGAGGAAAAGGAAAGGAAAGTTTGCCAATGCTTGCTCTAGATTGTGCAGGAGACGACAATCCTGTAGGTAACCAGCACTTTGTACTTTGCCTGGAAACTAATTGGCAGCGAGTGGAGTGACTTCAGTATGGATGTGCTGGAAGTCTTAAAGAGGTGTTTTCTGAGCTTTGAAACACGGCACTTTCATGGAGGCCCTGTGCGCATAATGTGGAGAGCTGACTGCCCTTCTTTACATGGTGCACTGATAAAGGGTGGGATTTCCCTGCCACAAGAAGGAGTGACAGCTGGTGACTTGGGTGGCTCGAAAGGGGGATGGGGAAAATGCATGGAGGATGAGGCAATCCATGGCTACCAGACGTGGAAGATATACATTCCCTCCTACATTAGAGGCAGCATGTCTCTGCATATCAGTTGTTTGAGAGCATGAATGAGTTGGGTAAGTTTCTGAGCAAACCATCTGGCTAAGAAGGGAACGCTAGACTAACAATGCCTTTGGTCTGATCGGGCATAGCTCATAAAATTGTGCAGGAATTGCAAAGTTTGCAAGATATAGAACAGCAGCAAATACAATGACATCAGTTGTAACTCTGAAAATTACAAAATGAGTGTTCATTGACAATTCCATTTAGACTGGATCTTTTAATCTGTGAGCACACACATACAACGATGTAAACGGCTAATCCGTGTGCCTGCACATACCACTGCTAAATTATGTATTTTCAATAGTTCTGCAATGTCCCTGCGTATCTGAAGCATGAATTGGACAAACAAACCACACAATAATTTCAGATACTTATATCGAGACTCATCTTGCCCATTCCTTGCAATTCATCCTCTGTTAAAGCTCTTGTCTGGCACAGTTTGGCCTAGAAACCCGGCTTGATCACGGAAAGCCCAACTCCAGAGCTCCTTAGCACGAATGGATTAATGCACTGGAGATTTAATAGCATGAGCAGCAGCAATATGAAAGAAGCCTGGTTCAGACTTTGTTATTTCCCCTCAAGTATGTTTTCTCACCATATGTTTTACAAACCACAGAGTATTTTGCCCTGGTGAGGGTTAACCACATGGCTTTGGAAGAAGGCAGCAGGAGGAGGGATCGACAAGGTTTTTCAATCTTCCACAAACCAAAAGCATTTAAAGATCTCCACTTTTGTTTCCCATTGCATGGATATGAAATCCAAAACAGCGAAGTCAGTTCCAGAAAGGAGAAGTCGATCAGAGGACAGACACTGGAAAGAAGTGCTTCGAAGCTCATTCAAATCACATATGAGCTTCAATAGCATCTTTCCACTCCTATTTCAAGCAGAAGAAGAGTTTTTTCCCCATTCCCTTTCTTATTTAATGTTTATTGTTTGTTTGAATGTGTTCAGAGGAGGGTGACTAAAATGATCAAGGGTCTGGAGAACAAGCCCTATGAGGAGCGGCTTAAGGAGCTGGGCATGTTTAGCCTGAAGAAGAGAAGGCTGAGAGGAGATATGATAGCCATGTATAAATATGAGAGAGGAAGCCACAGGGAGGAGGGAGCAAGCATGTTTTCTGCTTCCTTGGAGACTAGGACACGGAACAATGGCTTCAAACTACAAGAGAGGAGATTCCATCTGAACACGAGGAAGAACTTCCTGACTGTGAGAGCCGTTTAGCAGTGGAACTCTCTGCCCTGGAGTGTGGTGGAGGCTCCTTCTTTGGAAGCTTTTAAACAGAGGCTGGATGGCCATCTGTCAGGGGTGATTTGAATGCAATATTCCTGCTTCTTTGCAGGGGGTTGGACTGATGGCTCATGAGGTCTCTTCCAACTCTTTGATTCTATGATTCTATACCTTCGTGACCGGATCCCTCTCCATGAACCAGCCCGAGCTCTAAGATCTTCGGGGGAGGCTCTCCTTTCGCCCCTGCCATTATCACAGGCTCGTGTTGTAAATACAAGGGAGAGAGCCTTCTCCTCTGTGGCCCCCCGACTCTGGAACTCATTGCCCTTTCAAGGGGGATCTCAAAACCTGCCTTTTCCGATGCGCTTTTGGAGAGTAGCCATATTATCATACACAATTGCTCCCCCTCAACAGGTTTTTTGTCCCCAGAGTATATTTCCCCACCTGTTTGAAGGTCTGTTTTTATGACCCTGTTCCTTTACGAGTTTCTCCCTTACAAACAATCTACTCCATCCCTTTCTCATCCTGATTTAAGTATTTTTAGTATTTAAGTTTTTTATCTTACACATGTGGCCCGTGCATTGTTATTTTATTGTGTATGAGTTTGCTTTATCATTTGTTTTATGGTAMTCGTATGTTGTATGTATTTTACTGTGTTGTTATTGTGTTTTGGTTTTATTTTATTGTAATATGCTGTTGGGCTTGGCCTCATGTAAGCCGCCCGAGTCCCCATTGGGGAGATTTTTTTTTGTYGTGTCAGGAGCAAGTCGCTTCTGGTGTGAGAGAATTGGCCGTCTGCAAGAACATTGCCCAGGGGATGCCTGGATGATTTGATGTTTTTATCATCCTTGCGGGAGATTTCTCTCATGTCCCCGCATGAGGAGCTGGAGCTGATAGAGGGAGCTCATCCGCCTCTCCCCGGATTCGAAYCTGCGGGGAGATGGTGGCGTGGTATTAAATAAAGATGATGATGATGATGATKATKATKATTATTATTAACAGTTGAGCCRCTGAACTTACTGACCTGAAGGTTGGCAGTTTGGTCAGGGCGAGCTCCAGCTGTTAGCCCCAGCTCCTGCCAACCTAGCAGTTTTAAAACATGCACATGTGAGTAGATCAATAGGTACTGCCTCGGCATGAAGGCAAACAGGTGCTCCAAGCAGTCATGTCGGCCACATGACCAGGAGGTGTCTACAGACAACGCAAGCTCCTCAGCTTGAAAATTGAGATGAACACCTCCCCCAGAGCTGGAGTTGAGCACTGCCTCCAGAAGCCAGAGATGAAAGATGAAGCCTTTGCCTTTATCTGTGAATTTCTATCTCATTGTATCAAAGTACTGAATGTTTGCCTGAGTTTCTGTTTGTATATATGCTGTAATCCGCTCTGGAATATAAATAAAGTGTTATATTATTTACACACGCACAAGAGCCAGCATGGTATAGTGGTTGCAGTATTGGATTAGGACTCTTGAGAGACCAGGGACCAAATCTCCATTTACAAGATCGACTTGGCAAGTCACACACTCTCAGCCTTAGAGGAAAGCAATGGCAAATCGTCTCTGTCATTGTCATAAATCACAGCTGAACTGAAGACATGTAGCAACAACAGGAATCAATTCATAGACATAGGTTAATACTATGCATTAACTTATGATTTCTACATCTAGTGATTTGTATTATGGTATTGTATTGTGGGAGGTAAAAAGGGGGTTTAAAAGAAAGGAGAGAAATATAAGGAAAAACATACAACTGATTGTAATGTTGCTGGGTGGCATAAAAAGAACTGGTAGTTGACTGCTTAGTTTGAAATCCTGGCATCTCTGAAATTCAAAACTACAGCTGAACTTTGACTTCCCTCCCTTTGTTTATGTAAGTTATTTAATCCACAGACTGAAACTCCAAGACACAGTTCACCCATTGACCTCTTTCAAGGGACCTGGCAGCTTTTCGCCTTCACAATATGATCTCAGTGAGTGTGATCCTCTAACACCACATCCACTACTTTTCAGAATTACCCATTTTCACAAAGGAAAAGAATATTGCAAAGAAGGGGCTGTTTTATTTTTACAGCCATCTCGAGCATGGCAGGTCTGAAATATTGTTATGTGCCTTCAAGTAACTTCCAACTTTTAGCTACCCTAAGAGAAAACTATTGTGAGATTTTATTGATAAGTAGGCTTGTTGGGTTTTTTTTTCTGTGTCAGAAGCAACTTGAGAAACTGCAAGTCGCTTCTGGTGTGAGAGAATTGGCCGTCTGCAAGGCCGTTGCCCAGGGGACACCTGGATGATTGATGCCTTACCATCCTGTGCGAGGCTTCTCTCATGTCCCCGCATGAGAAGATAGAGCTCGGCAGATGGGAGCTTACCCCGCTCCTTGGATTCAAACCACCAACCTCTCAGTCAACCAGTCCTGCTGGCACAAGGATTTAATTCATTGTGCCACCGGAAGCAATGTAGGGTTATGCATTCTGGGTAAACCTTGACCCGTTTAGTCCATTTTTGGGAGCCTCCCGAAATTGAGAGGGCAGATATCTGTTTTCACTCCTCAGTGCCGAAATATTTGCCCATTATGGGGGAGACTTCCCACCAAGGCTTCCCTTCCCAGTAAGTGCTTTAAGGAGGCTTCTTCTTACCAGCTGTTTCTACTCTAGAGGAGGCGCTCGGCTGCAGGCACGGGTAGGTATGGTACTCCTGCATGCAACACATGCACTGTCCTTGAAAAGAGTGTGTGTGTGTGTGTGTGGCGTGCAGGCCCTAAGTGCCTGCACCACCACTGCCTGCCGTTGAGTGCCTCTTACTCTAGAGTAAGACATGCTCTGCTGCAGGCACTAGCACAGTGGTTCTCAACCTTCCTAATGCCATGACCCCTTAATACAGTTACTCATGTTATGGTGGCCCCCAACCATAATATTGATTTCATTGCTACTTGATATCTGTCATTTTACTACTGTTATAATTTGTAAATATCTGATATGCAGGATGTATTTTCATTCACTGGACCAAATTGAGCACAAATACCAAATACACCCAAATGTGGATGATAGTGTGGTTGGGGGAGGATTGAGTTTGTAATTTGAGAGTTGTCGTTGCTGGGATTTATAGTTCACTTGTAATCAAAGAGCATTCTGAACTCCACCAGCAATGAATTTGAACCAAACTTGGCACACAGAGCTCCCACGACCAACAGAAAACACTGGAAGGGTTTGGTAGGCATTGGCCTTGAGATTGGGAGTTGTAGTTCACCTATATCCAGAGGAGCACTGTGGATTCATTCAATGATGGATCTGGACCAAACTTGGCACAAATACTCAATATGCCCAAATGTGAATACTGGTGGAGTCTGGGAAAAATAGACCTTGACATTTGAGAGTTGTAGTTGCTGGGATTTATAGTTCACCTACAATCAAAGAGCATTCTGAAATCGACCAACAATACAATTGGGTCAAACTTCCCACACGGAATCCACATGGCCAACAGAAAATACTGTGTTTTCTGATGGTCTTTGGCAACCCCTTTGATACCCCCTCATGACCCCCTCAGGGGTCTCGACCTCCAGGTTGAGAAACACTGCACTAGGAGACGCAGGCGCTCCTGCACACCACACTCCTTGGATAAAGTGTGTGTGTGTGTGGTGTGCAGGCCCAGAAAGCGTGCATGCCTGCCACTGCCTGCATCTGTGCACCTCTTACTCTGTGATGCCGAAAAGCAGGCCAGGAGCCAGGACCCATTCCTGCCTGCTTTCGTGCCAACCAGAATTTCATAACAGGAGGGACATTCCTGTTCTGTGCTCCTAATAAATGGGAGACATGAAAGGAATGAAGTAAACGGGAGAAACGAATTCCGTGCACAACTCTATTGGTAAGATTTGTTCAGAGGGGTTTTTCCTTTGCCTTCCTCTGAAGCCGAGAGAGTGCGACTTGTACAAGGGAATCCAATGAGTTTCTATGGCCAAATGGGGATTTGAGCCCCTCCAGATTTGTAGTACAACACTACAGCGTGCTATCTCTTTGTGGGGTAAATACATTTTATCTATTCATAGAACAAATGGCAGAAATGTTTTGAAGCCCACGGCATTGCTATCTTTGATCGCGTCTCCAGTCCTTCTGAAGCTTTGATCCGTCTGTCAGGAATCAAAGACCTTTATGCTCCGACATCTGAACTGGGTTGTGCAAAAGGGAGCTTTTGATCCAAGTGGGGCCCACTGCTTTGCTTTCCTGAAGTGTTTTTAATTGCTTTGAGCATTGTTATTGAAAACTCGTCAGTTGACTTCAGGCAAGTCATATTCTTGGCCTCAGAGAAAGGCAACCGCAAATCCCTTCTGCACAAATATTGATAAGAAAGGTTCCTCTTGGGGTCATGGAAATGTCCCAAAAGCATCCCAAAACAACAACAACAACAACAACAAAAATGTAAACCTCCTTTAAAAAACAAAACAATACTTTTATTTTAGACTTTTAAACAATAAGAGTGAATTACAAAAATTCCAGGTATAATTTTAATATTTCAAAACTTGGTATTTGGCTACAATATAATATAATTGTTCAAAAATTAATGGTCAATCAGTCTTATCAGTCAAGTCATTCATTAACTGAAAGATGGGAACCTTGGATACAGATAGCAGTGTTACATTATCTGTATATTTCAAGTTTCTTGATTCAGGGATTTAACTACCTGTAACTGAGTCACAGAGACAACACGCATTATTACATTGGTTTATCATTTGCCAACATGTTTGATATCCAGTTCTTTAACCTCTTCTTATCTCTTAATAACAACCAATGGAGACAGAGGTCAAGGGCTAGAGTTTGGCAAAAACTAATAGTTTCCCCAAAGCCAGCAACTAAATTCAAGACCAACCTAGAATTATAATTTGAGTTGCTGGTCACAAATTCAGTACCCCAATTTCCAAATTCAGTACCCAATTTCCAGTACCCATTCTAGCTAATATGAATTAGCTAGAATGTGCATATATAAGGGCTGGGCTGTATCACAGCTGGTTAACTGCCAGCAGCAATAGATCACTGCTGACCAGAAAGTGGCAAGTTCGAAACCCGAGTCGGATTGAGCATCCAACTGTTAAGCCTAGCTTACTGTCCACCTAAGCCAGTGGTTCTCAACCTGGGGTCCCCAGATGCTTTTGGCCTTCAACTCCCAGAAATCCTAACAGCTGGTAAACTGGCTGGGAATTCTGGGAGTTGTAGGCCAAAAACATCTGGGGACCCCAGGTTGAGAACCAGGTTGACCGAAAACAGCTGAGCTGTGAGTAGAGAAATTAGGTACCAAGAAGGGAGGTATTTTACGACACCATAAAAATGCCAGAGATCAAAGAACAAGGGGGAAATACAATCAAAAGGACTCAGCGTCACAGTGCATGAAGCGACAGCACCCCCGTGGCCGGAATCGAGCAAAACCTCCAGGCGCCGAAGTTGGAAAATGCCGAAATACCTCTATCTGTCTGTCTATCTATCGTGTATGTCTAAAAACGACGTTGAATGTTTGCTGTGTATGTGTGCATTGTGATCTGCCCTGAGTCCTCTTCAAAGTGAGAAGGGCGGAATATAAACAATGTAAATAAATAAATATTCTGGACTACAGCTATCAGGACCCCCCCCCCCCCCCCAGTCAGCATAACCAGTGAGTTGTAGTCCAAAACCAGTGTTTTCCAAGCTGTGGGCTATGGCAGCTGAAAACTGTGTTCACATGGCAATGCCAGATGATATGCAAAAACCCCTCATTAACACTTAACTGGAGTTGACCATTTCATATATGCAATGTTACCAAGCATGTATGTCAACAAAGCTAATTGCAGTATTTTTAGAACCATAAGAGATGGAAGAAACCGCAAGGACCATCCAGCTGAAGCCACGTAGGAAGACACAATCAGAGCCCCCCTGACAGATGGCCATCCAGCATCTGTGTTAAAAGCTTCAAAAAAGGAAACTCCATCACACTCTAGGGCAGAATCATCCAATGTTGAACAGCTCCTAAGGAAGTTTTTTTTCCTTTCATTTAGGTCAGCATTACTCAATCTGGGGGTCAGGACCCATGGGGGGTCATGAGGGGGTGTTGGAGGGGGTCACCAAAAACCATCAGAAAACACAGTATTTTCTGTTGGTCGTGGGGGTTCGTTCTGTGTGGGAATTTTGACCCAATTCTATCTTCTGTGGGGTTCAGAGTGCTCTTTGATTGTAAACTATAAATCCCAAGAACGACAACTCCCAAATGTCAAGGTCTATTTTCCCCAAATTTCACCAGTGTTCACATTTGGCCATCTTGAGTATTTGTGCCAAGTTTTGTCCAGATCCATCATTGTTTGACTCCACAGTGCTCTCTAGATGTAGGTGAATTACAACTCCAAAACTCAAGGTCAGTGCCCACCAAACCCTTCCAGTATTTTTGTTCGTCATGGGTGTTTGATTCAATTGTGCCAAGATTGGTTCAATTACATCGTTGGTGGAGTTCAGAACGCTCTTTGGCTATAGGTGAACTATAAATCCCAGCAACTACAACTTCCAAATGTCAAGGTCTATTTTCCCCAAACTCCACCAGTGTTCACATTTGGGCATATTGAGTATTTGTGCCAAGGTTGGTCCAGATCCATCATTGAGTCCACAGTGCTCTCTAGATGTAGGTGAACTACAACTCCAAAACTCAAGGTTGATTCTGTTGGTCATGGGAGTTTGGTTCAATTGTGCCAAGATTGGTTCAATTGGTTCAAGATTGGTTGGTGGAGTATAAATCACAGCAACTACAACTCCTAAATGACGAAATCAATCCTTCCCAACCCCACCAGTATTCAAATTTGGGCATATTGGGTATTTGTGCCCAATTTTGTCCCATGAATGCAAATGCATCCTCCATATCAGATATTTACAGTACAAATCATAACAATATTACAGTTATGAAGTAGCAACGAAAATAACTTTACGGTTGGGGGTCACCACAGAATGAGGAACTGTATTAAGGGGTCATGGGATTAGGAAGGTTGGTTTCCACTGATTTAGGTGGAAGTTCTTTTAGACTGGACAAGAACTCTCTCTATAACTTGCATTCTTTTAAAAAAGGGCTTGTGCATGCACAAATTCACAAGTGAGAAGGCACGCAAAGCATCCAACTCTCCTTGCGTCGCTCCACTCTTTGCCATCAGATGATGGCACAAAGCTGCAGATTCATTAGTCTTTGGTGCCCATTTGAACCCACATAATGCAAACAGATGACAAAATGCCTAGCGCAACAATACTGTTGGCAGTTCATCCAGCCAACTGAGAAACTACTGTTCCGCTTCAACGCCTTGGTTTGAATGAAATTTCAGCCTTTGGAAACAGGCAGAAACTTGAATATACCACTGTGCAAGCCAAACCTTTCTCCTTCTTAACCCAGGTAAGTCAAGCACAGTCATCATACCTGCTGTAAAAAGGTATCTGCTTTCTGCTGAAATGTAACCTGTACACAGCCACTCACTGTTCACACTTGTTCACAGAAAGGGGTTAGACTAGATGGCCCACGAGGTCTCTTCCAACTCTAGGATTCTATGATTCTATAAAACCTTCCAACAGCATAGAATCATAGAATCAAAGAGTTGGAAGAGACCTCATGGGCCATCCAGTCCAACCCCCTGCCAAGAAGCAGGAATATTGCATTTAAATCACTCCTGACAGATGGCCATCCAGCCTCTGTTTAAAAGCTTCCAAAGAAGGAGCCTCCACCACACTCCGGGGCAGAGAGTTCCACTGCTGAATGGCTCTCACAGTCAGGAAGTTCTTCCTCATGTTCAGATGGAATCTCCTTTCTTGTAGCCATTGTTCCGCGTCCTAGTCTCCAGGGAAGCAGAAAACAAGCTTGCTCCCTCCTCCCTGTGGCTTCCTCTCACATATTTATACATGGCTATCATATCTCCTCTCAGCCTTCTCTTCTTCAGGCTAAACATGCCCAGCTCCTTAAGCCGCTCCTCATAGGGCTTGTTCTCCAGACCCTTGATCATTTTAGTCGCCCTCCTCTGGACACATTCCAGCTTGTCAATATCTCTCTTGCATTGTGGTGCCCAGAATTGGACACAATATTCCAGGTGTGGTCTAACCAGAGCAGAATAGAGGGGTAGCATTACTTCCCTAGATCTAGACACTATGCTCCTATTGATGCAGGCCAAAATCCCATGCTCACTTCGACCTCAGAGGATGCCTGCCATAGATGCAGGCAAAACGTCAGAAGAGAATGCTTCTGGAACACGGCCATACAGCCCGGAAAACATATAACAATCCAGTGATTCCTGCCATGAAAGCCTTTAACATTACATATTCCAACTCTTTATCTTGACAGATTTGTTATTGGGCCTGACAAGTGACCACTCAGTAGCAAACCCAAAAGTACTCCAACATAACGTACAAAATTTCCCGCCGCATCTTAGGCTTGGAAGCGATCCATGGAAATAGAGCTCAGCACGCTGCCAAATGCTCATTTCCACCGTAAAGAATGCGACACGCAGCCAAACCTTTATATATGCGTATGGGAGGAGAGGAGATAATCTTCCACAAAAAGTCTTCCTCCAATTTGCAGTCGGTTTCCCAGGATCTGTGAGCAAAGAAGAAGGTGGAGCAGAAGCAAGCTGTGCCGCTTCTTTCAGTGTGTGTTATTCCGAGCAGCCAGAATTGGTAAAGGATGCAAAACAGCTGCAGGCAGAAGAGGACACAGCTATCATTTCTTCCGTTTCCCTCGTTTGCTCATCCAAGTCGACTCACGGCAGAACTACTGCGAACGAGCGCAGGGCTGAATTGTTGCATTAATCTCACCACAAGACTTTAAGATCTCCATAAAAGCTTTCCTTTTCTTCCTGAGGTTTATTTTAAATATAAAGTGGTGCAAAGGAAAAAAAGCACCGCACTGCTTTCCTCAACTGAGCTGAACTGCGAAATCACTGCATGGAGTTTAAAAGCTTGAAGCAGCTGGGTGTCTAATTGCAAAGTCAGGAATCCCCCCAAAATGTCCAGGCTTGATACATGCATTATCTTGAGTGCCTACTAGACATGAGGCATGATCTAATCATGCTCAGCAAACAATAGGCCACTATTGGAAATTAAGACGAGAATGTGGGTGCAGTGCTAAAAAGCTCAGATTCTTCTCTGTATCAAGCTTGGATGGTATAGGATTAAAGCCTGGGGGCACTTGCTGACTGGAAGGTAGGTAGTTTCAATTCGCAGGACGGGGTGAGCTCCTGTTATTAGCCCCAGCTTCTGCCAACCTAGCAGTTTGAAAACATGCAAATGTGAGTAGAATCATAGAATCAAAGAGTTGGAAGAGACCTCATGGGCCATCCAGTCCAACCCCATTCTGCCAAGAAGCAGGAACATTGCATTCAAATCACCCCTGACAGATGGCCATCCAGCCTCTGTTAGATCAATAGGTACCACTCCGGCGGGAAGGTAATGGCACTCCATGCAGTCATGCTGGCTACGTGACCTGGGAGGTGTCTACAGACAACGCTGGCTCTTCGACTTAGAAATGCAGGTGAGCACCACCCCTAAGAGTATGACATGACTAGACTTAATGTCAAGGGGCAACCTTTACCTTTACTATAAGACCAGTGGATAAGTCGAGGGCCAAAGCAAATGTGAATCTATGTAAATAAAAATGTAATGTTCGTTTGTGGGATTAACATAACTCAAAAACCACTGGATGAATTGACACCAAATTTGGACACAATACACCTAACAACTCAATGTACTTCCTTCAGTAAAAAAAATGATTTTGTCTTTTGGGAGTTGTAGTTGCTGGGATTTATAGTTCACCTACAATCAAAGAGCATTCTGAACTCCACCAACGATGGAATTGAACCAAACTTGTCACACAGAATTCCCATGACCAACAGAATCAATTAAATAGCATGATAGAATTGAACCAAAAGGGCCTTACAGGACTCCCATGACCAACAGAAAACACCAGAACGGTTTAGTGAGCATTGACCTTGAGTTTGGGAGTTGTAGTTCACCTATATCCAGAGAGCACCATGGACTCAAACAATGTTGGATCTGGACCAAACTTGGCACAAATATTCCATATACCCAAATATGAACACAGATGGAGTTTGGGGAAAACAGACCTTGACATTTGAGAGTTGAAGTTACTGGGATTTATAGTTCACCTACAATCAAAGAGCATTCTGAACCCCACCAACGACAGAATTGGGGCAAACTTCCCACACAGAACCCCCCATGACCAACAGAAAATACTCAAGGCCATGCAGTCCAGCTCCCTTCAGCAGGGCAAGAAAATGTAATCAAAGCCCTCCTGACAAAGAGCCATTCAGCCATATATATGATTCACACACACACACACACACAGAGTATCATAGATATGAAAAGGATCCCTAAAGAAGGACAATATGTTGCATGTTCCAGAGTAGGCAAACCAGACAATCTCCACATCAACACTGACAAAGAAACAGCAAGAAATACTGTTTACCCACAAGCATAAAGAAATTACATATATTAGAAAGCAACACTTTCTCATTACTTTATTTTCCAGATCACCAGACAGGGCGATAGCAACGCATGGCAGGGGACGACTAGTAGATAAATAAGATACCGCTTCGATGGGAAGGTAACGATGCTCTATGCAGTTATGCTGGCCACATGACCTAGGTAAAGGTAAAGGATTCCCACTGACATTAAGTCCAGTTGTGTCCGACTCTGGAGGTGTGGTGCTCATCTCCATTTCTAAGCCGAAGAACCTGCATTGTCCATAGACACCTCCAAGGTCGTGTGGCCAGCATGACTGCATGGAGCGCCATTACCTTCCCCCCCAAGCAGTACCCATTGATCTATTCACATTTGCATGTTTTCAAACTGGTAGGTTGGCAGAAGCTGGGGCTAACAGCAGGAGCTCACCCTGCCCCCCAGATTTGAACCAGTGAGCTTTCAGCCAGCAAGTTCAGCAGCTCAGTGGTTTAACTGGGGGCTCCATATGACCTAGAAGGTATTTATGGACAATACTGGTGCATTGGCTTAAAAATTGAGATACGCACCACCCCGAGTCAGAATCGACTAGATTTAGTGTTGAGGGGAAACCTTTACCTTTTTATAGAAGATTAACAATGCAATTTTGTGTTACAGTATGACCTTATGGGACCAGTATCTACAGTTCTGCTTATCCACATCTGCAAAATCGTATTCTGGCTATGCATTTTCTAGGTCCTCCAGTGTAGTTCTATGCTATGGTATACTTCCACTGGATGTTGACCATTGCAGTCCACAGGAAGACCTAGAAATGCGAGAAGTGTTCATTTCAATAGTGTTTGCTATGATTCATGGTTTTGCAATGCCACAGAAAATCCAGAGATATATCCCACAGATATGAGTGTTATACTTTATTTACTCAGCAATGAGTTCAATTGTATTTGACAGGAATGACTAATAAGTAAGTGTACACAGGACTGCACAAAAAGCACAGCTTTACAACCACCAGCACACTAGTCCTTGAACTCTCGTATACTATTCTTTGTGGATAGAAACAAGAATTGATCAGAACAGAGGCTTTCCAAGCTGGTTTCTCCCAGACTGAGTTTCCAAATCAAGCAGAGATCAAATAAAGGAGAGGACATGTTAAATGAATCCCTCCTCCCTTGCAGATACTATAGTCGACTATCTGTATTGTATCTGCATCCATGGATTCAACCATCCTTGTCATGAAAATATATTGTTTTTAAAATCCAGAAAAGCAAATCTAGGCTTTGCTATTATGTATAAGGTTAATGTCAAGGTTTCCTCTTGACATTAAGTCAAGTCCGACTTGGGGGTGGGGCTCAACTCCATTTCTAAGCCGAAGAGCCGGCGTTGTCCATAGACACCTCCAAGGTCGTGTGGCCAGCATGACTCCTGCTGGAGTGGTACCTATTGATCTACTCACATTTGCATATTTTCAAACTGCTAGGTTGGCAGAAGGTAGGGTTAACAGCGGGAGCTAACCCCGTCCCATGGATTCAAACCACCAACCTTCTGATCTGCAAATTGTGCAGCTTGGCAATTTAACCCGCTGCACAACAGTGGAGTCCATTTTACTATGCCATTAATATATCGTGGGACTTGAGCAACCATGGATTTTGATATTTTGTAATCAGCCACAAGAGCCCATTGTGTTCTATTACCATTTTGCACATGGGAAGCATTGCAAATGCAAATATTGCCTGGCTCCCATATTTAGAAACAAGAAAATGACTGGAAATCCCCTTTACCACCTGTTTTCCCCAAGACAAAGAAGAGATCATCTATTTTCTTTCAGAATGTTGATGTGGCAATACCTAAGCAACCTAAATACCGGACCTTAGTGGGCAAACAAAGTTCATGGCCCAATCTCCAGTCCAAATAAGACAGGAAAAAAGTATTACCTGAAATTGTGGAAAGCCACTGGCAGCCCATGTAAACAATACTGGCCTAGATGTACAAATAGTCTGATTCAGATCCTCTCCAGACCAAAAACACAAGGTTTCTGAAAGTGTCAGGTTTTTGTCCTGAGCAAACTTTGGAGATCTGCGTGGCACTTTACCCCTTCCCAGGGAAATAGCACTGTTTTGAAGGATCATTTATTGCCATTCAATATAAATTGGCCCACTATTTTCCAAAATGAAATTTACCTTCCATAATAGCTCCCTATGCCATCAGCTCCTTTGGACTGGCCATGTTGTCTGAATATCTGATCACTGTCTCCTGAAGCAGTTACTCTATTCCCAACTCCGGGAATTGTGGCGCAGCTGGCTGAGTGTCAGCTGTATTAAGATCACTCCGACCAAAAGGTCATGAGTTCGAAGCCAGCCCGGGTTGGAGTGGGTTTCCAAACAATTGTGTAGCCTGTTGTCGACCTTTGCAACCCGAAAGACAGTTGCATCTGTCAAGTAGGAAAATTAGGTACCACCTTAAAGTGTGGGGAGGCTAAATTAACTAATTTATGAGGCCATAAAAAAGACTCCAGCAAGCACTCCAGCAAAAAGCATGCGGGGAATGCGGAAGTACTTCATCAGTGTCGCAGATGGACGATGAAAGCGACAGCTCCCCTGGTGGCCAGAAAAAGTTAAATAGCCTCTGTCTATGTCTGTATATGTTGTATGTCAAAATAGGCATTGAATGTTTGCCATATATGTGTACACTGTAATCCGCCCTGAGTCCCCTGCAGGGTGAGAAGGGCGGAATATAAAAGCTGTAAATAAATAAAATAAATAAAATCAAAAACGGGAAACGTAACATTGGTGGACAGGAAGAGAAATTTAAGGATGGGCTTAAAGCCAATCTTAAAAACTGTGGCATAGACACCAAGAACTGGGAAGCCCTGTCTCTTGAGTGCTCTAACTGGAGATCAGCTGTGACCAGCAGTGTTGCAGAATTCAAAGAGGCACAAATGAAGGGTGAAAGCGATAAATGTTCTAAGAGGATGACGCATCAAGTCAATTCTGACCGGGACCACCTTCCACCTTCCACTGCAGGAGAACATGTGGATCAAGAATAGGGCTCCACACCCACCTACAGACCCACCACCAAGACACTACACTTGGAAGACCATCATCCTTGGGCTGTGAGGGATCGCCTAAGTAAGTAAGTAAGTTCTTGTGCTAAAACAAGTCCCTAACAGGGTATTGGATTACAGCCTGTGTTGGATGGGGTCGCACTCCCCCTGAAGACACAGGTTCGCAGTTTGGGGGTGATCCTGGATTCATCGCTGAGCCTGGAACCCCAGGTTTCGGCGGTGACCAGGGGAGCCTTCGCACAGTTAAAACTTGTGCGCCAACTGCGACCGTACCTTGGGAAGTCTGACTTAGCCACGGTAGTCCACGCTCTGGTTACATCCCGCCTTGATTACTGCAACGCTCTCTACGTGGGGTTGCCTTTGAAGACAGTCCGGAAGCTCCAGTTAGTCCAACAGGTGGCAGCCATGATTCTAACAGGAGCGGGGCGCAGGGAGCATACAACTCCCTTGCTGAACCAGCTCCACTGGCTGCCGATATGCTACCGGGCTCAATTCAAAGTGCTGGCGTTGGCCTTTAAAGCCCTAAACGGTTCTGGCCCAACTTATCTATCCGAACGTATATCTCAGCCTATCAGCCCACCAGGACCCTAAGATCTTCCGGAGAGTCTCTTCTCTCTATCTCTCCAGCTTCAAGTGCGGCTGGCGCCTTCCTCAGGGCAACAGCAGACGAATAGGGACCTATCGTCTCTGTGGTGGCCCCCTCTACTATTAGCTTTGGAACACCCTCCCTATAGAGATACGATCAGCCTCTTCGCTGTTAGTGTTTAGGAAGAGACTCAAAACATGGCTATTTAAACAAGCATTCGGCTAATCTGTGGCAATCGAATTTTGGTGACTATGAACAGGAATATGGACAACGAATTTTGGACTATGTTTTCAACTTGAGATATATGGGATTATTATTGGTGGCCCAATAATTTGTTATTGTATGTGTATATGTTTTTAAACTGGAGATTGTTTTAAAATGCTGTAAACCGCAATTGAGTCGCCGTTCTAGGCTGAGAAATTAGCGGTATACAAGTGTACCAAATAAAATAAATAAATAAATAAATAACACAGCTGCTACTAGAAAACACAGAGACATTCCCAAGACAGCAAATTCAACAAAGAGAAAGGGGAATTCCATACAAAAAAGGATATGATCCTAATATTTAAGTAATGTAATACTGCGAAAGCACTTCAATATGCTTGACTATAACTTCTGAATAACAATGAAAAAGGGTTGGGTGGATACTGGTTAAAGTCACTTTCTGAAACTGGATCCTCACTACCTCTGAGGATGTTTGCCATAGATGCAGGTGAAACGTCAGAAAAAAATGCCTCTAGAACATGGCCATATAGCCCGGAAAAACCTACAACAACCCAGTGATTCCGGCCATGAAAGCCTTCGACAATACACTTTCTGAAATGTTGCTGGAGTCTAATGATCAATGGAGACTAATGATCAATGGAGACTAATGATCAATGGAGTCTGCTTTTCTGGAGACTAGGACGCGGAACAATGGCTTCAAACTACAAGAGAGGAGATTCCCTCTGAACATGAGGAAGAACTTCCTGACTGTGAGAGCTGTTCAGCAGTGGAACTCTCTGCCCCGGAGTGTGGTGGAGGCTCCTTCTTTGGAGGTTTTAAACAGAGGCTAGATGGCCATCTGCCAGGGGTGCTTTGAATGCAATTTTCCTGCTTCTTGGCAGAGGGTTGGACTAGATGGCCCATGAGGTCTCTTCCAACTCTATGATTCGATGGGAGGGAAAGGAGGAAAATCGCTACTTCGTGGTTCGCTTAGTGCAGACTCTATGTTTCGCGGGGAACAGCAAGGAAACACTGTATAGCTGCTTCCTGCTCCTTCCTCGCCAGGCTGGGCACCCACGGGGCCTCCGAAGCAGGGAGCGGCGGAAGCAGAGAGGAGGAGGCCACTGCCAAGTGAGCGGCGTGTCCCTACTTTACGGTGACCTCCTCTTCGTCATCTCTGCTGCTCCCTGCCTTGGAGGCCCCTTGGGCACCCAGCCTGGTGAGGAAGGGGCATCTGAGGTGGGGAGCAGCAAAGGTGGCAAGGAGGAGGCCGCCGCGAAGTAGGCACACTTCCCCCACTCGAGTGGGCAGAGAGTCCCTACTTCACAGATTTTCACTTATCGCAGGTGTTCCTGTAATGGAACACCTGCGATAAGTGAGGGAACACTGTACATCATCTTAGAACATCCATGTATGGTAGGCTATGCACAAAATGGAATTGGAAACCAATGGCAAGAAAATGTTATAAGCAAGGTTTTATGGCTGAGGTCAAACCCACATTGAGGTCAAGGTGAAATCTAGACTGAGGACATTCTGCTTATCTTGTGTTTTAGCTAATAGCTGGAGCCCTCAGTGGCACAATGGGTTAAACCCTTGTACCAGCAGAGCTGCTGGCTGAAACGTCGGTCGTTCAGATCTGGGGAGAGGGTGAGCTCCTGTCTGTCAGCACCAGCTTCTCATGTGGGGACATGAGAGAATCCTCCCATAGATGACCTTGCAGACAGCCAATTCTCTCATATCAGTAGCGACTCGCAGTTTCTCAAATCACCCCTGACACGAAAAAAAAGCTAAGAGCCACAATGTGGTATATAATATACACCAAGCATATTCCATGTTTACTTCCTTATTTTACCTCCTCTGAGCTTGCCTAAGGTCCCCAAGCATTCTTCCACTCAGAGAGATTACACAGAAAGACCAGGCTGGCTTCATCACCAACAATGCACTGTCTGCCAGTGTGTAAATGCTCATCAATTATGCAGACAAAATCTCCAACCAATCCAATTCTTGCACATAGATCTTCCCCGTGATTCAGCGAGTCAACACTAACTGGGACTAACAATTGATTGTAGGCCAAGATTTTTAGATATTTCTTCACCACGGCAAACATCACTATACCAAGAAATAGCCCAGTTTAATGGGATATATGTTCTGTCAGCAACAAGAGGTAAATGTTTTGGGTTCTTCGCATGTCAGGATCATAAAGGAGCACAGAAATGTCAGGATATATTATCTATCCTCATCCTTTGCAGGGTTAGAGGTGCAGGATCCATGTGAAAGTGGGAAAACCACAACTATGGGTTCACTCTTATTTCTATCACTTCTCTAGGCTTTTTTAGGTCCTTCAAGATGAAGATCTAGGACATAGCAACACCTAGAGCAAGCATGGGCAAACTTCAGCACTCCAGGTGTTTTGGACTTCAACTCCCACAATTCTGCAGGAGTTGAAGTCCAAAACACCTGGAGAGCCCAAGTTTGCCCATGCCTGGCCTAGAAGAATCATTTCTCTAAGCATCCCTAAGTCCTCCAGAACAATTCTATGGTCAACATCTGGCAGTAGTTGTATCATATTGGGAGAGCTAGAAAATGTGTAGACAGAACATACAAGGTTTTTTGGTTGTGTGTAGGACAGCAGCAAAGGTGATGGTGGCAAAGGGCGCAGCTAGTTAGTAGCTAACTGCATTAAATCACTACTGACCAAGAGGTCAAGAGTTTGAAGCCTCCCCAGGTTGGAGTATGCTCCTGACCATTAATAGTCTAGCTTGCTGTTGACCTATGCAGCCCGGAAGACAGTTGCACCTGTCAAGTAGGAAATTTAGGTACTGCCTTTATGCAGGAAGGGTGATTTAACTAATTTACGACACCATAAAACTTTCCAGCAGCATGCAGAAGAATGAGGAAGTACTCCATCAAGGACTCGGTGTCACAAGTGGACTGTGAAGTGGCAGCTCCCCCTGTGGCTGGAATCGAGCATACCCTCATGAAGCAGGGAAAAGCTGGAATGTTAAATAGCCTCTGTGTGTCTATCTATATATGTTGTATGTCTATGGCATTGAATTTTTGCCATGTATATGTGCATTGTAATCCGCCCCGAGTCCCCTGCAAGGTGAGAAGGGCGGAATATAAATATTGTAAATAAATAAATAAAGGGAACACTCAGCGAATAATCTAACCCATGAATGCTTAACCAGCAGCAAATGTGGAGGGACAAGAGCATATGCTTGGGTTCTGCGAGTCTCCACTTTTCAAATTTTTGAAAAATTCAGTTTTCAAACCCATTTCAAGACAAAGACTTACAAGTATCTGAGCAATGATAATGAAAATCTCAAAAGTCAGAGAGCAAGTTAGATAATCATTTCAAGCTGTTAACACCTTCTGTTTCAGTGACTGTCATACTCTTTGGCCTTTCTGATTTCTAGCAATCAGCGTAAATTATGCAAAAGCAACAATAGCAACAACACCAAATTAGGCCAGTTTACAATAACCAATTGGGAGTGGCATTTTCTCCACAAAGGTTATGCAGTTTGTCCTCAAACCAAAACACAAAATTAGGAGGGATATGCAATACACAGCACCTTGATTGTGGAAAAAGTGATAATTTAATCTGTTTGTTGTATGCTCTAAACTGTGATGATAATTTATTGTTTTAAACCACTTTGGGAGACCTCTGGATAGCTGAAAAATCAACCTACAACTCTTTTCCAAATAAAAAAAGGGTTGGAATTAGCTTTTCTTGGCACGGAATTTTACTACACGTTCTTCCTTTCCAAGCAGCAAATATACACTCCCAGCTGGGCCGTGGATATGCGGTGATTTATCCAGTGGAAAGAGTCTGGACCATTCTGTGTTTCCCCCCTTTTCCCCAACAGTGAGATAACAGCGGCTACTGTATATTTATGAAACCAGGAGAGCTTTCCAAGACAAGTAATGAGAATATGCTGCAGCTGACTTTCCAATGCAATACATTGGAAGTAGGTTGCAATTGTGGGTCAACAGCAAGATAAAAGCAAGCCCAGTTATCCCTTAATATTGGCTGCGTTTAAAGGCACATGAAGGTGGCGGGGGATAAAACTTTTTAACATAAGAGAACACTTCTCTCGAAATCTTTAGGCACTCCAGTTTGACTCCATGATCATCTCCCACCATAATATTACACTGGTGGACCTCCAAATTACCTGACTACAGATATGTTCTTGGT
>NW_026847660.1:123631591-123707718 GCF_025583915.1 Anolis sagrei ordinatus | reverse complement strand
GCCTGCCTCACAGGCACGCTTGGTGGGGACTAGAGAGCGGGCCTTCTCGGTGGTGGCCCCCCGGCTATGGAACGCCCTCCCTGCCGAAATTAGACAGGCGCCTTCCCTCATGGCCTTCCGCAAGGGCCTGAAAACTTGGCTCTTTGAAAAGGCCTTCAATTAAGTGCTATGTTTTGGAATGACCACCGGAATGGATTATGACTATGAGACCGATTATGACCCAAACAAGACGAAGCGGATTTTTAGTTAAGTAGTTGTATGTTAGTAAGATGTTGTGTTATGGACCTGATTACTGTAACTGTCGTCTGTATGTTCTATGTTTTGTACACCGCCACGAGTCGCCTTCGGGCTGAGAGTGGCGGTCAATAAGTGCAAATAATAAATAAATAAATAAATAAATAATTGTGCTCAGGTGGGATTTTGATCAGAGCAAAATCCCATTTTGTAATACGACACCCAGAATTTCCCAGCCAGCAAGATAAACAACATTTTCCGAGTTCTTTTTTTGACATCTTGCATGAACCCAACATGAAAGCTGACACGGTCATGATATACTGACCCAGATTTGTAGACTGACTGATTCATCATGAACCCAACATGAAAGCTGACACGGTCATGATATACTGACCCAGATTTGTAGACTGACTGATTCATCAACTGACTGGTTATTGGTTGCATTCACACTTGAGACGTATGTACAAGTTTTTGAAAAAAAAATCCCACGTTTTAATTGTTCCGGAGAGGAGTCTGGTGGAATCGGAATATGCACGTATATGGCATCTCAACATGGAAATGTGCTTATTGGATTACAGAGACAAATACATCCTGGAGTTAGTGCTTTAGAGGTTCTTTGCCAAACCACAAGGAAGTGGCTTGGCTTGATAGCATGCAATCAGCTCTCTATTGGTTTACTGTAAAACAAGCATTCCCATTTTCCGCTGTCAAATGTTCAAGGCTGAGATTTATTTTCGGATATAGTTTAATCTATTCTATGCAATGTCGCACTCTTCTTGAACCCAACTTTCCCAGGTTTTTTCACCTTGATTCTTTCCCACATATTTCTTCATTCTGACTTCTGTTATTCCCAGCAACTGCCCGAATGCCTTTCCTTGTTTTGAATGGCATCCCTCTCCATTACTCTGCTTTGCTGGCAAATACCTATATTCCAGACACAGCAGGAGAAATAAATACCTGGCTGATTATTACGTAGATATCGGGCTGTGTGGAAGGGCCCTTAGACTTTTTGTTACTACATACAATCTTTGGCAATTCAACTTTTTGTAAAAGGCTTAGAATGCTAAATAAACTCTAATGGCAGTTTCCACAACACCATTAGTTATTCTGACTATACAACAACCCTATGAGATAGATTCTGGCTGAGAAATAATGACTTGCCTTAGACCAACTGTATCGTAATCCCATACCCAATGTCAGGCAGGAAACCCCACTGGAAAATGACTTCATTGGGTCATATTCCAGATGCATTATCTCCTGGCGTTATCACCCTCCAAAAAATTGGGTGCCCTAACTAATTTGTGAACATGTTGCGGCTCCTCCATGATGACATGATGGCAACAGTCTTGGACAGAAATGGCTATAGTGACCCATTTAAGGTGGAATCAGGTGTCAAACAGCAATATGTTATTGCCCCAACCTTATTTTCCATCTTCATCGCTATGATACTTCATCTTGTTGATGGGAAGCTTCCCACCAGAGTGGAAATCATCTATTGGACAGATGGCAAGCTATGTAACCTCAGCAGACTGAAAGCCAAAACCAAGGTTACAACAACATCTGTTACAGAACTCCAATATGCTGATGACAACGTCATCTGTGCGCATTCAGAAGAAGACCTACAAGCCACTCTAAACGCTTTCGCAGAAGCATATGAGAAGCTTGGTCTGTTATTGAACATAGAGAAAACCAAAGTGCTCTTCCAGCAGTCACCAGCCAACCCCTCTCCAATGCCAGAAATACAGCTTAATGGTGTAACATTAGAAAATGTTGACCATTTCCGCTACCTTGGCAGCCACCTCTCTACCAAAGTCAACATTGACACTGAAATACAACACCGCCTGAGCTCTGCGAGTGCAGCATTTTTCCAAATGAAGCACAGACTGTTTGAGGACCAGGACATCCGTAGGGATACCAAGGTGCTTGTTTACAAAGCTATTGTCCTCCCAACCCTGCTATATGTCTGCGAGACGTGGACTGTCTACAGACGTCACATGCAACTCCTGGAATGATTCCATCAGAAGTGCCTCCGAAAAATCCTGCAAATCTCTTGGGAAGACAGGCAGACAAATGTCAGCATGCTGGAAGAAGCAAAGACCACCAGCATTGAAGCGATGGTCCTCTGCCATCAACTCCGCTGGACCGGCCACGTTGTCCGGATGCCCGACCACCGTCTCCCAAAGCAGTTGCTCTATTCCGAACTCAAGAATGGAAAACGGAATGTTGGTGGACAGGAAAAGAGATTTAAAGATGGGCTCAAAGCCAACCTTAAAAACTCTGGCATAGACACTGAGAACTTGGAAGCCCTGGCCCTTGAGCACTCCAGTTGGAGGTCAGCTGTAACCAGCAGTGCTGTAGAATTTGAAGAGGCACAAATGGAGAGTGAAAGAGAGAAACGTACCATGAGGAAGGTGCATCAAGCCAACCCCGACTGGGACTGCCTTCCCCCTGGAAGCCGATGCCCTCACTGCGGGAGAAGATGTAGATCAAGAAAAGGGCTCCACAGTCACCTACAGACCCACTGCCAGGATACTACACTTGGAGGACCATCATCCTCAGACTACGAGGGATCACCTAAGTAAGTAAGTAAGTAAGTAAGATGCCCTCACTGTGGAAGAAGATGCAGATCAAGAAAAGGGCTCCACAGTCATCTACGGACCCACCGCCAGGATACTACACTTGGAGACCATCATCCTTGGACTACGAGGGATCGCCTAGGCACGTGGGGTCCATGTATCTGTGGAAAGTCCAGGGTGGGAGAAAGAGCTCTTGAATGTTTCGATGGGCCAACTTTATTAGCATTGAATGGCCTTGCAGCTTCGAAGCCTGGCTGATTGCTGCCTGGGGGATCCGCTTAAGCGGCTGAGGGGGAAAAGGAAGGGACCTGACGCTGTTAGGAACTGTTGGGAGTCCAAAACACCTGGAGGGCCAAAGTTTGCCCATGCCTGCCTTATACACATAGCTTGGAAGCAATTTTATACAATGCATGAAATAATTTTGTGCCTGAAACAAAGCCTTTCTGCACTGAACCATCAGAGGTCAAAGGTTTCACTACCTCAGCCATCTGCGTGGGCAATTTTGGAGTATTTCAGATTTCTGAATAAGAGATGATCTCTACCTGTATTTGGAGCAACAAGAGCACTAGCAGGCTGCATCTTGCATTAAGTACAAGCCATCAACTAGAATCCGTCATGGGAACGTAAGTATTGCAACAATTACACAGCTACCCATTGGAGAATAGTGCTATTAAGGATAACAGTAAATTAAAGCTGTGAATGCATCCTTGAGGGCAAAATGGGACATGGAAATACACAGCTCACTGAATAAAATGATGTTTCCTTAAAGAGCTGTCTAAGGGTTTTTACTCCCCACCTTTCCACAAAGAATGACGCTTCCCACATATTCGGCACTTGAGCGTCATCAAAAAGCCTTTTTCTTCCCATGCTCGCATTATTAACACACTCTACTGTACAAACACTTCAGTCTTGCTCAGAGCTCGGAATGCCACTTGTCACAGAATTATAGAATCATGGAGTTGGGAGAGACCCCAAAGGCTATCCAGTCCATCCCCATTCTTCTATGCAGGAACACTCAATCCAAGCTCTGTTGACAGATGGCCACTCCAAGGAGGCAGCGCATTCCACTCTGAACAGCTCTCATCTTTCCACCTAATGTTTAGGTGGAATCTCTTTCCCTGAAGTTTGAATCCATTGCTTTCTAGAGCAGCCAAAAATGAAGTTTGCCCTCTCCAAAATGTGCTATCCTTCCAAATATTGAAACATGTCTCTCATATCCCCTATCAACCTACTCTTCTCCATGCTAAAGATCCCCAGATCACTAAGACACTGCTCACAAGGCTTCATGGTTTCCAGAGATTGGACCATTTCAATTGCCCTTCTCTGGACACGTTCCATCTTGTCCATATCCTTCTTGACCAGTATTTCTCAACCTTCCGAATGCCGCGACCCCTTAATTCAGTTCTTCATGTTGTGGTGACCCCCAAACATAAAATTATTTTTGTTGCTACTTCATAACGGTAATTTTGCTACAGTTATGAATCATAATGTAAATATCCGATATGCAGGGTGTATTTTCATTCACTTAACCAAATTTGGCACAAATACCCAATATACCCAACTAGTGGGATTTGGGGGAGACTGAATATTCCATATGCCCAAACATGAACACAGATGGAGTTTAAGGGAAATAGACCTTGACATTTGGGAGTTGTAGTTTCTGGGATTTATAGTTCACCTACAATCAAAGAACATTCTAAACTCCACCAACGATGGAATTGAACCAATCTTAGCACAATTGAATCTGTGCATGCGCAAGCCCTTTTAAAAAGATTTATCAATTGGTTTGAAAAAATACGAGTTATGGAGAAGGCTCTTGTCCAGTCTAAAAGAACTTCCACCTAAATCCATGGTTCTCAATCTTCCTAATGCCGCGACCCCTTAATACAGTTACTCATGTTGTGGTGACCCCCAACCATAAAGTTATTTCGTTGCTACTTCACAACCGTAATTTTGCTACTGTTATGAATCGTCATGTAAATATCTGATATGCAGGATGGATTTTCATTCACTGAATCAAATTTGGCACAAATACCTGATACCCCCAAATTTGAATACTGATGGGGTGGGGGGGGGGGTTAACTTTGTCATTTGGGAGTTGTAGTTGCTGGGATTTATAGCTCAATAACAATCAAAGAACATTCTGAACTCCAGCAATGATAGAATTGAACTGAAATTGGTACACAGAACTCCCATGATCAACAGAAAATACTGGATGGGTTTGGTGGATAACAATCTTGGGTTGTAGTTGTAGTTCACCTACATCCAAAGAGCACTGTAGACTGGACCAAAACTTGGATGGGTTTGGACCAAACTTGGCACGAATACTCAATATGCCCAAACGCGAACACTGGTGGAGTTTGGGAGAAATAGACCTTGACATTTGAGAGTTGTAGTTGCTGGGATTTATAGTTCACCTACAATCAAAGAGCATTCTGGACCCCACCAATGATAGAATTGGACCAAATATCACACAGCGAATCCCCATGTCTTGAAGGGACTTGCTGGCGTGAGATCTTCAGCCTTTTCTGCCAAAGGTGTTCCTAAGACCATCAGAAATATTTCTGATGGACTTTGGTGACCCCTCTGAAACCCCCTTGTGACCCACTCTCCTGTGGTCCCCACCCCAAAGTTGAGTAATGCTATTCTTGACAATTACTTTTAGAAGTAATTTGTTCCTGTTGCTCATTCTGTGGATGGCTATCTGCTTCTTTAGCACTGAAGCCCAAAGGAAGGAGTTAGCCGGATGCCACCAACCTTTGGGGAGGAAGCCGACCTGACCCCCAACATTCCCAACTGCTGGCCTGGGGTGGCATGTAATGTGCCTGGAAATGGGAATCATTGAAATAGCCCAGAGGCAGACTTTTAATAACTATATTAAATGCATATAATTAAATAGCAACATTTGTTAGCAAACATCTCCGCAGACAGACGCTGCAGCTGCCGAGCTCTGTCAAGTTCTGCCTGTTAAAGAGTGGGAGGCAATGCCGCTGCCACACATTCCTGGGCCGGGCAAGAGAATCGCTCCCCACAGTTCAATAGCATGACCAAAAGCCTGCTTGGAGCTGGATGTGAACAGGAGCCTTGGTTGCTGGCCCAACAACGCCGGACAGCCTCCAAATCTGCCATGAAACGAGCAGAAACCAGACAGGCTAGCAGTAGAGCCTCCAGAGAAAAATATTGCAATGTTTACAGCTTCCAAAGACAAAAGTCTGACTATTTGGAATCGGCTGCCTGAATTCACTGTAGACAATAAAACAATCTTTCCCAAGGATCTCCTTCCCATCCAGCCTTCTTGTTTGTTGTTTTAAAAATCTTTTCTGGAGTATGCATTATTGAGTTTTGAAAAATATTATTTCCAATGTTAATAATACATCATAATCTCAGTTGTCTGGAACTCAAGCAACCAGAACTCACAAGAAACCAGCAAAAAAGCAAAGAAATAATGCATACTGCTTTCACAAGCTGTTTTTATAATAAATATGTTACATTAAGTTGGGTTTTTTTATTTCTCTTGATTGTCTTTTAAACACTCTATTTCAATATTAGTATCGAGTCAATGCAGAGCTTATGGTATGGCATAACATGGCTATAGCATTGGATAGGCCTGTTTTTTAAGAGTAACTCTCATAAAGGTAAAGCTTGATATTAAAGCTAGTAATGTCCAGTTCTGGGCGGTGAGGTGGGGGAGGTTGCTGACCTCCATTTCTAAGCCGAAGAGCCGGCATTGTCCATAGACACCTCCAAGGTCATGAGGCTGGCATGACTGCATGGAGCGCCGTTACCTTCCCACTGAAGCAGTGCCAATTGATCTACTCACATTTGAATGTTTTCAAATTGCTAGGTTGGCAGAAGCTGGGGCTAACAGCAGGAGCTCACCCCTCTCCCTGGATTTGAACTGCCGACCTTTCGGTCAGCAAATTCAGCAGCTCAGCGGTTTAACCCGCTGCACCTCCAGGTAACCAGAAACCACATTTATCTGTCATCTAACATTCTTCATGTGTGCCTAGTTAACTGAAAGTCTACTTATTGCTTTTTGTTTTTTTCTAAGTAACTCTGAATATTGGGGGTGCCCGGCTTGAGAGCAGTATGTGTGAAAAAGATCTTGGAGTCCTCGTGGACAACAAGTTAAACATGAGCCAACAATGTGATGTGGCGGCAAAAAAAGCCAATGGGATTTTGGCCTGCATCAAGAGGAGCATAGTGTCTAGATCTAGGGAAGTAATTCTACCCCTCTATTCTGCTTTGGTTAGACCACACCTGGAATATTGTGTCCAATTCTGGGCACCACAATTCAAGAGAGATATTGACAAGCTGAATGTGTCCAGAGGAGAGCGACTAAAATGATAAAAGGTCTGGAGAACAAACCCTATGAGGAGCGGCTTAAGGAGCTGGGCATGTTTAGCCTGAAGAAGAGAAGGCTGAGAGAGATATGATAGCCATGTATAAATATGTGAGAGGAAGCCACAGGGAGGAGGGAGCAAGCTTGTTTTCTGCTTCCTTGGAGACTAGGATGCAGGAACAATGGCTTCAAACTACAAGAGAGGAGATTCCATCTGAACATGAGGAAGAACTTCCTGACTGTGAGAGCCGTTCAGCAGTGGAACTCTCTGCCCCAGAGTGTGGTGGAGGCTCCTTCTTTGGAAGCTTTTAAACAGAGGCTGGATGGCCATCTGTCAGGGGTGATTTAAATGCAATATTCCTGCTTCTTGGCAGGGGGTTGAACTGGATGGCCCATGAGGTCTCTTCCAACTCTTTGATTCTATGATTCTATGATTCTATGATTTAATGGAAAGGAAATCAGTAAACGCAAAAGGAAAAAAAAACAAAAGGTTTTCTTTTAGCTGATTATTTACTGGGTAAGAAGACAATGTGTTTAAATACTGTCCTGAGAGGATGTACAGCAAAATATAAAATGCACATCAAAACCCCATTTGAAACAATCCGACAATAAAGGTCGCAAAGTTCAAAAGTTAAATCACTATAAATCCATAGGAAACCAAACAGCTGCAGCACTGAGGTCCAAGATGATAGATTCCCAAAACAGGTGATTGCATTTGGCTCTCAAGTCTTTCTACTAAAGAGCCTGGGAATCTGTAAGATGAAGGGCCTCACAGTCAATGAGGTATAAACGCAGCGCTCAAATCAATCCTCAGCTCCAAGCACAATTAAATCATGCTACTTAAATGAAGTATGCAATTAAGGCTTGTATCTATTAAGGTAACAAACCAGCATGTTACACCTAGAGGGACAAAGCAATGGACAAAGGAACTTCTATGGTGGAGGAAACTCTAATTCTTTCACCTGTTTCCTGCTGACCAAAACAAAAGCAGCTAAATGCATTTTTTGGCCTTTGTATCCCCAATCAAGCTTCCTGTAGTTCTTTTGGGTTAGTGGTTTGAGTGTTGGACAACAACTCTGAACACCACGGTTTGATTTCCCACTCAACCATGGAAGCCCACTGAGAGTCACATGCCCTCAGCTCCAGAACACTCCATGATAGGATCCACCTCTCTAGTCAGAAACGATGTGAACACACACAAATCAGCAAACAGCAACTGGTCTTGAAGCCCTCTTATAGTGCCAAGGGTTATTAAATATGTATTGTCAAAGGCTTTCATGGCCGGAATCACTGAGTTGTTGTAGGTTTTTTGGGCTATATGGCCATGTTCTAGACATGCACATCCAATCACCTCTCAACAAAAGATTGCCCCAGGCACTGCCAGACCATCAAATGCTAATCAAGGTGGCCAGTTGAAACATTCACACCTAGCTCCAACAGACAAGAGTTATTTGCCCCACCCCGGTCATCCCAGATATATAAACCCACTTTCTTAGTTCCAATAGACCTCACTACCTCTGAGAATGCTTGCCACAGATGCAGGCGAAACGTCAGGAGAAAATGCCTTTAGAGCATGGCCATATAGCCCAAAAAAACCTACAACAACCCACTTATTAAATATGGTTTTCTGTGGGTGAGCAGATAGCGACTACTGGATGGCATATGTTCTGTATCAGAAACTTGAGTTGAAGTGGTTTACCCAATGCAATTTTCTGGATCAGCACCCCAAATAACCAAAGCGAATCTAAACTCAACCAAAAACTGATTCATAGAATCATAGAATCAAAGAGCTGGAAGAGACCTCATGGGCCATCCAGTCCAACCCCATTCTGCCAAGAAGCAGGAATATTGCATTCAAATTACCCCTGACAGATGGCCATCCAGCCTCTGTTTAAAAGCTTCCAAAGAAGGAGCCTCCACCACACTCCGGGGCAGAGAGTTCCACTGCTGAACGGCTCTCACAGTCAAGAAGTTCTTCCTCATGTTCAGATGGAATCTCCTCTCTTGTAGTTTGAAGCCATTGTCCTAATCTCCATGGAAGCAGTAAACTAGCTTGCTCCATCCTCCCTGTGGCTTCCTCTCACATATTTATACATGGCTATCATATCTCCTCTCTGCCTTCTCTTCTTCAGGCTAAACATGCCCAGCTCCTTAAGCCGCTCCTCATAGGGCTTGTTCTCCAGACCCTTGATCATTTTAGTCACCCTCCTCTGGACACATTCCAGCTTGTCAATATCTCTCTTGAATTGTGGTGCCCAGAATTGGACACAATATTCCAGGTGTGGTCTAACCAAAGCAGAATAGAGGGGTGGCATTACTTCCCTAGATCTAGACACTTAGTAACCCTTTTGGTACTATTGTTGGAGAGTGGTCCCTGGTCAAAGTGGTCTATGTTAAAAAAAAAAGAGAGAAAAGGTTGGGAACCACTACTTTATATCAAAATTGTGGTTTCAAAAAGTCTTACACCTTTTCTGCCAAAGCGAGCTGCTACGTCATCAAAGTCCTAGGATGCCATGATTCCATAACATTGAACTACAGCGGTTAAAGTGGTGTCAAATGACATTAATTCTACAGCATATATGTACCCCTTGTTACTACTCAATCTTGATCAGATATTCTCTGAGATGGGAAGAAGTTCCTAAGAGAGTTTAATAACTTTATCCAACGGAAGCCTTGCCTGAACCGCATCAGAACTCTGTTCAAGGACCAGAAACCCTCAACAATTTCTTGTTAACCTCCAAAGCCCTATCCATTACAGGAACGCCTCAAAAATTCTCTGATTCTTGGCCTGCAACCACAAAATAAATGAGAAGAATGAACAGCAACAACCTTCTTTTTCAAATAAGGAATTATTTTCTTTCTAAGACACAAAGGTCACTTTGTGTACTATGTGCAATCCTTTTGTCTGTAAAAGACAATAATGTGACCTTTGTCCTTTTCAAACATCTCTTTAGATGATCCACCACGGTGTCTACAGCAATGTGGACAGCTGGTCCTCAAAAGTAAATGAGGAGAGGGAAAGAGAAAAGTGGGGGACGAGAGTGGGTTAATTCTTAGCTTCTCAAAACTATATCCAAAAGTGAGGCTACACTGCATCTCACAAACGCTTGGTAATATAGGTGATTCATGTGGAACTCCTGGATAGAAATGTATACAATTGTAAAGACAGTGCATATGTGGGAAGTTGGTAGTAGAGTTGCACTGGATCTAGGGCAGGGGTCCTCAAACTAAGGCCCAGGGGTCGGATACGGCCCTCCAAGGTCATTTACCTGGCCCTCGCTCAGGGTCAACCTAAGTCTGAAATTACTTGAAAGCACACAACAACAACAATCCTATCTCATCAGCCAAAAGCAGGTCCACACTTCCCATTGAAATACGAATAAGTTTATATTTGTTAAAATTGTTCTTCATTTTAATTATTGTATTGTTTATAAGATATGTGTAGTGTGCATAGGAATTCATTCATGTTTTTTTTCACATTATAATCTGGCTCTCCCAACAGTTTGAGGGACTGTAACCTGGCCCTCTGTTTAAAAGGTTTGTGGACCCCTGATCGAGGGTGCCACAGATAGCACAGCGGGTTATACTGCCAGCTGCAGAAAATCTTGTCAACAGAAGACTGGCAGTTCAAGCCACGGATCAAGGTGAGCTCCCACCACCAGCCCTAGCTTCTGCTTACCTATCAGTTCAAAAACAGTAATGTGAGTAGATAAATAGGTACTGCTTTGGCTGGGAAGTAAAAGGCGTCCATGAAGGCATGCCGACAATTCAATCAGGAAGGCATCCATGGACAAAAGGCTCCTCGGCTTGGAAAAATTAAACAACTGCACCTCCCCATGGCCAGAGTCGAGCACAGCCTCCAGATGCTGGAAATGAAAAAGAGGGAAGCCTTGCCTCTGTCTATGTTCTGTCTGTCTTTGTTGTTAATTGTATAACGACACTGAATGTTTGCCATATATGTTCAGTAATCTGCTCTGAGTCCCTTTGGGGAGATACAGAATACAAATAAAGTATTATTATTATTATTATTATTATTATTATTATTATTATTATTACACTGAATAATTGACACCACTTTAATTGCCATGGCCGAACACAATGGAATTCTGGAACTTGTAGATTGGTGATGTAGCAGCACACTTTGTCAAAGAGGGCTAAAGTTCTTGCAAAACTACAACTCCAATGATTCTGTAGCATGGGGCCATAGCAGCCCAAGCGGTGTCAAACTGTATTTATTCTACAGTGTAGATACGAGGGGTATTTTTTAAGTAAGGTCCGTTTTGTTATAGACACTAGTAGTTCGCGCGCATACTGCAACGAGCGCATGCGTCGTGTACTGGCATGCCTCGGGAACAACTGTGCTCAGTTTCCGCTCTGTAGCTAACCTGTACGGTTCTGTTCTGTGCTTTAAAAATGTTTAAGACTATCAACTCACCCTCCACATGTGAGGTTCGCTCAGTGATACAGTTTTTGTCAGCAAAGAACCTGCCTGCTGCAGAAATTCATCGACAGATTTGTGAAGTGTACAGTGATACTGTTATGAGTGAAAGCAAAGTGCGTAAGTTGGTACGACAATTCAAAGATGGCCATGACAACGTCCATGATGAGGACCGCTCTTGTCGCCCTTCTTTGATTACAGGCGATTTGGTGGCTTCAGTTGAAGTGAGGATTCGGGAAGAGGGTATTTTAAAATTGGTTCAGAGGTATGATAAATGTTTGAACAAACTTGGCAACTATGTCGAAAAATAGAGTAAAGTATGTACTTTCTGAAAATAAATTTACTTTTTTGAAATAAACTTTCATTGTGTACTTATGTTCAAACGGACCTTACTTAAAAAATACCCCTTGCATATTCCCTTAAAGAAAACATTTCAATCAAATCCATGAATATTACAATCTGCAAAATTCAGGAACAAAGCCAACTGTAATTAAATGAAACAGGGTGTTTAATGGGGTGATGATGAAATACCAAATGCTGAGAAAAATGATGAAAGAAGCACTGACAAGTAAGTAACATGACTTCCTCATTAACCTATGCACATATAAACAAAAGTTTCTATCTCCAACAGGAAGCAATAAATATTCTTGTATAGATCAAATCCATGTACAAGGTCAGGGCAGATTTTGGGCCAAAAACTAAAATGTGTAGGCTTCACACATGAATATATAGGTTGCTGGATAGGGTTTCAGTGTCAACACAGCAGAGGATGGAGTTGAAATTTCTCCCTTTGTAATGGTGTAGTTGTTACAAAATAATATGCTATTAAACTATATTTTAAAGGCAACTATGGAAAAGCATAGGAATGATTCTGCAGCACACTCATCTAATCTCTGAGTAGTTATATGTGCAAACAATCTTGACGCCTTAGTATACCACAAGTAAGCATGAGTCCATTGTGAAGTGCAGTATTAAAAAAAATCAAAAATCAAAGGTGTTGCACACCTTCAAGTCATTTCTGACATATGGCAACAGGAAGGCGAACCTATTGTGGGGTAGAGTCTGCCGTTGCCACCTTCTCAAGCAGAGAAGAGTATGACTTTCACAAGGCCATGCGGTAGATTTGTATGGCCAAGCAAGAATTCCAAAATTGTTCACCTAGTCCAACACGCAAACCGCTATACCATAGTGGCTGTGTAAATACAATTCAAACCTGCAGTAAAAGAAGCATAGCATCTAGATGAACAAAGTTACAGTGCAGCTCTTTTCTGCTCTGGTGAGACCTCAACTGGAATCCTGTGTCCTGTTCTGGGCACCAAAACTCTTGACAAGCTGGACGGTGTCTAGAGAAGGATCACAACGGAACAATGGGTTGGATACCAAACTTTATGTGGAATGATTTAGGGAATATGTTTAGATGAGTAGAGTGAAGGATGACTTGATAGCCATCCTTAAACATTTGATGGGATGTCATGTAGAAGATGGAACGATCTTGTTCGGTGCTGCCCCAAAGACTAGAACATGAGCCAGTGGGTTCAAAGGACAAGAGAAGAGGCTGAATTGGGAAGATTCCCCACTATTAAAGATTACTTATTTCACATGCTAGTAAAGTAATGCTCAAGATCCTGCAAGGAAGACTCCAGCAATACATGGAGAGAGAGTTGCCAGATGTCCAAGCTGGGTTTAGAAAAGGCAGAGGAATGAGAGACCACATTGCCAATATATGCTGGATAATGGAGAAAGGCAGGGAGTTTCAGAAAAACATCTATTTCTGTTTTATTGACTATTCTAAAGCCTTTGACTGTGTGGATCATAATAAATTGTGGCAAGTTCTTGGTGGGATGGGCATACCAAGCCACCTTGTCTCTCTCCTGAGAAATCTATATAAGGACCAAGTAGCAACAGTAGGAACTGACCATGGAACAACAGACTGGTTCAAGATTGGAAAAGGCGTATGGCAGGGTGGTATACTCTCACCCAACCTATTCAACTTGTATGCAGAACACATCATGCGATGTGCGGGGCTTGATGAATGCAAGGCTAGGGTTAAAATTGCTGAAAGAAACATTAACAACCTTAGATATGCAGATGATACCACTTTGATGGCCGAAAGCGAGGATGAGCTGAGGAGCCTTCTAATCAAGGTGAAAGAAGGAAGTGCAAAAGCTGGGTTGCAATTAAACATTAAAAAAACCAAGATTATGGCAACCAGACTGATTGATAACTGGCAAACAGAAGTAGAAAACATGGAGGCAGCGACAGATTTTGTATTTCTAGGCGCAAAGATGACTGCAGATGCGGACTGCGGCCAGGAAATCAGAAAATGCTTACTTCTTGGGAGGAGAGCAATGACCAATCTCGATAAAATAGTGAAAAGTAGAGACATCACACTGGCAACGAAAATAAGCATAGTAAAAGCAATGGTATTCCCCATAGTCACCTACGGATGTGAGAGCAGGACCATAGGGAAGGCTGAGCGAAGGAAGAGAGATGCTTTTGACCTGTGGTGTTGGAGGAAAGTTCTGAGAGTGCCTTGGATCGTGAGAAGATGCAACCAGTCCATATTTCAAGAAATAAAGCCCGACTGCTCATTGGAAGGAAGGATAGTAGAGGCCAAGATGAAGTACTTTGGCCACATCACGAGAAGAAAGGAAAGCTTAGTGAAGACAATGATGCTGGGGGAAATAGAAGGAAAAAGGAAGAGGGGCCGACCAAGGGCAAGATGGATAGATGGTATCCTTGAAGTGACTGGCTTGACTCTGAAGGAGCTGGGGGTGGTGACAGCCAACAGGGAGCTCTGGCATGGGCTGGTCCATGAGGTCACAAAGAGACGGAAGCAACTGAATGAATAAACAACAAAAGATTGCAAATGTTGGACTCTTCTTTAAACAAAAATTAGATGGGTGTATTTCAGGAGTGCTGCAATTGCGCATTCCTGAATAGGAGGGTGTTGAATAGATGACCTTTTCAACTTTAAGTTTCTATGATGGTGTATTTCTCTTCAACAGAGAGACAGCAGGGACTATAGAAAGCAACAAAGCATATGACATGTTGTGCTTATAGACCCAATTCTCCCATGAGTACTTTGTGCTAGAAAGGAATAGAACATCTTTTTTTACTGCTAGTTGCAGAGCTGAAACATATAATATCAAAAGTCGTCTTTGTTAACAAACTCCAATTTACTCCTGTACCATTGAATTCTGGATTTGGAACACATCTCTGAATGGCTTGCCTGAGCATAGTTCAACACAGCTATGATTTCAACATCTTGTCGACTTTCAAAAATAAACGATCAATGGAAAATTTGATACTGTCTGGACAATCAAACTGCTCAGTGCAGTGTACCTTAAATATATGCAGTTCTGTGCCAAATCTCTATAGGATGGTATAAAGTTAGAGACACAATGATACTGCCAATGTATATTTTACTATCTGACAGCTAGGTTCCAATATTAAATCAATCAACTCACAACAGGTTCATCTACACTGTAGAATTAATGCAGTTTGACCCCACTTTATCATACAAAGGTTGCCTGGCACAACCTGGGGATCACAACCAGACACAGTGAAGACATCTGCCCTTGCGCATTGCTACTCTGCTGCCGAATATGCATGCCCAGTGTGCAATACAACTCACAGGAAGTCTACACCCTACACCACTGGAGAAATTATACTGTTTAGTTGCACCAACTGACATCTGTCAGGAAGTAGCAGCCTGTAATGAAAGGACCAAAGCATTGACATCTCCAGCCCATCCTCTGTTCAGATATCAGCCAGCAAACCATTGCCTTAAATCAAGAAACAGAGTTACTCGCAGAGATACTCGCAGGAAGCAAGAGTCCAAAAGTGGCAGGCTAAAACCCAGAACCTCAATCAGTGGCTGACACCAGATGAGGAACTCCCTCCTGAGCACACAGAAGACTGGGTGACTTGGAAGGCACTGAACAGACTGTGTTCTGGCACCACAAGATGCAGAGCTAACCTTAAAAAATGGGGTCATGAAGTGGAGTCCACAATATGCGAGTGCGGAAAAGAGCAACCACAGACCACCTACTCCAATGCAGTCTGAGCCCTGCCACATGCACAATGAAGGACCTTCTCACAGTGACACCAGAGGCACTCCAAGTGGCCAGTTTGTGGTCAAAGGACATTTAGCATAATGCCAAGTTTTTAGACTTTGTGGTTTTTCTATACATCATAACTGCATTCTCAATTCACTTCTTACACGATAAATAACCCCACTTTAACTTCCAGGGTTCAATGCTATGGAATAATGGGAGTTGTAGTTTGGTGAGGCACATACTCTTTGGCAGAGAGGGCTAAAGACCTTGTAAAACTACAACTCTCTATGACAGTCAAAGTGAGGCCAAACTGCATTAATACTACAGTGTAGATGCATGCAACTTCTTATAATGCAACTATATATGGAAGTTGCTCCAAGTAGCCTGTTAGAGTAAACCAACTCTTAGTGAACAGCTTACACTCTCCTAGTTTTAGCAACCAGGTTTTTTTGCAAATAGGAGTGGCGCCATGGGAAAAAATGGACAGCTCTACATGGTGTGTTTCTGTTTGCTTCTAAGGGCATCAGGTGAGTCTCGAGAGACATTCAAAGAAGTCAAGAGACTTTTTCTATGCCTCCCTCCATGCAAAGTGTGTGTGAATGTGTAGCTGACAAGTGCTGTGGCAGCTGAACAAGTGGCATTTAAAGTAAAGAAAAAAAAGAAAGGCAAGGGGAGGGGAGGGGAGGGAAGATATACATACAGCAAAGGGAAGCCGATGCCCAGCATGGCACAGCTGCCCAAATAGCCCTTGTGAGAGTTCCAGGCATAATTGGAGCCGAGGAGGAGGCCAGGGGAGATCCACTGACAGCAACAAGCACACACTTTATTTCAAGTCAATTAGCTACAGATCAATTAGAGAAGAACTAAAATAGAAAAACCCCAAAGGCTAAGAAAGATGAAAAAAATCTCAGGCTTCTGGGAGAAAAGGGCTTTTAATAATATGTTGTATTATGTGCTTTTCTGGCGTTCAATAATACATATATTGAATTTTTTTCATTCTTTTGCTAGTTTAATTACTGTTAAACTCCTGTGCATTATTACTGATGCGAACTTCAGTCTGTATCTGTTTATAATTCTGTAAGTTGCCTTGAGAGATAGTAGAAGACCTTGAAACAGGGATGGGAATTGATTGACCCTCCAGGTGTTGCTGGACTACCGCTCCCAGCATTCCTAAATATTTGCCATACTGGGGCTGCTGGGAGTTGTAGTTGAACAACATCCAAATGAGAAACAATCGACCTTCCAAATCTGCAGATTTGATTATTTGCAGATTTGGTTCAAAAGTTCAGATTTAGGTCCTCCAATGCAACTTTATGATCAACTTCTGCCATAAATTGATCATAATCCCATCCTGGAGAACCTAGAGACAACTCTCAAGGACAGTGTTTCTCAACCTTCCTAATGCCATGACCCCTTAATACAGTTCTTCATGTTGTGGTGACCCCCAACCATAACATTATTTTCGTTGCTGCTTCATAACTGTAATTTTGCTACTGTTATGTATCATCATGTAAATATCTGATCTGCAAGATATATTTTCATTCATTGGACCACATTTGGCATAAACACTCAAAATGCCAAAATGTGGTCACTGGTGGAGTTTGGGGAAAACAGACCATCACATTTGGGAGTTGTTGTTGCTGGGATTTATTGTTGACTTATAATCAAAGAGCATTCTGAACTCCACCAATCACCAATGACGGAATTGAACCAGACTTGGCACATAGAACTCCCATTAACAACAGAAAATACTGGAAGGTTTGGTGGGCATTGATTTTGAGTTTTGGAGTTGTAGTTCACCTACATCCAGAGGGCACTGTGGACTCAAACAATGATAGATTTGGACCAAACTTGGCACAAATACTCAATATGCCTAAATGTAAACACTGGTGGAGTTTGGAGAAAATAGACCTTGACATTTGAGAGTTATACTTGTTATAGTTCACCTGTAGGTAATCAAAGAACATTCTGAACCAACGATAGAATTGGGCCAAACTTCCCACACAGAACCCCCATGTCTTGAAGGGACTCACTGGCATGAGCCTCCCTCCAGCCTCACACACTCTCCCTCTCCTGCACATGTGCACCATACTGCCATGCGCTGAGCAAGCCTGCTCTCCCCTCCTCACTTGGTCTCAGTAACACCCCCTCCCCTTGGCTGAGAGACTGGCCAACCACAGAGATGAGCGCTTTTGGTGGGAGGATTCGCCATCTGTTTCCAAAAAGGAAGAGAAGGACAGGAGGAGAGATCTTCATCCTTCTCTGCCAAAGGGGTTAAGAAGACCATCAGAAATATATGGGTTTTTATAGACTTTGGCGACCCCTCTGAAACGCCCTTGCAACACCCCCTCCCTGGGGTACCACCCCCCAGGTTGAGAAACGCTGCTCTAGGGAATTGTAGGTTTTACAGTTATGATGTCAACCATAAAGTTGTGCTGGAGAACTCAAGACAGTTCTCAAATGAGTTAGAAATAAAAGGAATCTTTCATTCCATGTTTTACTCTTATGTGGTTCCTGTGCCACTAAACCAGGCATGGGCAAACTTGGGTCCTCCAGGTGTTTTGGAGTCCAACTCCCACAATTCCTAACAGCCTCAGGCCCCTTCCTTTTCCCCCCTCAGCCACTTAAGGAAGGGGCCCGAGGCTGTTAGGAATTGTGGGAGTTGGACTCCAAAACACCTGGAGGGCCCAAGTTTGCCCATGCTTGTGCTAACCCAAATGAATGCGGAGGGCTGGATGTTGCAGCAAACTCAACCTTAAAAGCTAATAGAAAAAGAGAGTATGTATACCCATAAAATGTCAGCTGAAATTAAAGAGTAGGAAAAGCACAAATGAGCAAAGTTGTTATATCCTAATTTCATATGTCTCCATTGTAGACAGATAGCAAGTGGCAGGAATTTAAACACATATCAGCCAAATTTTACAGCACTCAGATGATGACTTGAGAGGTGTCTATCAGACGGAGAGGAGAAAAGAAGGAAGGCTGACACTCTGTCAGAGCACAGGATTTCCCCCTTCCTTCTGGAGCCGAGCATCTCTCCCACAGAAAGACTGAAAGGCCTGCAATTACCCTGACAGTGTTTCTAAAGCGAGCAAGAATTTGGGGGCTGAAATATAGGGTTTCTTTCTCCTTTGTAAATAGGGGGGAAAAATCCTGTATCTATGTTTAAAGTCTGAGCACAGAACATATTTGAGATGAGACATTTTGCAACTGTTTTTGGCATCTCTTCATTGCAACCAGCAAACTTGGATACACAAGGAGAAAATGTTGCATTTTATGGTGAACATTTACAATCAGAAACTAGAAAGTTATTCTTTTCGGCACTGCAAACGTCTCCACCTGTGAGGTGCTAAAAAAAAGAACACATTCTTAAAACCCAGTCAGTTTCTATTGTTGTGTTTATATTGTAGGAACTTGGGCAAAGGGCAACCATCCAAATGTTGGTCAACAACTTCCATCAAACTTAACAAGGAAAGGCAATGAGGAGGAATGCTATGAAAAGCTGAAGAGTACTGACAACTTATTGCTGTGTGCCTTCAAGTCATTCTCACCTGAAGGAAACTCTAAGACTACCTTATTATGGGGTTTTCTGGGGCTGAAAGTGTGTGCTTCACCCAAGGTCCATAGGGAATCAAACCCTGGTAAACAGAGTCATAGTCCAATTTCCCAAATCAGATACGGAAAAGAAGCATACATGTGGTTGGCAGGTATTGTGATGGTTCTAGATTGGATAGCTACAATATAAGAACTTGGGGTTCCAATTCGATATAGTTTATTGCTTCTCAAACTTTAGTCTTCTTGGTATTTTGGGCTGTAACTCTTAGAGGTGTCACAGAACCTGAAGTTCAAACCATCTGAGGAAACAAAGACTAAGAGCCATTGGTCTGTTTATCAAGCTGTAGTCTTAGAAATTTTGGACTGCAACACTCTGAGGTGTCACAGAACCAGAAATTCAAACCATCTGAGGAAACAAAGGCTAAGAGCCATTGGTCCATTTCTCAACCTTAGTCTTCTAGGTATTTTGGACTACAACTCTCAGAGGTGCCACAGAACCTGAAGTTCAAACCATCTGAGGAAACAAAAACTGAGCCATTGGTCCGCTTATCAAACTTTAGTCTTTTAGGTATTTTGGACTACAACTCTTAGAGGTGCCACAAAACCTGAAGTTCAAACCATCTGAGGAAGCAAAGACTAAGAGCCATTGGTCACTAGCCAACATAATAGTACAATCCAGTCAGAGAACATAAAATTCCATCGCTTTCTTCAGATTGGTTATGCAAACAATGCACTCTTTATGTTCGGATTTGGGCACATCCGTTCCTACCCCTGGCCTTGCTATGATGTTGATTTTGCTCACCATGGTGCTAATCTCTAGGATGGTTTCCCATATTCATCTTTCCAACCACACTGAATCAGAAGTTCCTGGAAATATCACTGGCATAGAATCATAGAATCGCAGAGTTGGAAGAGACCTCGCGGGCCATCCAGTCCAACCCCCTGCCAACAACAGCTGGACTCATATGGTTTGCAAAACTTACAGCTTACAGCCAGATCTAAAAGAGCTATTAAACAGACACCATAGAGATAAAAGAAGTCTACTCTCCACTTTGGGAACCAACTCAAAGTAGAATCCTTTAGATGTCTACTCAGAAGTAGATCTTACGTCGTTTGATGGGTCTTACTCCAGCTTAAGCTTCTTTGGGCTTCATGTATATCGTATGATGAACATATGCATGATGAATGTATCGCAGGCTTCATGTGTATCATAAAGCAAAATCTATCTTCAAGCCTTGAAATAATTCTGAAACATTGCTGCAATCTTGACAAAAGAGCTTTAGGCTACATAATGATTAATATATGATGTGTCAATTCAAAAGCAAGCTCAACGTAAGGTGCACCTACATTGTGGATGTAATGAGTTTGACACCTCTTTAACAATCATGGCTCAATGCTCCCCCCCCCCCCCGATAACTCGACCCCAAGATTCAAAACACCACATTGTTTCCACTACTTAGAGATGGAAATAGTACATGATACGTAACAGTAGAAATAAACATCCAATATAAGAAATGGAAGAAAAGAAGATTAACCCTTTCTCGAAAATGTAAGAAAGTAAAATAGTAGAAAGCGTACTTAATTAAGGGGGGAGAAACGGGGGAGACAATCTAGTTTAAGAAAGATATGTATAGGCGCCAATTCAATGTTATGCACGAATATCTTGTTTCGTCTAGTGTTATTTTGTCTGTCTTGTTTGTCACTCACACATGTACTTTGTTAAATGTTTATTATATGTTTATTATCAATATAAAACCAATAAAACAAATTTAAAAAAAAAAAACAATCATGGCTCAATGCTATGAGATCCTGGGAGTTGTAGTTTGGTTGGCGCCAGCACTCTTTGGTAGGAAAAGCTAAAGACCTTGTGATTCCAAGACTCCATAGCTGGGATCCTCAAAATTTTTAAACAGAGGGCCAGGTCATAGTCCCTCAAACTGCTGGAGGGCCAGATTATAATTTGGGGGGAAAAATGAATTAATTCCTATGCACACAGCACATATCATATTTATAGCAAAACAAAACTTTAAACCAATACAATAATTAAAACGAAGAACATAAACTTATTAATATTTCAATGGGAAGTGTTGACCTGCTTTTGGCTGATGAGATAGGATTGTTGTTGTTGTTGTTGTGTGCTTTCAAGTCATTTCAGACTTAGGTTGACCCTGAGCGAGGGCCAGATAAATGACCTTGGAGGGCCATATCCAGCCCCCGCGCCTTAGTTTGAGGACCCCTGCTCCATAGCACTGAGCCATAGCATGGTAAAAGTGGTGCCAAACTGCATTAATTCTTTGGTGCAGATGCACCTCAAGAACGGCATAGCAGAATTCTATTCTGAATCAACTGTCTTGCAAATCAATGTGTTTAACATCAAGCTGCTGGAAGACTTGAATTTCAAGACAGAGAATGAATCAGGCACAATCCTGAGCAGGAGTTGCTCTGAAATAATGCTTTCGTTTAATTATTAAGACCCTGGCAGGCAAACAGTAGATAGATCCCAATGGGCAAAGAACAGCTGTGAGCTCTAACAGAAAGTCATTCACGTTCCAATCTTGGAACTCTGAAATTCTATCAACAATAGCTGTAAAATGACTCTGGTGCAGCTCAGAGTTTTCAACTAGCTTTCATATTTAGGAGTGCTATTTTTAGCTAACTTTGGTTTGTCAAAGGCTTGCTTTGAAGAGTTTCGTTGGAAGCCCTCTGCAGATAAATAAGGGAACGGTTCTATCTTGCTTTTAAAGTGTATATAAACTGTTCAATCTTATTTCCGCACAATCATTGGTTTGTTTCATCTGATCCGTATTTGTAAACACATGCTTGCACACAACCCATTGCAGAAAGCAAATGATCACATCCAGGCAGTAATGCTTTGTGTCTAGGAGTGAAACATCTTAAACAAAGCAGGACTTACTTCTGGGTAGGACAACATAGAAATGAATAACCCATCTTTTAAGAGAGTCATGGGCAAACTTGGGCCTTCCAGGTGTTTGGGACTTCAACTCCCAGCATTCCTAACAGCCTCAGGTTCCTTCCTTTTCCCCCTCAGCCATTTGGTGGGTTATATGGCTGTGTGGAAGGGCTCTTGGGCAAAGAATATTCACATGAATTTTCACAATGCACTATTTTAAAACAAGTTTACTACAGTTCAACCAATGCAGCTCCTGTATGAAAGGAGCACTAGATACTCCTCATCCTCTGCCCAGCATTAGCATGGGGAGGGTTGTGAAGGAGGAATGGAGAAAAACATTCACTATCCGGTTGCAGCAGCATTCCTCCAGGAAGTAATGGAATAAACAAAGCCTGAACTAGGAAGTAGAAGGCTTCCACTTCAGCTGTGTGTGCCTAATTACAATAGACAAGGTAAAAAGCAGCTGACTCCAGACCCCCACAATGAGCATGTGTGAACATCAAAAAACAGAGAAGGGAAAAGTAGTTGAGCAACTTCTGCAGGAGCCTCTGGTGGCACAATGGGTTAAACCATTGTGCTGGCAGTCTGCTGACCAACAGGTTGGCAATCCGGGGAGTGGGATGAGCTCCCGTCTGTCAGCTCTAGCTTCCCATGTGGGGACATGAGAGAAGCCTCCCACATGATGGTAAAACATTCAACATCTGAGAGTCCCCTGGGCAACGACCTTGCGGATGGCCAATTCTCTCACACCAGAAGCAACTTGCAGTTTTTCAAGTTACTCCTGACATGAAAAAAAAAGCCCAACTTCTGCAGTATTGTACCAGCATGTTGGGGGTCTCCCATCCAAACACTAAACACATATGACCCTGCTTAGCTTCCAAGATCAGAAGGTTTGGATGTCTTAAATATATGTAAGGTAAAGGTAAAGGTCCCTTGACATTAAGTCCAGTCATGTCTGACTCTGGGGCGTGGTGCTTATCTCCATTTCTAAGCTGAAGAGCTGGCGTTGTCTGTAGACACCTCCAAGGTCATGTAGCCGGCATGACTGCATGAAGCGCCATTACCTTCCCGCCAGAGCGGTACCTATTGATCTACTCACATTTGCATGTTTTTGAACTGCTAGGTTGGCAGAAGCTAGAGATAATAGCAGAAGCTGTAGCCTCTATGAAACCCCCCTTCCTACGCAACTATTAGGGAACCAATGCAGTGTAGTGGCTTCAGTGTTGAACTGCGATGCTGGAGACCATGGTATGAATCTTCATTTGGCCATGGAAACCTAATGGGTGTCCATAGGCAAATCACACCCTCTCAGTCTCTAATGGAGGCAAAGACAACACCCCTCTGAAGAAATCTTGCCAAGGGTCTCCCTTGGGTCTCCATAACTCTGGAAGGGACCTGAAGGCACACAGCAACACACACCTAATAAGACAGAGGATCCCTGTCCTCTTCTCTCTCCTATGGCCACCCTAAGGCAAAAAAGCAAGTTGAACCAGTTGGAGCATTCTTTCCTGTCCAATCCAAGTTTTGTTTATTTTACCTCCCTCCGCCAAATGCATGCCTCAAAGGAAAAGGCCTAACATTAAGGAAATGCACTCAAGGCTAGAGCTCAAGTGGACTTCCTTAATGAAAGAGTAAGGCAACAGTAAATGACTGGGGAGGAAATTGCTTTCTCCCATTGCAACACACGGTCCTTCCTTGGGGAAGGTTTGGCAACACAGAAAGGCAAGGGAGCGAAGCATTCAGCCCTCCCAAAGGTCTTCAACTACAACTCCCAACACTGGCAATAATGACTAAGCCTAGTGAGAGATACAGTCCAACAATATCAAAGGGATCTGTGAACCGCACCTCCTCCAGAGTGAACTGAACCACCAAACCTTGGCTCTTCAGACATAATGGATATTGTAAAACAGACATCAGAAGAGTTGCAAGACTGAGAACAAGCCACGAGAGTCAAGACAAAGGTCCATCCAGAGGAAAAGTGTTCTTACCATACATCAAGGGAACCACTGACCACATAGGGAAGCTGATGAAGAAACACAACACACAAACTAAATAATCCAACAAATACTATGTTCAGCAAAACATAAGAGGAATCCCTTAACGACTGCAGGAGTCTACTGTATACCATGCAGCTGTGGACAAGTCTACATAGGGACCACCAAATGCAGCATTGCCCAGACACAAATCAAGGAACATGAAAGGCACTGCAGACTAATTCAACCAGAGAAGTCAGCTATAACAGAGCACCTCATGAACCAGCCTGGACATAGCATATTATTTGAGAACACAGAAATGCTGGACCACTCTCACAACCACCATGTCAGACTACACAGAGAAGCCATTGAAATCCACAAGCATGTGGACAGAAAGGAGGAAACTTAAGCAGCTGAGGGGGGAAAGGAAAGGGCCTGAGGCTGTTAGGAATTGTGGGAGTTGGAGTCCAAAACACCTTGAGGGCCCAAGTTTGCCCATGCCTGAAATAGGTATATAATTTACACTGAATGAACCTGAAAAAGATCACACCTTTTTTTGAAGTGAACCAAAAAAAAAAGGAAACCCAAACATCCCCATGGCTACCTATTCAATTCAATTAGATCGCTTTCATTAACTGCAGACACCCAGGCAAATGAGTGTTTGAAGGCATGGATTGTCTTAAATAAATAAACAGGATCTAAGATGTCTTAAGAAAGTCAGCTTGAGAAACACACGGAATGGAAATGGCACAAAGATACTGAGATGTTATTCGTGGATGTGAGCAATATCGTCTCTCTAGGAAGCTCTAGGTCTTCCAAATGTGATTCATTGATCAACTTCCACTGGTATTCCCCCATCCTCCAGTAGCTGTGCCCACAGTAATGCAGCAGTTAAACTTGCTGACCAAAGGGTTGGCGGTTCGAATCCAGGGAGTGGAGCTGTTAGCCCCAGCTTCTGCCAACGCAGCAGTTTGAAAACATGCAAATGTGAGTAGATCAATAGGTACCACTCCAGCGGGAAGGTAACAGCGCTCCATGCAGTCATGCCGGCCACATGATCTTGGAGGTGTCTACGGACAACGCCGGCTATTTGGCTTAGAAATGGAGATGAGAATTATTATTATTTATTATTTGGAGTGCTTCTACTCCGCCCTTCTCAACCCCCTAGGGGGGGATTCAGGATGGCTTACAAAAGGCACAATTCGATGCCCAAGAATTCACAAAATACAAAATACAATTTACAATTTAACATCAACAGTTATTACTAGTTAGAACAATCAAATCAATACAATAACAGCAATAAAATCATCTTGTCGTCAATGTTGGCCGATTTATAAATCCATAATCCATCCAGCATTGTCATTGTCCTTTCCTTTCAGCCCTCTGAGTCAGAAACGACTACACTTAATGTCAGGGGAACACCTTTACCTTTTCTTATTCTTCCATGTAAAAAATCCTATTTTTAGTCACATTACTTTCCATTTTACCAGGGTTCTTGTTTCCCTAACCCTTGTAAATATGGAGGGAACTATATAGCAGTGGTTCTCAACCTTTCTAATGCCTTCCTAATGCCAACCTTTAAAACTGTGGCATAGACACTGAGAACTGGGAAACCCTGGCCCTTGAGCGCTCCAGCTGGAGGTCAGCTGTGATCAACAGTGCTGTGGAGTTTAAAGAGGCATGAATGGAAGGTAAAAGAGAGAAACGTGCCAAGAGGAAGGCGTGTCAAGCCAATCCCAACCAGGACTGCTTTCCACCTGGAAACCAATGCCCTCACTGAAGATGCAGATCAAGAATTGGGCTCCACAGTCACCTACAGACCCACCGACAGAACACTGACCTTGGAGGACCATCATCCTTGGAGTATGAGGGATCACCTAATGCCATGACCCCTTAATCAGTTCCTCGTGTTGTGGAGACCCCCAACTATAAAATTATTTTTGTTGCTACTGTTACGAATTGTAATGTAAATATCTGATATGTACTTTCATTCACTGGACCAAATTTGGCACAAAAACCCGATACACCCAAATTTGAATACTGGTGGGGTTGGGGGGGGATTTATTTTGTCATTTGGGAGTTGTAGTTGGTGGGATTTATAGTTCACCTACAATCAAAGAACATTCTGAACTCTAGCAACAATGGAATTGAACCAAATTTGCCATACAGAACTCCCATGACCAACAGAAAATACTGGAAGGGTTTGGTGGGAATTGACCTTGAGTTTGTGAGTTGTAGTTCACCTATATTCAGAGAGCACTGTGCACTCAAACAATGATATATCTGGACCAAACTCGGCACGGATACTCAATTTGCCCAAATGTGAACAATGGTGGAGTTTGGGGAAAATAGACTTTGACGTTTGGGAGTTGTAGTTTCTGGGATTTATAGTTCACCTACAATCAAAGAGCATTCTGAACCCCACCAACAATAGAATTCAGAAGAAGGAATTGGCAAAGCTAGCTATGAGCATTCTCTTCCTAAGAAAAACATAAAATGCATGGAATTATTATAAACCAGCATGCAACTTGGATGCCTTGTCAAAATGTGTATCTATCTCCCATATGAGATTGACTATAAGAATCATCTTCCAAGTCACTTCCATTTTCGCATGACTCTTTTTTCCAGTTCCAAGACTTTTTCATTTGCCCTGACATTTGAAACCTTGTTTTTGGACCTGTTTCATTCCCTGTTATGTTAACTTTAAAACTTTTGTTCATTGTGCCCTATGTTTAAACATGTTTATATTTTCAATTTTGGTGTGCATGCGAAACACTCGGAGAGCCCCCGGGGCTGATCAGCGTGACACTGATCTTCCAAACAAACTAATAAATAAATTAAATCCCCCCACTGCAAAAACTGCCAGAATCACTGAATCATTCATACGCTTCATGTCATTGCCTGCCCTTCTTGTTGACAAGGAGCAAAGGAAGGAATGGCCAAGAGGAAACCTCACCAAGGAAGGGACAGAGGAAGGAATGGGCCAACAGAAAATGGAAAATCCTAATAATTACATCTAATGAACTGAACTCTTAAACTCATCATAGCAAAAGACTGACATACTGCCTTTTAAAATACGGCAGGAACGGATGATGGGCACATCCTTGTCCCCCTTTAAAATTTGAATGGATTGAGGAAAGGAAATGAACATGCTTAATATTGTGTTGCTGAAGGTTTTCACGGCCAGAATCATTGGGTTGCTGAGAGTTTTCCAGACTGTATGGCCATGTTCCAGAAGCATTCTCTCCTGATGTTTCACCCACACCTATGGAGCCCCCGGTGGTGCAGTGGGTTAAACCCCTGTGCCGGCAGGACTGAAGACCGACAGGTCGCAGGTTCGAATCCGGAGAGTGGCGGATGAGCTCCCTCTATCAGCTCCAGCTCCTCATGCGGGGACATGAGAGAAGCCTCCCACAAGGATGATAAAAACATCAAATCATCCAGGCGTCCCCTGGGCAACATCCTTGCAGATGGCCAATTCTCTCACACCAGAAGCGACTTGCAGTTTCTCAAGTCACTCCTGACGCGACAAAAAAAAAACCCACACCTATGGCAGGCATCCTCAGAGGTTGTGAGGTCTGTTGGAAACTAGGCAAGTGATGTTTATATATCTGTGGAATGTCTAGGATGGGAGAAAATCTCTTGTCTGTTGGAGGCAAGTGTGAATGTTACAATTAGAACAAGACAGAAAACAATCAGGGCCAGCTAACACATTTCAACAAAAGATTCTCTCAAGGTGGTCAATTGCAACGTTCACACCTGCCTCAAACAGACAAGAGTTCTTTCTCCAACCCTGGACATTCCACAGATATGTAAACCTCCCTATCCTAGTTTCCTACAGACCTCTGAGGATGCCTGCCATAGATGTGGGTGAAACGTCAGGAGAGAATGCCCATGCAGCCCAGAAAACTAACATCAACCCAATGCTTAATATTCTCCTTATAGTCCAATTGGCCAATAACTTCTGCTGCCATTAACTTCCAAAGCCAAAAGAACACTTCCTTTGATTTCCACTGAACACTAAAGGGAAGCCAAAACTACGTCATAACAGCATAAAACACCATTATCAAAACCATGAAATTACTAATGAAGAATGAAATGTCATTATGAATCGTTTTGACAGTGATGTTTTATTATGTTATGAAAATGCACTGGTGCCTCTTGAGTGTAAACATGAATAATAAAAGCAAGAATAATACATTATTATTATTATTATTATTATTATTATTATTATTCCTTTGTATCCAAAGTGGTATTTAGGTTAAGGTTCCCATGAAAGTGGGGAAAGTGCAAATATACATGAAAATACTACTGTTTTTATTTGAATCATAGAATTATACAGTTGGAAGAGACCTTGTGGGCATCCAGTCCAACCCCATTCTGCCAAGAAGCAGGAAAATCACATTCAAAGCACCCCCAATAGATGGCCGTCCAGCCCCTGCTTAAAAGCATCCAAAGGAGCCTCTACCACACTCCAAGGCAGAGAGTTCCACTGCTGAACAGCTCTCACAGTCAAGAAGTTCATCCTAATGTTCAGGTGGAATCTCCTTTCCTGTAGTTTGAAGCCACTGTTCCGCATCCTAGTCTTCAGGGCAGCAGAAAACAAGCTTGCTTCCTCCTCCCTATGACTTCCCCTTATATATGTATACATGGTCCTCATCATGTCTCCTCTCATCTTTCTCTCTTCAGGCTAAACATGCCCAGCTCTTTAAGCCACTCCTCATAGGGTTTGTTCTCATTTGTGATCATTTTAGCCGCCTTCCTCCAGCACTTTTCTAGGCATTTCAAGTGGGAACTGACTATAAAACCATGACAGAGAACCTAGAAATGCCTACGGAAGATTTTCGGTTTAAGTATTGAGCACCAATAGATGTAATGGTAACTATTCTCTATAAATAATATAATCTGCAAAAGAATAATCAGCAAATGTGAAGGGACAACTGTACGAACAATTTGGCCCTCCTATACTAGAGAGTTGCTAGCCCAAATATATGAAATGGGATACTGATAATTATCTATCTATCTATCTATCTATCTATCTATCTATCTATCTATCTAATAAATAAATAAATAAATAAAATGTAATGTTCGTTTGTGGGATTAACAGAACTCAAAAACCACTGGGGGAATTCACACCAAATTGGGACACAAGACACCTAACAACCCTTCACTCAAGGGTTGTTATGTATGTCCTTCACTCAAAAAAAATTGAGTTTGTAATTTGAGAGTTGTAGTTACTGGGATTTATAGTTCACCTACAATCAAAGAGCATGCTGAACTCCACCAATAATGGAATTGAACCAATCTTGGGACACAGGACTCCCATGACCAACAGAAAATACTAGAAGGCTTTGCTGGGCACTGACTTTGAGTTTGGGAGTTGTAGTTCACCTACATCCAGAGAGCACTGAGGACACAAACAATGATAGATCTGGACCAAACTTGGCACAAATATTCCATATGCCCAAATATGAACCCAAATGGAGTTTGGGGGAAATAGACCCGGACATTTGGGAGTTGTAGTTTCTGGGATTTATAGTTCACCTACAATCAAAGAGCATGCTGAACCCCACCACCAACAGAATTAGGGCAAACTTCCCACACAGAACCACCATACTTAAGGCCATCCAATCCAACTCCCTTCACCAGGGCAAGAAAACGTAATCAAAGCTCTCCTGACGAAGAGCCATCCAGCCATAGATATAGATAGATATAATTCACACAGAGAGAGAGATATATAGTATCATAGATTTGAAAGGGACCCCTAAAGAAGACAATTATGTGTCGCATGTTCCAGAGTAGGCAAACCAGACAAACTCCACATCAACACTGACATAGAAACAAGAAGGAATACTGTTTACCCACAAGCATAAAGGAATTACATATATAAGAAATCATTACTTTATTTTCCAGATCACCAGACTGGGCTACAGCTACGCGTGGCAGGGGATGGCAAGTGTGTGTGTATGTGTGTGTGTGTGTGTATATATATATCCCTTTGTTGCTGTTGACAGTTCTATTTTCTTGTCTCCTTGGCGATAACAAGCACAATTTTGGTTGTTGAGCAATATAAGCTTGATAAATCTTTACATATCTCCTTACTATCTACAATACTGAAATATTAATATCGACCTGTAATCCCCACTCCCTTAGATGAGGCATTTTAGTCCCCAAAGTCATGTTTGGTTCCAGAATTCATACAGAACCAGACTTACCAGTTAGGCATTTTACGACATGCCCATAAACAATGTCATCCGCTGTCAAATACTTGCCATATACTGTTTTCTGAAAAACTGTCTTAGCAAATCCATTTCTTTGAACAGCGGGGATAAGTTTCTGTTCCTGACCAATGCAATATACAAAGGGACAAAGTATGTCCTATCCTATTTTCCAGCATGATGACAATAAACACAAGTAACACGCTCAGGTTGTACAACAGGTTTACCCCATGGCAGGGAGTGGAGAAATTCGGAATGATCAGAGTTTAGGAAATAGGAAAAAGCTGTTTGACTGTGGAATAAAGTGCCTTGAAGTATGGTAAAGCCGAGAAGAGTCAAAACAATGATCCACCCAGAGGAAAAGTGTTCTTGCCATACATCAAGGGAAGCACTGATCACATATGGGAAGCTGATGAGGAAACACAACATACAAACAATCTACAGACCCACCAAGAAAATCCAACAAATGCTACGTTCAGTAAAGGACAAGAGGGATCCTCTCGCTTCTGCAGGAGTCTACCGTGTACCATGCAGCTGTGGACAAGTCTACAGAGGAACCACCAAACGCAGCAGCATTGCCCAAACACGAATCAAGGAACATGAAAGGCACTGCAGACTCCTTCAGAGAAGTCAGCCATAGCAGAGCACCTGATGAACCAACCTGGGCACAGCATATGATTTGAGAACACAGAAATGCTGGACCACTCCAACAACCACCATGTCAGACTACACAGAGAAGCCATTGAAATCCACAAGCATGTGGACAATTTCAACAGAAAGGAGGAAACTATGAAAATGAACAAAATCTGGCTACCAGTATTTTAAAAAAACCCTCTAAAATTATAACAGTAAAACAACACTCAAACACAGGGGAACTCCAGACAGGAAACAATCAGGGACAATTAATAACCTGTCAACAAAAGATTCCCCCAGGCACTAACAAGTCACACCTTGAAAACTGCCAGGCCATCAAATTGAAACATTCACACCTACCTCCAACAGACAAGAGTTCTTTCTCCCACCCAGGACTTTCCACAGATATATAAACCCAATTATCCAAGTTTCCAACAGACCTCACAACCTCTGGGGATGCCTGCCATAAATGCAGGCGAAACATCAGGAGAGAATACTTCAAGAACATGGCCATATAACCTGAAAAACCTAAAACAACCCAGTGATTCCAGCCATGAAAGCCTTCGACAATACTTCTTTGGAAGTTTTTAAACAGAGCCTGTATGGCCATCTGCCAGGAGGGTTTTTATTGTGTATTTCTCCATGGGTTGGACTGGATGGCCCTTGGGGTCTCTGCCCACTCTATGATTCTAAGGGCCCTTCCACACCTCCATATAATTCAGTTCAGTGTGGATTTTATACAGCTGTGTGGAAGGCACCTGAGAGTGTTTGACTTAATGAAGGTCACCTAATGGGCTCCAGTGACAAAGTGGGCATTTGAACCCAGGTGTCAAGAGTCTGAGCCCAGCACTCAAACCACTGCACCATGCTGGTTCTCTGGCCCGCATACATTGGATATGTTCATCCGAGGGAAGGTGAAATACACAGAAACATTTGTTATGATTCTAATACGATGACTTCCTGGTATTTCAGTCAAGTCAGTTAGAGATTCTCTGAATTAGTCATCCTTGGACTCTCTGCCTTCCTTGAAAGACAGAGCAACACCAGGTCCAAAATTCTTCGCATGTTTACCTATAAAGATCACCACGTTTCTGAAGGCCGAAGATTTCTGCTCCTCAGTCAGAGCGGATAATGAGCCTACTCTAGTCCAGCTTTGTTATTGTATGCCACCAAGTTATTTCCAACTTACGGAGAATCTATTATGTATTGTCAAAGGCTTTCATGACCGGAATCACTGGGTTATTGTAGGTTTTTTCGGGCTATATGGCCATGGTCTAGAGGCATTCTCTCCTGACGTTTCGCCTGCATCTATGGCAAGCATCCTCAGAGGTAGTGAGGTCTGTTGGAACTAGGAAAAAAGGGGTTTATATATCTGTGGAATGGCCAGGGTGGGACAAAGGACTCTTGTCTGCTGGAGCTAGGTGTGAATGTTTCAACTGACCACCTTGATTAGCATATAATGGCCTGACAGTGCCTGGAGCAAACTTTTGTTGAGAGGTGATTAGATGTCCTTGTTTGTTTCCTCTCTGTTGTGCTGTTGTAATTTTAGAGTTTTTTTAATACTGGTAGCCAGATTTTGTTCATTTTCATGGTTTCCTCCTTTCTGTTGAAATTGTCCACATGTTTGTGGATTTCAATGGCTTCTCTGTGTAGTCTGACATGGTGGTTGTGAGAGTGGTCCAGCATTTCTGTGTTCTCAAATAAAATGCTGTGTCCAGGTTGGTTCATCGGTGCTCTGCTATGGCTGATTTCTCTGGTTGAAGTAGTCTGCAGTGCCTTTCTATTATGGGTAGAATATTATGGGTATAATAGAAAGGCACCGCAGACTAATTCAACCAGAGAAAATGTCACCCCACCAAGGTCATCCAATGAGTTTCCATGGCTGAACAGAGATTCGAACCCTTGTCTCCAGAGTCGTAGTGCAGTGCTCAAGCCACTATACCATGCAATTCTAGGTAGGACTTTGTGTTTACAGCAGGCATGGGCAAACTTTGGCCCTCCGGGGGTTTTGGACTTCAACTCCCACAATTCCTAACAGCGTCGGCGGTTAGGAATTGTGGGGGTTGAAGTCCAAAACACCCGGAGGGCCAAAGTTTGCCCATGCCTCATTTAGAAGGATGTAGCTCTTGAAAGGTGGCACTTCCCACACTTCGCAATTTCTGCAACTACTTTGTAAATCTGTCTTTCTCCTCTAATATCCTCTTTTCTTCCCCAATAACCATTATCCCCACTGGAAAAAAAGAAAGAAAAAGAAGGCGCATAAAAAGAAGAGAGTTAGCAAACGCTTTGTGTATTCAATTGCAGAAAGTCCAGAGGTGGCAGCCTGTGCCGATACCAACGCTGTGGCATCTTTGCAACTTTAATAAAGCTGTATTTAGTTTCCTTCGTTGAGGAGGGACCTTGACATCACCCATGCAGTGCTTCAGTGTTGCTAGTTATCAAAAAGGTATCAGTAACAAGCGGAAGAGAAGAAGGGAAGCAGCAAGGCTGAAGTTCCCATCGTCAGGACCCTTTCTTATTCTTTTCCCCCATCCCACTGGCATTCAATAAAAGATGTTTGGCTCTAAAAAAAAATTAAGATCCATATCTTCTATAGTAAACATTTTTGATGTTAGGCTCTAGGAAGAAATTACATCTCTTCCCATATTCATAGTATAACGGTGTCCAACAGATTTTCACCGAGGACGACATCAGCCTTATCTCTCTAAGCACCTGCATAGCTCAAGCCTGAACAAAAATGTAACAGTAATCAAAAGTCCCAGGCTCAGCTTCATGCATCTTATTTTACAGTTTACACCCAACACTCACTGATTTCTTGCATGCTCCAACAACAACAACTCCCATCTTTTTTATTACTTGCCATGCTGATTGGGGATAATGGGAATTGCAACCCATTATCCCCAATTATCCCAAACACTCATGGCTCTGAGGTTGGTGAAGTGCTGAAGGACATTTTAACCTCCAACATAATTTCCACAAGCCTTGTTTCTTTATTCAAACCCCACTCTTCTGAATAAACAGAACACATGGCAGCTTCCCTGAGGTTACTGTATCACAACTCCCATCAGTAATGCAGGGGCTGTAGCCCAGCATCTGGAAGGCTACATAAAATGACACAGAGGGCTGGATTCAGCCCAGAGGCCTTGAGTTTGACACATGTGCATAGGACATGCATCACAAAACACACTTATATATATGTTTTAAGAGCTACAGTGAAAAACCCCACAATATTGCTTCTGTTTTGGTTCCCACTTTCTGTACAGATGACAAAACAAATGTGATATGTGCAGTTGTTGTTATTCATTCGTTCAGTCGTTTCCAACTCTTCGTGACCTCATGGATCAGTCCACGCCAGAGCTCCCTGTCGCCCGTCACCACCCCCAGCTTCTTCAAGGTCAATCCAGTCACTTCAAGGATGCCATCCATCCATCTTGCCCTTGGTCAGCCCCTCTTCCTTTTTCCTTCCATTTTCCCCAGCATCATTGTCTTCTCTAAGCTTTTCAGTCTTCTCATGATATGGCCAAAGTGCTTCATCTTTGCCTCTACTATCCTTCCCTCCAATGAGCAGTCAGGCTTTACTTCCTGGAGCATGGACTGGTTGGATCTTCTCGCAATCCAAGGCACTCTCAGAACTTTCCTCCAGCACCACAGTTCAAAAGCATCTATCTTCCTTCGCTCAGCCTTCCTTATGGTCCAGCTCTCACATCCGTAGGCGACTATTTATTTTATTTATTTCAGTTACTTCTACCCCGCCCTTCTCACCCCCGAGGGGGGACTCAGGGCGGCTTACAAAGGAAGGCACAATTCGATGCCTATGTCAAATATACATACATACAGCACTTAAACAGTTAACAAATTAAAATCATCATTACATAATAATACACTAATACAATACAATGGGGAATACCATTGCTTTAACTATGTGGATCTTTGTTACCAGTGTGATGTTATAGTAGTGAGAAATCCCACAATATTGCTTCAGTTTTGCTTCTCACTTTCCATACAGACGCAAAACAAATGTGATTTATGCAGACGGTTCCCATATACAGCATTTCCATTTAACAGGATCCCAAATAACAAACAGAATGCTTTGGAGATCTACTGCCAGTTAGGGAAGACAATGCAGGTTGGGATGGGCTAATAGTCTGCTCCAGATTAAGGCAGCTCCAGGTATTATTCTCTAGATAGCAAATCAATTCTCACCCACAGCAGGAGAGTTGCCACCATTGTCAAGGCAAGGAATGACTAAATCTTGCCTTGCAAGGAAGTGCTAAAATGCTCTCTTCCTGGCCTAGTGATTTCTAAAGAGTAAGAGGGAACTCCATTAATATCTGTCCTTGGGGCAAGGACTCAGTGGCATACTTCCAAGGGCAGAACACACAAGCTCTGCGTGGAGAGAGAGAGAGAGAGAGGTATTAGGCTTACATGCAGTTAAATAGGATTGCAAGGCTGGGAAAACCCCTTTGCAGGGCCTGCCTGATAAACTGCGGCCAGTTAAGATAAGCAGAGCTGGAGGGGACCTTTGCTCAGGCCACTCCTCCATTTCTGTTCCAAACCCTCAGCTGAAGGCAATGCTAATGCAAGTCTTGACCTACAGCACTTGAAGAATGCTAGGACAAAATCGCAACTGGTTCTAGGAATGGGTTCTTTGGCAAAATGCACACAGAAATGGGCTGAACCTAAAAATCCTGCTTTATGTAAATCCAAGGGCACTTAGTGAGATCTAGAGTAACTCCATTCAACACTGATCAGTGTCAGGTTAAGGTTATCATAAGCCAGAAAAAAATGTGGAAGGACAAAAGAGCATTAACTGTGTAAAAGGTTGCTAGCTGAAAATGACACTAGATTCATACCATCTAAGCTGATGGTTATGGAAACATAATGAATTTCCAACTAAATGATAAAATGAATTTCTCACTAACTGCTATTTCCTATTTCTAACACACCATAGACTGTAACACACACACAAAATTCAGTACCACCAACAGAATACCAAAAGCTTGATTTATATATGATCACCTACAATTCAAAGACATACGGGGCGGGGGGAATTCATTAAAGACTTCCCCTGATCCACTTCTATTTGTCACAGGATGCTGAAACTGCACATGTGTAATGATATAAGTCTCTATAAGTTATGTGCCAATTTACAACTCAGAACCGATAGCGGTCTTGATTTTACAGGTACTGAAGTGGTGTGAGGTTTGAGAATGGACTCAGTGGAATACAGAGCATTCATCAAGTTCCTTGACTTGAAAGGCCGCACATCAAAGGAGAGATTCGATGCGATGGAAAAGGCTTATGGCGAGGATTCCCCATCATATGATGTAGTCAAGAACTGGCATTGTCAATTCAAATGTGATCGGACTTTGGTGCAAACAGCTCCAATTCCAGGGCAACCCCACTCTGCTATTGATCAACACACCATCCACAAGTGGAAGTTGCCATTTTGGAAAATTGCCACGTAACCATTCTCCACCTAGCCCAAAATGTCAAGGTTAGTGTGGGATCAATGGGGAAAAAAATATCCAAGATTATCATTACATGCATAAAAGGTATCCGCTTGCTGGGTCCCCCAACTGCTCACACCTTTCCAGAAGCAGAAACGAGTTGAATGCTCTCAGGGTCTATTGAGGATGTGCCATGGAAACCAGGAGGTCTGATCACACAGGATGAAAGCTGAGTCCATCACTCTGATCCTAAGACTAAAGTCCAGTCAATGCAATGGAAGCATCATGATTCACCGCCTCCAAAGAAGGCATGTGCCCAACTCTCAGCAGGCAAGGTCATGTTTACAGTATTTTGGGACCAGCACAGAATAGTATTGATGGATTTCCTAGCAAAGGGCCCCATGATCACTGGGGCATACTAGGCTTCACTGTTGCAGAAATTGCAGGAGGCCATCAAAACTAAGAGACATGAGACCAAAGGTGTTCGGCTTCTGCAAGACAATGCACCAGTTCACAAGTCCCCTGCTGCCCAAATGGAAGCATGCTCCTGTGGCTTTGAAATTCTACTGCATCCTCCATATTCACCTGGCATCGCACCATCGGACTTCCACCTCTTTCCAGCAATGAAGTTATTTTTGAAGGCCAAGCATTTTTCAGGTAATGAGACTCCGATTTCTGAAGTCACAACGTGGCTTTTGGAGCAACCTGTTGACTTCTACTACAAGCAAGGTGTTTGCAGTTGTTTAAAAAGATGGGAGAAGTGAGTGTCCCCTTGGTGGCACCTATGGAGAGAAAGACTCATAACTGTTTCATTGCTCACAGTCCATGGGAACTGGGTCAGGGGAAATCTTTAATGAATGCCCCTCATATGAGTAGCTATTTTTTGGATATGTCTGCATGGGCTTCCCCCCCCCCCCCCATAGACATCTCAAAAAATGAGATACATCTTAGAATTGCAGGTATGTCTTAGAATCAAAGAAATGGGGTAAATTGCGTACATTCACAAATCACAATGTGATTTTCACTAATATCAGCAAGGAATTTAACCACAGCAAGCCTTCAAACTGTAGCTCTGCAAGGAGTTAGAATATAGGAAACACAGGTTATAACAAGCGTGAATGTTATCACAGGACTCTCTGCTAGTGTTTGCCATACAAGAACACACTGCATGTTTCTAATCATTTACTCTCTCCCTTCCATTTGTCACCAAGAAGGCCAACATCACACATGGACACAAGACACAAAAAGGTGCGGTTTGTGCCACAGTAATTGATAATATCTTAAAATAGCCTTGGTACAAGCACACAATTGGATGCTATTGTTGTCCAAGGTGGCACATTAATGAGATCCTGGCGTAACTCAAAGGGAAAGAGGGTTATAACCCTTTGGCACTACCTTCCAAAAGTAGGGAAAAGCAGAAAAAAGCAGCAAGAAAGGTGCCCCATTAAATCAGGAAACAGCAGAAAAGCAGCAGGCGAGGTGAATAGGACAGAAAGGTGACTGCAGGCTTGAAGCGTTAGTCCAGTGACTCACTTTTGCAAGGAAACTAGTCAGGTAGCTGCCCTTTTCACAGGAGCAGAGTCAAAATGGAGCAACTATTGACTAAAGTCATCTCGTCTGGAAAGAGAATGGGAAAAAACGGAATTCTCACCTTATTATTTTCTAGCTCATAGAATAGAGATTGGGGTTTTGAATGTGAACACCATTCACACAACAGATCAGTTAGAGGCACAGGCAAACTTGGGCCCTCCAGGTGTTTTGGACTTCAACTGCCATAATTCCTAAGCCGTGAGGCTGTTAGGAATTGTGGGAGTTGAAATCCAAAACACTTGGAGGGCCCAAGTTTGCCCGTGTCTAAGTTAGATAAACATGAGGTATATCTGGACTGGACTGACCTAGCTCTTAATTGCTCATGACTGGTCTTGCTATTTCAGTGAATAATTAATAATGCCATCTAGTAGGGTGAGCTCCCACTGTTAGCCCCAACTTCTGCCAACATAACAGTTCGAAAACATGCAAATAGGAGCAGATCAATGGGTACTGCTCCAGCAGGAAGGTAACAGCGGTCCATGAAGTCATGTTGACCACATGATCTTGGAGTTGTCTACGGACAACGCTGGCTCTGAAATGGAGATAAGCACCAACCCCCAGAGTCGGACACGACTGGACTTAATGTCAGTGGAAAAACTTTACCTTTACTAAGAGTAAGGGGTTTTCCACTGTGGAAGAAGCAAGGTGTTGCTGAGAATAAGAGGGGGAGAAATATAAATGTGATGAATGGGCTTTCGTAAACCAACACACACACATATTGAATGGGAGTATGAAATCTGTCTTCTTAGAATATGGAGCTTCTCAGTGGCTGCTCATATCTGATCTTGGCTGTGGGATTATCAGAGTTAGTCTCAAAAAGAAACTTTCGCCATGTCTGAAAAAGATCACATAAGAACAGTAAAGAAAAGTAAGGGAGAGACAAATAAACAGGCTCGAGGACAATAAACAACACTGGAAACTCTTTGGTGACATATCTGGAGGAGTTATAAATGGATCTTTGAAAAACTCCTGGTTTCAGAGTTACGTTTTCCATCTCAGGAGACAGAACCAAGATAATCAGAATGATTTAACTTGGTGTAAGGCAGTGGTTCTCAACCTTCCTATCGCCACAACCCCTTAATAAAGTTCCTCATGTTGTGGTGACCCCGAATCATGAAAGTAGTTTTGTTGCTATTTCACAACTGTAATTTTGCTACTATTATGAACTGTAATATAAATATCAGATATGCAGGATGTATTTTCATTCACTGACCAAATTTGGCAGAAATACCTGATAGGCCCAAATTTGAATACTGGTGGCATTGGGCGGGATCGATTTTGTCATTTGAGAGTTGTAGTTGCTGGGATTTATGGTTCAGCTACAATCAAAGAGCATTCTGAACTCCACCAACAATGGAACTGAACCAATCTGGACACACATAACTTCCATGACCAACAGAAAATACAAGAAGGGTTTGGTGGGCATTGACCTGGAGTTTTGGAGTTGTAGTTCATCTATATCCAGAGAGCACTGTGGACTCAAACAATGATTGATGTGAACCAAACTTGGCATGAATACTCAATATACCCAAATGTGAACACTGGTGGAGTTTGGAGAAAACAGACCTTGACATTTGGGAGTTGTAGTTGCTGGGATTTATAGTTCAGCTACAATCAAAGAGCATTCTGAACCCCACCAATGATAGACTTGGGCCAAACTTCCCACACAGAACCCCTAGGACCAACAGAAAATACTGTTTTTTCTTATGGTCTTTGGTGACCCCTCTGACACCCCCCTCATGACCCCCAGGGGTCCCGACCCTCAGGTTGAGAAATGCTGATGTAAGATATGGAGTCAGGACATAATATCCAGTCGTGGGCATTAAAAAACCAAGGTCCATAAACATAAACACTAAGCCATGTTTAGTATTGCAGAAAATACAGTATTTAATTCACATGAGTTGGGACATATTTGGACGAGGTTTTGTAACTCTCCACTTTCCACTACCAATATGATCAATGGTGATCTTAACTGTGGATTTCTGGGAGTCGTAGTTCAAAAAGGCAATGTTCTCCATCCCTGGATACAACTGGATTACACAAGTATCACATTGCAACTTCAGGGAAGCAGCATGTTGGGTGTGGGAAGGCAAATAAAAAGAAACAAAGTACTTTTCAAAGCAGTATCTTTTTCCTCGTCTTTCCTCTCAACTTTCTCCAGAAGGGAGGGTTATATAGTAGGGCGAAGAACCAGAACAGAAACACTTCTACGAATTACTCTCACAAGCGCAAGCTCTTTTCCTGCTGACCAAGAATGTGAAATGCCATTCATTCAACTAAAAGAGCAAAGCACGAAGAGGCTTTGAAGCAGTCCGGCACAAACAAGATCAACTTCGCAGCTTTTAAACAAACAGACACACACCAAGAGGATTCTCTTTGTCAATGTGTAAATTATCATACAATTCCCAAAGAAGCTGATTGTGAAGATAAATGAGCCGAAAGATCAAAGGATCTACTTAAATAAACAAATGTCTTTGACTCCACAAGTCCAGCAAAACGTTTTGCTTTTAACCAGTTCTAAGATTTCCAGCAAAACCTAGATTTGCATGGGATCTCCAAATTTAATATTCTGAGTATGCAATGAGACAGGGTCAAGGATTAGGGATAGGACAGCAACTGGGAAAGAGAGACTCCTCTCTTGTTGTTCCAGTTTGCATAAATACCCAGTTCTTTCTCAGTTGTGGTTTGTTAAACTTGTTCAAAAGCAGCATTAAATTGTACCCAAATTTAAAGCCAGCAAGATGCAGATTCCACCAAATGGAAAGTTTGGAAGTGAGATAATGCAATCCCATGGGCCATTTGCATTTTGATAACTATGGGTTAAGGAACAATGTCAACTCTGGGTTGCTGTGAGTTTTCCAGGCTGTATGGCCATGTTCCAGAAGCATTCTCTCCTGTCGTTTCGCCCACATCTATGGTAGTCATCCTCAGAGCTTGTGAGGTTTGTTGGAAACTAGGCAAGTGAGGTTTATATATCTGTGGAATGTCAACTCTGACAGGTATTCCAGGGTTTCAGAGAAGAGTTGTTTCCTAGGGCCCTTCCACACAGCCCTATAACCCAGAAAATCTGCTTTGAACTGGGTTATCTGAGTCCACACTGTCATATATTCCAGTTCAGAGCAGAAAATATGGGATTGTATTCGGCTGTGTGGAAGTGGTCCTTATCCGGACACTCCCAACCTTTCTTGGTGGCTTCTCAAAATGCTCTCCTTGAGCCTGTGTGGAGGAATGTATTTAGAGTCTTTCTGGAGAGCCTGGATATTTGGACTTTGTTGAGCAGCTTCTACTCCTCTGTTCATTGTGTGGTGGACTGATTCTCATTGAATATTATCAAGGATAGATAGTGGGTCCTTCGTATCTGCTGGGGTTTGGTTTCAGGACTACTTGTGGATACTATAATTCATGGATACTAAAGAAAAAGAAAATGCAGATAGGTGGGGAAGGGAATGGAAGACGCTTTAAGGCTGCTTACACTAAGCTCTATAAAATCCACATTGAACTGGATTATGTGGCAGTGTGGACTCAGATAATGTAGTTCAAAGCAGATATTGTGGATTATCTGATTTGATACTCTGGGTTATATGGCTGTGTGAAATGGCCCTAAAATAAAAATAAGGTCCCACCCTTTGGGGCGGCCTTCTCCAACCTAACTGAACCTCATCCTTCCTAGGCAACAATCCTATTACTCCTATTAATGGGAGATCCAGTTATGACTATGGAGTTTGAATACCTGCCATGGTTGGGCAAGTCACACTATCTCAGCCTCAGAGGAAGAAAAATGCAAGTCATCCTCTGAACAAATCATGTCAAGAAAGTCCAATAAAAGGTTGTTCTTTAGAAATAATCAAAAGGCACACAACAACAACAACAACAACAACAGGGAGGAAGTCACAGGGAGGAGGGAGCAAGCTTGTTTTCTGCTTCCCTGGAGACTAGGATGTGGAATAATGGCTTCAAACTACAAGAAAGGAGATTCCATCTGAACATGAGGAAGAACTTCCTGACTGTGAGAGCTGTTCAGCAGTGGAACTCTCTGCCCCAGTGTGGTGGAGGCTCCTTCTTTGGAAGCTTTTAAACAGAGGCTGGATGGCCATCTGTCGGGGGTGCTTTGAAGGCAATATTCCTGCTTCTTGTCAGGGGGTTGGACTGGATGGTCCATGAGGTCTCTTCCAACTCTATTATTCTATGATTCTATGAACAGCAACCACAACAATATAAACAAGGGGGGAATTTCAGATCTGAGGAAGGGCCCTTTTGAAGACTCTGGTAACAAAATGAGCTCTTCTAACACCAAAAGTAACAAATCCCATAGCTTGGCCCCACCAACACAACATTTAAATCGCTGTGATGATTAATGACAACTTACCAAATGAAACCATGTCAATTTTTAGTGTTTACGTTGATGAATTAATGTTCCCATTTCTAACATTATTGAACTAAATTTCAAGCTTAACATTCCAAGCTCTGTTCTGGTCTGTAACCAATTACGTTCAAATAAATTCGTTAGTCTTTGATATATCCCAGGACTTAAAGTAATTATGTGTAATGCCGCCCTTGACAAATAGCAGTAATCAAAGACATGAAGGACACAGGAAGTTGTCTTATATGGAAACTGTCTCCATCTACGATAAGATTGCCAATACTGACCAGCAGTGGTCACTTTCTGGCAGACTGGACGCACTGGATAATCTACAAAGGCCTACAGAAATGTTCTCTTGTGTTTAAAACATGTTTATTTACACATTTTCACTTTTGTGATATCCTAATCTCAGGTAATGTGTGTGTGTGGTGGGGGGGGAGGAGTGCTCTCTGCTGCTAAACAGTCCAACTACAATAGGAGGGGAAGGTGAAAGAGAAATAGGTGTTACAATGGAAAAGATCTATACAGAGGTGGAATAATCTTGGACTATGACTACAGATGGCATGATTTTAATATGGAATGAAATGTATTGTCGAAGGCTTATTATTTGAGAACACAGAAATGCTGGACCACTCCAACAACCACCATGTCAGACCACACAGAGAAGCCACTGAAATCCACAAGCATGTGGACAATTTAAACAGAAAGGAGGAAACCATGAATATGAACAAAATCTGGCTACCAGTATTAAAAAAAACTCTAAGATTACAACAGCACAACAACAGAGAGGAAACAAACAAGGACATCTAATCACCTCTCAACAAAATATTGCTCCAGGCACTGCCAGGCAATCAAATGCTAATCAAGGTGGTCAGTTGAAACATTCACACCTAGCTCCAGCAGACAAGAGTCCTTTGTCCCACCCTGGTCATTCCACAGATATATAAACCCTTTTTTCCTAGTTCCAACAGACCTCACTACCTCTGAGGATGCTTGCCATAGATGCAGGCGAAACGTCAGGAGAAAATGCCTCTAGAACATGGCCCTATGGCCCGAAAAAACCTACAGCAACCCATGGAAGGAAATGTTTTTTAATGTTTAATATGTTTTTAATTTTAATCTAATTTAATTTTAATTATTTGGAATTGTATATGTTTTAATGCATTTAATAATTGCCTCTATGCAAGCTGCCTTAATTCCCCTTTTTGGGTAGAGAAAGATGGGATATAAACAGAGTAAATAAGTAAATAAATATAGTACAGAAATACTAACATGAGACAAATCCTATTTAAATCTGAAATATTTCACTTTCCAGTAGTGTCCTAAATACCAAAGGCACTGGATTCTCAGTTAGTACTTTGATTGGAGACCACCAACCATCATGTGCTGGGATACATTTCAGTGAATGGAGTTGGCAAACCACTTCGGAGTATTCCTTGCCTAGGAAAACCCTATGAAATGGATGGGTTTGCCATAAATCAACAGGCAACTTGAAGGCACATACAGTTACTCGCCAGCTACACACAGGTTTCTGGATGTTTGTAAACAAGCTATGAAAGCAATGGCTAGTCTTGGTGGGTTGCCCCAAATATCTATTAAATCAGGAACACTGGACATTCTAGGTCTGTTTAACAACAACAGCTAGAGCAGGAACCTCAGTTGAAGGCCATCAAAACGGATTATTACATGTCTCTCCAATCAGGTACAGAACATGTTCAAACCATAAGCTGTACAGCACAATCCAAAGTAGAAAAGTCAGTGGTGTTTCTCATTCCCACGTTAATATTATGTATCCCTAAACTCCCTTGTAATGCAAGCTTTGCGGCTAGCCAAGAGTCCCTTAATATTTAGAGTGGCGTAATCTATATCTAACAATAGATTTTTGTTAATAGGATCCTGGACACTAGTTCAAGAGTTTTGTGTTTTTAAAGACCAGCGCCATTAACCTTGGCACGGCACTTCATTGTGCTTAATTAGCAAGCTAATGAAGCCGGCCTCATTTCTTTTCTCATCCACAAGAGGATAAATGCAGGGCTCTGGAAGGCAGGAGAACTGGCTGTTTAGAATTCAATTTATTGCTGTTTAGGGGAGTGCTTACCAATACAGGCAGTCCCCGAGTTACAAACATTCGACTTATGAATGACTCATAGTTAAGAACAGGACTGAGACAACAGGAAGTCGGAGAAATCTACCTCCAGGAAGGACAATTCCTGCCTGAAAGAGTCCCCTTTCGGGTAGAGAAAGGTGGGGTATAAACAGAGAACAAACAATGGGGAAAAGGTGCCTCTAGTGAAGGTTTCTCACCAGTCCTTGCTTCCTTAACAAGCCAAATGTTTCAAAATCCATTTATACGAGGGACAGAACACACACACACACACACACGGAGTTACGCTTTAAAAAGCGTATATTCCCAATTACAAACAAACCTACAGAATCTATCTTGTGTTGTCGAAGGCCTTCATGGCCGGAATTACAGGGTTGCTGTGAGTTTTCCAGGCAGCCTGCCCATGTTCCAGAAGCATTCTCTCCTGACATTTTGCCCACATCTGTGGCAGACATCCTCAGAGGTTGTGAGGTCTGTTGGAAACTAGGCAAGTGAGGTTTATATATTTCTGGAATGATGTCCAGTGTGGGAGAAAGAACTTTTATCTGTTTGAGGCAAGTGTGAATGTTGCAACTGGCCACCTTGATCAGCACTGAATGGCCTTGCAGCTTCAAATTCCAGACAGGAAACAATCAGGGCCAGCAAACATCTCTCAACAAAGGATTCCCCCAGGCAGGAAACAGCAAGGCTTTGAAGTTGCAAGGTTATTCAATGCTAATCAAGGTGGCCAATCGAACTCTCAAAGTCATCATAGCAAAAGGCTGACCTTTAAAATGTGGCAAGAACAGATGATGGGCACATCCTTGACTCTCTTTAAAATTGCAATGGGTCAAAGGGAGGAAAAAACTTTCAGTGCTAATCAAGGTGGCCAATTGAACTCTCAAAGTAATCATAGCAAAAGGCTGACATACTGCCCTTTAAAATGTGGATTCCACCAGGTAGGAAACAGTCAGTCTTTGAAGCTGCAAGGCTATTCAATGCTAATCAAGGTGGTCAATTGCAACATTCACACTCGCCTCAAGCAGACAAGAGTTCTTTCTCCCACCCTGGACATTCCACAGATATATAAACTTGTCTAGTTTCCAACAGACCTGACAACCTCTGAGGATGCCTGTTATATATGTGGGCAAAATGTCAGGAGAGAATGCTTCTGCAACATTGCCATACAGCCCAGAAAAGTCACAGCAACCCAGTGATTCTGGCCATGAAAGCCTTCGACAACACATCCAAAATAACCATTAAATAAAAGGGAAAGTACACAACAACCAGAATTTATCTTGTTCATAACTTTAACAGAGAGTGCGTGCCACTATATGAGGAGCTTCAATTCTACAAAATTTTGACAAATGTCATTTTCGTACAATCCATATTCTATCTTCCAGGTGGGAAAAATGAGCGTGGCAAGGAGATGAACACAATTCCTGAACATTTGGACCGCAGGAAAAATTGTAAACAAAATCCTAGAAGCGAGCATAATGTTTCTGTCAACAAATCTCGACATAATCCAAAACAAAACAAAACAAAAAAAATTAAACGCGGCAATCCATTTCTTTTAAGAAAAGCCACAATCTGCTTTTGTTTCACTACTACTGTTTGCAAAGCTCTTTCTCGAAATCACTCACAGGCATGCAAGGAAGGTCAAGCCATTTTTAAATAGCTCTCTCAGAGATAAAGGCATTTCCACATATAGACATTCACACACCAGCAAAGAAGGGCCATAACGTCCCATAAATAACTTCCATTGCATTTTAACCCAACTTTGCTACAGCTGTGAGGAGAGCGTTGGTACAAAACAAAAGCACAAATAATACATAAAAGAGAGCGCGGAGCTCATTCATAAAAGYGGGAAAACGGCTGGCTCCGTCTCTAATGGGACTCTTCAGCCTGGGAGGAGTCTCATAACTCACATGGCGTTGTATGTTTCCCTCCCCCCCCCCCCCCCCTTTCGTATTACATTTCCAAAAGAGCTGATATAACCATGCAACAGCAAACAGCCTCCCAAGGAACTTCGAAAAGGCAACTAGTCTGTGCAAAGGTTAATTTCAAACCATTTTAAAAAATGAGGTTATGCAATGACAACAAAAGAAGAAAGACATTGAGTGGTTCTCAACCTTCTTAATGCCTAATGCAACCCCTTAATACAGTTCATCCTGTGGTGGTGACCCCCAACCATAAAATTATTTTTGTTGCTACTTCACAACTGCAGTTTTGCTACTGTTTTGAATTGTAATGTAAATACCTGATATGCAGGAAGTATTTTCATTCACTGGACCAAATTTGTTTGTTTCAAGGACATCTAATCACCTCTCAACAAAAGTTTGCTCCAGGCACTGTCAGGCAATTATATGCTAATCAAGGTGGTCAGTTGAAACATTCACACCTAGCTCCAGCAGACAAGAGTCTTTTGTCCCACCCTGGTCATTCCACAGATAAATAAACACTTTTTCCTAGTTCCAACAGACCTCACTATTTTTATTTATTTATTTGGTTTACTTTTTCCCCGCCCTTCTCACCCCGAAGGGGACTCAGGGCGGCTTACACATCCAAGGCACAATTCGATGCCCGTAACATACAACAGCAATAAAACAGAATAACGCAAATTAGCAACAACAACAATACATTACATCTATACCCACTAAAAACAATAAAACCAATAAAATTTCATACAAACAGATACAAACCACTTGCTCCTTATTCACTACCTCTGAGGATGCTTGCCATGGATGCACGCAAAACATCAGTAGAGAATGCCTCTAGACCATGGCCATATAGACCAAAATAACCTACAACAACCCAGTGATTCCGGCCATGAAAGCCTTCGACAATACAATACTGGAAGGGTTTGGTGGACATTGACCTTGAGTTTTGGAGTTGTAGTTCACCTACATCCAGCGAGCACTGTGGGCTCAAACAATGATTGATCTGGTCCAAATTTGGCACAAATACTCAGTATGGCCAAATGTGAACACTAATGGAGTTTGGGGAAAATAGATCTTGACATTTGGGAGTTGGAGTTGCTGGGATTTATAGGTCACCTACAATCAAAGAACATTCTGAATTCCACCAATGATGGAATTGGACCTGACTTGATACACAGAACTCCCATGACCAACAGAAAATACTGGAAGGGTTTGGTTGGCATTGACCTTTAGTTTTGGAGTTGTAGTTCACCTACATCCAGAGAGCACTGTGGGCTCAAACAATGATGGATCGGGTCCAAACTTGGCACAAATACTCAATATGCTCAAATGTGAACACTAATAGAATTTGGGGAAAATAGACCTTGACATTTGGGAGTTGGAGTTGCTCGGATTTATAGTTTACCTACAATCAAAGAGCTTTCTGAATCCCACCAACGATAGAATTGGCCTAAACTACCGTGAAAGAATTCCATGACCAACAGAAAAATACTGTATTTTCTGATGGTCTTTGGTGACCCCTCCCCGCGACACGTCCTTGTGACCCCCCACAGGGGTCCCGACCCCCAGGTTGAGAAACGCTGCAGGAGACTCTCAGGTCCCAGCCACACTGCAATTATATGGCATGACCAAACTTGATCGCTCCAGGTGTTTTGGAGATTTAAAGATGGGCTCAAAGCCAACCTTTAAAACTCTGGCATAGACACTGAGAACTGGGAAGCCCTGGCCTTTGAGAACTCCAGCTGGAGGTCAGCTGTGACCAGCAGTGCTGTAGAATTTGAAGAGGCACAAATGGAGGGCGAAAGAGAGAAACGTGCCAAGAGGAAGGTGCATCAAGCCAAGCCCGACTGGGACCGCCTTCCACCTGGAAGCCAATGCCCTTGCTGCAGGAGAAGATGCAGATCAAGAACAGGGCTCCACAGTCACCTATGGACCCACCACCAGAACACTGTTCCTGGAAGACTATCCTACTCGGACAACGAGGGATCGCCTAAGCCAAGGTGTTTTGGGCTTCAACTCCCACAATTCCTAACAGCCTCAGTCCCTTTCCTTTTCCCCCTCAGGCGCTTAAGCGGCTGAGAGTGAAAAGGAAGGGGTCTGAGGTTGTTAGGAATTGTGGGAGTTGAAGTCCAAAACACCTGGAGGGCCCAAGTTTACCCATGCCTGGTGTAGACCCATGTAAAGCTGTTCAATGCCACTGAACTGCCTGATATGAATGTATACTGAGCATGTAATACAGTTTCCAACTGCACTATATGGCTGTGTAGATGGGGCCCGAGAGTCTACCATACGTTTGTTGGTAAGCACAACTACTCTCATTACTTTAATAGCCCGATATACAAGTTCTCCTTTCAATGCCAAACAGGTTGTGTCACGACCCACAGAACACAGATTGTCTTAAACAGCAATTGAGATGCAAATAATAGTCTTTTTAATGGAAAAACATCCTAGAGAACACGTAAACAAGCCTCAAGGTAGTCATCCCAAGCTGATCCTGGATTCTGCATCGGTGAAGAGTATTTCCATAGGATCATGCAGAAACCTTTCACATCGGAGGAGGACAAAGATCTATGCAAATGAGCCTCCGGTTAAAAGAAATGCTTGGTTCCTTCCAATCCCACATATCCAATGAAAGGAAATGGGGAGCAGGCATCCCCCTTTGCCACTTCCAGCTTCCTTGAAGGTGGAAGGAGCAGGAGAGGGAGAAATGAGATCCGCACTGTTGACAACAAGACACACACAAAGAGGAGAAGGCACTGACAGTGAATATATAATGGGTACCTTGAACAAAGAAACACCAGCAAAACTGCAGCCGCTACGCTGATTTTTTTTTTTCCGCTTTCTCTCCTCACCCCACCCTATGATTTTGGAACACGCTTCAAAACAAACTCACAAAGCGAGGGAAATATTGTAAGGAAGGATGGAAGGGAATAGAAGAAAGAATGCCAAAGAAGTTTAAGGTTATGGGATTATTGCAATGGAAGGTGTCCATATGATGGTAAAGGCTTGCTTCATCACTCACTCCTTATATTATAGATAATTCAAATAATATGCCAAGAAAACGAAGAAACGGCTGTTTACGTTCATCTCAAAATACAATAAGAAGGGGAGGGGATAGCTTTTGCACCTACTGTGATTGTGCTATATAGGTTGAGTCTTTGTAATATAGTAATATAATGTGATTTTGCTATATAGGTTGAGTATTTGAAAATATCCCATGTTTGAAATGCTTGGGACTCAAGTGTTTTGGAATATATATATATATCTATATATATCTATTGCAGAATACCTGCATTTGGAGATGTTTACATAATGAGCTATCTTGGAGATGGAACCCAAGCCTAAATGTAAAATTCATATATGGTTCATATGCTCAATATAGATAGCCTGAAGGTAATTATATATACAATAACTTTAATAACTGTGTGCATGAAACAAGAGCATCAGAAACCAAAGGCCTTGTTCGTGTGTGTACATGCAGTCCTGTTTGTGTGTTTGTTTATATATGTGTGTGTGTATATACACATACAGATATATAATATATGCATATAAAGGTTCAGTTGTGTGACCTATCTACATCTACACACACATACGCAAATATATAATATTATAGTCCTATTCGTGTATATGTTTGTTTGCATGTATGTATGTATATAGCGTTAAGGTCCCGTTTGTTTGTGTATACACAAATGACCTGTCTACCTCTACACATATACACAAATATATTATATTATGGTCCTGTTCATGTATATATGTTTGTTTGCATGTGTGTATGTATGTGTGTGTGTGTGTATAGCATTAAGGTCCTGTTTGTGTGTGTTTACACAAATGACCTATCGATCTCTACACACATACATAAATATATTATATTATGGTCCTGTTTGTGTATATATGTTTGTTTGCATGTTTGTATTTATATAGCCTTAAGGTCCTGTTTGTGTGTGTATACACACACACGGCCTATCTACCTCTACACACATACGCAAGTATATATTATGGTCCTGTTTGTGTATATATGTTTGTTTGCATGTATGTATGTATATAGCATTAAGGTCCTGTTTGTGTGTGTATACACACACACGGCCTATCTACCTCTACACACATACCCAAGTATATATTATGGTCCTGTTTGTGTATATGTTTGTTTGCATGTATGTATGTATATAGCATTAAGGTCCTGTTTGTGTGTGTATACACACATGACCTATCTACCTCTACACATATACACAAATATATAATATGATGTTCCTGTTCATGTATGTTTGTTTGCATGTATGTATTTATATAGCATTAAGGTCCTGTTTGTGTGTGTATACACACACAACCTATCTTCCTCTACACACATACACAAATATATAATATTATGGTCCTGTTCGTGTATATATGTTTGTTTGCATGTATGAATGTGGGTATAGCAATAAGGTCCTGTTCATGTATACACACATAGATCCTGTTGGTGTGTTTATGTGTGTGTGCAAACACGCATACACATACAGATATATAATATATGCTTATATAAAGGTTGTGTTTGTGTGTGTGTGCCTGCACGAATATGTATCTATCTACCTATCTTTCTGCTTCAACACATGTACGCAACTATATAATATTAAGGTCCTGTTTGTGTATATATGTTTGTGTTGGCATGGGCAAACTTGGGCCCTCCAGATGTTTTGGACTTCAACTCCCACAATTCCTAACAGCCTACCGGCTGTTAGGAATTGTGGGAGTTGAAGTCCAAAACACCTGGAGGGCCCAAGTTTGCCCAAGCCTGATATAGATATACCTGAAGAGTGATAAGTAATTGCACTAAACCTTTAAAAAGGAGAAAGAAAAGAGGGGAGGGATAAATAACAAAGGAAAATAAGTTGGAGGGAAGGTGTGTTCTGGAGATGCAAGCCCCCCATTCCCTTCTCTTCCCTTCCAAAAGCAAAGGCAAGAGGCGAAGGGAGGCCTGACCCTTTGCAGTCACCCTAGTGTTCCTCCTCCTGCGACCAAAACTCGGCTCTGCCGCTTTAAGGGCGTCTCTGGGGCCGGGCAGTGACGTCAGCCCGGGGTTGTTATTATTATTATTCTTCCGTGGCCACGAGACCGGGGGAGGGGGCCGCGGGGGCGCGCACGTCAATCTCCCGCCGGCCGCAACATAGTAGTCGTAGTAGTAATAGTAGTAGTAGTAGTGGAGATCTGCGCATCAACACAAACACGCACGTCCAGGCTTTCCACTCTCCCCTTCCTTCTCCTTCCATCCCTGGCTTCTCCCTCTTTCTTTCTTTCCATCCATTCCTGATTTCTTCCCCACTTCCTTTCCTCCAACCTTGTTTTCTCCTTCCTTCCTTCCATCTACCTCTTCCTTGTTTCTCCCTCCTTCCTTGCATCCATCAATTTCTGTTTTTCCCCTCCTTCCACCCATTCCTTGTTTCTCCTTCCCTCCCTCTTTCCTTCTATCCACCCTTGTTCTCTACCTCCTTCTTTCCATCCCTTCCTAGGTTCTTTCTTCCTCCTTCCATCCCCCCCGTTTTCCCTCTCTTCCACCCATCAATCTATTCTTGTTCTCCCCTTCCTTCATCCCTGTTTTCTCTTTCTTCCTAACCCTGCTTTCTCCCTCTTTCCTTCCTTCCTTCCACTCCTGATTTCTTTCTCTCTTCTTCCCTTCATCCCTGTTTTCTCTTTCTTCCTAACCCTGCTTTCTCCCTCTTTCCTTCCTTCCTTCCACTCCATCCATTTCTTTCTCTTCTTCCCTCCACCCGTTTTCTCTTTCTTCCTAACCCTGCTTTCTCCCTCTTTCCTTCCTTCCTTCCACTCCATCCATTTCTTTCTCTCTTCTTCCCTCCAGCCCTGTTTTCTCTTTCTTCCTAACCCTGCTTTCTCCCTCTTTCCTTCCTTCCTTCCACTCCATCCATTTCTTTCTCTCTTCTTCCCTCCAGCCCTGTTTTCTCTTTCTTCCTAACCCTGCTTTCTCCCTCTTTCCTTCCTTTCTCTCTCATTCCATCTACCCTTGTTTTCTCTTTCTTCCCTGCTTTCTCTCTCTTTCCTTCCTTCCTTGCATCAATTCCTGTTTTCTCCCTCCTTCCACCTGCTTTCTCCCTCTTTCCTTCCTTCCATCCCTGTTTGAAAGAAGCCAGGAAGGATAAAATGAGGGAAATCCTTCCTTCCATCTATTCCTGGTTTCTTTCTCTCGTCTTCCAGCCACCCAGTTTTCCCTTCCTTCCTTCCTTCCTTCCTTCCTTCCTTCCTTCCTTCCTTCATTCCTTTCCTATTCTCTCCCTTCTTCCTTTCTTCCATCCACTCCTGGTTTCTTTCTCTCTCCTTCCATCCACCCGTTTTCTCTTCCTTCCTTCCCTGCTTTCTCCCTCTTTCCTTCCTTCCATTCCTGCTTGAAAGAAGCTAGAAGTAGATGGAAGGAGGGATATCCTTCCTTCCATCAATTCCTGATTTCTTTCTCTATTCTTCCATTCTCCTGTTTTCTCTTCCTTCCTTCCCTATTTTCTCCTTCTTTCCATCCTCCCATCTGTGTTTGAAAGAAGCCAAGAATGGATGGAAGGAAGGAGGGAGATCCTTCCTTCCATCCATTCCTCGTTTCTTTCTCTCTCCTTCTGCCCACCCTGTTTTCCCTTCTTTGCATCCATCCACTCCTGGTTTTTCTCTCTCTCTCCTTCCATCCATCCCGTTTTCCCTTCCTTCTTGCTTTCTCTCTCTTTCCTTCCATCCCTGTTCTCTCTTCTCCCTCCTTCCATCCATCTATTCCTAGTTTCTCTCTCCTTGTTCACCCCTTCCTTCCATCTATCCATCCCTGTTCTCTCCCTCTTTTCATCCACTCCTGGTTTATTTCTCTCTTCTTCCATCCACCCTTGTTTTCCCATCTTTCCTTCCCTGATTTCTCTCTCTTTCCTTCCTTCCATCTCCATTCTATCCCTCCTTCCTTCCATCCATCCATCCACTCCTGGTTTCTTTCTCCTTCCATCCATCCCATTTACTCCTCCTCCCTCCCTCTTTCCTTCCTTCCATACATGTTCTCTCCCTCCCTCCATTCCTAGTTTCTTTTTCTCTCCTTGTTCACCCCTTCCTTCCATCCATCCCTCTATCCATCCCTATTTCTCCCTCCCTGCTTTCTCCCTCTTCCCATCAATTCCTGGTTTCTTTCTCTGTTTACTCCTTCCTTCCTTCCATCCCTATTCTCTCCCTCCCTGCTTTCTCCCTCTTCCCATCCATTCCTGGTTTCTCTCTCTCTCCATGTTCACCCCTTCCTTCCTTCTATCCCCCTCTCCATCCCTGTTCTCTCCATCCCTGCATTCTCCCTGTTTCCATCCATTGCTGGTTTCTCCCTCTTTTGCTTTCCTTCTGTCTCTGGCTTCTCCTCCCTCCCTCCCTTCCTCCGTCCATCCCTCCCTCCTTGCTTTCTCCCTCTTTCCTTTCCTTCCATCCCTCCCTTCTGTCTCCCTCCTTTCTCTCTCTCTCTCTCTTTCTCCAGACCCCTCCCCAGCTCCTCAAGTCATCAAAACAAGGAGGTGGAGAAAGGCGCTGACAACAAAGGGAGGGGAGGGGGAGGCAGGGCGCAAAGCCCCCTACACACACACACACACAGAGCAGAGCCCTTCCCAGCCCCCACCTCCTCCAGGGAGGGAAGGAGGGGGAAAGGGATTTACGGCACAATGAAGCCCTATTTCCATAACAAGAGGCCAGGCTTCTGGCAGCCCCAGGCTGTGAAGCATCCCCGGCAGGAGGTGACAATGGACACAGCTCTCCCCCTTCTCTCTCTCCTCCCTCCCTCCCTCCCTTCGCACCCACTGCTCCCACCCACCCACCCAAAGAAAAACCCCACATTCAAAAAGCCAGACACCCTTCCTTTGAGGCTGGCAGGCATGGCCATGAAGCCTCCCCTTGGAACAAAAGGAAGGGAGAGTTGGTGGGTCTGCCTGTGGTGGTGGGTGGGGAAGCCTGGGGCCAGGGGCAAGCAGGCCATAAACACACAGGCATTCCTCCGGGGAAGTCACTTTCCAAGCCAGGCCTTGCCTTCCAGTGCCTCTTCCTACTCCTGTTTACTTTTGCCACAAAGCTTGGGAGGCTTTCGAAAGGGCGAAAGTTTAAAGGTTCATAACACCAAGAGAGAGAGAGAGAAAAGCCACACGTTTTCTCCCTTTCGCAATGGAAACCAGCTCATTTAACCCCTGATGCATTGCCACTGCCTTCAGTTAGGCCAATATAAATACACTAAGAGTAATGCACTGGAAGGAGGAACCCTACAAACCTGAAGGAGGAACCCTACAAACTTACAATCCGAATTCTAATCACTCTGATCCAACCTGGAAGGAGGAATAACCGCAAATCAGTCACCAAATGAATGGAAAGTCTAGGTTGCTGTGAGTTTTCCAGGGTTTACGGAAAGCCACGTTCCAGAAGCATTCTCTCCTGACGTTTCACCCACATCTATGGCAGGCATCCTCAGAGGTTGTGAAACCTGTTGGAAACTAGGCACGTGAGGTTTTATATGTGTGTGTGTGTGGAATGTCCTGGGTGGGAGACAGGGTGGGAGGATGCTTGCCATAGATGCAGGCAAAACATCAGGAGAGAATGCCTCTAGACTATGGCCATACAGCCCAAAAAAACCTACAACAACCCAGAACTATTGTCTGTCTGAGGCAGGTAGGAATGCTGCAATTGGCCACCTGATTAGCATTTAATGGTCTTGCAGCTTCAAGGTCTGGTTGCTTCATGTGGAATGTCCAGGGTGGGAGGATGCTTGCCATAGATGCAGGCGAAACGTCAGGAGAAAATGCCTCTAGACTATGGCCATACAGCCCAAAAAAACCTACAACAACCCAGAACTATTATCTGTTTGAGGCAGGTACAAATGTTGCAATTGGCCACCTTGATTAGCATTTAATGGTCTTGCAACTTCAAGGTCTGGCTGCTTCCTGCCTGGGGGATCCTTTGTTGGGAGGTGATTAGCTAGCCCTGGTTGTTTCTTGCATTTCCCTGTTTTTGAGTGTTGTCCAGCTAATCACCTCCCAACAAAGGATTCCCCTGGGCAGGAAGCAGCCAAGCCTTGAAGCTGCAAGACCATTAAATGCTAATTCAATGCTGTTCAATGCTAATCAAGGTGATCAACTGCAGCATTTCTTGTATGGAATGCCCCTGTTTTTGAGTGTTGTTCTTTATTTACTGATTCGATTTTAGAGTTTTTATAATACTGGTAGCCAGATTTTGTTCCTTTCCATGGTTTTCCTCCTTTCTGTTGAAATTGTCCACATGCTTGTGGATTTCAATGGAAACCCTTCCACCTCTTGACTATTTCAGACCCATCCTTTGCCTTGTTTTGTGTTCAAATTCTACCCCAAAGTGAACTTCCACAATGAAAGAGAACCTGATGAAAGGAAAGGGAGGCTTTTTGCCAGGCTCCTGATTCAAAACAAACAAAAAAAGTTGCTAAAATATAGTAACACCTTCCTTGCAAAGCCTGGATATGGCTCTGTGCTGGTGTGCTGTTTCCTTCTTCTCCCAGAGCAAAGATCTCCATTGAGGGTTGAAAAACACATGGCAGGGGAGGCCAAGGAGGAGAAAACTGCCCACGTTTTCACTCCCCGCCCCAAAAGGCCTCTCCTTTCTTTCTTTTTCCCCCCAATCCAGGTCCCAGAATGAGCTTTGTTTCCAAAGGCAGCCCATGTTTCCAACCAAACAAGACTCTCCTTCCAGAAAACAAGGAACAACTCACAATAATAACAATAACAACCACATGCGTTTGCAACTCAAACCAGCAAAGAAAGAAAGTAAAGAGAATATAACAATGGTCAAAGTTTTGTGTTTATCTTTTTGAAACCTTTATCCATCCATTCACTTCTCAAGTCTGGATAGATAGATAGATTATTATTATTCAAGTAGGCTTTCTTAAAGGGGAAATTATGTACCACAACACCAGGAAGATCTTTCCCTCTTTCTCTCTCTTCCTTCATTCTCTCCTTTTCTTTCTCTCTTTCCGTTCCTTCCTCTTTCTTTCTTCCTTTCCCCCTCTTTTCCATTACTTACTTGTACACAAACTTTCCAACCAAACAAGGCTCTCATTCCAAAAAACAATAACGTACAACCCACAATAACAACAACAATCCCTTTCCAGATAGGCATATGATTATTATTCAAGTAGCCTTTCCTAGAAGGAGAATTATTCATCTCAACACCAGGAAGATCTCTCCCTTTCTCTCTTTCTCTCTTTCCCTTCTTTTCTTTCTCTCTTTCCCTTCTTTCCTCTTTCTTTCTTTCTTCCTTTCCCCCTCTTTTCCGTTGCTTGCTTGTACACAAACTTTCCAACCAAACAAGGCTCTTCTTCCAAAAAAAAAAACCCCAAGAAGAAACAACCCACAACAACAACAAACCCTTTCCTTTAGCTATAGATACATAGATAGATGATTATTATTCAATGGGAGAATTATGCACCACAACACCAGGAAGATCTCTCCCTCTTTCTCTCTCTTCCTTCTTTCTCTCCTTTTCTTTCTCTTCCTTCCTCTTTCTTACTTCCTTCCCTCTTTTTTTCCATTGCTTACTTGTACACAAACTTTCCAACTAAACAAGGGTCTCCTTCCAAAAGAACAAGAAGGAACAACCCACAATAACAACAACAACAATCCCCTTTCCTTTAGATATAGATATATGATTATTATTCATGTAGCCTTTCCTAAAGGGAGAATTATGCACCACAACACCAGGAAGATCTCTACCTCTTTCTTTCTCTTCCCTCTTTCCTTTTCTTTCTCTCTTTCCCTTTTTTCCTCTTTCTTTCTTTCTATTCTTCTGCTTTTCCATTACTTACTTATACACAGTCCCCCAAAGGAACTTTCCAACCAAACAAGGTTCTCCTTCCAGAAAACAAGAAGAAACAACCCACAACAACAACAACAACAATCCCCTTTCCTTTAGATTTAGATACATAGATAGATAATTATTATTCAAGTAATCTTTCCTAAAGGGGGAATTATACACCACAACACCAGGATCTCTCCCTCTTTCTTTCTCTCTTTCCCTTCTTTCCTCTTCCTTCCTTCCTTTCCCCCTCTTTTCCATTACTTACTTGTATACAACGTCCCCCAAAAGGAACTTTCCAAGCAAACAAGGTTCTTCTTCCAGAAAACAAGAAGAAACAACCCACAACAACAACAACCCCTTTTCCTTCAGATTTAGATACATATATATTATTCAAGTAACCTTTCCTAAAGGGGGAATTATGCATCACAACACCAGAAAGATCTCTCCCTCTTTCTTTCTTTCTTTCTTTCTCTCTTTCCCTTCTTTCCTTCCTTTCCCCCTCTTTTCCATTACTTACTTGTATACAAAGTCTCCCAAAAGGAACTTTCCAACCAAACAAGGCTCTCCTCCCAAAACAACCCAAGAAGGAATAACCCACAACAACAACAGTCCTTTAGATTTAGATACATAGATAGATAATTATTATTCAAGTAACCTTTCCTAAAGGGGGAATTATACACCACAACACCATGAAGATCTCTCCCTCTTTCTTTCTCTCCCTTCTTTCCTTACCTTCCCCCTCTTTTCCATTACTTACTTGTATACAAAGTCCCCCAAAAGGAACTTTCCAACCAAACAAGGCTCTCCTCCAAAAACAACCCCAAGAAGGAATAACCCACAACAACAACAATCACAACAAGCCCTTTCCTTTAGATATATAGATTTATTATTATTATTATTATTATTATTATTATTAAAGTAGCCTTTCCTAAAGGGGGAATTGTGCACCACAACACCAGGAAGGTCTCTCCCTCTTTCTCTCTCTCTCTTCCTTCTTTCTCTCCTTTTCTTTCTTCCTTACCTTCCCCCTCTTTTCCATTACTTACTTGTATACAAAGTCCCCTAAAAGGAACTTTCCAACCAAACAAGGCTCTCCTTCCAAGAAGGAACAACCCACAATAACAACAACAAGCCCTTTTCTTTAGATATAGATAAATATATTATTATTATTATTATTATTATTCAAGTAGCCTTTCCCAAAAAGGGAATGATGCACCGCAACACCAGGAAGATCTCTCCCTCCCTCTTTCTTTCTCATCCTTCTTTCCTTTCTTTTCTCTCCTTCCCTTTCTCTCTTTCTTTTCCCCTGCTTTCCCATGACTTACTTGTACACAAAGTCCCCCAAAGGAAGGCGAAAGTGAGCCACGGCACCCTCATATTCCTTTTTCTCCTCGTGGTGCTTGTTTACTCCGCTTTCAAGGGGAGGAGGAGGAGGAGAAGGCAAGCAAACTCTCCAAGAACGGCAAGATCCTCTTCCAAACAGATACAGAGTTATCAATATATGTGTCAGGGGAAAAATATCCAAAGGTTCCTTTTCAATAATAATAGTCTATTTGAGACTAAATCCTTTCCTGGCTGTGTCCAGGTCCAAGAAGGGGAGAGAAGAGTCTTTTTTAAATCCTCAAAAAGGGGGGGAAAGAATAGTCCAACCCGAGCGTGAGAGTCTGGACTGTGTTGCTTTCTCCTTCCTTCTTTCCTTTTGGAGGTAAAGAGAGGAATCCTTCCAAGGATGGGGAATCAACGCAGTAAATCCGGCCGCAAGGAAGAAGGAGAAGAAGAGAAGGAGGAGAAGGCAATGGAGAAGCAAACTTTGCAGAAAGGGAGATCCAGGGCTGAAGCAAGGCGACGAAGAGGAGGAGGTTGAGGAGGAGACCCGGCGCCGCTGCCGTCCGCTCCAATGGTGGTTCTGAACAAGGCGAGAGCCAAAGGCGAGGAGGGAAGCGCCAAGCCGGTGCCTCTGCTGCTCTTGCTGCTCCTGCTCCTGCTGCTGCTGCTATTGTGGCTCCTGTTCCTTCTGGAGAGGAGGGCGAGGAAGAAGAGGAGGAAGAAGGAGGAGAGGAAGGCTGCCGGTCCGCTCAGAGGCATCGCTCGCTTGGCTTTGGCGCTCGGGGGGCGAAAGGGGGGCGCGCGGCTGGGAGGAGGAGGAGGAGGAAGAGGAGGGGGAGAAGCGGGAGCGCGCGCGGGGGGGGGGGGAAGGGGGGAGCATGGGGGGAGAACATGGAGCCTGCGCCCCACCTCCTCCCACAGGGGAAAAAAAAAGGCTCAGCCTCGCGCCCCTCCTCCAGGATCCCCCTCCTTCCCTCCTTCCCTTCGCGTGCACGCGCGCGCGCTCCCAGGCTGAGGTTGCTCCTTCTTCTTCCTCCTCCTCCTCCTCTTGTTTTCCCCTCCCCTTGAAAGGAAGGAGGGAATGTTTACATAGTATCTCTCTCTCTCTCTCCCTGTGTGTGTGTGTGTGTGTATATATATATATATATATACACACACATATATACATACACACACACACACTATCTGTATCTATTTATATAGATAAATATATATAAAATATATAAATATAAAAAACTCTAAAATTACAACAGCACAGCAACAGAGAGGAAACAAACAAGGACATCTAATCACCTCTCAACAAAAGTTTGCTGTGTGTGTGTATATATATATATATACATACACACACACACACACTATCTGTATCTATTTATATAGATAAAAATGAACAAAATCTGGCTACCAGTATTAAAAACCTCTAAAATTACAACAGCAAAACAACAGAGAGGAAACAATCAGGGACATCTAATCACCTCTCAACAAAAGATTGCCCCAGGCACTGCCAGGCCATCAAATGCTAATCAAGGTGGTCAGTTGAAACATTCACACCTAGCTCCAGCAGACAAGAGTCCTTTGTCCCACCCTGGTCATTCCACAGATATATAAACCCTTTTTCCTAGTTCCAACAGACTTCACTATCTCTGAGGATTCTTGCCATAGATGAAGGCAAAACGTCAGGAGAGAATGCCTCTAGACCATGGCCATATAGCCCGAAAAAACCTACAACAACCCACAAATAGGGCTGATATATAGATAGATAGATAGATAGATAGATAGATAGATAGACAAATAGATCTCCACACACACACATATTATATATTTGTATACAGACATTTATATACACATATTGATCCACACAGGAGATATATATATATATATATATATATATATATATATATGCATGCATACACGTGTGTGTGTGTGTGTGTGTGTGTATACACGTACACTTGAATAGGTATACAGGCGCACGCACACATGCACACACACACATATATACCGACACACACAAACAGGACATATATATATATATATATATATATATATATACTATATACTATATACACACACACATACAATATATATATACACACACACACACACACACACACACAAACAGGGCCAATATATATATAGCTAGATCCCCACACACATATTATATATTTGTATACATTTATATACACATATTGATCCACACAGGACCTTAATATATATATGTGTGTGTGTGTGTATATACACGTACACTTGAATAGGTATACAGGCGTACGCACACATGCACACACACACACATATATACCGACACACACAAACAGGACCAATATATATATATATATATATATACACATATATATATATATATAATATATACACACCACACACACACACACATACCTATATGATTATACATGATAACAGAAAATACTGTGTTTTCTGATGATCTTTGGCAACCCCTCTGACACCCCCTTGCAACCCCCAGACCCCTGAACCCCACACAACATGTGATTGAATTGCATCAAAGAAGAGCAGCATTATCTCATAGAATAAGACCCCTGTTCCCATAGGGCAGTGGTTCTCAACCTGTGGGTCCCCAGGTGTTTTGGTCTACAACTCCCAGACATCCCAGCCAGATTACCAGTAGTTAGGATTCCTGGGAGTTGAAGGCCAAACCATCTGGGGACCCACAGGTTGAGCACCACTGACCTAGATAATATGTGTATATATATATATATATATATATATAAAAGCACACTGAAAAAGGACCTATTAGGGGTGTGTGAGTGTGTGTGTGTGTGTGTGTGTGTGTGTGTGTGTATATATATATATATATACACACACATATATACATACACATACAAGCACATACATGCATACAAACACACACAGCACACACAAGGGTGCTAATATATATATGTGTGTGTGTATATATATATATATATATACACACACACACACACGAAAAGGACCTCAATATCTATCTCCCTATATATATATTACACACACCCATTATATATCTCACCAGAATTACTATGAGCTGTTAAATAGTGTATAAATATTTAATATTTTTTTTATAATAATAATATATTTTGGGGGATCCTCTTCTCTATTACTGGACTGTTCCATCCTGTTAAGGGTGTATACATATTCCATAGGAGAAATTGCAATAATAATAATAATAAATACAGAATTATAAGCTATATTTTAGGGAAGATTTAGGGTGTAAACCTTCGGAGAAACCCTATGTGTATCTCTGTGTGTTTATATATTTATGTGTGTGTGTATATATATATACACACACACATATACCTCTCAGTGGGAAAGACCCGGATGTTTGATACAAAGAAAGAGGGGCGGAGTCTCAGAAAGGGGCGGGGTGGTAATAAAGGTTCTGAAGAGGCCGCTGCGTTAGGATTGGCCGGAGGCGCCTGCTCGTCAAGGCGCACGAGGGGGCGGGGCTTGGGTGGAACGCGCGAGGCGCAGAGGGAAGCCAGTCCGAGGGAAGCGAGTGCGCGCATGCGCGGCCCCGGATGGTTGTTCTCCCGCGTGCTCCTTCTGCAGGGTCTCCCTCCTTCTGCTGCTGCTTTAGTATTAGGTTCTGCTCCTGAAGTCCCACCTAGACTAGGAATTGATTGCATCTACACTAAAGCAAATTGTTAGGAATTGTGGGAGTTGAAGTCCAAAACACCTAGAGGGCCCAAGATTGCCCATGCCTGGTCTAAACACCCACTTAGGTAGATCTATAAACAGAAAGATACAGATAGCTATGTAGAGGTGATTAGCAAACAACTAATTTTGCCTTCTTGCAATTGCTAAAGATGAAATTGAGTGGGTTGCTGCAAGTTTTTCCAGCTGTCTGGCCATGTTCCGGAAGCATTCTCTTCTGACGTTTCGCCCACATCTAAGGCAGGCATCCTAAGAGGTTGTGGGATCATAGAATCAAAGAGTTGGAAGAGACCTCATGGGCCATCCAGTCCAACCCCCTGCCAAGAATCAGGAATATTGCATTCAAAGCACCCCTGACAGATGGCCATCCAGCCTCTGTTTAAAAGCTTCCAAAGAAGGAGCCTCCACCACACTCTGGGGCAGAGAGTTCCACTGCTGAAAGGCTCTCACAGTCAGGATGGAATCTCCTCTCTTGTAGTTTGAAGCCATTGTTCCGGTATATAAAGTATCTATCTATCTATATATATATATATACACACATACACACATAATATTAGCGTCCTTGTCTTGTGTGTGCTGCGTGTGTTTGTATGCATGTATGTATTTGTATATGTATGTATATATGTGTGCGCGCACGTGTATGTACACACACACACACCTAATAGGTCATTTACAAGTGTGCACAGGACCTTAATAATATGCACATTATTAAGGTCTTGTGTAGATCAATATATGTATATAAATGTCTGTATACAAATCTATATAAATAAAAACGTAATGTTTGTTTGTGGGATTAACAGAACTCAAAAACCAGTGGACGAATTGACACCAAATTTGGACACAATACACCTAACAACCCAATGTATGTCCTTCAGTCAAAAAATTGATTTTGTCATTTGGGAGTTGTAGTTGCTGGGATTTATAGTTCACCTATAATCAAAGAGCATTCTGAACCCCGCCAAGGATGGAATTGAACCAAACTTGGCACACAGTTCTCCCATGACCAACAGAAAATACTGGAAGGGTTTGGTGGGCAGTGTCCTTTGGTTTTGGAGTTGTAGTTCACCTACATCAGGAGAGCCCCATGGACTCCAACAATGATGGAGCTGGACCAAACTTGGCATGAAGACTCAATATGCCTAAATGTGAACTCTGGTGGAGTTTGGGGAAAATAGACCTTGAGATTTGGGAGTTGTAGTTGCTGGGATTTATGGTTCCCCTACCATCAAAGCACATTTGAACCCCACCAAGGATAGAGTTGGGCCAAACGCGTGGCAGGGGACGACTAGTATATAATAAGTGTATGTGGAGATCTCTCTCTCTCTCTCTCTCTCTCTCTCTATATATATATATAGACTAGCTGTCCCCTGCCACACGTTGCTGTGGCCCAGTATATGTATGTGTTTATGTGTATATGTGTGTGTGTGTGTGTGTATATGGTTTTGTGCATGCGTTGTAATGTATTTTTTATAAGTTTTTTTTTTGCTTTTTAAGTCTCTTCTGCTGTGTTTTTCAGTGTTTTTATGAGTGATGGTCATTTGTTGGCCTGATAGGTGTGTTGTGTCCAAATTTGTTGTCAATTCGGTTTTTGAGTTATGTTAATCCCACAAACGAACATTACATTTTTATTTATATAGATATATATCAGCTCTGTTTGTATTTGTACACACAGTCCTGTTGGTATGTTTCTGCTTATATGTGTGAGTGTGTGTGTGTCACATGCAGATGTATAATAATGCATATAAAGGTTCCTGTCTATGTCTGTTGTTAGGAATTGTGGGAGTTGATGTCATTACACACAACAAATTAAGCACCATCCATGATTTGTAGTTGCTGTTAACTACTGTCAAGTCAACATCAACTTATGATGGTCCTATGAATGGGAGACGTCTGTTGAAATTGTCCACGTGCTTGTGGATTTCAATGGCTTCTCTGTGTAGTCTGACATGGTAGGGACCACCAAACGCAGCAACATTGCCCAAACACGAATGAGAGGCACTGCAGATTACTTCAACCAGAGAAGTCAGTCAGCAAAACACCCGATGAACCAACCTGGACACAGCATATTATTTGAGAACGCAGAAATGCTGGACCACTCGAACAATCAAGGTGTCAAACTACACAGAGAAACCACTGAAATCCACAAGCATGTGGACAATTTCAACAGAGAGGAAGAAACCATGAAAATGAACCAAATCTGGTTACCAGTACTAAAAAAAACTCTAAAATCATAATAGTAAATAAAGACAGGGGAGCTGCAGACAAAAAACAATCAGGGATGGCTAATCACCTCTCAACAAAGGATTCCCTCAGACAGTAAGAAGCTACACCTTGAAAACTGCTAGGTCATTAAATGTATCAAGGTGGCCAACTGAAACATTCACACCTACCTCCAACAGACAAGAGTTCTTTCTCCCACCCTGGACATTCCACAGATATATAAACCCCATTTTCCTAGTTTCCAACAGACCTCACAACCTCTGAGGAGGCCTTCCATAGATGCAGGCAAAACGTCAGGGAGTACTTCTGGAACAAGACCATACAGCCCAAAAAACTTACAGTAACCCAGAACGAATTTTGGCTGCTGCTGCTTTCAAATGCTAAAGATGAAACTAAGCTTCATCCAAGACTCTCTTCCTTCCGACATTTATCAGTGGATGATGGTGTTATCCCCAGGCTGGGGCCATTAGGGTCTTGAATTTACGATTCCAGATATACATTAAGGCGGTTTTCCCCCTCCTGGTGTTTTTGTTTTATCCATTTTTCTTTCAATGGAATTCTCCTCCATATGTAATTTGCACAAGCTGGTTATTATGGAATTATTGCTGTGCAAATGTACATTGGTGTTAATGGCAGCCGTTGGAAACGACTGTTAATTGAGCAGAAGGTATTATCGATTTGAAATGGCATGCGGCATGGATATATAATGACTCACTTTTGGGCTGCTAATTTGCGCTCAGATTCACGGAAAAAATATGAATGTTCTTCAGAGATTGGTTGGCATGTTCCTGATACCATATAGGAGGCTCCCTGATCCTGGCCCTGTATTTCAGTGGAGGGATCTCAGTGCAAGAGCACTGCCTTGAAAAGGATATGCATGATTTCAATTTAAGTACTTAGACCAGTGTTCTCAACCTGTGACTCCCAGGTGTTTTGAGAGTTGCAGGCCCAGGTGTTTTGGCCTGCAACTCCCATAAATCCCAGCCAGTTCACCAGCTGTTAGGATTTCTGGGAGTTAAAGGCCAAAACATCTGGGGACCCACAGGTTGAGAGCCACTGACTTAGACATCACCTTTGCAATGTCACCTTTGTAGCATCACCATCTTCTTTTGAACCACAAAAGGTAATTTCCAGATCTCTGATTATTGTTGCTACTAGGGGTTAACAACAGGCTTTTTCTAAGTAACAAGGAGGATCAGAACCTTTTCTGTTACAGCTGCCACAAATTAATTGGGTGTGTTATCTGCTTCAGCATATAACAAAGCAATAGGTTTGCAAGCTTTGAGCTTTGCATTTGGCTTAGCTTGATGGCTAACCTTTGGCTGTTGCTGGGAGCGGTTACACCGTGTCCTGAAGCTGAAGCAGTTTGGAGTACCAAGGAAACTGCTTGTTTATGGCAAGATAAGGACCTACTTTACTTACTTACGCGATCCCTCGTTGGCCAAGTAGGATAGTCTTCCAGGATCAGTTTTCTGGTGGGTTCGTAGGTGACTGTGGAGCCCTATTCTTGATCTGCATCTTCTCCCGCAGTGAGGGCATTGGTTTCCAGGTGGAAGGCGGTCTTAGTTGGAGTTGGCTTGATGTGCCTTCCTCTTGGTGCATTTCTCTCTTTCACCCTCCATTCGTGCCTCTTCAAATTCTGCAGCACTGCTGGTCACAGCTGACCTCCAGCTGGAGCGCTCAAGGGCCAGGGCTTCCCAGTTCTCAGTGTCTATGCCAGAGTTTTTAAGGTTGGCTTTGAGCCCATCTTTAAATCTCTTTTCCTGTCCACCAACATTCCTTTTTCCGTTCTTGAGTTCGGAGTAGAGCAACTGCTTTGGGAGACGGTGGCATCCGGACAATGTGGCCGGTCCAGCGGAGTTGATGGCAGAGGACCATCACTTCAATGCTGGTGGTATTTGCTTTTTCCAGCATGCTGATGTTTGTCTGCCTGTCTTCCCAAGAGATTTGCAGGATTTTCCGGAGGCAGTGCTGATGGAATCGTTCCAGGAGTTGCATGTGATGTCTGTAGACTCTCCATGTCTTGCAGGCATATAGCAGGGTTGGGAGGACAATAGCTTTATAAACAAGCACCTTGGTATCCCTACAGATGTCCCAGTCCTCAAACACTCTCTGCTTCATTCGGGAAAAAGCTGGGCAACCTGGAAGTCCCTGAATAGACTCAGAAGCGGAGTGGGCAGATCAAAAGACAACCTGGCAGAATGGCACTACCTAAAAGAATCCCATACCTTGTGTGACTGTGGAGCAGAACAGACAACTCTGCATTGGTATGCTTATCCATTGTGCCCTGCCTCATATTCAGAGGAGGAATTGTTGGAGGCTACAGACAATGCCGTTGCTGTTGCCCATTTTTGGTCAAAAGATATTTAGCCGCCTGCACACCTTTCTATTTTTGTCAGTTTTATACTAATTTATGCAATGCTTTTGATACGAAATAAAAAAAATCTGAGATTATTGTTGCAACACTTACCAAGGAGTAAGCACTTTTGAATATAATAGCATACACATCCAAATAAATTAGCATAGGCTGATGTTGGGGCAGAAGAAGTTCAGGACCTTAGACTTGTACGCTTAGTACCTTGAATCTGTGACATTATATAAAACTATTGTATATATCTGCATTTGTGCATACAGAGTGTATGCACAAATGCTTTAAAATGTTATTTTGGACAACAGCTCCCAGATTTCTGTAGCCAGCATAAATGCTGTCTGTGCTAGCTAAGGGATTCTGGAAGTTGAAGTTTGAAAAGTATGTTGTCCAACCTCTAAACACGCACACAAAAGAGCCTACATGACATCCTTCAGATAGAGGAAAGGGAGAGTTGGAAGATGGCCTTTCACAGTCATGTTTTCAAGGCTATGCAGTAAAATGTGATAAATCAGAGGGTACATATTGCGTGTTGGCCTCTGAGGTCCAGCTTTGAGGGCACAATCCCACCAAGGGACAGTCCCACCAAGCATGAAGCAAGGGAGCATCCTTTGATCTGTCTCCTCCTTCTCTGATCCTCGCCATGCTCTGCTCCAGCCAGCATCTCTCTCTTTGTCATGTGCTGTGCATTCAGGCTGTCGAGGAGTGAATAACATCAAATGGCAACTGATTTATCATTTTTAATCAAAATGGGATTATGGCATAATAAATCGCAATGAAGCATTTCCCCACCCCTTTGGAGAGATAGAGGGGTCAACACACATACCATTCCCAGCAGCATCTTGTCTTGTAGGAAATGACAGAAAGGTTTTGTTGTATCTACTTCTGTCATTTCTAAATGCAGTACATGAGGTGCAAAATACACAGCCATGGGACTGAGCTTATGTTATGGTATCGTTCCTCAGCTTGGTGCCCTGGACTGAAACCCAACGGTTTCTTTGCTCATAACATTTGTACCCTGCCCTTCAGTCAAAAAGGCTTCCAGGGCAGCTTATAAACCATTGATCAGGCAGTTTCCCATCCTCTGGATGAAAATCTAAAAAGACGTGACACACAAGGAAATTAGGATGACAGGGGCTGGCTGGTCTTCTCTCCCTCAAAGGCCAGAGCAATGAGAGCATTGCTGGGCTTGGATGCTCTTCTATCCCTCATAGGACACAGCAATAGCACTGACAATATGAAAGGAGGGCTCCCTACCACCCACTGGGCCAAGGCATGATGGAATTGTGCCTAACTGCTATTTTCTCCCTCGGAGACCAGAGCAATGGCATTGGGAATACGGAGGAAGGATCTTTCACCAGCTGCTGGGACAGGGCATGATAGAGCTGTGCTGGGCTTCTCTTCTCTCCTTCAGAGGCCAGAGCGATGGCTGTGAAAACATGGAAGATCTCTCACCAGCTACTGGACCAAGACATAATGGAACTGGACCTGGCTGCTGTTTTCATCCTTAGAGGCCAGAGCAATGGCAATGGGAACATGGAAGGGTTCTTCTCATCAGCACTTGGGCCAAGGCATGGTGGAGTTGTACCTGGCTGCTCTTCTTTCCCTCAGAGGTTAGAGCAATGGCACCGAGAACACAAAGAGAGGGTCTTTCACCAGTTTCTGGGACAAGGCACCATGAATCTGTGCTTGGCTGCTCTTCTCTCCCTCAGAGGTTAGAGAACATGGAAGGAAGATCTCTCACCTGCTTTTGGAACAATACGTAATGGAACTGTGCCTGGCTGTTTTTCTTTCCATCAGAGGCCAGAGCAATAGCAATGGGAACATGAAGAGAGAGCTTCTCATCAACTCTTGGGCCAAGGCATGGTGGATTTGGACCTGGCTTCTCTTCTCTCCCTCAGAGAGTAGAGTAATGTTACTGAGAACACAATGAGGAGGTCTTTCACCAGCTGCTGGGACAAGGCATGATGCTCTTATCTCCCGCAGAAGCCAGAACAGTGGCAATGGGAACATGGAATGAGGGGTTTTCACCAGCCATTGGACCAAAACATGATGGAGCTGTGCTTGGCTACTCTCCTTTCCTTCAGAAGCCAGAGCAATGGCGGTAAGAACATGGAATGATCTCTCATCAGCTGTTGGGCCAATGCATGATGGAGGTGTGTCTGGCTGCTCTTCTCTTCCTCAGGAGCTGCCACAGTGGTGCATGGAGTGGAGGAAAGACATCTCATTGGCTGATGATAATCAATTTCCATCATCCCCCCTTCAGCATTAGCTTAGAGTCCATGCTGGCAGACTCCAATAACAGATGGAGCACTAGAGTAACCTGCAAGTTCCTCAGCCATGACCTAAGATACAGCTGAAGGGCAGGAGTGTTGGAGGAGGAAAAATGATATCGACCCCTGACTTTCTGTCAAGAAAACAAAAACCAGTCCACCCGGTTTCTCCCTGGTTGGAGAGCAATTCTAGTTATCAGAGGCAGCCCTTGGGTCCCTCCTAAGAGACTTATGATAGTGCTGTAAAACTCTTTCCTTTTTTCATCTTGTGAAATTGAGCTGAAGGAATACCAACCCACTTCCCACCTCTCCAAATTTGTTTTCGGTTTAGGAACCAAACAGTAAAGAGCATGAAGCAAAAAATAATGGCACACGTACTCTTAAGTGCCACTGGGGGGAAAAAAACCTTAAAATATTTAATTGTAAAGCACAATAATTGTTTAGCATATTCTTCATCCGAATGAGCAAATCGTGTTAGTTACCCCTGAAAATGCAAAACGGGGACTGCAAATGGTAATTTGGGAGAACATTAAAGTGGATATTAGGAGGGGGGAGTTGAGGGGCGGGAAAAAGAAAACGGCATCTCCTGTTCGCCTGCCATCCAGTTTGGCAATGAATACAGTTTAATAGTTTAACTAATGTAATGGGCTATAGGAAGGAAGAACTAATGCATTAAGTGCTATGGGCTTTTTTAAATATAGGAAAGGAATCTAATTAAGATTGTGTGTGGTTTTTTAAAAAGTAAGAAACCGAATGAAAAGTGGAGCATGCTGTAAATATATGATTTCAAACAGTGTTTACAGCAGAGCTTGGAAGAGTTTGTTTTGTATTGCAGCTCCCAGAATCCGCTTCTCAGCATAGTCGCAAAAGCTCGCTTTCTGGTCATAATGACGACTGAAAATATTTAAAATCCCACAATTCTTCTGCTGTTTTCACTTCAGAGCTGCCCTTACCATTGTGGAACGTAAGGTAACTATCTCAAGTACCAAGGGAAGCAAAGGGTTAGATGTTTAATTTATTGCTACTGGATCTTTATGTCCTGTAGAGGCACTTGGAAAAGTTTTAATTCCAAGTGCCAAAGCCACATGACTGATGGTGCTACTTTACATCTTGACTTGGGTAGTAGGGAAGACAGTACAGGGATTTTGGTTCTGGCTTGGGTAACAAATGACATTGACTGTTTTCATCTCATGTTGTGAGGAGCAAAACCAGCCCCGCACATCGCATGATGTGTTCTGCATACAAGTTAAAAAGGTTGGGTGAGAGGATTATATATATATATATATATATATATATATATATATATATATATATATGAGAATGAAAGGTTTGTATGAGATATGTTGTATCCTCATACCTTTCATTATGACAATGTATGTATGCATCCATATCTCTTATAAGGGCTTGGTAAAACTGAATTACTGTGTCGTGAAATGATGCATGTCTAAAATGTGTGTCACCAACATGAAATGTTTGGAAATCTCTGGTATAAGAGATCAATGAATGGTTTTCTTGACTGACCATACCTTGGTTTTCTACCCCAAAGTAGACTGAGTTGGCACTGTCTATTCTAATACAACAACAACAACAACAACAACAACACTTTATTTATATTTCGCTCTATCTCCCCGAGGGGACTCAGAGCAGATTATAACATACACAGAAAAACAACCATTCAATGTCTTTTAATACAGTGAAATAACAACAACACACAAATACACAGAAAAAGTAAAGGCTTCCCCTTTCATCTCCGGCTTCTGGAGGCGGTGCTCAAGTCCAGCCATGGGGAAGTGCCCTTTTTCCGTGTCCAAGCCGAGGGGCCTGTTGTCCATAGACACCTCTTGATTGTGTTGCCAGCATGGCTGCATGAGCGACTTTATTCCCTTCTTGCCAAAGTGGCACCTACTACTCGCATTTGCATGTTTTTGAACTGCTAGGTTGGCAGGAACTAGTGCTAACAGCAAGAGCTCACCCCTACTGGTGGCTTTGAACTACCAACCTTTATGTCCGCTGATTCAGCAGTTCAACGGTTTAACCCACTGCACCACTGCAGCCCCAATTTCAGAAGTCCATCTCCTCATTTGCTGCATGTGGTTCTGGCTCAAGATACCTAACTGACCGCATCTCGGCCTATGAGCCCACCAGGACTTTGAGATCTTCCGGGGAGGCCCTGCTCTCGATCCCGCCTGCCTCACAGGCACGGCTGGCGGGGACGAGAGATAGGGCCTTCTCGGTGGTGGCTCCTCGGCTGTGGAACACCCTTCCCATGGACATCAGACTGGCTCCTTCCCTGATGATATTCCGCAGGAAATTAAAGACTTGGCTGTTCAAGAAGGCGTTTGAACAAGAAGTGCAATGATTGGTAATGACTATAGGAATGGAACAACGGAAAATGATACTGGATTGTGGTTTGGACGATGAGACGATGTGAAATGGCTTTTGTAGTAATTGATGATGTTGTTGATGATAATGTTGTTGTTAATGCTGGACTGTGGATTGTTTTAGATTGTGCCTTGATTTTTGAACCCTGTTTTTTCTGTGTTGTACACCGCTGTGAGTCGCCTTCGGGCTGAGAACAGCGGTATATAAGCAAAGTAAATAAATAAATAAATAAATAAATAAATGTGTATATACATATGAATATGATGGATTTACTCAATGTGGTGCAGTGGTTTGAATGTTGGACTACAACTCCAGAGACTAGAATTTGATTCTTCAATCAGCCATAGAAACCTTGGGGAAGCCACATACTCTCCGCTCCAGAAAACCCTTAGGGTTGCCATACACCTATTACTTAAAGGCACACAAAGTTACAGCTTCCATCTGCCAACTACAATTTGTGGCAAGGCTAGCATAGTGATTTCTTGTTGTGGTTTAGTCAGAAAAGGTTCAGCATTGCCTTCCTTTTAGGCTGGGAAAGTCTAACTTGCTTAACGTCATCCAGTTGACTTCTATGGCTAAGCCTGTATTCAAACTCTGGAATTCTGATTCAGCGATTTAAACTACTATGCCGTATATGACCTAGCAAAAAATACAAGCCAAACCACACCATATTTGCTTTACATTCTACACAGTGTGGAGTTCAATCTTCTCTCCTTTGCATGTTCTCTTTGCATTTTCCCCTTTTCTCAGGGTTGCATGGCAGCCAGTCCTTCAGCTGAAAGAAGCCTCTTTTTTTTCCCACCAAGAGTATCTCTGCTCTTGGAAACTGAGTATGGTTTAAATGCCCTTTTTACGAAGCTTAATGATTGTTTTCTTTCCCTTCCTAAGTAAACATTCCCGCTTTATAGAATAACGTTAACTGCAGAATCTCATTATTAAAAATCTTTTAAAACACACATTAATTAGTCTCTTTCTGTCTTTTGCTTCCCTCCTCCTCCTCCTCCTCCATCCCCTCGACTCTGCATCAAATGCAAAATCAAAGACAGAAATCAACCAGACTGAATTCCTTTGAATGATGTTATAATAGTATAATGGCTACATAATTTCAGAGCCGGTGTAATATAGTAGTGAGAGTTTGGACTGGGCTTGAGGGAGCCAGATTCAAATCCTGACTTCCTATTGCCATTTCAAAGGGGAAAGAGAGAACAACAAGATATTTGAGAGGGAATGTGGGGAAGAAGGAGAGGCTGGTGTTTTTTGCAGGGAGGCTGCACACATTAGTGAATTATGGATGCAAATTTCAGGTCAATTTTGGTTGGTAATCCTGTCAATTTTTCAATTTCGTAAAATATTTTGGAGGCTGAGTGGCTTTAAAGAATTGGTCCATAGTCCAGAGGCCATATGTGATCCTTCAGCCGTATTTTGCTCATCCCAGTTTAAGATAAGATCCCATCTACACTTCCATGTAAAGTAATTTGAAATTGCTGTGAAAATGCCTGAAAATTGCATATGGTCAGTGTAGACCAGGTTTGGTCAAACCCGGGATTGGATGGGGCCCTGTGGGCTTTTTTTTCAGGCCCTCCTCTCTCTCATCATTCTATCCTTCCTACTCTCTTTCCTTCCTCCTTCCCTCCCTCTTTCTCCTTCCCTTCCAGTCTTTCATCCTTCCTTCCTTCCTCCCTCCCTCCCTTCCTTACCTCCCTCTTTCTCCCACCTTCCTTCCCTTCCTCCCTTCCATCCTTCTTTTCCCTCCCTCTTTCTCCTTCCTTCCTTCCTTCCTTCCTTCCTTCCTTCCTTCCTTCCTTCCTTCTCTTCCATCCTTCCCTTTTGTCTTTCCTTCCTTCTCTCTTTCCTCCTTCCCCTCCCTCTTTCTTCCTTCCTCCATTCCCTTCTACCCTTTCGTCCTTCCTTCTGTCTCTTTCCTCCTTCCCTTCCTTCCATCTATCCATCCGTCCCTCCCTCCCTTCCACCCTTTTGTCCTTTTGTCTTTGCCTCCGTTTTGTCTTTCCTTTCTTCCCTCTTCCTCCTTAACTCTTCCTCCCTTCCCTCCGTCTTTCTCCTTCCACCCTTTCAACCTTCCTTCCCTCTCTCCCGCTTTCTCCTTCCTTCCTTACTTCCTTCCCTCTTTCCTCCCTCCTTCCCTCTATTTCTTTCTTTCTCCCTCCATTCCCTTCCACCCTTTTGTCCCTCCTTCTTCTCTCTTTCCTTCCTCCTCCTTTCCTTCCTTCCCTCCCTCCTTCCTTCCTTTTTTCCCTCCCCTCCTTTTCCCTTTCCCTTTTTTTTTCCTTTTCTTCCCTCTTTTTTTCCTTCCTTCCTTTCCCCCTCTCTCTTTCTCCCTCCATTTCCCTCCCTCCCTTCCTTCTTCCTTCCTCCCTCCTTCCCTCTCTCCCTCTTTCTCCCTCCCTTCCCTTCCACCCCTTTCTTTCTTTCCTTTTTCCTCTTCTTTCCTTCCTCCTTTCCTTCCTTTTTCTTTTCCTCCTCCTTCCCTTCTTTTGTTTCCTTTTCCTCCTTCCCTTTTGTCTTTCTTTTCCTTCTTTCCCTCTCTCCCTTCTTCCCCCTTCTTTCCACCCTCCCTCCCTCCTTCCCTTCCCTTCCCTCCCTCCCTCCCTCCTCCTTCTTCTATCCTCCCCTTCCTCCCCTTTGTCCTTCCTTCCTTCCTTCCTTCCTTCCTTCCTTCCTTCCTTCCTTCCTTCCTTCTCTCTTCCCTTCCTCCTTCTTTTCCTTCCTTCAATCTCCAGTCAGTCCTCCAAGCAGGGAGTGCTAGCATGTGGCCCCCAAAGTTAGAAAGTTTGCCCATACCTGGTGTAGACTTATAGTTTCAAACTGTGTTATATGGCGATGTATACAGGGACATGCTGTATAATGCAGTCTGAACTGCATTATATGAGTCTACAGCTGCATCTCCACTGCCATATAATGGAGTTTGCAGCATATTATATAGCCAGTGCAGATCTGTATGATGAGCTACATTAAACTGCATTATATGGGTCTACACTGACTATATAAGGCAATTTGAAGTGCATTATATAGCAGTGTAGATGGGGCCACAGTTTCATTGTGAACAACTGGTTTCGCAAAGGCAGAGGAAGAGTATTTGGTAGACCTTTTCTCCCTCCTTGAGCCCATTGGCTAAAACGGTTTGTGGATTGCTGGCTCACAATGGCTAATTAAAGCGGGTGTCCTAAGAGTCAAACAATTTTGGTCTCTGTGCAGCTTTTATAATTCCACGGATAACCGCATATTAACATTCTGTTTGTCCACCTGTTAGAAGAGGCTGTTCTGAAGAGTCATAACTGTAAAACAGTGGGCGACAACTTAATGAAAAATTGAGCTCTGCATTTAATTTCCTTTTTAAGTTCCAGCCAGGCATTCGGAGAGATCAAAGAGGCTCTGCCGTTTGCAAATGATCTATGATATCAGAGGAACAGCCATGCACTTTGGTATTTAAGTGAGTGCCCGCTTTTAAACACCAATATTTAAAGCAGACTAATGAAAATAAAGCGTACGCATTACATCCCTCGATACCACCAATCTATAATCCATCTGCATTTATTGAAGCTTTTGCAATGTAGAACTATTTGCAATTAGTTCCAGGGGGATTTTGGGGGGAAATGGTCTGGAAATTATGCAAGACGAATACTAGTAGGATGCTGATTGTCTTTTCAAATCCACATTGTACATTTGTACCAGTTTGATACCAGTACCAGTTTGATACCACTTTCACACATTGGCTCAATGCTATGGAATCCTGGGATTTGTAGTTTAGTGAAGCACCAACATTCTTTGGCAGTGAAGGCTATGGGACTTGCAAAACTACAACTCCCATGATTACATGACATAGCTCCCATGATGACATTGAGCCATAGCAGTTCAGGTGGGTCAAACTGCATTAATTCTGCAGTGTAGATGCACCCCTAAGTCTTCTGTTTGCTTCAAATTGAGTTCAAACTGTAAACTTAGGGTGCATCTACACTGCAGAATTAATGCAGTTTGACACCACCTTAATTGTCATGGATCATGGCTATGGAACCCTGGGATTTATAGTTTGGTGAGGTGAAAGCACGCTTTGGCAGAGTAGGCTAAAGATCTTGTAAAACTACAACACACTTGATTTCATAGCATTGAACTGGAATCAAACTGCATTAATTCGATAGTGTTGATACACCCATAGCTTTAGACATAACTGGGGAAGGGTCTGAGACTACAGGAAATTGAGGCCCCATCTACACTGCCATATAATGCAGTTTGAAACTACATTATATTAGACTATGAGTCTTCAGTGTCAGTGTCGTGGGGCCCAAGCAGCACGATTCCTTTGACTTGAAGCCAGCAGCAAAGTAGCATTGCTGAGGAACAATTAAGTAAATGTCTATTGGACATCTGGAATTGATTTTTAAACAGCAACATGACATTGATATGCATTAAGGGAGATATAGTCTATCTTATGCCCTGGAACATAAATCTGCGCATTAGCATGAATATAGCCATATGTCTTTGTTGTATATTTCTAAGGTAATGCGCAAGACCCAATGGACAATTGGATGAGCACTACCTGAATAAATTATGATCATTATTGCTACTTGTTTAGCTTCCTGTTTTAATTTAGCTCCCACCTTGGGGAGGTGGGGCACTTTTATTGTTTTAATTAATATTGTATGATTTATTTAGCTCACGGTAATCCCATTCCTTTCATGTACATATTACAACGGAGAAACAAAGATTGAGAAAAGAAGGCAAGGGAAATCC
>NW_026847660.1:123513581-123620239 GCF_025583915.1 Anolis sagrei ordinatus | reverse complement strand
GGGGCATCCGCTGAGCCTTTGTTCTCACCGGCGGGGTGGCAGACAGGGGGAACAATGAGTTTCCCCGGTCCATGATTGGATTTGGGAGGAAGTATGAAAAGGTGAAAAGAGGAGCTATTGATGGTATTTGGACCTCGGGGCCTTGTAAACAAGGGGGATCAACAAATACCTAGAAAATMAGTTAATCAATCTTTTTTCCTAAGTTTCTGTTGACCCTTCCRGCCCTAGGCTGTCTGCTCTGAAAGCCAGTTGAGGAAGGGTCAATCCTGCGGCCCATGCAGATGTAGATATGATCAGTTTCGAGAGGACAAAGGATTTCCTCTTTGCAGTAATCTTAGGTCACATTCCTTTTTTMGGGGCGAAGTTCAGAGGGAAAGGCGGGAAGGGGAACCAGGGTGCATTTCATATGATATCCCACTATATACATCTTATATACTTCATACATTTCATAAATGAATCCCCATCCCCATCCCAGCAAAGTTTATTAAAAACAACAAATGCATTCTATTTCTGTAGAAATCATAGTCTTCTTGGTGAAGGCGCATGTAGGCTGAGGCCGCTTGTCCCTCCAGGCAAGCCCGGTCTGAGGTTTGGATCCAAAAGTATGGCAGGGAAACAGTTCAAGGCAATAAGGTGGAAAGTCAATAAGTGAGGGCAAAAGAGTCCGAAGAGGATTTCCGAGCTGTAAATGGTGGGGCAATGTCCTTTGGGAAACTGTATCTCCCCAGTCGGGGCCCGGGACCCATGCCTGGCCCCCTCTCCGGGGCTCCCACGGGCGACCGCCGTGGGTCCCAGGTTGCTGGGTCCAATTGGGAGCGAGCACTGCCGCGGAGGAGCGGAAAGCCCAGCCAAATTGACAATCAGCTGTTTCTCTGCAAGATAAAATACTTAAAACAAAACTAATTTTTCCCCGGGTGAAGGAGCCCAAAACGAGAAAAGGGAAATGGCAGTTAGTCTTAGAATTAGTTGTAGAAAAATATAAAATTGGAACGGCGGCGATCCGCCATCTTAAGTATTTTCGTGGATAAGGGGGTCTGAAATGGCGGTTTCCGTATCCGCGGTCTAGGCGAACGCAGATTCGGGGTCCGGGGGGCGCCTGGAGGCGCCTCCCGCGGGCTCACGGCTCTCCGGAGCCCAAAAAAAGGTCTATTGCAATGTTATTTTGTTTGAGTCAAGAAAGGATACAAAAGTAGCATGCGGAAAGATAAAAAGTTGCAAGTTTCAAGTACTTTTATTAGGGAAAGGATACAAAGTAAAGGGAAGGGGAAAGCAAGGTGAAACTGCAAGCATTCCTGGTTTTGAGCTAGCTGCTGGGGCACATTTCATCTGTTGGTCCCAAAAGCTTGGTCCAGGAACTGCGGAACTCTCCGCTGCAGCTCACACCAATGTGAAGGCGGGGCTCCCCGCTGCGCTCGGGCTCAAGATTAGCAACTTTTAAGTATGTTTTCCTTTTTATCTGTGACTCTCTCTTGTTGTATATGCCTGTGTTGTGATTTGGTTGTTGGATGCCAATAAAGGCTGTGTGTGAATAAGCCAGTTATCTCACATTGATCTGAGAACAGTCCTTTTTTTAAGCAAAGATTTTTATTTTAACTTCCAAACAGGAAAATATGTGAACTGCATATGTATTTGAAGGACAAGCTGTGAGCAACAAGCTGTAGTTGATATTTAATGCACAACACATATTGACACCAGAAGGAGTGCATCTACACCAGACATGGGCAAACTTCACCCCTCCGGGTGTTTTTGACTTCCACAATTGGCTGTTAGGAATAGTGGGAGTTGAAATCCAAAACACCTGGAGGGCCAAAGTTTGCCTATGACTTATTTATTTGTCGTGTCAGAGCAACCAGTCCATTATATTACATTTCTAACAGAACAAAGCAAACAAACAGACAAAATCAAAATTTGTGAGTTTGGTAGTTGATTAAATGTCCTTTGACCAGTATCTGGCCACTTGGAGTCTCTGGTGTTGCTGCAAGGAGGCACCCCATTGTGCATGTGGCAGGGCTCAGGTTGCATTGCAGTAGGTGGTCAGTGGTTTGCTCTCCACACTCGTATGTTGTGGATTCCACTTTGTAGCCCCATTTCTTAAGGTTGGCTCTGCATCTCGTGGTGCCAGAGCGCAGTCTGTTCAGCGCCTTCCAAGTCGCCCAGTTTTCTGTGTGCCCAGGGGGGAGTCTCTCATCTGGTATCACCCATGGATTGAGGTGCGGGGTTTGGGCCTGCCACTTTTGGACTCTCGCTTGCTGGGGTGTTCCAGCGAGTGTCTCTGTAGATCTTAGAAAACTATTTCTAGATTTAAGTCATTGACGTGCTGGCTGATACCCAAACAGGGGATGAGCTGGAGATGTCTCTGCCTTGGTCCTTTCACTATTGGCTGCTACTTCCCAGCGGATGTCAGGTGGTACAATACCAGCTAAGCAGTGTAATTTCTCCAGTGGTGTAGGGCGCAGACACCCTGTGGTAATGCGGCATGTCTCATTAGGAGCCACATCTACTGTTTTAGTGTGGTGAGATGTATTCCACACTGGGTATGCATACTCAGCAGCAGAGTAGCATAGCGCAAGGGCAGATGTCTTCACTGTGTCTGGTTGTGATCCCCAGGTTGTACCAGTCAGCTTTCTTATGATATTATTTCTAGCACCCACTTTTTTGCCTGATGTTCAGGCAGTGCTTCTTGTAGGTCAGAGCACGGTCCAGAGTGACTCCCAGGTATTTGGGTGTGCTGCAATGCTCCAGTGGGATTCCTTCCCAGGTGATCCTCAGAGCCCGGGATGCTTGTCTGTACTTGAGATGAGTTTGCCCATGACTGATCTATACTGTAGAATGGCTGCAGATTGACACCACTTTTAACTGCCCTGGCTCAATGCTATGGAATCATAGAGGTTGTATTTTTACAAAATATTCAGCCTTCTGTGCCAAAGAGTGTTAGTGCCTCACCAAACTACAACTCCCATGTTTCCATAGAAGTTTAAGTGGTGCCAAACTGCATATCCTGACCAGGACTGCCTTCCACCTGGAAACCAATGTTCTCACTGTGAAAGAAGATGTGGATCAAGAATAGGGCTCCACAGCAACCTATAGACCTACCACCAAGACACCACATCTGGAAGACACTCATCTTCGAGCTATGAGTGATCACCTAAGTAAGTAACACATGGCCAGGCAGTGGGAGTTATCATTCCAAAACTCAACATTTCCGAACTCTAGTGACAAACTCCAGCCCTGGTTTGGCCCCATCCCTCATCCGCATGAATAGTCCAGGCTATAGACTATTTTACGGATTTATATGGATTGGACTTTGGGGAGAAAGCAGTGATCCTTCCATCCTCCAAGAAGGCGGAACGGCTCCCTAGCGCAGTGCCCCTTCTTTGTATTTCCCTATTGTTTCTCCTAAGCAGTCCGGTAAGCCTCGCTTCCAGAGCTTTGCCATGCCCTATTCATAAGAAAATCCTCTTTCAACAATGGGACCACGCTGGCTTAGGGAACATGTCAGGGGTGTTGGTCCGTGAAGAAAACCGGCCAATTTTGTCCGGGAAAAGTGCATGGGGAGAAAGAGAAGAAACATAAAAGGAAAAAATGGGGAGAGAGGAAAAGGAATCTACACATTCTGTAATGGTAAATAATAAAGATAATAATAATCATCATCATCATCATTAATATTATTATTATTAAAATGGACAGACCACAAACAGAGGCATAATACTGTTGCTCATATGATTCATTGCAACTTGTGTCACAAATACCATCTGCCTGTGACAAAGAACTGGTGGGATCACCAGCCTGAAAAAGTTACACAGAATGAACATGTCAAACTACTCTGGCACTTCCAAATTCAGACTGACAGAGTTTTGGAGCACAAGACTCCTGAGCTCACAATCATGGGGAAAAAACAAAGTATGGATCATCGATGTTGCAATTCCAGGCAACAATGGGATCGAAGAGAACTAACTGGAAAAACTGACACAATACAAGGATTTAAAGATTGAACTGCAAAAACTCTGGCACAAGCCAGTAAAGGTGGTCCCAGTGTAGATGCATCCTTAATTTCACAAGGAAGGAAGGAAGGAAGGAAGGAAGGAAGGAAGGAAGGAAGGAAGGAATAGGCCAAAAGAAGGGAAACTATTGCTTTGAAAAACCTAAAGCTTCACTTGGCTCCAATTATTATTATATTACAGGTTGAGTGTCCCTTCCACTTTATCACATTAATGCACTTCAACCCTATTTTAACTGTATGGCTCTATTATATTAAATTATGGAATTCATAGTATATATAATGCCACCAACATTATTTGTCAGAGAAGACCTTGTCAAACTACAACTCCCATGTTTCCAAAGCATTGAGCCCTGGCAGTTAAAGTGGTATCAAACTGCATTAATTCTGAAGTGTGGATGTACCCAGAGAGTCCTTGGCTATAGCAGGCAGGGAGTTTTAAATATGTGGTAGGGGAAGGGGAAAAAAACGCAACTCTTGTTCTTGCCAAGAGCTTTTTCTGAAATGTATACTCTCCTTTTAACCGAATCCTTTAATATTTAATATCGTGCTAGGATGAAGTTTGATTTTTTATAGTGGGGGGAAAAAAGTCAATTTCCACAGTTGATCGAGCTTGTTTAAATGGCAAGCCGTTTCCTTGTTTTGAAAGCCGTATAAACAGATCAACCTATTTACTAACATTTTTAAAAAGAGAGAGAATTTTTATGCTGAAACATTTCTCTTTTTCACCCATAAAGAAATGGCCCCTGAAAACCAACTCAGATGGATAGGTTCCCTTTATGTTCCTCCCCAAACCAACAGATTTATCGTAGTCCATAAAACACAGTCTCTGGATTTAGCAGTGATTAAAATTTAGAAGTCAGCTGAGCCGAGCCCCTAGACGTTTCCCACAATCAGCTACTGAGTGGGGTCCCCCCACCATGCATACTATATTCTATATGGGGTCCCCCCACCCATGCATACTATATTTAATATGTGCAATAATGGTTATACTTACTTACTTACTTAGGCAATCCCTCGTAGCTCGAGGATTATTGTCTTCCAGATGTGGTATCTTGGCGATGGGTCCATAGGTGGCTGTGGCGCCCTATTCTTGATCCGCACATTCTCCTGCAGTGAGGACATCGGTTCCCAGATGGAAGGCGGTCCCAGTCAGGGTTGGCTTGACCTGCCTTCTTGGCACATTTCTCCCTTTCGCCCTCCATTTGTGCCTCTTCAAATTCTGCAGCACTGCTGGTCACAGCTGAATTCCAGCTAGAGCGTCAAGGGCCAGGGCTTCCCAGTTCTCAGTGTCTATGCCAGAGTTTTTAAGGTTGGCTTTGAGCCCATCTTTAAATTTCTTTCCCTGTCCTCCAACATTACATTTTCCATTCTTGACTTCAAAGTAGAGTAACTGCTTTGGGAGACGGTGGTCGGGCATCCGGACATTGTGGCCGTTTGATGGTGGAGGACCATCGCTTCAATCCTGGTGGTCTTTGCTTCTTCCAGCAAGCTGATATTTGTCCGTCTGTCTTCCCAAATGATTTGCAGGACTTTTCAAGGGCAACACTGATGGAATCGTTCTAGGAGTTGCATGTGACTTCTGTAGATAGTCCAAGTTTCGCAGGCATATAGCAAGGTTGGGAGGACAATAGCTTTGTAAACAAGAACCTTGGTATTCCTATGGATGTTCCAGTCCTCAAATACTCTGTGCTTCATTCGGAAAAATGCTGCATTTACAGAGCTCAGGCAGTGTTGTATTTCAGTGGTAATGTTGACTTTTGTATATCACACATCAAATCAAATCCCATCAATTCACAAATGAACCTTGAGTCTCTTAGTTGGATGTCATAGAAAAGATACATCTCTTTTATGCTATACAGCAGGCATGGTCAAACTTTGGCCCTCCAGGTGTTTTGGACTTCAACTTCCACAACTCCTAACAGCCTCAGGCCCCTTCCTTTCCCTCCTCAGCCGCTTAAGTGGCTGAGGGGGGAAAGGAAGGGGCCTGAGGCTTTTAGGAATTGTGGGAGTTGAAGTCCAAAACACCTGGAGGGCCAAAGTTTGACCATGCCTTCTATACAGCTGTTTTGTATGTTGAGACCACTCTATCTGCCATGGCGCCATCCATTCCATGGAATTCTAGGCACCATGGTTTCATAAAACATTTAGCATTGCTTTCCAGTTTGGTGATTTGTAGTATCACCAAATTAAACATCCCCTGATTCCATAGAATTGAGCCATGGAAGCTCTATAATCACATCAAAGTGCTATCACTGTATAGATTGCAAAACAGACCAGGGGTGCATCCCCACAGTATAATTAATGCAGTTTGGCATCACTTGAACTGCCATAGAATCATGGGAGTTGTATGGACGTTTCCATAGTCTTTAGCCTTCTTTGACCAAGAGTACTGGTGCCTCATCCAACTACAGCTTCCATGATTCGACAGCATCAAGCCATGACAGGTAACACAGTCTCAAACTGCATTAATTCTACAGTGTAGATCAGGAATGGGCAAACTTCGGCCCTCCAGGTGTTTTGGACTCCAACTCCCAGAATTCCTAACAGCCTTCTGGCTGTTAGGAATTGTGGGAGTTGGAGTCCAAAACACCTGAAGGGCCGAAGTTTGCCCATACCTGGTGTAGACGCACCCACAGTCTCTTGGGTCTTTCCTTCTTTCCCTTAAACACAGACTGATATTTGTCTTGTGCTTTATTTGTTGTCACAGAGCCCTGCAAAGTACGTAGTAATAATACCAACCAATCAGTTTCCATATTTTCTCACTATGTGCTATGCAAAAAAGAAGATTGATGGTTTGCTTTGGAAGGTTGTGGGTACATCTGGAATTTCACAGCAGAGAAGTACTGGAGGGATGTTAAATATGTGCTCATAGAGACCCAGTGTTCTGCTGGTGTGTCCATCATAAAGTACCATGGAGTTATAAGACAGGCACTCATCTATTATCCTAAAAATCAATGTGGATTATACACTCTGAATGTATATATACCACACTTTAGGCCTTTGTCCAACTAACCTATAAGTGCACCCCACTGTGGCCTTTTTTTGCACCCCTGAAACCAACAGATTTAGCATGACATTTTTGATCTCTCCAGAAAAATAACCCCCTAAATCAGTGTTTCTCAACCTGGGGGTCAGGACTGCTGGGGGGATTGCAAGGGGGTGTCAGAGGGGTCACCAAAGACCATCAGAAAACACATTATTTTCTGTTGGTCATGGGGATTCTGTGTGGGACGTTTGGCCAAATTCTGTTGTTGTTGGGGTTCAGAATGCTCTTTGATTATAGGTGAACTACAAATTTATTTATTTATTTATGTCGGGCACTTCTACCCCACCCTTCTCAACCCCCGAGGGGGGACTCAGGGCGGCTTACACCGGCACAAATCCCAGCAACTACAACTCCCAAATGTCAAGGTCTATTTTCCCCAAACTCCGCCAGTGTTCACATTTGGGCATATTGAGTATCTGCCAAGTTTGGTCCAGATCCATCATTGTTTGAGTCCACAGTGCTCTCTGAATGAACTACAACTCCCAAATTCAAGGTCAATGCCCACCCAACCTTTCCAGTATTTTCTGTTGGTCATGGGAGTTCTGTGTGACAAATTTGGTTCAATTCCATCATTGGTGGAGTTCAGAATGCTATTTGATTGTAGGTGAACTATAAATCCCAGCAACAATGACTCCCAAATGACAAAATAAATATCTCTCCCCAAACCCCACCCGTATTCAAATTTGGGCATATCGGGTAATTGTACCAAATTTGATCCAGTGAATGAAAATACATCCAGCATATCAGATATTTACATTATGATTCATAACAGTAGCAAAATTACAGTTATGAAGTAGCAATGAAAATGTTATGGTTGGGGGTCACCACAACATAAGGAACTGTATTAAGGGGTCATGGCATTAGGAAGGTTGAGAAACACTGTTTTACCGATATCTGCCTCCCTGACACAAATATTGGCTGAAAATTGTCTGGAAACCTCAGAAGTGAAAAGCAAAAGTAGAGTTTCAGTCACGTCCAAATAGTTTTTTGGGCTGATTTTCGGATGAGATTGGAATGCTGCCTTTCACTGCCATTGCTGTCCCTGTGTTAAATGAATGTTGGAAACAAAGAGAGAGTCATTGGTAAGGTTTAATTTTATAAATATGTAATTAGATCTCCTCCCGATAATTTGTTTGTGTGCCTTCAAGTTGTTTCCAACCTAAGGCGAACCTAATCCAAACTGATTTCAGGGTTTATTCAGAAAATGTTTACTATTGCCTTCTTCTGAGGTGGAAAGAGTATGACTTGCCCAAAGCTTTCCAGTGGGTTCCTTAGCTGAGCAAGGAATTCAAATCCTGCTCTCCAGAATCTAATGCTCAAATCAATATTGGTTTCCAGAATTCAGTGCTAAAACCAATACACTATGAGGGGTGATTTGAATGCAATTTTCCTGCTTCTTGGCAGGGGGTTGGACTGGATGGCCCATGAGGTCTCTTCCAACTCTTTGATTCTATGATTCTATGACTCCTTCCTTTCTTCCCTATTATACAAAGGTATAATTTGGATAATGGGTGCGTAAGCTATATATATGTTATGTATATCCCAAGCTCCATGCATCTGCAAGGCACATTTGCTGGAATTGAGGGCAGTGTAGGCTTCTACACTGCCATATAAAATCCAGATCATCTGCTTTGAACTGGATTATATGGCAGTGTGGACTCATATAATCCTGTTCAAAGCAGATAATGTGGATTATATTCTTTGATAATCTGGACAATATGGCAGTTTAGAAGGCGCCTGAGTTTTCCACAGACTCTCTTTATTTCCAGACTGTGAATAGTAACATAACACAATCTGTTCCATAGAACTCTAAGGTATAAATTACTAATCCCTCGATTCCATGGACAACCCAAAAATTACTCTGAAACATCAATAAATCTGTTTATGTATCCCATTGGTCTTCTGCAGTTTATGTCATGTAGTCTGATGAATGCAGAACTCAAACTTCCCTGATTAGAAGTTTGAAAGCCAAAGTTAAATATTAGTAGGGACACTTGAGAGCCAAACTTAAATATTCTTTGATACATCTTCTCTTTGAGTTTCATCACACAAGCTGGAGAGGAAATTGACCTAAGAGGGGAAAAGCAATTTTACGCTTAGAACACTCTTCTGACCAAATATGGCGTTTTTAATTAAATCCCCCATGCAAAATGACTGCCTTTTTCTTGTTTGGACACTAATTGATATCAAAGCTATCCTTACAAATCAATATTTTTTGTCTGTTAAGAAAGAAGGAGGAGGAAATGAGAATGAAAATGTCTTTTTCTACCAGCCAGAGTCTATCAACAATCAGAGCAGTGCTGTTTTAATTTTGGAAGCAGCATTCTGCTTTATTTAAAGAGGATATACCACCAAAGTATACAGCAGGCATGGGCACACTTGGGCCCTCCAGGTGTTTTGGACTTCAATTTCCACAATTCTTAATAGCCTACTGGCTGTTAGAAATTGTGGTAGTTGGAGTTCAAAACACCCGGAGGGTTTAAGTTTACCTGTGCTTGCTATATAGGAACCATTACACAACTGAGTTGTCTAAGTTAGAGATTCACAAACTTTGGTCCTCCAGATTTTTGGACTTCAGCTCAAGACAGTGCCCTGAGGGACCCCACTAGTCATTTCTCTCCACTATGAAAAGCAACCGTTTCAGAGAATCCTTTCTGGTTCAGAAATCCACATCCGGCTTCTCAATCTGTTTGATATGGTGTCCTGGGGTTATGACAACCCCAGGACCCAAAGAGAAACCCAACACCTGTGGCTCCAGGAAAGCCAAGAAGGGTCCCAGTGATAGAATCTGTAGATGGCCTTCCCCCCAGGAACCCAGTCCAGCTAACCTCCACGGATGACCTCTGCCCTGGATCTACAATTGCAGAAGCACATACACACACAACAAGGGGGAACACAGGGCAAATCCCATCATCCATTCAGGCAGTGGGCATAATCACTTCACAGTACATCCGTGCACCAAACAGTGAATTAATCCCTAGGGAGCCCAGAAGGCCATGGAGTTGTCCTACGCAGGGGTGGCTCAACCCATTACGCAAAGTAAGCATTTGCAGTATAGTTGATTTTGCCCAGGGGCGCTCTTGAGGCTCTCTTGGGGGAAAATAGACCTTGACATATGCGAGTTGTAGTTACTGGGATGTATAGTTCACCTACAATCAAAGAGCATTCTGAACTCCACCAATGATGGAATTGAACCAAATATGGCACACAGAACTCCCATGATGAACAGAAAATATATATCAGTGGTTGGTGTGAGTGTGTGTGTGCCAAAATATTGTTTGCTTACTGTTGAAAATTACCTAGGGCCGCCTCTGGTCCTACTCCACCCCTTGTCTCTTCCTGAGAACCCATTTAGGTATGCCAACACCCTTTGCCACCCACTGTTTCACCAGCCTGGACCCATTATCCCATCCTGGGTGACAGGACTACGGTCATGAGCACCCATCAACCTGGACTCTACCCACATTCCTTTCCCTCACACACTCACCAGAGGTGGACCTAAAAAACAACCACAAGCTTCAAACTGAGCAGTGACATTTTTTTAATGTTCCTGCCAAACTCGGGGTCCAATCAGCTGCAGCAGCAGACGGCACATCTCAACCAATCAGCACAGGGATCCTAGCCTGGACCAGTCTGCACTAATCAGTGCTTAGTGCAGCAAAAGTCCTTTGTTTTAACTTGCTGTCCAACCTCTATCAATGCCTTTGTAAGGGTTATCCAGAAAGGAAGGTTACAAGGCACATAGCTCTCACAGGGAATTTTTGTGGGGGGAATTGATATCACTGTCATGTAGCAGGAAACCAGCAGAAGTGAATAAGCAGTGCTCGTTGTCAGTAGCTCATCGACTGGCATTGTGGTGAAGGTTAGAGATGAGCGTCCACATTCCATTTCCCTCTAAGTGCGAAGTTTGCGTTGTAATACACTATCAAAATGCTAAGGGCGTGAGCGCATTGTGATTAATCATGAAATCGTTTCAGTTTATGGAGAGGACGTAATGTCAAGAAAACATGTGGCAAAATGGGTAGAGAATATATTGTGAGACCATGAAGAAACGTCACAGAGCCATCCAAAACAAACATTGTGGGATGTTGACAGTGGGAATCTGCCTCCTTCATGACAATGTGCATCCACACATTGCTCATGCAACACAAGAGTTGTTGACTTCATTTGGTTGGGATGTTTTAAGCCACCCCTCTCACAGTTCCAATATTGCACCCAGTAACTATCATCTGTTCACGAAATTGAAGGAACACCTTGGTGGAAAACAGTTTTCCGACGGTAACGAGATAAAAATTGAAGTGATAAACTGACTGAAAAAGGCAGAGGGAAACTTCTATGATACAGGCATCAAAAACTCGTCCCACGGATGACAAAACACATTGAACTGCATGGTGATTATGTGGAAAAATAATGTAATACCTATGCTACAATCTATGTAAGTTTTATTAAAATATATTCATTCTTTGTATTGTAATAAAATTTTGTAACCTTACTTTCCAGATAACCCTTGTATATCCATTGCCTTTATGTCGGAGTTGGGAGTGCAAACTCTCCTGACACCTATCTTGGCTGGGTAAATAAAGCCTCTGTTCCTTGCCTTCAACCCCTTCATGTCTTATTCGATCCTTCAGAGCCTAGCTATGCCAAGACCCTGAACCCACGAAATTGCAGAGCTGAAATAACTTATTAATATCATGCTAGTCTGACTCATCTTGTTGCGTGTTTTACACTATATAACATTTCGCCAGACACACAGGTTCCAGCTCTTTCAGATAGTTAGTCAACTTCTAACCTGGTCTAACCTTGACTTACAGAAAGAAACATAAGAGGAAGAAAGAGAAGCATTCACAGCATTTCAAACGTAACTGCAGTATACGCCCAGGGCACTGAGAGGCTCTAGCTTTTATAGCAAAACTCTTAAAAGTGGAGAGAAGCAGAACTACTTCAAAGTTTAAATAAATAATTTACTCAGGCACAGACTTCTCCAAAAGGTTCTTGAACAACTTGTAGATTTGCCGGAGAGTTTTTCACCCATTTAGGCAAACATTTGGTGGAAGAGATGCCTGAGTCTTTCTCTCTTGTAAGGCATCTCCTGTTATATTATTTAGAATGGCTTGGCTTATTAAAGAAGCTGTGAGGTATTGATGTGTTCTTTGAATCATCTTTCTTTCCTCTCTTCGCTTTTATACTTCAAAGTGGATTTTTTTTGCATTTTACCAAGAAGCACACATGTATACAACGACTGTTAAGAGGAACCCCTTCTGTAACAGGTTCAAAGCAGTCTCCTCCAGCTTTGTGCCCACCAGAGGGTTTGAATTACAATCCAAGAGCCATCAAAGTGTTTGGGCACCAGGTTAAGGAAGGCTTCTTTAAGTGGCCTTGCATAAAACTACCTTGAAGCGATTCCAGTGTTTGACTTCTGTCATTAATAAATGCAGATGCTTCTGGGAAAGCCATAAAGAGAAAAAATTGTAGAGCTACAGCTTTGCTTAAATCCAATTTTTGGACTGTATCTTTCCAAATTCCCTTAGTCAACATGGCCAGGAACTTTTCCAAGTTCAGAAGAGAACATCCTCTTTACAAGCAAGAAGATATCAAGCTTAAACCTTTGTAATCAGTAAATGGAACTAGGAAGGACTGAAACCCTGAAGAATTCTGTCAGCCAAAAAACACAATCTAGAGCTAGATGGATCAACAATCTGTGTAAAGCTGCTCCTTTTGTTCCTAGATATTGTTGTGTACCTTCAGGTTGTTGTTGGCAACTGGAAGGCCAGAAACAACCTGGCAAACCTTCCATAAAGTTTTCTTCACAAGATTGATTCAGAGGAAGTTTGCCATTCCCTTGCTCTGAGGCTGAGAGAGGGCAACTTAGAATCATAGAATGATAGAATCATTAAGTTGGAAGTGACCTCGTGGGCCATCCAGTCCAACCCCTCTACAAAGAAGAACTTGCCCAAGGTCAGCTAATAGGTTTCTATGTCTGAAAAGGGTTCGGACATAGAACCAACACTCAAAGCATTATACTACATTGCCTGAAACTGAATCAGAATCAGAAAGATGGGAATCTTATTTTGCTTGGAAACAGTTGGTGTCACACATCTGTCCTAGTTTTCCTTTATGGCCATTGCGAAATAAATGTGTCATTGTTTATAGCTTAGGTGATCCCTCATAGTCTGAAGATGATGGCCCTCCAAGTGTAGTGACTTGGCGGTAGATACATAGGTGGCTGTAGAGACCTTTTCTTGATCCACATGTTCTTCTGCAGTGAGGAAATCAATTTCCAGGTGGAAGGTGGTCTTGGTCAGGGTTGGCTGGATGCGCCTTCCTATTGTCACGTTTCTCCCTTCTGTCCTCTATTCGTGCCTCTTCGAATTCTGCAGCACTGCTGGTCACAGCTGACCTCCAGTTAGAGTCTCAAGGGCCAGAGTTTCCCAGTTCTATGCTACAGTTTTAAGTTGGCTTTAAGCCCATCTTTAAATCTTTTTTCCTGTCCACCAACATTACGTTTTCTATTCTTAAGTTGGGAGTATAGTAACTGCTTTGGGAGACTGTGATTGGGCATTTGGCCAATGTGGGCAGACTTTTGTGGAGAGATGACTGCCAAGATAGTGGAAATGGTCAACATTTTCTACTTTTAGACCATTAATCTGTATTTCTGTCATTGCCTGGTACATGCTGGAAGATCACTTTGGTTTTCTCAATGTTCAGTGAGAGGCTGAGCTTCTCATATGCTTCTGCAAAGGTCTTTAGAGTGGCTTATACGTCTTCTTCTGAATGCGCACAGACTATGTTATTATCAGTATATTGGAGTTCTATAACAGATGTTGTTGTAACCTTGGTTTTGGCTTCAGTCTTCTGAGGTTGAATAGCTTGCCATCTGTCCAATAGATGATTTCCACTCTGGTGGGAAGCATCCCATCAACAAGATGAAGTATCATAGTGATGAAGATGGAAAATAAAATTGGGGCAATAACCCATCTCTGTTTGGCACCTGATTCCACCTTAAATGGGTCACTTTGGGAACTGCTGTTGTCCAAGACTGTTGTCATCATGTCATCATGGAGGAGCCGCAGGATGTTCACAAATTTGTTAGGGCACCCGATTTTTTGGAGGATGGTCCAGAGAGCGCTGCGATTCACTGTGTCAAATGCCTTTGCAAGGTCAATGAATGCCATGTACAGAGGTTGATTTTGTTCTCTGCATTTTTCTTGGAGCTGTCGTGCAGTGAAGATCATGTCCACTGTTCCTCTGGAGGGGCTGAAGCCATTCTGGAATTCTGGGAGGGTGTCTTCTGCAAGGATTCTTGCAAGGATTTTCCCAGGGGAGGTTAGAAGGGAGATACCTCAATAGTTTCCGCAGTCTGTTCTTTCCCCTTTATTGAAGAGGGTGATTGGTAACTTTGAAGTGAGCTGGGATTTTCTCAGTCACCCACACTTTTTCAATGGACTGGTGGAGTTGTTGTGTCAGCTCAGCTCCACCCTTTTTAAAGACTTCAACAGGGATCCCATCAGGTCCACTGGCTTTTTTGTTTGCTGATGGCATTGCTGACTTTGTCCAGACTACGCAGTGGTTCAAGATCATCCCTGGTTTGTTGTGGTGGGATTTGCAAGAGAACTTCTTCGGCCATGTTGGAGCTGCAATTCGGGAGGTTGCGGTAGTGCTTTTTCCAACATAGTGTGATTGAGGCTGTATGCCATGATTTCTTGGTCCATAGATGACCTTTGTGGCATTAAAAAATCCCTGAGCATTATGGGTATCTCCAAAGTGTTGGATTTCTTCAGCCTTCCTTGTCCACCAGATGTTCTTGAGTTCTCTGGTCCTTCTTTGGGCTCCACCTTTTGCACTAGTTGGATTTACTGTTGGATCTCTTTGTCATTTTTGTCAAACCAAAATTTTTCTTAGCTTGTTATTCAATAAATGTGTATAACTCTGTGGTTCCCAAACTCTAGTCCTCTGAATATTTTGTGTTTCAACTCTCAAAAGCTTCAGTTGCCTTGGACAATGATATGGGAACTGAATCATGCAAATCTGGGAGAGCAGAGTCCTTTTTTCCAGGAGGACCAACCAAATGCTTCTTGGAAGCAAGGCCAGGTTGGAGCATGCAGAGAGCCTAAGAGATATCATGTTTAAGAGGCTCCATTACATTGCAATGTGTATTTTTCTTTTAAACCTTAAATCCTTTTAATTGTCCATTTCTGCTTTCTTTGTATTTTTGAGAGGATTTGGAATAGAGCTTTCCCAAACTCTTTTGAAGTGAGTTTTTGCACTCCTGGGTGCTCCCCCGACAGTGATACTTTGGAGTTCAAAGACAGTGTGGAAACTTCTAAACCCCTGAGGTTTCTGCACCGTCTTTGAACTCAAAAGCGTCACAATTGGGGGCATCCAAGAGTTGGAAAAGCTCACTTAAAAGAAAAGTGCCTGCATAAGGAAAAAGGCAGATGGATCCATGGGCTACAAAATTGGACTTCTAGGCCACATATGACCTGTAGGTTGTTCTTTGGCCATCCTTGCATAATGCTACACTTGGGCAGTTTATGCGTTAATCGGGCAGCACCAAGAAGCATCCAAGTGGAACAACCTCCTTCGTATTCATGCTCTTGGGAACTGTCATGAAATCAGGCACCTTGCTGCCTTTGAATAGGACCATTCAATGCAGGCATTATGACGAATAGTCCCTCATAGCAATGCCCCCCATAAAGGGCTGGCCCAAGACATTCTGATACCCAGAACAATTCAACCACACAATTTAAGGTCTACAGTACTGACAGCCAGGCACAAAGCAGACAATCCCACAAGCACTTTTGGATAGGAAAAAATAAATTAGAACAAAATACCTAACAATGTATGCACTTTTCATCAATCCCGCTAACCTTTTTGTTTAATGGTACCTCGATAAATTGTACCTCCTCCCCTTTGCAGACCACCTGACCCAATGCCTCCTCCCCACATTTGATTCCTTAAATATGACAAATGATTCTGCTTCTGTCTGATCTAAATCTCCTCCCGACCATTCTGATGTGGTGAACTTTCCTATGATGCCGAGAGGGAGAAAATCTTTCTTCTCTCTCCTCCTCCTCCTCCCCTCAACCATAAACCAGCCACTTTAGCCTTTCATCCTAGAGAGGGTGCATGAGCCGGAGCATAAATCCGATTGCCCTTTTCTGCACCTTTTTCTGCTTTATGATGTCTTTTTCCAAAGAGGACAACCAGAACTGAATGCACAGTATTCCAAGAGGATATTGTGCCATAGATTTAAGCAAAAGCATTGTGAAGTTGTCACTTTTGCTCTTTCCCCTCAGCATCCTGGACATAGTTGTGTTATTATACAACTTTCCCACTTTTGTTCTCCAACCTGGATACAGATAATTTACAAACGTATTAAAATGCAGTTCCAGAAATAGGACAAGTAGAAATATCAAGGGACTGAATTGCCATCTTTGTGGCCTAGACAAAAGGTATGGAAGAAGAGATGAACAAAACTCAGAATGATGTTGAGTAATCAGGTGTTACAAGTTTTTCTTTATTTTTTATAATACCCAAAAAGGATGACCACTTGGTTAGTCTCAATTAGATTCAGACTTCTTGGGTCAGTTATTAAAGGATCAGTCAAGATATAGGTAAATTGCATTGACTCAGTTCAAGATCCTGCAAGGTAGACTCCAGCAATACATGGAGAGAGAGTTGCCAGATGTACAAGCTGGGTTTAGAAAAGGCAGAGGAACGAGAGACCAAATTGCCAATATCCGGATGCTGGATAATGGAGAAAGGCAGGGAGTTTCAGAAAAACATCTATTTCTGTTTTATTGACTATTCTAAAGCCTTTGACTGTGTGGATCATAATAAATTGTGGCAAGTTCTTGGTGGTATGGGCATACCAAACCACCTTGTCTCTCTCCTGAGGAATCTGTATAAGGACCAAGTAGCAACAGTAAGAACTGACCATGGAACAACAGACTGGTTCAAGATTGGGAAAGGAGTACAGCAGGGCTGTATACTCTCACCCTAGCTATTCAATTTGTACACAGAACACATCATGTGACATGCGGGGCTTGATGAATCCAAGCTGGATATGCAGATGATACCACTTTGATGGCTGAAAGCGAGGAGGAGCTGAGGACCCTTCTAACCAAGGTGAAAGAAGAAAGTGCAAAAGCTGGTTTGCAGTTAGACATCAGAAAAACCAAGATGATGGCAACCAGACTGATTTGATAACTGGCAAACAGAGGGATAAAACATGGAGGCAGAGACAGGGTTTGTATTTCTAGGCGCAAGATTATTGCAGATGCAGACTGCAGCCAGGAAATCAGAAGACGCTTTACTTCTTGGGAGAAGAGCAATGACCAATCTTGATAAAATAGTGAAAAGTAGAGACATCACACTGGCAACAAAGATCTGCATAGTTAAAGCAATGTTATTCCTCATAGTAACCTATGGATGTGAGAGCTGGACCACAAGGAAGGCTGAGCAAAGGAAGGACTGCTTTTGAACTGTGGTGGAGGAAAATTCCGAGAGTGCCTTGTTCCGCAATAAGATCCAACCAGTCCATACTTCAGGAAATAAAGCCCAACTGCTCACTGGAGGGAAGGATATTAGAGGCAAAGATGAAATACTTTGGACACATAATAAGAAGACAGGATGCCTTGGAGAAGAGAATGATGCTGGGGAAAGTGGAAGGAAAAGGAAGAGGGGCTGACCAAGGGCATGATGGATGGATGGTATCCTTGAAGGGACCTGCTTGACCTTAAATGAGCTGGGGGTGGTTCTGGCATGGGCTGGTCCAGGAGTTCACGAAGAGTCAGAAGTGACTGAACAAATAAACAACAACAAGAAGAAGTTACTGAATGGGTTTACTGAAGGCATGGGCAAACTTCAGCCCGCCAGGTGTTTTGGACTTCAACTCTCATAATTCCTAACAGTCTGTTAGAAATTATGGGAGTTGAAATCCAAAACACCTGGAGGGCTGAAATTTGCCCACTCCTGGTCTACAGTTTTGATGAACAATGGAATTCAAACCATTATCTTTTACTGACAAAGGGGGAAAACAATAGTAAAACTGATAGAGAAACATCACATAAAGAAATGTTATTTACCTCTTTTCAGGTTAAAGAAATATGACTAACCAGAAGCATTACAGAGACAGATACTGTGCATACTGTATACTGTGGAGAAAATGGAGTGAAAGTACAACCAACCCTCCATATTAGCAAGTTTTGCGAATGGAAAAAATTTGTGGATTTGATTAATACATTCCGATTAGGAATCTCCGTGTCCTTCACGACAAGCCTATGGCCAATGCCTATCAGACCTACAAATAGGAGGTTCTCTGATACATTTCTATGATCAACTTGATCTAGGATCTATGAATTTCTAGAGTCATGTTCTTTTACAGTTTTCCCATTTTCACACGAAAATGGGAAAATGCCCCAGTACACTCAAAAGTGGACAGCTTACAATAGCTTTTCTCCCTAACTTAAGAAAGTTAAGGAGATTTCTGCTATAGCTGAATGGTGGGCAATTCAGGTAAAGGAAGGTCATCTTCACATAACACATAGAAGAACTCAAGAGAATGGAATAAATTTATGGGGATCAGGGCCATTGACCGATAGGCATTAAGACGGCTATCCCAGGGGCAGTATATTTATTTATATCAGTTGCTGGGAAGGGAAAGATGGAGAGAGTTATCAACATTGCTCTTCCAACAGGCAACTAGTGTTCAAAATAGCAACCTTCTTCAACCCTCCTCTAGTAATTTGTTTTCATATGATTATGTTTTGCTTAGTATATTGTGTATGTATGTTATGATATGCAGCTTCCTTAGTTTTATGTTGTTTAAGGTTGTGGGAGAGGCTGCAGACCATGTGATCAGATCTGGGACTATTCAGACTGAGACTCTATTTCAGAAGTGCTGTGTTGTGTCAGTGTTCAGTCAGAATTGTATTGTAAAGTCAGTGCTATGCATTTGATGTAAGACAGAGAAGAGACTGAAACAGAATGCCTTAGAGAACTTAATGTTTAAACTTTCAACTGATACGCAATGTACCTGTATGCTGAATACATGAAGTTTGCAAGTGATTCAACTATGTTATTTTTAATGAAGACTACTTATTTTTTGTCTCTTGAGAGAATGATTTGACACAATATAATTTATGGGGGAGTGGATGTTTTGGAGCAACTGAAATAATATTTCTGAAGATCTGCTATATATTTTGTGCATTGGCATAATCTTTGTTCCAAACAGTTTATTTTATTTATTTTTATTTATTTATTTGGTTTGCTTTTACCCCGCCCTTCTCACCCCGAAGGGGACTCAGGGCGGCTTACACAACCAAGGCACAATTCGATGCCTGTAACATACAGCAACAATAAAACAAAATAACGCAAATTAACAATCAGCAGCAATACATTACATCTATACTCACTAAAAACAATAAAACCAATAAAAATTTCATACAAACCGATATAAACCAATTACTCCTTATTGCCGGTCAATGTTCGCTATCTCTTAGTTCAGAGTTTCCTTCCACATTTATCAGTCCTGCCGGTCTTATTTGTCTGGTTGTCCTTACCTAGTTAGCAGATTGCCTGAAGGCCTGGTCCCACAACCATGTCTTTACCTTCCTCCTGAAGGACAGGAGTGATGTCGATGCCCTGATCTCCACTGGGAGCGAGTTCCACAGGTGAGGGGCCACCACTGAGAAGGCCCTGCTCCTTGTCCCCACCAGCCTCGCTTGGGAAAGCAGTGGAGTCGAGAGCAGGGCCCCCTCAGATGATCTTAAATTCCGTGGTGGGACGTAGAGGGAGATACAGTTCGGACAGATACGCTGGACTGGAACCGTACAGGGTTTTGTAGGTCAAAACCAGCACCTTGAATTGGGCTCGGAACTGAACCGGCAGCCAGTGGAGCTGACACAGCAGAGGGGTGGTGTGCTCTCTGTATGTCGCTCCAGTGAGCAGCCTGGCTGCCGCTCGCTGGACCAGTTGAAGTTTCCGAACCGTCTTCAAGGGCAACCCCACGTAGAGTGCGTTGCAGTAGTCTATTCGGGATGTAACAAGAGCGTGGACCACACATTACCAGGTATATCAGTCTAACAACTGAGAAACCTAATTTGCCTTGCATGAATACTAGTGGAAATTTACCACCAAAGAGAAGATTCACTCAAACGGGTTTTTAGCTCTTCTCAGGAAAATCATACTTTACAGAAATGTTATGATTATTCCAAATGGTGTGAGTGCCAATTAATCTCCAAAAAGTCATCATTTCCAAAAGGATTTGGAGATTCTGGTTTTCCCAAAAGGTTATAGATGCCTTTTCCAAAAACTAGTAGGTCATTGTATGAACAAAGTACTGGACTATTGAGTCATTTTATCTGATTAAGGTGGACGTTCTTTATATTCCTATGTTCTTACTGCAATCCTAATTCAGATTAATGTATATTGTGTGGAATACGTGGCAAAGCTCATGCCATATTTATTTGCTTTAATTATTAAGAACTATTTCTGCTGTTTTTCAAAACTGAAAAAACCCCTCTCCAAACAGCTTATGATCTAGTTTATTGCAAACAGATAATCCCATAAAACAGTATCCGCTAAATAAAACCGTAGTGCTTTAAGAGTCCTCCATAACTATATTTGAGCTAAAAGAACAGCAGCAAAGAACACAGTGTCACGTTCAACAAAGACTCCCGTCAAGGACTCCAAAATTGGGAAACGAATAATAATTAAATCAAATGTAAACCAAAGAAAGCAAAGTTAAAGATGCACCATTCGAGAAAGTAGGGTGGGGTGAAGAACATAGCACCCCAAACAGTGATGTAACCAGAGGAAAATATATGGAAATGAACTAAAATTTAGCTTGCTCTGGAGCGAAGATTCCAGGGATTCATCATATCTGTTTCTTCGAGCGCTACGAAGAAAGCTTTTAGCATTTGGATCAAGTGATGGGAAGGTGCGTCTTCTGCATTGCCTCATAGGCTCTGCTACGTCTCCCCCGCCCCTTTCATGCTATTAAAGCCGGTAACGGGTAATAAAGGTAGCAATTATTTTGCATTGCCGGCTGCCCAACGCCTAGGCTCTTCCTCCAGTCCCTTTTCTAAGCAGCATTCAATATTTATTCATGTATGTAAATTCCACCGGTCAAAATCTTGACACATTCACGGCGTCACATATTTCATTTGGTTTATCCCCTGTAATTGTTCCCAACTGCTCAACAGCTCTGAATGATGAGTTCTATTGAGAGAGGAAAGTACAATAAGTGTTGTGCCTGCTTTTCCCCCCATAAATAATCCCCATAGGTTTGGAAGGTTCTAAATGACCTTGCTTTATTTGATTTTGATATGAGAAGGCTATCTCTGAAATGGACTTCCATGTTGCACACACTTGATACGCATCTCCCGTCCCTTCTGTTTTGCTTTCCTTACTCGAATCAATGGAAGAAAAGGATAACATGGAGCAAGGAATAGCTTGAGCTTGGTCAATGGATACTAGTCACTCCACTGTCAGTAAGGTGGCAAACCAACACTGGGCTTTGTTTTGAAGTTTAAGGAGTCTGTGAAAATAGGTCCTTTGCCTTGACTGATTCAAATTAGATAGTTGCAACTTGCCAATCAAAACAATAGCATTTGGTGACGCAACAGAACCTAGAGATTTGGTCCATAGCCCCTAAGGGCGATCTGCAGTATTTCTCAACCTGGGGGTCGGGACCCCTGTGGGGTCATCAAATATCATCAGAAAAAACAGTATTTTCTGTTGGTCATGGGAGTTCTGTGTGGGAAGTTTGGCCCAATTCTATGTGGTGGGGTTCAGAATGCTCTTTGATTGTAGGTGAACTATAAAGCCCAGCAACTACAACTCCCAAATGTCAAGGTCTATTTTCCCCAAACTCCACCAGTATTCAGATTTGGACATATTGAATATTCGTGCCAAGTTTCGTCCAGATCCATCACTGTTTGAGCCCACAGTGCTCTCTGGATGTAGGCAAACTACAACTCCTGGGACCACTTGACCAGGGACCACTTTGACCAGGGACCACTCTCCAACATTAGTACCAAAAGGGTTACGAATCGGTTGAGATTTGGTTTGGTCATTTGGAGTACTGATTCAGAAAATTGCATTGGATAGATGACATCATCTCTAATTTCTGATACAGAATATATGCCATCCAGTAGTTGCCATCTGCTAACACACAGAAAACCATATTTAATAATCTAGAGCTGATGTGGTCTATCCAATGCAATTTTCTGAATCAGCACCCCAAATAACCTCAGGAACAGACCTAAAAACCAAGACACCAAGGTGCCCTGCTTCCAGGCGCCACATGGAATGGCTCTACTCAGGAGGTAGGAGGAAGAGGAGAAGCAGCAGTCATGCCTTTCTTGGGTAGTCAGCCTCTCCCCTCCTGACATCCCAGTTGTTTTGGCACAATAAGAGGGTTTTCTGAGACCAGACACTCTCGTTACAATGGTGTAGTAATGGTGAGACCACGGACCATATTTTAGTTCTTGGGGACCACTCGTAGTCCATGGACCACAGGTTGAGAACCACTAACCTAAACATTAGGAAGAACTTCCTGATGGTTAAAGCCCTTGGACCTTGGAAGACACTGCCTGAGAGTGTGGTGGAATCCCCTTCTCTTGAGGTTTTTAAGTAGAGGCTGATTCAAAGACATGAAAAAACTCATTTGTTGAATAGCAAAAAGCAGAAAAAACGAGGAATGCTGCAAGTCGACTCAATGCCTTTTCAAAGGACTATTTCAGGGAATTGACATGAATTCAGAATGGACAAAGAGAGATTAAGAGGCAAGTTATGTCACCGGTGTGTAGATAGAACAATTTTGGGCACAAAGGAGAAAGAATCCATTCTCTTGACTACTTCAAGCTTGCACAAGATTTTCAGAAAGGTTGGGGAAACATGTCTCGTGGTGGCCATATCCTTCTTTTTGTTCTTGTTCTTGTTCTTTTTCCTCCTCCTCTCTTCCTCTGTTTCCTAAGCTAAGGTGGATCCCCTTCTCCCTTTTTCCTCCCTCCTGCCCTCCCTCTGATTTGTAAAGGGATCTCTCCCCCCTCCCCACTATCATTTGGCCCTAAATCTAGTCTTCCATTCATATCTATCTATCTATCTATCTATCTATCTATCTATCTATCTATCTATCTATATAATTTATATTGGAACAATAATTGGAAAGAGTAAATGATGATGACAATGATGATGTTGATTTAACTTTGATTTTAACAAAGAAGAGTATTAAAAAATCCTGCAAATCTCTTGGGAAGACCAGTGGACAAACGTCAACATTCTGGAAGAAGCAAAGACTACCAGTATTGAAATCATGATGCTCCACCAACTTCGCTGGACTGGTCATGTTGTCTGAATGTCTGTCTTCCAAAGTATTTACTTTACTCTCAACTCAAGAACGGTATTAATCCATAATATGTACCCTCCCCCTTTCCCCTCCCCAACCCCACCAGCTTTGGCCTTTCCAATGCAATTGATTCAACCTCCATGGCATGTTGATGGGGCATCAGCATATTCATCTGACCGCTTAAGTGGCAAGGGCTTGAGAAGCAAAGAGCAGATTTGTTTTAGGAAGGATGAGTATTGACATCAGTGGCTCTCTATGTTTCAGCCTGCCAATAGACAGGACACTTTTTGGGTGACAACGAAGGCAACTGACTCAATCAATTTGACAGCAAAATGAATAATTTCATAATGCAAATCAATATGGGAAGAGGAGGAGGGGCTGCTCGGTCTCATCCAACACTGCACCCCTATTTTCATTTTTCTCCCCATTCCAAGTGAGATGGAGAATTAAATTAAAGAGCAAAGTGGAGACAACAGATCTGAACATGATTAAACTACAGGGGGGAAGGGAGTGAAGAGGGAATGAGAAAAAGAGAGTGAGAGAAACAAGATATACATAAACATGAAATATGAACTTGTACTAGGAAACCATAAAGGGAATGATTAGAAAAGCAAAAGCAAAATACTTCCCCACAATCACTAGGAGAGATGCATTGAATGAATTGGGCTAGAAGAACTCTTTTTTTTAACAAAGCGTCATTTAAAATGTAACATCCCTCCTCCCTGCAGCACACAGTGATTCCTTCCATGAATGTTAAGTACTGAAGGGTAGCACTGATTGTTCTATCAGTAAATCTGGAGGTTATGTTTACAACATGCACTGCATATGACACATGTTCAGCTCTGTCCTTGAATATCATAGGTGCCAGTGTACTAGCAGAAATGGCAAGCCGTGACATGAGCTATTTATTATGTATTAATTTGAAGCCTTTTTAATCATACTTTTCAGGCACAAAAGATCACAGGGTAGTTTATATATATTAACAATGAGGCCATCCCTGCATCACTTATAAAGACACAGACATGGCCATTGGCTTCTTTGCAACAGAGTGGTAGCTCCACTTTTGGGCTTTATGTCAATTTCTTTACTACAGGCATGGACAAACTTTGGCCCACCAGGTGTTTTGGACTTCAACCCCCACAATTCCTAACAGCCAGTAGGAGTTGTTACATGGAGGGCCAAAGTTTGCCCATGCCTGCTTTGGAATCTGTTCCAGGTGATATTGGAGCTGTCCAAGTGCTCAACTGCAATTTCAGCATAGGTTCAGCACCTGGACAGCTCCCACAACTCCTGGAGAAGTTGCTAACACTTGAAGAATCTTCACAGGTAGATGAAGGCTGAATTGCCACTCCATGGTAATGGCCACCAACCACAACCGAAAAGACATATTTGGGAAGGGGAACAAGGAAGTAAAAGAGGAAAACCCAAAACCAGGTACCAGTTCTTAAAGTAACAGTTCTTATAAGGCTGAAATGGGATACACAAAATTTTTGGTGGTCAGTTAGGCAAGAATTGGGGAAAGCCAAACATTGCTGGACTCCCAGTGGGATCATTGAATCTCTGTGCTTTGTTTTATATTCCTCTTCCTCTCAAGGCAATTAAAACGAATAGTGTGCTAAAATATAATAGGAGGCTGATATGAAAAGTCATTTGTGTCTCTCCATTCATTTCTTCTCCTTGCTTACTGACATTCTGCCAGAGAGGTGTACCAGTTTCTTGAGTTCTGTCCAAATGAAGAGGAGATGGAGGATAGTGAAAATTAGAACTGTGACCTTCAATGATTTCATTGTTGACATATAATGGATAACTATTAGACATGTGCATTCGGGGAAAATCTTGTCCCATTTTATTTCCTGGCTTTCATTGGGGCCCCCAATCTGTAAATCTCCTGAAATTGGGAGCGTTGATTTCAGTTCTTTCATTTCAGGGCCAAAAAATCAGACCTTTATTGGGGGGCGGCTTCCCACCAGGCTCCCCTTCGCCATGTTCGTTCTTCTTACCTGGCACCTGCTGTTTCGATTCTAGAGTAAGAGGTGCTTAGCTGCAGGTGCACTCTGGGCCTGCCTACCTGCATACTTCGGCACACTCTCCAAGAGTGCATATTTGGCGGACCATGCAGACAGACCTGGAGCATACCTGCAGCCGAGCTCTGGGCCTACTACCTGCCCCACCACACATGCTCCATTGCTACACTCTCTGAGAGTGTATGTGTGGTGGGCGTGCAGGCAGGCCTAGAGCGCACCTGCAGCTGAGCTCTGGCCCTGCTTGCCCTTCACACATGCCCCACCTCCACACTCTTTGAGAGTGCATGTGTGACGGGGTGTGTAAGCGGGCCCAGAGCATGCCTGCAGCCAAGCTCCAGGCCTGCCTGCCCGCATGCCCCATCACACAAACCCTGCTGCCACAATTTCGGAGGGTGCATGTGTGGCGAGGCATGAAGACAGGCTCGGAGCGCACCTGCAGCTGAGCATGCTGGCATGCCTTGCCACACACACACTCCCTTTCCATGGCAAGGAGGCAAGTTCGGATGCACAGAAAAGTAGGCTTTCATGTTGAGCAGATTTTCATGTTGGAAGGGGGCTTCCCATTCCATGTTTCCAAAGAAATGGAAGACACAAAAGAAATGATAGGACAAATTTCACACACGTCTAATACCTATGCATGTGCACTTACTCTGAGGAAAGTATATATGGGATTGCAACCATTCTGTGTTTTCATTGCGGCCACATGCCTTTTGATTGATTGAAAACCTCAGTGGAAGTTAATTTTATTTATTTATTTATTTATTTATTTATTTATTATTTATTTATTTACAGCTTTTATATTCCGCCCTTCTCACCCCGCAGGGGACTCAGGGCAGATTACAGTGTACACATATATGGCAAACATTCAATGCCAATTTTGACATACAACATATACAGACATAGACAGAGGCTATTTAACTTTTTCTGGCCGCCAGGGGAGCTGTCGCTTTCATCGTCCATCTGCGACACTGATGAAGTACTTCCGCATTCCCCGCATGCTTTTTTGCTGGAGTGCTTGCTGGAGTCTTTTTTATGGCCTCATAAATTAGTTAATTTAGCCTCCCCACACTTTAAGGTGGTACCTAATTTTCCTACTTGACAGATGCAACTGTCTTTCGGGTAGCAAAGGTCGACAACAGCCTACACAATTGGTTGGAAACCCACTCCAACCCGGACTGGCTTCGAACTCATGACCTTTTGGTCAGAGTGATCTTAATTCAGTTGACACTCAGCCAGCTGCGCCACAATCCTGGTGCACCTCAGGTGATTTAAAGTCTTGTTTAAAAAAAAAAAGTCCAATACTATTGCCACCCTATAGTATGGGACAGGAAGCCAAGATTTCATTTATCTGCTTCAGACAAAATATGATTCTTAAGGCATTTTCTAGTTCAGGGGTTCTCAACCCGTGGGTCCCTAGATGTCTTGGCCTTCAATTCCCAGAAATCCTAACAGCTGGTAAACTGGATGGGATTTCTTGGAGTTGTAGGCCAAAAACATCTGGGGACCCCAGGCTGAGAAAATGTTCTAGGTCCTCCAATGTGACACTTTGGTACTTTTCAGCCAGACATTTTTCATTTCAATAGGTTCTCTATCATCCCTCATTTTGCTGATCCACATTAAATCTGGGAATGTATTCCCTGTGAATATAGGGTCATATTATGCTTACTCTCAACATCAGACACAAGAGACACACTTTTCTGTCTTGCAATAGGATAAAATGCTTCTTCTCAGGCATTGCCTCCTGTTAAAACTCTAAGGACTACAAAAATGTAGATGGACATCAGTGACCTATGGCAAAGATGTCAAAGTCATTTTCATCTACGACCACATCTGCCTTATGGTTGCATTCAAAGGGGAGTTGAATCCATGGATGGAGAACATGTGGATAAAGAGGTCCAACTATAATTTTGTTAAACGTATTGTCGAACCTTTCCTGGCCAGAAACACTGGATTGTTGTAGTTATTTGGGGCTGTATTGCCATGTTCTAGAACAGTGGTTCTCAACCTTCGTAATGCCACAACCCCTTAATACTCTTCCTCATGTTATGGTGACCCCCCACCATACAATTATTTTTGTTGCTAATTCATAACTGTCATTTTGCTGCTGTTATGAATCGTAATGTGAATATCTGGTATGCAGGATGTATTTTCACACACTGGACCAAATTTAGCACAAATATCTAATACGCCCAAATTTTAATACTGGTGGGGTTGGGGGGGGGGATTGATTTTGCCATTTGGGAATTGAAATAGCTGGGATTTATAGTTCACCTACAATCAAAGAGCATTCTGAACTCCACCAACGATGGAATTGAACCAAACTTGGCACACAGAACTCCCATGACCAACAAAAAATACTGGAAGGGTTTGGTGGGCATTGACCTTGATTTTGGAGTTGTAGTTCACCTACATCCAGAGAGCACTGTGGATGCAAACAATGATGGATCCGGACCAAACTTGGCATGAATACTCAATATGCCCAAATGTGAACACTGGTGGAGTTTGGGAAAATAGACCTTGACATTTGGGAGTTGTAGTTGCTGGGATTTATAGTTCACCTACAATCAAAGAGCATTCTGAACCCCAACGATTGAATTGGGCCAAACACCCCACACAAAACCTCCATGATCAACAGAAAATACTGTGTTTTCTGATGGTCTTTGGTGACTCCGCTGACACCCCCTCACGACCCCCCCAGGGGTCCCAACCCCCAGGTTGAGAAACACTGTTCTAGAAGCATTCTCTAGAATGCTTCTAGAACATGCTATACAGCCCGAAAAACCTACAACGACCCTATAATTTTGTTACATGCCTTTTAATTTTTACCCAGTCTGGATTTCCAGATGTTATTGAATGACAACTTCCGCCATTTTTGATTATTGGCCATATGGACTGGGGATAATGGGTATTTCAACTTGTGGCTCTGAGGTTAGGGAAAGGTTAAAAGACATTTGCAAGACATTTAAAAGACATTTGAAACCTGTCCACATGCTTTGTATCTCAATTCAGATGCCACTCTCCTGAGTAAACACAACATACTGCATCATTCCAGGTGTCCCTGTATCCCAACTCCCATCAGCTCTAGTCATGATGTCTAATGTTAAGGAATATAGGAGGCGTAATCCAGAATCTGGAGGGCCATAGAAAAGGACACGGTGGAACAGATTTGATCCCGAACCTTGCGTTTGACACAAGGATGGTTCAGCCCATCAGTAAGGAGAGAAGCACACCCCAACCCTGTTATCACCTGCTATGCATTGGAAGACTGAGGAAGATACAGCCTAGTAAACCCATTTTAAAAACCACAACTACACAACTCCTTCCTCTCTGTCCTTAGCACTCCGAAATAAAGCTTCTCAACATTTGTTTATATGAGAGCAGGCTCAACAATTAGTTTTGTGGGAAGCAATTACCTTTTTATACCTTCTTACTAAGACTTTAGCGTTTTTATGGTTTGTCTTCATGCGCGCATCCCTAGGCAGATACCAAAAAAAGGAACTCTTTGTCAAAATATGACAAAAGTGTAGGATGCATCAAAGTTATGAATAGCACGCTGCCTTTTCTGTAACGGAAGAAGGCAAGTGTAAGGAAATCAATTAAAATGAGCAAAATTCCACTTGCGTTTTAATTTTTGGCGTTCTGCCCGTTTGTGTCATTGTTCATCATCTTAAAGAAAGACTTTAACAGAAAGAGCAGAATCACCAATGACATAATAGAAAGAATTCTTTTGTACACCATTTCGTCTTTGCTTTGACTACAGGTTTTGATTATGGATTTATATGCATAGTCCAGCTATTCTTTCTGATCGCAGATGCTGCAATACAAATGGCATTCCACTGCCTTTGCAAGAGTTAACCTCAAAATAAAATTTACTGACTGCTGCCCAGTCCTAAACCACAAATATTAAGTGTTATCTATTTCAACCAATTATTTTAATGTTTGCATTCTAATGCTTGCATATTTTGACCTAAAAAGATCTCTGTTTATATAAGTGTTGTGTGTCAATTCAAGGTATCCTTAGATAAAAACACCTGTATAGTAATTAAATATATAAACAGAGTTAAATAAATAAATAATTTTATTTCTTACCTGCCTCTCTTTGTGACTTGAGGTGGGTTACAACATAGCTAAAAAAAAGGAGGAAGCAGATCTAAAATAAGAGTCTATGATATTTTTATAGGTATTTAGATAGTAGACTGTCACCCCTTAAAGCAGTGTTTCTCAACCTGGGGGTCGGGACCCCTGGGGGGGTCATGAGGGGGTGTCAGAGGGGTTGCCAAAGACCATCAGAAAACACAGTATTGTTTGTTGATCATGGGGGTTCTGTGTGGGAAGTTTGGCCCAATTTTATCATTGATGGAGTTCACAATGCTCTTTGATTGGAGGCGAACTATAAATCCCAGGAATTACAACTCCCAAATGTCAAGTCTCTTTCCCCCAAACTCCACTAGTGTTCACATTATTGAGCATTCATGCCAATTTTGATCCAGATCCATCATTGTTTGAGTCCACAGTGTTCTTCGGATGTAGGTGAACTACAACTCCAAAACTCAGGCTCAATGGCCACCAAACCCTTCCAGTATTTTCTCTTGGTCATGGGAGCTCTGTGTGCCAAGTTTGGTTCAACTCTATCGTTTGTGGAGTTCAGAATGCTCTTGGATTTTAGGTGAACTATAAATCCCAGCAACTGCAACTCCCAAATGATAAAATAACCCACCCATCCACCTACCTACCCCCCAATATTCAAAGTTGGGCATATCGGGTATTGTGTCAAATTTGGACCTGGGAATGAAAATACATTCTGCATATCAGATACTAACATTATGATTCACGACAGTAGCAAAATTACAGTTATGATGTAGCAACAAAAATAATTTTATTATTGGGGGTTACCACAACATAAGGAACTGTATAAAGGGGTTGCGGCATTAGGAAGGTTGAGAACCACTCCCTTAAAGGAAATATATTATCAAATAAATGATTATGGAACATGAATAGATAGAAAGTATTGCACTGAATGCAACAAATACTTGTAAATGTATGTCTACTTAAATAAAATAAAAAACACACAAGTTTAAAATTCATGATTAAAACTAAATGCTGAATGTAAGATGAACCCAGCTGCACCCGTAGCTTGGCAAGTCTGATTTGGCCATGGTGGTTACATCCTGAATAGACTACTGCAACGAACTCTACGTGGAATTGCCTTTGAAGACTGTTCTGAAACTTCAATTAGTCCAAAGGGCGGCAGCCAGGTTACTTACTGGAACAACATACAGGGAGCATACCATCCCCCAGCCGTGTCAGCTCCACCAGCTGCTGGTCCACTTCCGAACACTATTCAAAGTGCTGGTTTTGACTTATAAAGCCCTATACAGTTCCGGCCCAGCTTGTTGGTGGACAGGAAAAAAGATTTAAAGATGGGCTTAAAGCCAACCTCAAAAACCTTGGCATAGACACCGAGAACTGGGAAGCCCTGGCCCTTGAATGCTCTAACTGGAGGTCAGATGTGACCAGCAGTGCTGCAGAATTTGAAGAGGCATGAATGGAGGATGAAAGAGAGAAATGTACCAAGAGGAAGGCAGGTCAAGCCAACTGCCTTCCATCTGGAAACTGATATCCTTACTGCAGGAGAACATGTGGATCAAGAATAGGACTCCACAGCAACCTACAGACCCACCACCAAGACACCACATCTGGAAGACAATCATCCTCGAGCTACGAGGGATCGCCTAAGTAAGTAAGTAAGTAAGTAAGTAAGTAAGTCCAGTAAATGCCCATATTGAAATGGGTATAGCACAGTGGTTCTCAACCTGGGGTCCCCAGATGTTTTCACCTTCAACTCCCAGAAATCCTAACAGCTGGTAAACTGGTTGGGATTTCTGGGAATTGTAGGCCAAAGCACCTGGGGACCCACAGGTTGAGAACCACTGGTATATCAGGTAACAACTGGTTTGGGGTGGGGGCTTGGTCATTATGTGAGGCTGGTAGAGAACTCCAAACTGCTGCAATAACAACAGTTTATTGTCGAAGGCTTTCATGGCCGGAATCATTGGGTTGTTGTAGGTTTTTCTGGGCTATGTGGCCATGTTCTTGAAGCATTCTCTCCTGACGTTTCACCTGCATCTATGGCAAGCATCCTCAGAGGTCATATAAACAGACCTCACTACCTCTGAGGATGCTTGCTATAGATGCAGGCGAAACATCAGGAGAGAATGCCTCTAGAACATGGCCATATAGCCCGGAAAAACCTACAGCAACCCAATAACAACAATTATTTACTAATGGATAACTTGGGCATATGCTCAAGCAATTCACTCACAGGATGTCACAAGCAAAGTAGCAGATAACATCAGAGGGACAAGTTAAAATCCCACCTTTCACACCCAGCAACATTTTATGCAACATGTTATTTCCATCAAAAGAACCAAAACAAAACAATTACCCTGTGTCACGGAAGCAAGAAGGACTGGGTAGGCACTGCCAGCTTGGAGCAAAGCTTTGTCCCATTGCCTGCTAATTTAATTGCTTCTTACCTATGAACTGAAGCATCTTTTCTCCCCCTGTAATTCCAAAGTGATATTTTATCAACAAAGACAGACCGAGAGACCCAGCAGATAAAAAAGGACAATGTGTGAATTAAAATAAGCAAGTCAAGAGCACAGCGTGAACTAAATCATGTCCCATTACCATTAATATTTCAATTGCTCCTTAAGATGAGAAAGAGGGAACAGCATGCTCCCAGCAGCTGTAAAGAGGCTGTCTTCTTTCCTTGTAACTTATTAAGATGGAGTTCTTCTGGCACACGGAGAAGGGCTGCTGGGTGGCTGAAGAAGTCAACCCAAGCTCCATCATGCAGAGTTAGTGGGTACTTCAGGGATGCATCCAAGGTTCATCTGTGCCACCTATGGCATCCATTTAGCAGCAGGGCAGCTCTTTACAGCAAACAAAAGAAGACGCTTGTTCATGCAATGCACAGCTGAAGGAGGGTCTGTGTGATGACTTGAAAAAGAATGAGATTCTAAAGAGGCCTGTCTTTGGCAAGGAACCATGATTTCTAAGTAGACTGTGTTCAGCTAAGTTGACTCGTGGGAGAAATCTGGGATTACTGTATATACTCAAGTATAAGCCTACTTTTTCAGACTTTTTTTTAGGTTGAAAAAGTCCCCCTCAGCTTATACTCGAGTCAAGGTTATTTATTATTTTACCCTGTTAGAAATACATAATAAATTATTATTATTATTATTATTATTATTATTATTATTATTATTATTACATCGATCATTTTACTTTTTTACTATTGTTATTATTCAATTTATTATTGCACTCTATTTATTATTGTTATTATTACATTTATTATTTTACTCTATTATTCCGCTACCTTAGCAGCCACCTCTCCACCAAAGTCAACGTCGACACCGAAAGACAACACCGCCTGAGCTCTGCGAGTGCAGCATTTTTCCGAATGAAGCACAGAGTGTTTGAGGACCAGGACATCCATAGGGATACCAAGGTGCTTGTTTATAAAGCTATTGTCCTTCCAACCCTGCTATACGCCCGCGAGACGTGGACTGTCTATAGACGTCACATGCAACTCCTGGAATGATTCCATCAGCGCTACCTTTGGAAAATCCTGCAAATCTCTTGGGAAGACAAGCGGACAAACGTCAGTGTGCTGGAAGGAGCAAAGGCCAACAGCATCGAAGCGATGGTCCTCCACCATCAACTCCGCTGGACCGGCCACGTTGTCTGGATGCCCAACCACCGTCTCCCAAAGCAGTTGCTCTACTCCGAAGTCAAGAACAGAAAATGGAATGTTGGAGGACAGGAAAAAGAGATTGAACGATAGACTCAAAGCCAACCTTAAAAACTCTGGCATAGACACTGAGAACTGGGAAGCCCTGGCCCTTAAGTGCTCCAGCTGAAGGTCAACTGTGACCAGCAGTGCTGCAGAATTTGAAGAGGCATGAATGGAGGATGAAAGAGAGAAACGTGCCAAGAGAAAGGTGCGTCAAGTCCACCCCGACCGAGAGCGCCTTCCACCTGGAAACCAATGCCCTCACTGTGGGAGAAGATGCAGGTCAAGAAAGTGGGCAACAGCGACAGCATTGTCTGTAGCTTTAAGCAAATTTTCACAAGGTAGGGCATCGTGGGCAAGCATACTGATGCTGAGATGTTTGTTCTGCTCCACAGTCACACAAGGTGGAGGATTCTTCTAGGTAGCAGTATTTTGCCAGGTTGTTTTTTGATCTGCTCACTCCACTTCTGAGTCTGTTCAGGGATTTCCAAGTTGCCCATTCTTGGTTTGCCCCAAGAGGAAGATCCTCGTGGGAGACCATCCAATTGGGATCTCCTGGTTTAGCTGCCCAGAGGGAGACCCTTGCTGCTGCTGGAAGAACATGTGGAGGAGTGGTGGTTCTCATGAAAAATTTCCTTGATTTAAGTCTACTGGGAGGAGGCTGATAACCGTGTAGTGGGTGGCTTTCACAATATTCAATCTTATTTCTCTCTGAATAGGCAGCAACTTCCCAAAGGTTTTTTAATATATTGTCGAAGGCTTTCATGGCCGGAATCACTGGGTTGTTGTAGGCTTTTCCGGTCTATATGGTCATGTTCTAGAGGCATTTTTCTCCTGACGTTTCACCTGCATCTATGGCAAGCATCCTCAGAGGTAGTGAGGTCTGTTGGAAGTAGGAAAATTGGTTTATATATCTGTGGAATGACCAGGGTGGGACAATCAAGGTGGTCAGTTGAAACATTCACACCTAGCTGCAGCAGACAAAAGTCCTTTGTCCCACCCTGGTCATTCCACAGATATATAAACCAATTTTCCTACTTCCAACAGACCTCACTACCTCTGAGGATGCTTGCCATAGATGCAGGCGAAACGTCAGGAGAAAATGCCTCTAGAACATGGCCATATAGCCCGGAAAAACCTACAACAACCCGGTTTTTTTAATACTTGTGTGTTAATGTTTATATGTGATTTATATTAATTGTACTGTTTTTATTTATTGTTTTCTTGTTTTATTGATGTGTTGTTGGGCTTGGCCTTATGTAAGCTGCTCTGGGGATATGGTGGCAGGGTATAAATAAAGTTTTATTATATTATTATTATTATTATTATTTTATTATTATTATTATCATCATCACTCATTTGGGGAGGGGAGGCAATGCCATCTAGCTTATAGAGTTTATCAACAGGTGTGGGTTTAAGACATCCTGTGATTATTCCACATGTCTCAAATTTAATCCGGTGAATGAGAATCCATCCTACATATCAGATATTTACATTACGATTCATAACAGTATCAAAATTACAGCTATGAAATAGCAACAAATATAATTTTATGGTTGGGGGTCACCACAACATGAGGAACTGTATTAAGGGGTCACAGCATTCGGAAGGGTGAGAAACACTGGTTTAATATGTTTTGCAGGACTTCCTATGAAACACCATTGCATTGAGCTTTTAAGTGAGTTAGACCTCCTCCCCAACCCCAGTCCAAAAGCACCAGCCTCTCTAGGCCACGGAAAGAGAAACATCACTGAAAAGAAAAAAGTATTTGAAATCCCTGAAACATCGGAAGCACAAGGGAAGCTATTTGCAGTGACCCTCTGCAATATATTATCTCCACAAACTTAGCACTTGTTCATGTGTTGTGGATAAATGAAACCCTGTCACCAAAACATATCACTCAAGAATTCATCATGTTCTTGCTATGTAGCAGCACTATGCCAAAAGCCGAGTGTGTGTTTGGATTCTTTTGGGAAACAGCAGATTTGAGCAGAACATGAATCAAAAGCTGGACACTTGGAGTTGACAGAGGCGGCCAATTCTCCCACAGTCTGGATATAGCATAAAGTTGGGTACGGTGAAGAATTAAAGGGAGATAAGATAAGGTAAGATGCGTTTAGATTTAAGTGATCTGGCAATGGCATTGCTAGATATGTCATCCCTATCTTTTAAAGGAAACTATATAAATCTTTGAAGACTAATAATCAATACAAATAAAATATGGGCTCACAGCCTGAGGGTTGAGAGGCATTAGCAATGGCGGCAAATGATGAAGAGACACCATTTAGGTTTCTCCTATGTTGCTCAAGTTTCAGGACAGACTCTTTAAATCTTTCTCAATCTGGGGGTCGGCACCCTGGGGGGCGATCACAAGGGACTTTCAGGGGGGTCGCCAAACACCATAAGAAAACATATTTTTCTTATAGTTTTAACCTTTTGACAGAGAAGGCTGAAGATCTCTCCACTTGTCCTTCTTTTCCTTTTTGGAAACAGGCGGAAAATACTCTCACACAAAGCCCTCCTCCACTGTGATTGGCTGGCCTCTCAGCCAAGGGGAGGGCTGTTTCTGAGACTCCAATCGGGGAGAGAACAGGCATGCTTGGCGCATAACAGCATGGTGCACATGTGAGAGCGAGGGAGAACTTGCGAGGCTCGAGGGAGGCTCACACGATTAATTACCTTCGAGGCATCGGGGTTCTGTGTGGGAAGTTTGGCCCAATTCAATCATTGGTGGGGTTCAGAATGCTCTTTGATTGTAGATGAACTATAAACCCCAGCAACAACAACTCCCAAATGTCAAGGTCTATTTTCCTCAAATTCGACCAGTCTTCACATTTGGGCATATTGAGTATTCATGCCAAATTTAGTCCAGATCCATCATTGTTTGTGTCCCAGTGCTCTCTGGATGTAGGTGAACTACAACTGTGCTGGTACAGCTGTACCAGGAGCTCCAACTTCTTTCCTTTCTATTGCGTGTTTGCATGTATTCCATGCATTTTGCAATAAGGTAGCTTCCCTTGGTTTGCAATAATAGGGCCAATGACCCATCAATTATCATTATGTTCTTTAGTTCCGCCCCTTTTTCTGGGTTAAGGAGGGGAAAAGGGGACCTCTAGTTCAGTTCACACAGAGAAGCCTTTCGTACAGGACGTGAATCAGTTCCACCTGTAGAAAGCTTTGTCTTTTACAGCTTTGCTGGGGGGATCCAGTCCCACAGCTCTACAGAGAACTACAGTATAGCCTTTGTTGGGGAATTTAGTTGCACAACTGTACAGCCAGCCTTCGCTGGGAATTGAAAGCCTTCTTTCCTCTCGGAAATCTACTAAAGGACTCTGTTTGGTAAGGACCACTCGTGGCAGCCATAACGCAATTTGGACCGGGTGTAGGGGCCCACGCCAGCAGAGCTTAAGTTAGATTGCCCAAGGAGGGGTCAAGGATTTCCCTTGTAAAAGGAAGAAACAGTTTATGAAGAAAGTTGCCTGTCCCTTGTGGACAAGATTTAAGAAAGCGACCAGTTGATTCAAAGCCTTGAAGTATTTGTTTGATTTATTGAAGATTTAAGCAACAATAAAAACTTTGTTGAACTTTCTAAGTCTTTAAAAGAACTTTGTGTGGGGAAATCCGAAAGGCCTCTCAGCCGAGGCACCCCCGGCGTCCCGTTGGGCATTCAGAAAACACGTACTGTCTACAGGGTCTTTCACAGGCCCAGTGTGTGACACTACAACAACTCCAAAAGTCAAGGTCAATGCCCCCCAAACCCTTCCAGTATTTTCTGTTGGTCATGGGAGTTCTGTGTGCCAAATCTGGTTCAATTCCATTGTTGGTAGAGTTCAGAATGCTCTTTGATTGTAGGTTAACTATAAATCCCAGCAATTACAACTCCCAAATGACAATTTTTTTGCCCCAACCTCACCAGTATTCAAATTTGGGCATATCAGGTATTTGTGCCAAATTTGGTCCAGTGAATGAAAATACATCCTGCATATCACATTATAATTATGATTCATAACAGTAGCAAAATTACAGTTATGAAGTAGCAATGAAAAAAATGTTTTATATTTGGAGGTTGTGATGGCGCAAGTGGCGCCACCTGTGTGTAGAACTTTAAAGTGCAAAGGTTTAAACTGTATAACATGCCCATATTGCTTACTTTGTAAATGTATGGTTGGATTGATTGGTTATTTATAGCTGTTAATCAATGTTGTTTGCACCAGTTATATTGCTTCCTCAGCTCAATTGCTTGACTCCACCTCTTCCTGGAGGAGGGCAGAGCTTTTCCTTTCCATTCTACCATCAAACTTTCTATCAGATAGATGTGAGAAAGAGACTTGGGTCTAAAGCCCTTAATTAAGTTACCTCTCATCACCAATTCTTTTACCCTTGGGACTCATGCTTCATGTCCAGATCGCCCTGGACAACATTGAGGAGACCCAAGAGCCTTCAAACCGGTCCTTTGGCATCAAAAGGAAGACTCTGTGCCTTCAACATAGGCCATTGGACTGGGGGTTGTGTTTGTTCCAACCTTCACAGCCATTGAGAAAAGAGGGAACAGGAAAAGCTTCTCAGCTGCAAAATCTCCTTGGACCCAAGACAACCAGAGACTGTAATGTATATTTCCTTTACCCCCTTTGAAACTTCCAGCTTATTGCCTTAAAGGGATAACTCTTTGTGAACAATAAAACCTATTTTGAGTTATCTACAGTGTTTTGGTCCTTGGGAGTTCCAGTTCTCTAAAGGAAGGCAAGAAGCAATCCCCTGGGGAAAAGAAGAGTTATAGCCCCCAGGCATGACGGCATAGGGGTCACCACAAGATGAGGAACTGTATCAAGGGGTCATGGCATTAGGAAGGTTGAAAAACACTGCCTTAAATCATGGCTTGGCAAAACATAGCTCTTGAATGGGATCTCTCTCCTTTGGCCATTGTTGAGCCACCAGGATACTCTGCATCCCACCTGAAAATTGAGTGCGGATTCAGGGAAAGAATGACATTTCTCACAATTGGCAACATCCACCAGTAAAGCTTTTGCTAAAAAAAGGGATGCATAAGCCCATAGCCCTTCCAAGAGCCCATCAAATTGCAACACCTGCCCCCCAATTAGGTGTAGATTTGCATTATGTCAGACCAGGAGGGTCGAGGACTTTTTTCTGGAAGTTCACAGAGGGGCAGCAACTAAAAATGAGGATCTACAATCCAACTCAGGATCTGGTGCAAAGCAATCCAGTTATTCCTGGGGAAACCAGTAGGACAAACTCTTCTCTGAAATACCAGGATTAAATGTGCTGAATGAGCCAGCCCTGTCTCCACTGGACTTAGCTCATCCAGGTCCCTGGACAGATATAGATGTGAAGTATGCTAGAGTTTTTCTGTATATACTGGGCTGGGGAAAAACTGCAGCTCAGTGCTAAGCCAACCATTGTCTCCGGTCCAATGGCAGCATTTCAAAGGGGTCTGCTCGAATTCACCAGCCTAGCAGATTTCCCCTGAGATACGGAGCACCACTGGAAATACAAGGATGCAATAGAATGTGCATGTATGATAACATAGGAAGGAATAGGGGATAGATGAGATAATAGTATCGGATGGAAGATATGTGCAATTTTTGTGTCATGTAAGATGGAGTACCATATCTAGCCATCTTCAGGAGCAAGTGATTCATGGTAACTTTCCCCCCTTGGTTCTTTTGTCCGTCTCCATACAGGTGATAAAGTTGCTGTTTAAAAGTAATTAATTTTTATTATTAATTACAGTGAGAAGCCACTCATTATCATTATCTGCTGCAGTTAGAAAAAAGTAATTTGGTAAACATATTTGTAACATTTCCTGGTATTTTCTGTTATGTTGTAAGAGACTAACACAGCTATCACTTTGAATAATGATGCTAAAGAACACCATATGCATATATACATATTTATGCCTCAGACCACCTGGTGGCACAGTTGGTTAAACCACTGAGCTGCTGAACTTGCTGACCAAAAGGTTGGTGGTTGAAATCTGGGGAGCAGGGTGAGCTCCTGCTGTCAGCCCTAGCTTCTGCCAACCTAGCAGTTTGAAAACATGCAAATGTGAGTAGATCAATAAGTACCACTTCTGTGGGAAGGTAATGGCGCTCCATGCAGTCATGCTGGCCACATGATCTTGGAGGTGTCTATGGACAACACCGGCTCTTTGGCTTAGAAATAGAGATGAGCATCAACTCCCAGAGTCGGACATGAGTGGCCTTACTGTCAGGGGAAACCTTTACCTTTACTATGCCTCTGGTTCATTTCAAAGGGTTGTCAGATTTCAGGGCTGAGAAAGAATAGTTACACTAATTATAAGGTTAATTATATTAATAGTAATTATAATGCTAATTATAATACTATAATATAATGTATTTGTTCATCTATTATGATGTTGAACACTCCTCTGCATACAGATCGATGCACCTGATCACAGAGTTGTGCTATCAATAGGGAGCAAAACAAACACTGTGGGAAGTGTGCAACCAAACTTAAGGCTGGCAGCCCTGCCATTTTTGTGCAAGTTTACAACTTAATCAGCAAACCTCAGGCGTATTCCAGACATGACCCATATTGCACAGACTCTGCAATTATTATTTTGTGTGTGTGTGTGTCAGGCGCAACTTGAGAAACTGCAAGTTGCTTCTGGTGTGAGAGAATTGGCTGTCTGCAAGGACGTTGCCCAGGGGATGCCTGGATGTCTAGATGTTTTACCATCATTGTGGGAGTCTTCTCTCATGGCCCTGCATGGGGAGCCGGAGCTGACAAAGGGAGCTCATCTGCGCTCTTCCCAGATTGTAGCAATGCAAGTGGTTGACATTTTTTCCCAATCCCTGAGTGGGACACAGATGTTTTACCCACAGAAGGAGAATAGTGCACTTTATTCTCCATTTATGCTAAGACTTTTACAGATTGTCTCTGTGCATGGGGCCGCTATTAAACTGTTGAGCTGCTGAACTTGCTGATCAGAAGGTTGGCAGTTCAAATCCGCAGGACAGGGTGAGCTCCTGCGGTTAGCCCCAGCTCCTGCCAACCTAGCACTTTGAAAACATGCAAATGTGAGTTGATAAATAGGTACCACCTCGAAGGGAATGTAAAATGGTGCTCCTTGCAGTCATGCCGGCCACACAACCTAGGTGGTGTCTACGGACAATGCAGGATCCTCATCTTGTAAATGGAGATGAGCACCCCCAGAGCCAGAGATGAGCACCGCCTCCAGAAGCCAGAGACTAAAGGGGAAGCCTTTGCCTTTGTCTGTGTATTTGTGTTTGTGTTTCATTGTTTCAAAGGCTTGAATATGTCTGTATATATGCTAGAATCTGTCCTGAGTCCCCTTGGGGAGATAGGGCAGAATATAAACAATGTGTTGTTGTTGTTGTTGTTGTTATTTGAAACACAACAAGATGAGTCCACAGCAGACACTCTGCTGGCTATTGAATTGGATCACATGCTGGACACTTCCTATTATTATTATTATTATTATTATTATTATTATTATTATTAGGGGTAAATTCAACAATGCTCTAAACTCCATCCTTGATGTTATGCCTTTTTTATATGCCATCCTTATTTTTATCATTCGGACTCATTCGACATAGAGCAGAAGAGTACTAACAGACATGAAGCTGTGAACCCCACTTTCCCCCAATCTCTTGCAACCTATTCTCATACTCTGATCTTGCTTTCAATGTGCGTACTACCAACATCAACAATGGAAACTTCACCCTGTTGTTCGCATTTGCTGGAATGCCACCATGGATGTCTTCCATTGTCGAAGGACCTTGGGGAGACCCATTCACAATATGATTGTTAAGCACTGTGGTAGCTACATTTACCCAAACCTTTTGGATTATGAACCAGTGATCCCATTAAGTGCAATACTCTCCTTGTATCAGGAATATGTGAAGTGGTGGTGCAATGGATTAAACCACTGAGCTGCTGAATTTGCTGACTGAAAGGTTGGCGGTTTGAATCCATGGGACAGGGTGAGCTCCTGCTATTCGCCACAGCTCCTGCCAACCTAGCAGTTCGAGAACATGCAAATGTTAGTAGATAAATACTAATGTCTTGGCGGGAAGATGTTTGAAAACATCCAAATGTTAGTAGATCAAGACTAAAGTCTTGACGGCATGCAGTCATGCCGGCCACATGACCTAGGAGGTGTCTATGGACAATGCAGGCTCTTTTGCTTAGAAATGGAAATGAGCACTACCTCCAGAGCCAGAGATGAAAGGGGAAGCCTTTACCTTTATCTGTGTATATGTGTGTCATTGTTTCTAGGCATTGAATGTTTCCCTTTGTGTCTGAATATGTTGGAATCCACCCTGAGTCCCCTCAGGGAGATAGGGCAGAATACAAAGAAATAATAATAATAATAATAATAATAATAAGAAGAAGAAGAAGAAGAAGAAGAAGAAGAAGAAGAGGAGGAGGAGGAGGAGGAGGAGGAGGAGGAGGAGGAGGAGGATATCACCCATTTGTTTAGAGCTGGTATAGTGCATCCCTCCCAGATTCTATTCCATTAACATTATTTTCTGTATTTTGTGAGCAAGGAACCTCATTTCTCAATATTCTATATGTATATGCCAACTCAAACAAATATCTAAATCCACCAAAATAAAAAAGAAAGAATGTTAACACCTCAAAAAGCAAAGTATGTGTAGCAATTAATATGATGAGAAGGTACATATTTCTTATCCTGGGGATTTCTAGGCATCACAAGTGCCCACAAGAATTTAACAATAATGGTAGTAAAAATAATTGTGAGCAAAATTTACCAATGATTATGAAATGGCAAAATGCATGCTGTAGCATTAAAAAAATAAAATAAACATTAGGTGTTGAGTCTTGGTGACTAAAGCATTGCATGTTTTCATTCTCCTCGAATAAAAAAGTCCCCAGGTCTGGCTTGTTAATTTCTTGGTGGTCCAAGCATGTTATATGGTGATAGACAAGTATTATAGGTCTAGACTAAAGCCCTCAGGTACTATTGATGCAGTTCAGTAAAATTCAGCACCTTAGTCCATTGAAACCAGCAGAAAATTCCTAACTGGTTTTATGAAATGGGAATAGCGATGAAATACGACTGGGAGAAACAGCTGACAAGTTTAGTCCTGTGCAGTATGTTATTTTAGCATTAGAGAGTTCCTAACAGTACCTCAAGTGTTATTCCCTGATACTTCGACTAAATGGTTTGCTGCTTTTCGGCAGATATATTAATTGCAAGTTTAATTCCCATTAAAAGTGGTAGATTGATGATGTGGAGCTTCAGCACTTTTTATTGCAACTGGCCAACTTCTAACATGTTCTTTCTTCAAGTTTCTCCAACTTGGCTCAATAAAGAGGAGAATAAATCTGGAGATTTTCCAACTAGTAATTGGATTCATCCAGTCTCTGTGTTGGCTGTTTCATGGGTGATCTAATGGAGTCCATGTAGGAGCACCATAAGGCTTTCAACTGGATCATCAGCAATCTAGCCACATTGGGACATTCCATTACAAACCATAGAAATGAATGGGATTTCTGAAAGAGTGCCCCAGTTCCCTTGCACTCTTAATCATCTTCACAAATATCATGTAGAAGAACTGAAAGATTGTGGCCATATAAGAAGACCTTTCGGCTACAATCTTGGGATCCTGTGTTACCTGCATTGTCATGGGAGGTGGCAACCATGTAGACAAGTATTCTGTGAAGACAGAAAGAGTACAAATTGTGCTGGTACGGCTGTATCAAAAGCTCCAACTTCCTTTTCTTTCTTTGAGTATTTGCATGTATTCCAAAATTCCATGCATTTTGCAATAAGGTGGTTCCCCTTGGTTTGCAATTATAGGTCTAATGACCCATCAATCATTGTTAAGTTTTGGTTCCGCCTCTTTCCCCAGGGCTCTGGGAGGAGAGGGAGCCATTTTAGGTCAGTCTTGCATTGGAAAGCTTAGCGACAGGACGTGGATTAGCTCTACCTGTAGAGAAGCTTCGTTTCTCACAGCATCCGGGGGAAATTCCGGGGGGAAACAGTTCCAAAGGACTCCAGCTGGAGAATCTACAAAGCCTTGACTGGCAGGTCTACTCAGGACCCAAGAAGCAGTTTGGAGCCAGGAGTAGAGCCCACACCAGCAAAGTTTAGAAAGTAGATTGCCCAAGGAGGGGTTAAAAAGTGTTTTCCTCTTAAAGAAATTCAGTGCCAGTACAAACAATTATAATTATATACTACAATTAGACATAAATCAAACTAAAAAATACATCCATGAGCAATAAAACAATCATTAAAACAATAAAACAGTCTCGTCGTCGAATCGCCGTTCCAGTCATTGTCTTTCCGAAATGCTGCATACATTTACTGCCCGAAGGCCTGGTCCCAAAACCATGATTTAATTTTTTTTCTAAAAGCCAGGAGGGAGGGAGCAGATCTTACCTCATTTTGGAGTGTATTCCATAGGTGGGGGGCCACAGCCGAGAAGGCCCTGTCTCTTGTCCCCGCCAGGCTCATCTGTGCTGTTGACGGGAGTGAGAGCAGGGCCTCCCCGGATGATCTTAGATTACTAGATGGGACGTAGGGATGGATCTGTTCAGACAAGTAAGCTGGACCAGAACCGTATAGAGCTTTATAGGTCAAAACTAGCACTTTGAATTGGGCTCGGAGATGGACCAGCAGCCTGTGGAGCTGGCATAGCAGGGGGGTGGTATGCTCCCTGTATGCCACCCCAGTTAGTAATCTGGCTGCCGCCCGTTGAATTAGCTGAAGTTTCCGAACTGTCTTCAAAGGCAGCCCCACGTAGAACACGTTGCAGTAATCTATTCGGGATGTAACCAGTCCACAACAGAATTAACAGATTTGATAATCTGGATTATATGGCAGTGCAGAAGGAGCCTCAGGTTTTCCTTGTACCCACTTCTGGTGATGAGCATCAGAAAGGGATATAGAAGGACACAAGTTTGTTGTTGAAATTAGACTGTTGGTTCTGGGTTTTTTTGAAATGCCCTTCCTAATTGAACACACAACATGCCTTTTCCAGACTTTGCAAAGTTATTTTTGGGGTATCTCCTAGAATCACCCACCCAGTTTAGCCAATGGCTGCCTTCACTAGAGGAGGAAAGTGTTGACTCCAGGAAAGTAAAGTGTTGACTCCAAGAGGAAAGTGTTGACTCCAGGAAAGTGTAGACCTTTTGCAAGGTCTACACTTTTGTTTGTTGTTGAGGTTTCTGGTAGAATCAAACTTCTCTCTCTCCCTCCTCCCCATCTGAATTTGGGCACATTTAACGTATGAAAGGCTAAAAATGGATAATGAGTTTTCAGTCAATTCCTTTTGACTGTCGATATAAAACCAGCATTTCCATCCCACAATATCATTATGCAATCAATAGCAATTAGTGTCTACTCACGCTCAGGATTTTAATCATTCCCATCAGAACGCCCATCGTTGCATTGTTGTATGTAAATATCCAAAGAGGCTGAGTTGATTTATCAAATGAATGGGTTCCATTGTTCCACTCAAGGGAGCTAAAAAGCTTTTAGGGGGGAATCCCATGCACAGCTGAACAAACAATAGCATCAAGCACCATCTCTTTCACATTTCACAATTATAGCACTTTGATACCACCATAAGTGCTCTAACTGCATCCTTTGTAATCCTAGAATTTGAAGCTTTACGAGATATTAGAGCTTTGTGAGACAGAATGCTAAATAGATCATGATACTACAGAAGCTCCAAAAATGGAGAAGTCACCAATGCATTACCCCACATGGATAAATACCCAATAATTGTGCACTATTTTCCTCTGCGGTAACTCTCAAAATGGCGACAGGAAGTTCCTGCTACCATTTTGAGAGGGATTATGAAGGGAAAGGGGAGTATTTTGAGGTTGTTGTAGGCTTTTTCAGGCTATATGACCATGGTCTAGAGGCATTCTCCTGACGTTTCGCCTGCATCTATGGCAAGCATCCTCAGAGGTAGTGAGGTCTGTTGGAAGCAGGAAAATGGGTTTATATATCTGTGGAATGACCAGGGTGGGACAAAGGACTCTTGTCTGCTGGAGCTAGGTGTGAATGTTTCAACTGACCACCTTGATTAGCATTTAATGGCTTGAAAGTGCCTGGAGCAAACTTTTGTTGAGAGGTGATTAGATGTCTTTGTTTGTTTCCTCTCTGTTGTTGTCTGCAGTGCACTTCAACCAGAAAAATCAGCCATAGCAGAGCACCTGATGAACCAACCTGGACACAGCATTTTATTTGAGAACACAGAAATGCTGGACCACACTCACAACCACCATGTCAGACTACACAGAGAAGCCATTGAAATACACAAGCATGTGGACAATTTCAACAGAAAGGAGGAAACCATGAAAATGAACAAAATCTGGCTACCAGTATTAAAAAAAACTCTAAAATTACAACAGCACAACAACAGAGAGGAAACAAACAAGGACATCTAATCACCTCTCAACAAAAGTTTGCTCTAGGCACTGTCAGGCCATTATATGCTAATCAAGGTGGTCAGTTGAAACATTCACACCTAGCTCCAGCAGACAAGAGTCCTTTGTCCCACCCTGGTCATTCCACAGATATATAAACCCTTCCTAGTTCCAACAGACCTCACTACCTCTGAGGATGCTTGCCATAGATGCAGGTGAAACGTCAGGAGAGAATGCCTCTATACCATGGCCATATAGCCCGAAAAAACCTACAACAACCCAGTGATTCCGGCCATGAAAGCCTTCGACAATACATTGGAGTTTTTTGACTTTCTGTAAAGGGTGGTTTAAAATGTGGGGGTATCTGAAGAGGATAAAATTGGCTCTTGCCCTCCCATGCTCTAAGAGAAATTGCAGCTGAAAAGGTTAACTGCATTCTTACTAATTCTGGCTTTGGAGAAGACAGTAAAAGAAAGAGAGAGAAAGCAAAGTAGGAAAAAATGAAGAGACAAACACAATTAATTGGTCCAGTGATTCTAATTCTGAGCGTTGGCTTTTGAGGAAAAACCTATGGGAGATGAGAGAGTGGTATCTGACCAATCCTTCTGGAAAGGCACCTAATGGTCCACAAATTGTGAACATGTAATTGTATTTCAACTGGAGGCTTTTATTACTGGAAGCGGTCATGCAATATGTATTTCGCCCTTATCTCTTAGAGAACACACGAGTCTGGACAAATATTACAACGGCACTCAATTGTTCTTGATGGAAAACTCTGGGAAATCTTTGCAGGAAGGGTCATGCGGAGAGGGAGGAGGAAAGGTGCCAAAGTGCTTATCAGAGTCACAACACTTGATCGGCTCTGTCATCAAGGGAGGACACGGGACAACGGACAGTAACTACAGCCTAAGGCTATGATCACAGCATGAACTGGCTCACATGTTTGCTGTAGCCTCTCTCCACTCATGCAGTGTATGGGCCTCAGGGAAGGGTGCCAACTTGCAACCCAAACTTGGGAAAATTACTGGCTATACTGGCTTGGAGAGATTGTGGGAGTTATAGTTTGAAAGCATAGCTTTTTCATGTCCTGGCTTCCACTTGGATATGTTCCCCATGACTTGGAATTCATCACCAGTGTCTTCTTGAATGCACCCTCCTGCTCTTTTGCAATGCTGTCTTTCTGCACAAGAGATGCAGAGCATAATCCCTGAGCAGCATAATCAATCAACAGCCATCCTTCTATATTAGCTGTCATTCAGGGCACGGAAATTCTGCAAAACTGGGAAAGAACACAAATAAAAAACCATAGTAATTTAATCTGAGAGAACACTTCTCTTAAAGGGTTGTTGTAGGTTTTTTTTGGACTATATGGCCATGTTCTAGAGGCATTCTCTCCTGATGTTTCGCCTGCATCCATGGCAAGCATCCTCAGAGGTAGTGAGGTCTGCTGGAATTAGGAAAATGGGTTTATATATCTGTGGAATGACCAGGGTGGGACAAAGGACTGTTGTCTGTTGGAGCTAGGTGTGAATGTTTCAACTGACCACCTTGATTAGCATTTGATGGCTTGGCAGTGCCTGGAGCAATCTTTTGTAGAGAGGTGATTAGATGTGCCTGATTGTTTTCCCTCTACTGTTTTGCTGTTTTAATTTTAGAGTTTTTAATACTGGTAGCCAGATTTTGTTCATTTTCATGGTTTCCTCCTTTCTGTTGAAATTGTCCACATGCTTGTGGATTTCAATGGCTTCTCTGTGTAGTCTGACATGGTGGTTGTGAGAGTGGTCCAGCATTTCTGTGTTCTCAAATAAATGCTGTGTCCAGGCTGGTTCATCAGGTGCTCTGCTATGGCTGACTTCTCTGGTTGAAGTAGTCTGCAGTGCCATTCATGTTCTTGATTCGTGTTTGGGCAATGCTGCGTTTGGTGGTCCCTCTGTAGACTTGTCCACAGCTGCATGGTATACGGTAGACTCCTGCAGAGGTGAGAGGATCCCTCTTGTCCTTTGCTGAACATAGCATTTGTTGGATTTTCTTGGTGGGTCTGTAGATAGTTTATATGTTGTGTTTCGTCATCAGCTTCCCTGTGCGGTCAGTGGTTCCCTTGATGTATGGCAAGAACACTTTTCCTCTGGATAGGTCTTTGTCTTGACTCTCGTGGCTTGTTCTCAGTCTTGCAGCTCTTCTGATGTCTGAGGTGGAGTATCTCTTAGAATCTCTAGGTCCTCCAGTGAACCTCCATGATCACCTTCTTTCAGAAGCTGTCCATAGAATCATTCTGGAGGAAGTACAAATGTCTAGAGAAGTGTTCTGACTACTTCTACGTCAGGCATGGGCAAACTTTTTCCCTCCAGGTGTTTTGGACTTCGACTCCCAGAATTCCTAACAGCCGGTAGGAATTCAATGTCAATCCCAAAGTCAACCTCTGGCAGAAGTTGACCATAAGTGTTGTGCTGGAGGACCTAGAGCAATGTTCCCCAAACTTCGGCTTTCCAAATGTTTTGGACTGCATCTCCAATTCCTGGCTGTTGGCCAAGCTGACTGGGCTTCTCAGAACTGAAGTCCAAAACAGCTAGAGGACTAATGGTTTGGGACAACTGACCTAGAGATTGCTAGATGGAACATATCAATTAAATTTGTCAATAATCTAATCTGTAAAAGTGAAACCCGCAAATGTGGAAAGCTGACTGTACATCCATAGATGTTGGGACAGTTGACCTTTGTGTTAGTACTCTGTAGAACCTGTGTTAGTACTCTGTAGACTTGCAGTACCTTCACTCACTTCCTGTGACCACAGCAACACTCATCCAATTACCAATAAAGACAAAACTTGCCACAGAGAGCCCCCATGGCCAACTCAACCATCTGGTGCAGCCTGGGGGAAGATGGACTATGGATGATGGGACTTGCAGTACCTTCACTCACTTTCTGAGACCACTGCGGCCCTCATCCAATGACTGATCAATACCAAACTTGGCCCACAGAGCCCCCATGATCCACTCTACACCTGGTGCAGTTTTGAGGATGGACCATGGATTATGGGACTTGCAGTTCCTTCACTCACTTCCTCAGACAACTGCAACCCTCATCCAATGACCGAGAAACACCAAACTTGACGCACAGGGACCCCATGACCCACTTTACATCCTGGTGCAGTTTGGAGAAGGATGGACCATGGATGATGGGACTCGCAGTACCTTCACTAACTTCCCAAGACCACTGCGAGCCACATAAATAATTGATAAAGACCAACCTTGGCATACAATACCTTTCTCAAATAACCCAGGCACCCCCGGGCCCCAAGCTAGTAAATAAATAAAATCAAGGAATCTCATTGTTTTTAAAACGATTCAAAGATCACAATGGAATTTGTGTGGTATAGGTGACACATACCTATGTGTGTTATACAAAAACTTACTTTAGTGGGATCTATTGCAGACTTATTCATTTACCCAGGCACTATATGAACTCAATGGAACCCAAAGACTCGGAATACCAGTATGCAAATGGATCTTGTAGCACCTTAGAGAGTGACTGAGAGAAAGAAGTTGGTAGCATAAGCTTTGAAAGACTAAGGGTTGATCTCCACTGTGAGATTAATGCCATTTGATACTACTTTGCCATGGCTCAATGGAAGTTCTAGTTTTAGACAGCCTTCTCTGCCAAAGAGTACTGGTGCCTTACTGAACTAAAAATCTCAGGACTCCATAGCATTGAGCCAAAGTGGTGTTAAACTCTGATAATTCTACAGTGTAGAAGCTTATGTTACTAACTAAGATACTACAAGATCCCTTTGCATGTTCAATGATACTCAGTGGGTTCTGTTTCAGAACTCCAGCTTTGCTTCCTCAGAAAGAGATTACAAAAACATATTGAGGTCACCAGCTTGGAGCAGGATGAAGCAGAAGTTGAAGAAAGCCAGTGAGATTCTTGAAAATAAGAGAGAAAGAATAAAACACTGACAGTGATGGATCTTTCCCATCTCTTCTTACATTAAAAGACTCGACAAAAGGGAAAGAGTTTTATTTATAAAGGGAATTGGCTGTAATATATCTCCCCAATCCAATGTGATCATTGAATGGTGGCAGACGTAGCCAGTGACGCTGCCCTTTTGTTTTACAGGGTCACAGCGACACTTGCACTGCTAAAGTGCTCTTCTGAAGGGACGGCTTTACATCCTTAAAAAACACAGGCGGTGGACAATGGAAAGTCTGAGGTTTTGCCAAAATCAGAGAGATGGGAATCATAACAGAATGGCTGAGTTTGTGCAGGACTTGAGGAGTGGACTCCTTACAGTCTTCATAAAGACTTGAAAATGATGGAGTCCAAACTTGACTGTAAAAATGTCTTATTCTGTCTCTTCTCTTTGATCAGGGAAGTTTGACCCCATTCCCAACACACCAAAACAGACCAGAGTCTTGCTCAGATAAGAATGAACATCTTGCTCAGATAAGAATGAACATCAGTATCTCACACTAAATAGGTTTATGCATGGTTTCCTCAAGGGGCCAACTCTAACCATGTCCTTCTAAAAACCATTATAGATACCTTCTAATAAAGCATACTTTCTCAAGGAGGCTGAAGACAACTATAACCATGAGACAATGTCTGAAAGTTCTCTTCTTTTCCATGAAACCACCCAAGTTAACTTCAGTGATGGACCTCAAAAAGTAAGCAGGTCTGACATAAACAAAGGGAGAAGAAAGGGGCCTTGAACCCAATTCCTTCTATCATGTGCTTCAGAAGAGAGACATTGAATCATAGAATCAAAGAGTTGGAAGAGACCTCATGGGCCATCCAGTCCAACCCCCTGCCAAGAAGCAGGAATGTTGCATTCAAAGCACCCCTGACAGATGGCCATCCAGCCTCTGTTTAAAAGCTTCCAAAGAAGGAGCCTCCACCACACTCTGGGGCAGAGAGTTCCACATGTAGACTATAGAGGAATAGTATAGAATGCTGATGACAACGTCATCTGTGCACATTCAGAAGAAGATCTACAAGCCACTCTAAACTCTTCGCAGAAGCATACGAGGAGCTCGGCCTGTCATTGAATACCGAGAAAACCAACATGCATTTCCAGCAGACACCAGCCAACCCTTCTCCAATGCCAGCGATTCAGCTTGATGGTGTAACATTAGAAAATGTTGATCGTTCTGCTACCTTGGCAGCTACCTCTCCACCAAAGTCAACATCGACACAGAAATACAACACCACCTGAGCTCTACGAGTGCAGCATTTTTCTGAATGAAACACAGAGTGTTTGAGGACTAGGACATCCATAGGGATACCAAGGTGCTTGTCTATAAAGGTATTGTCCTCCCAGCCCTGCTATATGCCTGCGAAACGTGGACTGTCTACAGACGTCACATGCAACTCCTGGAATGATTCCATCAGCGCTGCCTCCGGAAAATCCTGCAAATCTCTTGGGAAGACAGGCGGACAAACGTCAGCATGCTGGAAGAAGCAAAGACCACCAGCATTGAAGCGATGGTCCTCCGCCATCAACTCCGCTGGACTGGCCACGTTGTCCGGATGCCCGACCACCGTCTCCCAAAGCAGTTGCTCTACTCTGAACTCAAGAATGGAAAACGGAATGTTGGTGGGCAGGAAAAGAGATTTAGATGGGCTCAAAGCCAACCTTAAAAACTCTGGCATAGACACTGAGAACTGGGAAGCCCTGGCCCTTGAGCGCTCCAGCTGGAGGTCAGCTGTGACCAGCAGTGCTGCAGAATTTGAAGAGGCACAAATGGACGGTGAAAGAGAGAAACGTGCCAAGAGGAAGGCGTTTCAAGCCAACCCCACTGGGACCACCTTCCACCTGGAAACCAATGCCCTCACTGCGGAAGAAGATGCAGATCAAGAATAGGGCTCCACAGTCATCTACGGACCCACTGCCAGGACACCAAACTTGGAGGACCATCATCCTCAGACTACGAGGGATCGCCCAAGTAATATCAGAGTAAGTATCAGTATAGAATAGCAGTTCCCAACCAGTATTTCACCACATTTTGCTGGGCTGCAACACTCTTCACCACTGCCATCCTGGTTGGGGCTTTTTGAAGCCAAAGTCTAACAATTGTGGGTCATCCAAGATTGGAAGACAATGAGAGAGGGTAATACATGAGTACAGCCAGTGGGACTTTGTAGTCCATTGCATCTAACCTCCTTGGGACAGAAAAGCCAGAGGAAGAGCTTTTCCAACATAAAGCTTTCTAATCAGGAGATTCTAATGCTTAGAGTCTGTTTCAGATTACATATCCTACAACTTTTATGGGCCAAGATGGTTGTGAGATTCTAGAAGTGGTAGAGCAGAAAAAGTAACTTTCTCAAGCTTTGCTAAAACTTTTCTGGGGATTTTGTTCAATTGTTCACTTGCCATCAAGATGTATCCATAATGTCCACTACATCTGTTCTCTTGGAACATAAGTCCAAAGATTTAAGCACTATTCTTTGCCACTGTCTCCAATGTAACAGTTTTTCTAATAAATGAACATCCTATACTGAAATATGTGTTGCTACTAATGGCAACTTGCCATCCATGCTGTAAAGTAATAAAAGCTTTTGACATCCTTAGAAAGAAGAGTCTTAATTTCTGTCCCTGGTGTTGAACTGATAGTCAAGCTCAGGATAGAATTGATTTAATATCTAATACAAGGCTCTTCTGCTTTGACTTCCTGTCACTCTTTCCAGAACTGATCAATAGAGACAAAAGAGAAAATATGGCTTTGGAAGTGAAAGCTGGCACCAAAAGGTGTTGGGTTGTGATGACTGTCAAAGCGAGCCATTCATTTTGTTTGCTTGTTGTTTGTTCCTACTGACATCTGTAATGCAGCAGTGTTTACCTGTGGGCAGTCGGACCGCGATGGCCAGCCTAGACATGATCTGCTGCAAGACTGCATGGAAATTCAACATCAGGATGGACAAAGGTTATACACAGCCACTATATATATATCATGAGCAGTTTTCCAAGGCTTTGAGAACTCACCTAAAAGCCAATACCCAACCTTGGTTTCTAGTTGGCATCCGAAAACGCTTTCTCTTCCTTTCCCTCGTTACTGCCATATGACTGCAAAGAAAATGCACTGACACAGTGTACTAGTCATTCCTGCCCTTCACTTGTATGTGTAAAGGCAATGGAGGCTGCTATGTCAATGTCGTTGTTGTTGTTCTGTGTCTTCAAGTCATTCCCAATCTCTCATAGGGTTTTCCTCTGAAGTTGAAAGAGTATGACTTACCAAGACCATCCAGTTGGGTTTCCATGGTTAAATAGAGATTTGAACTCTGGTCCCACAGAGTCCTTACTTACTTAGGTGATCCCCCATTGTCCAAGTAAGATTGTCCTCCAAATTGGGTGTCCTGGCGGTGGGTACATAGGTGACTGTGGAGCCCTATTCTTGACCTGCATGCTTTCCCACAGCTAGGGCATTGGTTTCCAGCTGGAAAGCGATCCCGGAAGGCGATTGGGGTTGGCTTGACGCACCTTCCTCTTGGCACGTTTCTCTCTTTTGCCCACCATTCATGACTCTTCAAATTCTACAGCACTGCTGGTCACAGCTGACCTCCAGCTGAAGCGCTCAAGGGCCAGGACTTCCCAGTTCTCAGTGTCTATGCCACAGTTTTTAAGGTTGGCTTTGAGCCCATCTTTAAATCTCTATTCCTATCCTCCAACGTTCCATTTTCTGGAATCGTAGTATAGCCTTCAAACCACTACACAACACTGTGTCTGCGGTTGGTCTTACTGGTTGGGGGATTTGAGGACTGTTGTAGAAAAAGCAACTTCCACACTAGATCCCTATGCATCTACAACCTCCTCACTAGAAAGCCTTTTGGCCAAGCTGCTTTGCTTTAGGCTTACATATTTCGTGCGGTGTTGTTGATGTATGCCCCCAAACCCCCAAAATCAGATGGTTTTTTGATTACAGGCTTGAAAGTGGCACAAAAGTATCGCTTATGCAATAGTTGGTATCACAATGAACATCTCCCAAGCTCCCTATTCGGTCAGGATCCATTTCATGTGCTCCAGCATGTGACACAGCTTTCATGTCAGTTAATTGATCCAGCAGCAGCACTAAATTCATGTTCCAAACACACCCTGCTGGGAAACAACAGCTGAATTATCGAACCAACACCTGTGTGTGTTAATGCTATTCTTGCTTCTGCCTTTCTGAAAATACACGAAATCTCCTGTGGTTAAGATGTGTCCTTATGAAACCCTTGTGTAACTATGACAGTTCTTGGAAAGTATCGTATATACTCAAGTATAAGCCGACCCGAATAGAAGCTGAGGCACCTAATTTTACCCCCCCCCCCAAACTGGGAAAACGTATTGACTGAAGTTTAAGCCGAGCAATTTCAAAATTAAAATAGATACTAATACAATTACATTAATTGAGGTATCAGTAGGTCCAATGTTTTTTAATATTTACATAAAACTGTAATTTAAGATAACTGTCCAACTCTGATGAAACCATTATTTTCATCTTCTTCAGTGTAAATGTGCTTATGTATCCTCGCAATAATAATAAAGAGAACAAGATAATAAATGTAATAATTTATTAATAAAATAAATTATTACATTTATTATTATTATTACTATTGATTAAAATAATGGAAATGTAGTAAAAAGAGTTATAACAGAGTAAAATAATAAATGTAAATAATAAATGTAATAATACTAATAGAGTAAAATTATAAATGTATTACAAATAATAATAATAACAGAGTAAAATAATAAATAACCTTGACTCGAGTATAAGCCAAGGGGGACTTTTTCAGCCTAAAAAAGAGCTGAAAAACGAGGCTTATATTTGAGTACTTACAGTACTTTGGTAATAATAGTAATCATTATCATCACCATCATCATAATACACTTTCTTTATATTCTGCTTTATCTCCCTGGAGGGACTCTGAGCATATTACAGTACACATATAGGCAAAGATTTAATGCCTTTTTACACAAAGAACAATGACATACAATACACAGGTAAGGTAAAGGCTGTTCCCTTTTCATCTCCAGTGTCTGGAGGCAATGCTCAACTTCCAGCCATGGGGAGGTGCTCTTGTTCCATTTTCCATGGCTGAGGAGCCTGTTGTCAATAGATATCTCCGATCTTTTTGCTGGCATGTCATGGGGTGCCATTTTACCTTCCCGCCAAGGCGGTACCTATTGATCTACTCACATTGCATGCTTTCAAACTTCTAGGTTGGAAGAAGCTAGGGCTGACAGTTGGGAGCTCACCCCGACTTGCGGCTTCAATTTGCTTGGCACTTTTTCTCAAATCATACATTGTTCTAGTGAAGACTCAGCAAATTAGAATCTATTTCTATTGTTTGTAATTAAGGATTGGGATGTGTTCAATTGACATGGAGAACTGTTGTGTTGTTGTGTATCTTCCAGTCATTTCTGACTTCATAGCAACCTTGGGGGCATCTACACTGTAGAGGAGCCTTCTAACCAAGGTGAAAGAATAAAGTGCAAAAGCTGGGTTGCAGTTAAACATAGAGAAACCAAGATGATGGCAACCAGACTGATTGATAACTGGTAAATAGAGGGAGAAAGTGTGGAGGCAGTGAAGACTTTGTATTGCTAGGTGCAACGATTACAGATGCAGACTGCAGCCAGGAAATCAGAAGACATTTCCTTCTTGGGAGGAGAGCAATGACCAATCTTGATAAAATAGTGAAGAGTAGAGACATCACACTGGCAACAAAGATCCACATAGTCAAAGCAATTGTATTCTCCATAGTAACCTGTGGATGCGAGAGCTGGACCATAAGGAAGACTGAGCAAAGGAAGAGAGATGCTTTTGAACTGTGGTGTTGGAGGAAAGTTCTGAGAGTACCTTGGACCATGAGAAGATCAAACCAGTTCATACTCCAGGAAATAATGCCCGACTGCTCATGAGAGGGAAGGATATTAGAGGCAAAGATGAAATATTTTGGCCACATAATGAGAAAGGAAAGCTTGGAGAAGATAATGATGCTGGGGAAACTGGAATGTAAAAGGAAGAGGTGCCGTCCAAGGGCAAGATGGATGGATGGTATCCTTGAAGTGACTGGCTTGACTTTGAAGGAGCTGGGGGTGGTGACAACCGACAGGGAGCTCTGGCGTGGGATGGTCCGGGAGGTCAYGAAGAGTTGGAAGCAACTGAATGAACAAGCAACAACAACWTACTGTCGAATTCATGSTGTTTGACACCACTTTTAACTACAATGGATCAGTGCTATGGAATCCTGGGAATTGTAGTTTARTGGGGTATCAGAACTTTTTGGCAGAGAAGGCTAAGAACCATGTAAAATTGCAAAAGATTCCATGGAACTGAGCCATGGCAGTTAGTGGTGTCAAACTGCACTAATTTCAGTGTAGATCAGGCATGGGCAAACTTCGGCCCTCCAGGTGTTTTGGCTGTTAGGAATGGTGGGAGTTGAAGTCCAAAACACCTGGAGGGCCAAAGTTGGCCCATGCCTGGTGTAGATGCACCCCTAAGGCAAACTCATCACTTTTTTCTCTTTGGAGAGCCATATGRGCAAACCAATTATAGCAATTTCATTATCACCATTTCGACCAGGCCTTTGGTAAAGCTAACAGAACTCTATTGTTGATCAAGTCATTTCAAAATATTTTATGTAAAAAACAGAAGTAGCTCATAGCAATGTACTATTGTTGGGAAAAGAAATGTCTGCATCCATATAGTGGCCTGATCCAAATGCTGCTGCTTAAGAAATTCCGAGAAAGTGGGAAATAATAATGCCATCTTTCCTGTGAATCCAAAAGTCCCAAAGTACTGCCCTTGTGAGCCTCGAGCCTTATTCTTCATAGAAACCCTTTTCATTCAGCAGCGATTAATTCTTCCTTCCTCTTCCCAGAACAGCTCTATAAGCGCCTTCATTCCCAGAAACTCCTCCCGAATATACCCAGCACAAACATGGGGTTAATTTGCCAATGGACTTTCCAGCCTAAAGACAAGAGTACATTTCCGTTTAATAAACATTTTAAGAGGGGTAAATATATATATATATATATATATATATATATATATATATATATATATATCCAAAACAAATCAAAACATAAGCCAATAGAGTCTATTTTAATTCCTTGTCATTCCCAAGATTCAATAAATCTCCCATGTCTTCTCAAATGCTTTAGCTTGTTATTCATTAGTCTTATTGGGTTTTTAAAAACCCAATTAACTCAAGCAGTTTAACAACGTCCCTATACTTTTAACATCCAGTCCTGAGCCAAAGGCAGTTTCTCACAGTTCCAGAATTTAACTATAAATATTCATGCTTCCAAAAACAACAATAACAAAAAAAAATCTCAAACCATTTCCTAAAAGGTTTTAGGGACGAAATCATTCCTTACATATGAAGCAATTTGGATGCAGTCTTGAAAGTTCCCCTGTATCCCATTGAAGTCAATAGGATACTAAGTACATTTTAAATAGGATACTAAGTGTATGATAACAGAGTCTGTGCGCATTCAGAAGAAGACCTCCTACAAGCCACGCTAAACACCTTTGAAGAAGCATATGAGAAGCTCGGCCTCTCATTGAACATCTAGAAAACCAAAGTGCTCTTCCAGCAGTCACCAGCCAATCCCTCTGCAATGCCAGAAATACAGCTTAATGGTGTAACATTAGAAAATGTTGACCATTCTTGCTACCTTGGCAGCCACCTCTCCACAAAAGTCAACATTGACACTGAAATGCAACACCGCCTGAGCTTTGCGAGTGCAGCATTTTTCCGAATGAAGCAGAGAGCGTTTGAGGATCGGGACATCCGTAAGGGTACCAAGGTGCTTGTTTATAAAGCTATTGGTCTCCAACCCTATTATATGCCTGTGAAACGTGGACTGTCTATAGACGTCACACTCAACTCCTGGAATGATTCCATCAGCGTTGCTTCAAAAAAATCCTGCAAATCTTTTGAGAAGACAGGCGGACAAATGTCAGTGTGCTGGAAGAAGCAAAGACCACCAGCATTGAAGTGATGCTCCTCCGCCATCAACTCTGTTGGACTGAATTCCACGTTGTCCAAATGCCCGATCACTGTATCCCAAAGCAGTTACTCTACTCCCAACTCAAGAATGGAAAACAGAATGTTAGGGGACAGGAAAAGAGATTTAAAGATGAGCTTAAAGCCAACCTTAAAAACTGTGGCATAGACACCAAAAACTGGGGAACCCTGGCCCTTGAGCACTCTAGCTGGAGGTCAACTGTGACCAGCAGTGCTGTGGAATGTGAAGAAACACAATTGGTAGGTGAAAGGGAGAAACATGCCAAGAGGAAGGCATGTCAAACCAACCCTGACCGGGCCTGGCTTCCACCTGGAAACCGATGCCCTCACTGTGGAAGAACATGCAAAGTCAAGAATAGGGCTCCACAGTCACCAACGAACCCACTTGGAAGGCCATCATAGACAACAAGGCATTCTTGGTGGAAATAGATTTTTGGACCCATCTCAGTCTGATTTCAGGTGGTTATGGTTCTGAATTAGCTATAGTCCATCTTTCCAAAACACCTAATGCTCTCTATACTTTGCAAGAGGGCTTTTGCTTTGCCCACCAAAGATATATGTGTTTAGGGTCATGGCCTGGGGTCCTTTGTTAACATATGAAGGTACAAGTGCTGGTTGCACATATATGCTCTGATTCAGATCTTGCAGGACTAGATACTCAGGTCTTTCCCTATCTCCTTGGCCATTGACTAGCTATGAGGATATGACCAGCTGCCAACATTTTTCAGCACTTAGCCTTTCCATATTCCTTCTCATCTCCTTGCGTAAGAAAAGCCAGAATGATGCAAGGCCAGAATGATGATGTAGTTGGACCTAACATTGCGCTAACCCTCAAAGAAGTAGTCTCATAGGGAGAAAGCAATCTTTGCTGTCTTTCTGGAGCATGCTGGTGTGTGCACCTGCACCTGCTAGTGCAATGAAGAACCTTGGCTTATAATAGCTAGGTCATGGGAATCTTCTTAACTCTTGGTACTTTTCAAACAGTTAAGAGAGAGGCTTGACTGCAGAAAGGGGAAATCACTCTGCAGTCAAGCAAGATGGATTGACCAGTTTAGTGGTTTTGTTGACAAATGGATTCCGCTTCTAAATTAATTGCTGTTAACGTTTTTGCCCAAGAAATGTCAAGCATTTGCAAAACAAACAGAATAGAAGCACTATCCCACTCTGGATTTCCACCAACTGAACATTACATTCCAGAAGATGAGCCAGAGAGTGATATTCCTATTAAGTGCACCCTTCATGTTCCCCAGAATGGGTTCCATAATCTCCAAATCTGCTTTTAGCAAGGCAGAAGGAATTGATGGGATGACGTTTATTTTACAGTTATCAAGAAAAAAATGGATTTAGCACGATAATATTAACCAGGGAGAGCATGTCTATTTATTTATTTATTTATTTATTTATTTATTTATTTATTTATTTATTTATTTATTGTATTGTCGAAGGCTATTATTTATTTATTTATTTATTTATTTTTATTTACAGTATTTATATTCCACCCTTCTCAGCCTGGAGGGGACACAGTGTGGTCCACAGAACCAATACACAGCAAACTTTCAATGCTGTTAAACAGACAGGACAGAGAACAGATAGAGGTATATGTTGGCATTTTCCCCAACGGTGGTGTCCCGGAGGTTGTGCTCAATTCCAGCCACAGGAGGGTGCTGTTACTTCCTTGTTATGGTGCTGTAAAATACCTCCCCGCTTAATCGGTGCCTAATTTCTCTACTCGCGGCTCACAGCTGTTTTTCGAACTGCTGAGGTGGACAGTGAGCTGGGCAAAAGGTTGGGTACTCATCCCAACCCAGGTTTCGATTGGTGTGATCTATTGCTGCTGGTGATTAACCAGATGTGCTAAAGCCCAGCCCATGGTGTGTTTTTCCAACAAGAATACAGTGAATCCGCTCTCTAGTTCTGAAACTATCCATGGTGATGCACCTTTTCCCTCAAACAGAACAACAGATATGGTATGACTCTTTTGATCACCAACATGAGAAAAAAGAAGCCAAATACAGTAACCGGAGTAGAATTTTATTGACCTAGCTATTATATCTTATTATTGACCTAGCTATTATATCATAGAATCATAGAATTATAGAATCAAAGAGTTGGAAGAGACCTCATGGGCCATCCATCCAACCCCCTGCCAAGAAGCAGGAATATTGCATTCAAATCACCCCTGACAGATGGCCATCCAGCCTCTGTTTAAAAGCTTCCAAAGAAGGAGCCTCCACCACACTCCGGGGCAGAGAGTTCCACTGCTGAACGGCTCTCACAGTCAGGAAGTTCTTCCCAATGTTCAGATGGAATCTCCTTCTCTTGTAGTTTGAAGCCATTGTTCCGTGTCCTAGTCTCCAAGGAAGCAGAAAACAAGCTTGCTCCTCCCTCCCTGTGGCTTCCTCTCACATATTTATACATGGCTATCATATCTCCTCTCAGCCTTCTCTTCTTCAGGCTAAACATGCCCAGCTCCTTAAGCCGCTCCTCATAGGGCTTGCTCTCCCAGACCCTTGATCATTTTAGTCGCCCTCCTCTGGACACATTCCAGCTTGTCAAATCTCTCTTGAATGGTGGTGCCCAGAATTGGACACAATATTCCAGGTGTGGTCTAACCAAGGAAGAATAGGAGGGTAGCATTACTTCCTGATCTAGACACTACTCCTATTGATGCAGGCCAAAATCCCATTGGCTTTTTTTGCCACATCACATTGTTGGCTCATGTTTAACTTGTTGTCCACGAGGACTCCAAGATCTTTTTCACACGTACTGCTCTCGAGCCAGGCATTGCCCCCATTCTGTAACTTTGCATTTCATTTTTTTGCCTAAGTGGAGTATCTTGCATTTGTCACTGTTGAACTTCATTTTGTTAGTTTTGGCCCATCTCTCTAATCTGTCAAGATCGTTTTGAATTCCTGCTCCTGTCCTCTGGAGTATTGGCTATCCCTCCCAATTTGGTGTCGTCTGCAAACTTGATGATCATGCCTTCTAGCCCTTCATCTAAGTCATTAATAAAGATGTTGAACAGGACCGAGCCCAGGACGGAACCCTGCGGCACTCCACTTGTCACTTCTTTCCAAGATGAAGAGGAAGCATTAGTGAGCACTCTGTGTTCGTCCACTTAACCAATTACAGATCCACCTCACCGTAGTTTTGCCTATCCCACATTGGACTAGTTTCCTTGCCAGAAGGTCATGGGGGACCTTGTCGAAGGCCTTACTGAAATCCAGGTACGCTACATCCACGGCATTCCCCGCATCTACCCAGCTTGTAGCTCTATCGAAGAAAGAGATCAGATTAGTCTGGCATGACTTGTTTTTGATAAATCCATGTTGACTATTAGCGATGACTGCATTTGTTTCTAAGTGTTTGCAGACCGCTTCCTTAACAATCTTTTCCAGAATCTTGCCCGGTATCGACGTGAGGCTGACCGAACGGTAGTTGTTTGGGTCATCCTTTTTTCCCTTCTTGAAGATTGGGACCACATTGGCCCTCCTCCAATCTGCTGGAACTTCTCCCGTTCTCCAAGAACTCTCAAAGATGGTTGCCAATGGTTCCGAAATGACTTCCGCTAGTTCCTTCAATACTCTGGGGTGTAGTTGATCTGGCCCTGGGGACTTGAACTCATTAAGAGCGGCCAGGTATTCCTGGATGACTTCTTTCTCAATTTGGGGTTGGATGTCCTCCAATCCCTCATCCACTCCATCTTGCTGAGGTTGAAGACTCTCTTTTTGTGAGAAGACCGAGGCAAAGAAGGCATTAAGTAGTTCTGCCTTTTCCCTATCCCCTGTCAGCATTGCCCCATCTTCTCTTCGAAGAGGTCCTATCGCCTCCTTGTTTTTCCTTTTTCTACTGACATAAGAATAGAAGCCCTTTTTATTGTTTTTAATGTCCCTGGCAAGTCTGAGCTCGTTTTTTTGCTTTAGCCTTGCGGACCTTTTCCCTACAGGTGTTGGCTATTTGTTTGAATTCTTCTTTGGTGATTTCTCCCATTTTCCACTTCTTGTGCATGTCTCTTTTGTGTCTTAGCACAGTTAGAAGTTCTTTGGACATCCATTCTGGCTTCTTTGCACTTGTCCTATTTTTTCTCTTTGTTGGCACGGTTTGCAATTGCGCCTTGAGTATTTCACTCTTGAGAAATTCCCATCCATCCGTAACTCCCTTGTCTTTTAGTATCTGTGTCGACGGAATGCTGCTCAGCGTTTCCTTCATTTTTTGGAAATCAGCTCTCCTAAAGTCCAAAATGCGGGTTTGACTTGTCTTAGTTTCGGCCTTCCTTTGTACCTCAAATTGCAGGAGCACATGGTCACTTGCCCCTAAGGATCCTACCACTTCGACCGCATCGATCAGGTCCTCCGCATTTGTTAGGATGAGATCAAGAGTAGCCAATCCCCTTGTTGCCTCTTCTACCTTCTGGACCATGAAATTGTCTGCAAGGCAAGCGAGGAATTTGTTGGACCTTGTACTCTTGGCCGAGTTTGTTTTCCAGCAAATATCGGGATAGTTGAAATCGCCCATGACTACTACATCTCTTTTCTGTGCCTGTTTGGTCAACTGTTGGCAGAAGACTTCATCAAGTTCTTCCTCCTGGCTTGGGGGTCTGTAGTAGACGCCTACAACGACATCTTTTTGAGTCCCAGTTCCCTTGATTCTTATCCAGATGATTTCAAGCTGGTTTCCCAGATTGCTGTCTTGAATCTCTTCTGCAGCATAAGAGTTTTTGACATATAAGGCTACTCCGCCTCCTCTCCCCTTTGTTCGGTTTCTGTGAAAGAGGTTATACCCCTCGATATCTACATTCCAGCGATAGGAGTCATCCCACCAGGTTTCAGTGATGGTACCTGGTGGGATGACTCCCATATCTCCAGCAATGATGTTTGTATTGCTTTTACTGTTTTTACCTGCTTTTACTGGGTTTTTTTATTGTTTCTGCCGATAATAATTACCGTTTTGTTAATTGTTGTTATTGCTAAAATTGCTGTCGTTAACTGATGTTGTTGTTCTTTGCTGTATGTAATGCGGGCATCGAATTGTGCCTTGCTTGTGTAAGCTGCCCTGAGTCCCCCCCGGGGTGAGAAGGGCGGGGTAGAAGCAACCGAAATAAATAAATAAATAAATAAATATCTTATAGACAAGTGGAGAGCGACTAAAATGATCAAGGGCCTGGAAAACAAGCCCTATGAGGAGCGGCTTAAGGAGCTGGGCATGTTTAGCCTGAAGAAGAGAAGTCTGAGAGGAGATATGATAGCCATGTATAAATATGTGAGAGGAAGCCACAAGGAGGAGGGAGCAAGCTTGTTTTCTGCTTCCCTGGAGACTAGGATGCGGAACAATGGCTTCAAACTACAAGAGAGGAGATTCCATCTGAACATGAGGAAGAACTTCCTGACTGTGAGAGCCGTTCAGCAGTGGAACTCTCTGCCCCGGAGTGTGGTGGAAGCTCCTTCTTTGGAAGCTTTTAAACAGAGGCTGGATGGCCATCTGTCAGGTGATTTGAATGCAATATTCCTGCTTCTTGGCAGGGGGTTGGACTGGATGGCCCATGAGGTCTCTTCCAACTCTTTGATTCTATGATTCTATGATTAAGGGGTCCTGGCATTAGAAAGGTTGAGAGCCATAGAGTAGATCAGGGAATGCAACTGTGTGGGATGGGGACCATTCTGCTGAAAATGAGAACACAGGAACCACATACGATTCATGCTCCAAACTTTTCCCACTCCATTGGTAGACCTTCCCTTTGCTAGAGACAGATGCTGCAAAATCTAACGCTACTAGAACCAATTTTGGAGCCTGATTTAGACTACAGTATGGGCACCACACGGATCCTGCTGGCCGGCATGTGAGGCTCTCTCAATGCACGATGATTGCTGGCATTATATTGCTGGCAAGGCAGCAATAGCCAGGGAAGAGCAGCCAGGCAGAGCAAGGAGAGATGAAAACAGCAATATTTGAATAAGATGGACTGCTTTCAGCGAGGCAGTCACGCTCATACAATGTCACAAATGAGGGAGAGATTGTAAGAGAAGTGCATGGTAAATTGGGCACAGAGACACTTAAAAGGGCTGGTTATTTTCTGGCTAGTTGCCTTCTGATTGTTCTTCTTTTTTTAAAAAAAGGAGAAGGGGAAAAAGGGGGGTAAATGAACCCGAAAGATCAGTTGAGAGGAAGAGTCAGAAAAATCCATTTATTTAGAGTCACCCTCTTTCTCTTTTTTAATTTATTTTTCTCGTTCACGCAAAGACACACATTTCAGGTAAGGACGCCGCGCGCCAATTGTGCCTTGCTTGCTATTATTGCCCAAGTCTCTGCGCATACATCATGGTGACATCGCTTGTGATAATGTCAATGGTACCCAAGGGGCTCTTGCCCGTGGGGTGTCAATTTTACTTATTCATTAACTTATTTCCATTTATCGCAACCCCCCCTCTTTGTGCCCAACTGAGCCTCGGGGTGACTGATGCTTGTACACAAAGAGAAGCCTAAACCATTTAAAACAGTGTCAAGCTGTATTGAGCACATCCATGAGAAATATCAAAATGAGCGGCTGTTTGGTAGGACATGGCAATTCACCATGTTCATAGCTTCGATGGAAAATGGTTTCCTTCTTATTGGATCTAGCAATACACTCTGGCAGTGGTAGCACAGCAGGTTAAACCACTATTAATTAATGTATTTATTTACAGCTTTTATATTCCGCCCTTCTCACCCCGCAGGGGACTCAGGGCGGATTACAGTGTACACATTCAATGCCAATTTTTGACATACAAACATATACAGACATACACAGAGGCTATTTAACTTTTTCTGGCCACCAGGGGAGCTGTCACTTTCATCGTCCATCTGCAACACTGATGAAGCACTTCCGCATTCCCCGCATGCTTCCCCGCTGGAATGCTTTGCTGAAGTCTTCTTTATGTCCTCATAAATCAGTTAATTTAGCCTCCCCACACTTTTTAAGGTGGTAACTAATTTTCCTACTTGACAGATGCAACTGTCTTTCGGGTTGCAAAGGTCGACAACAGGCTACACACAATTGGTTGGAAACCCACTCCAACCCAGGCTGGCTTCGAACTCATGACCTTTTGGTTAGAATGATCTTAATACAGCTGACACTCAGCCAGCTGCGCCACAATCCCGGTGTTGCAGGAGATCTGCTGACCGCAAGGTTGGCAGTTCGAAGCCATGAGTCAGAGTGAGCTCCTGCTGTCAGCACTAGCTTCTGCCAACCTAACAGTTCAAATCATGCAATGCAAATAGATCAATAGGTACCACCTGGGCAGGAAGGTCAAAGGGCGCCTCATGCATATATGCAGACTTGCTGGCAAGAGAATCAGAGATATCTAAGGACAACAGGCTCTTCAGCATGGAAAAATGAAACAAAAGCACCTCCCTGTGGAAAAAGTTGGGCATTGCCTCCAGACACTGGAGATGGAAAAAAGGGGAATGCCTTTACTTTTGTCTGTGTTGTACTTACTTACTTAGACGATCTGTCGTAGCCCAAGGATGATGGTCCTCCAAGTGCAGTGTCTTCGTGGTGGGTCCGTAGGTGGTTTTGGGGCCCTATTTCTGATCTGCATGTTCTTCCAACAGTGAGCATATTGGTTTGCAGGTGGAAGGTGGTCCCTGTCAGAGTGGACTTGATGCACCTTCCTCTTGGTACGTTTCTCCCTTTCATCCTGCATTCATGTCTCTTCGAATTCTGCAGCACTGCTGGTCACAGCTGACCTCCAGCTAGAGTGCTCAAGGGCCAAGGCTTCCCAGTTCTCAGTGTCTATGCCACCACTTTTCAGGTCAGCTTTAAGCCCATCTTTAAATCTCTTTTCCTGTCCACCAACATTACGTTTCCTGTTCTTGAGTTATGAGTATAGTAAATGCTTTGGGAGACAGTGATCAGGCATTCACTCAATGTGGTCAGTCCAGCAGAGCTGATGGTGTAGGAGCATTGCTTCTCTGTCTGTGTCTGTGTTGTATGTTGCTGTTCACTGTACGTTGAAGGTATTTAATGTATGCCTCACATGTGGCCTCCAGGGAGATAAAGCGGAATATAAAAAAGTGTATTATTATTATTATTATTATTAGAGATTTATCTAAGAGGCTTCATTTAAAAAAATGGTAAAATGAGGAGGTTGTGGATAGTGCTTTAGATGGACATGATTGGTGTGATTGATTTCAACCAATGTCTATGGACTAGTGATAGCCAATGGGTTTCATTTCAGGTGGGTGACAAATCTACTCGGGAGATTTTCAGAGAATTGAATTCTCCAAACCTATATTATTTATTTACTTATTCATTTATTTCTAACATTTCTACCCCATCCTTCTCAACCCCCAAAGGGGGACTCAGGGCAGCTTACAGCTTACAACAGCAGCAATTCAATGCCGACAACATACAACACATTACGTATAGCATTATACAAAAGATGAAACATCAGATATGGGCAAAATATGAGGAGCCTTCTAATCAAGGTGAAAGGAGAAAGTGCAAAAGCTGGGTTGCAGTTAAACATAAAAGAAACCAAGATTCTGACAATCGGACAGATTGATAACTGGCAAATCAGAAGACGTTACCTTCTTGGGAGGAGAGCAATGACCAATTTTGATAAAATAGTGAAGAGTAGAGATATCACACTGGCAATGAGGATCCGCATGGTTAAAGCAATAGTATTCCCTATAGTAACCTATGGATGTGAGAGCTCGACCATAAGGAAGGCTGAGTGAAGGAAGAGAGAGGGACCACGAGAAGATCCAGCCAGTCCATACTTCAGAAAATAAAGCCTGACTGCTCATTGGAGGGAAGGGTATTAGAGGCAAAGATGAAGTACTTTGGCCACATCATGAGAAGACAAGAAAGCTTGGAGAAGACAATGATGCTGGGGAAAATGGAAGGAAAAAGGAAGATGGATGGATGGTATCCTTGGTATCCAAGGGCAAGATGGATGGATGGTATCCTTGAAGTGACTGGATTGACTCTGAAGGAGCTGGGGGTGGTGATGGCCAACAGGGAGCTCTGGCATGTGCTGGTCCAGGAGGTCACGAAGAGTTGTAAGCGACTGAATGAATAAACAACAAAATGGGCAAAACATTAAGAGAGAATGCTTCTGGAACATGGCCATACAGCCTTGAAAACTCACAAAAACCCAGTGATTCCGGCTATGAAAGCCTTCAACAACACAAAAAGTAACAGCTTGAAAACCCAGGACATTGTTCAAACCTCAAATGTCAAAACACAAAGGTCTTCAGTAGCCTGCAGAGTGTCATCTGATTCCAGAAGCTCAGGCCCCTTCTACACATTATCTGGTTTGAACTGGATCATGTGAGTCTACACTGTCTTATAATCCAGTTCAAAGCAGATAAACTGGATGTTATATGGGACTGTAGAAGGGGCCTAAGGCATGTCAATCTTGGATAATTAGTGGAAGGGGGACAACCAGGGCATTCGAGTAATTTCCAGACTGGGATGGAAGGAATCTCATTTGTTTAACCCTGGAGGTGCACAGCTCCTAGTTGGAGCAGCCAATATTGGGCTGGAGATATAAAGCAAATTGCCTAAGGACACGAGGGAGAGTTGTAGTCCAGAGAAGTGACATTCCCAAAGCTTTGCCTGAAATCCTCATTTGCAGAACTTCCGCTTGCTTGTCTTTCAAGAGACTTGGCCTCCATCTTTTGGGAACCAAAGCCCCCCTCCCCCTCCCCCCACTATGCATTGCAGAGATATATGTCTCATTGTCAATGGCTCATAAATGGATGAACAGCTCAGCTCTTTTTAATAGAGTGAGGCACAGGGCTGTAATAGAGTAGTGCAGCTCTTTCTTCTCTGCTTAATTCATCTTTCTACAAATCATTAACATTGTTGGAATAACTGCTATCATTATACGGGTTTCCTTCTTTCCAAAGCCTGACGGCAGGGTTTTAATAAGATGGTGGGGTGGAGAAGGAGGGAGGAAAATGTGTAAGCAGCAGAGTGGAGGCTGCAAACGGAATTGTGGAGTTGTTTAAAGGAGGGTCACAAGAAAGGGAAGTTCTTTGGCGAGTTAGGAGCAAATTCATTGCCTTCTCCTCCATTCAGTCTCTGCCAGGCATCAAGAACCCACCTATTCCACTTCTCATTTGGAGAGTGATGGTAGCATACTTTTTAGACTCTGAATTTGCTGTAATGATTTTTAACTGGGAATTTTGAAAATACTGTTTATATTTAATCCCATTTCAATATTCATATATTTGGGTTGTTGTAGGATTTTTTGGGCTATATGGCCATGGTCTAGAGGCATTCTCTCCTGACGTTTTGCCTGTATCTATGGCAAGCATTCTCAGAGGTAGTGAGGTCTGTTGGAAGTAGGAAAAAGGGTTTATATATCTGTGGCATGACCAGGGTGGGACAAAGGACTCTTGTCTGTTGGAGCTAGGTTTCAATGTTTCAACTGACCACCTTGATTAGCGTTTGATGGCCTGGCAGTGCATGGGGCAAAATGCCTCTAGAACATGGAATGAAAAACAAAAAAAAATACAACAACCCAGTGATTCCGGCCAGGAAAGCCTCAACAATTCCAATATATTAGTTATGTTTACAACTTTGGAGTCTGTGGTTCAAGCCACTTTGAGTCTCCTTAGAGAGTATAATGTAGGTATTTACCTTGACTATTATAGTTGGGGATTGGAGGGCAATCGCCAGTCTAACGTGAGAACCAGTATTTTCCAGACCCTCCAAGGTTCATGGGGCAGCATGAATGCCTTATAGAGTACCCGCTTACATTCTCACGGGCAAGCACGGAGGGTACCTATTGACTACTCACCATGCAGTTTTCAAATGCTATTCCGTAGGTTGGCAGAAAGCTGGGGCTGACAGTGGGAAGTCACACCTTTTGGTCAGATTTTGAACCAACCGCCACTTTCAGTCACAAGTTCAGCAGACTCAGCCAGTTAAAATCACGTGACTGAACAACAGGGGCTCTAAAGGGGAGCTAAGCATGTATATTATAAGTGACGAGTGTGATCGAGATATGGATGATATGGATAGACGATGATCCCAAATGTAGACTCTGCAAGGAGGCAGATGAAACAATAGATCACATCCTCAGCTGCTGCAAGAAGATCACACAGACACACTACAAGCAGAGGCATAACACTGTTGCTCAGATGATTCATTGGAACTTGTGCCACAAACACCATCTGCCTGCAACAAAGAACTGGTGGGATCACAAGCCTGAAAAAATTACAGAAAATGAACACGTCAAACTACTCTGGGACTTCCGAATTCAGACAGAGATTTGGAGCACAATACTCCTGACCTCACAATGGTGATAAAAAAACAAACAAACTATGGATCATCAATGTTGCAATCCCAGGTGACAGCAGGATTGAAGAGAAACAACTGGAAAAGCTGACACGATTCAAAGATCGAACTGCAGGGACTCTGGCACAAGCCAATCAAGCTGGTCCCAGTGGTGATCGGCACACTGGGTGCAGTGCCTAAAGACCTTGGCCTGCACTTAAACACAATCAGCACTGACAAAACTACCATCTGCCAGCTGCAAAAGGCCACCTTACTGTGATCTGCATGCATTATTCACTGATACATCACACAGTTCTAGAGACTTGGGCCAGTCACTGGACCAAATTTGGCACAAATACCCGATACGCCCAAATTTGAATACTGGTGGGGTTGGAGGTGATTGATTTTGTCATTTGGTAATGCTGGAGTTGCTGAGATTTATAGTTCACCTAAAATCAAAGAGACTTCTGAACTCCACCAATGATGGAATTAGAATCATAGAATCATAGAATCAAAGGGTTGGAAGAGACCTCATGGGCCATCCAGTCCAACCCCATTCTGCCAAGAAGCAGGAATATTGCATTCAAATCACCCCTGACAGATGGCCATCCAGCCTCTGTTTAAAAGCTTCCAAAGAAGGAGCCTCCACCACACTCCGGGGCAGAGAGTTCCACTGCTGAACGGCTCTCACCGTCAGGAAGTTCTTCCTCGTGTTCAGATGGAATCTCCTCTCTTGTAGTTTGAAGCCATTGTTCCGCGTCCTAGTCTCCAAGGAAGCAGAAAACAAGCTTGCTCCCTCCTCCCTGTGGCTTCCTCTCACATATTTATACATGGCTATCATATCTCCTCTCAGCCTTCTCTTCTTCAGGCTAAACATGCCCAGCTCCTTAAGCTGCTCCTCATAGGGCTTGTTCTCCAGACCCTTGATCATTTTAGTCGCCCTCCTCTGGACACATTCCAAATGGCACACAGAATTCCCATGACCAAGAGAAAATACTGGGAAGGTCTGGTGGACATTAACTTTGAGTTTTTGGAGTTGTAGTTCACCTACATCCAAAGAACACTATGGACTCAAGCAATGATGGATCTGGATCAAACTTGGCACAAATACTCAATATACCCAAATGTGAACATTGGTAGAGTTTGGAGAAAATAGACCTTGCCATTTGGGAGTTGTAGTTGTTGGGATTTATAGTTCACCCACAATGAAATAGCATTCTGAACCCCACCAATGATAGAATTGGACCAAACTTTCCACACAGAACCCCCATGACCAACAGAAAATACTATGTTTTCTGATGGTCTTTGGTGACCCCTCTGACACCCCCTAGTGACTCCCACAGGGGTCCCGACCCCCAGGTTGAGAAACACTGTTCTAGAACATGGCCATACAGACCGGAAAATTCTCAACAACCCAGTGATTCTGGCCACGTACAATACATTTAAGTATGTGACTGTATCTCTTATAAGGAATTGGTTTAACCTATGGTTTTGCTATTAAACTGAAGTACTGTGTCGTGAAACTATGCATACTAATAAATACGTCACCAACATAAAATGTTTGGAAAGCTCTGCCTAACAATGTTAAGGACTACAAGCTTGATTTTCCAATCACAAAAACCCCCTAAGCTCTCAGAATGCTGGATTTAGCTCCGCAATACATTGTTTCTCTGTGAAAATATCTGCCTGTCGCCATCACTTTCCGCGCCTTCAGCTCAGCAGATTTCTCCACAGGGACAATTTCAACCGGTCCTTCTAGGTGAAAAATAAAGCTGTTAAGCGTGCTGTAATACAGCGTGTTTTTGACACAAGCTATGTAAATGGGAAGTATTTGCTTCCGCCGTTCCATTAATACAGGCAACGACTTCTGCCTTTCAGTGGTAGGACTAAGAGCCAAGCTTTTACTTATGGGCTCCCTTGTGTGATATAAACTATCATTACAAGATGCATTTTCTTTCCATTATACCGTCAGAAAGTCCTTCTACCTTGCGATCTAAATATACATTTCCTCCGGGGCATCCTATTTGGTAAAGAACATGGTGGAAATCTAATCTCTTTTTAATCAATAAAACACCAAATGATGTTTCTATTTAATGCAAACTTTGCTCCTTGCCATGTAATGAACCTGTTCCTATTAAGGATACAACCATTAATGGAATAAGTAATGTGTTCCTGCTTAGGTTTCTGCCGCTGTACGGTTAGCGGTTCAGATATTAAGCTTGTTTTGTAATCCTGCAATAAGGCTGCATTTCAAGCGGTAGTTTTGCCCACATAACCCCATATTACTGCCTTTAGATGTTGTTGCTCTTAGTGGGAGCCGCAGGAATACTTTAAAGACATGATCGCAGTTCATTCTTCATGAGTGACAGATTCTTCGCTCCAGCTTTGGCCAAAGTCACCTGACCGGCTGATGATGAACATCGGTCAATTTCGCCGGAAAGAAGAGGCCAAACCACTTGGGACAATCACGTGCCAAAATGTTACATTTTCAAGACATTTCGAAAAGGGCATCGGATGACTGGCCCCGGAGACTATTAATGGGTATTTTGGAGCTTTTGGCATGTCGTTTTTATCTCCTGAAAAACATACACAGAGAAGGAACAGGATGCAAAACAGGGACAAAGATGCAGAGGGATTTCCAATTTCTGGAGCTGCTTTAAGGCAGAGGAGCGGGAGAGCAAACAGCGAAAAGGGATGGTTTATTGATCTTTTTGTGGTGTTATTTATTCCATTTCTGTGTTGCCTTTTTATCTTGGCCTGGGACCCAAGGTGGCTGACAATGTACATTGAAACAAACCCCTATGATAAAAAGCTAAATATATTATAAAAAGCTATGATAAAAACCCCTATGATAAAAAGCTAAATAATCATTAACGGTTCCGGCCCAGCTTATCTATCTGAATGCATCTCTTCCTACGAACCCTCCAGGAATATGGGATCGTCCGAGGAGGCCCTGCTCTCGATCCCGCCTGCTTCGTAAGCACGTCTGGCGGGGATGAGAGACAGGGCCTTCTCTGTGGTGGCCCCTTGGCTGTGGAACTCCCTGCCTAGGGATATTAGATTAGCCCCCTCCCTCCTGACCTTTCAGAAAAGAGTAAAAACTTGGCTCTTTGAGCTAGCATTTGGAATCTCCGAATAAATAGACAAACTTGAATTGGAAAATGACCCAGGAACGGCCCAAGACGATGGAACGGATAAGGACTTGAATGAGAGGGTATCGTTTTTAGTTTTTAATATTGTTATTATGCACTGTCTTATGTTCTGAGTCGCATTCAGGCTGATATGAGCGGGGTAGAAATAATGCAAATTAATTAATTAATTAACGAAGGATCCTATTGTAAATGGTTTCAAAACATTACAAAAGGGAATAGAAATACAGCACATCAAAAGATCCTTCAGGCCCAGCCAAGTAACAAAAGATCTGTCTAAACTGAAAAGGAAAACACAGAAAAGAAGGGACCAACCAAGCTTCCTATAGGATTTCATCATATGGCAGCAGTGAGACACAATTAATATTATGGGATATGCTATATATTATTAAAGGGCATATGCTCTGTGTGTACAACATTCCTGGATTAGATCTCCAGCATCTTCAGGCAGAGCTAGTAAACTTGGGGTACCTCTACACCAGGTATAGGCCAACATTGGACCTCCAAGTGTTTTGGACTCCATCTCCCACAATTCCTAACAGCCTCAGGCCCCTTCCTTTTCCCCCTCATCCACTTAGGTGGCTGAGGGGAAAAAGGAAAGGACCTGAGGCTGTTAGGAATTGTGGGAGTTGGAGTCCAAAACACCTGGAGGGCCAACATTGGCCCATGCCTGCTCCACACAGTAGACGTAAATGGATTTTGGCAGCACTTTAACTTCTATGGCTCAATGCAATGGAATCATGAGAGCTATTGTTTTAAAAGGTCTTTAACTTTCTTTGCCAAAAAGTGCTGGTGTCTCATCAAATTGCAACTCCCTGAATTCCATAACATTAATAAGACTGGTGTCAGTCTGTATTAATTCTACAGTGTAGATGCACCCTTGGAGAGATACCATTAGTCACTGTAGCTATTAGTAAATTGGATTTTATTTTCCGTGTCAGGTGCGATTTGAGAAATTCCAAGTTTCTTCTGGTGTGAGAGAATTAGCCATCTGCAAGGATGTTGCCCAGGGGACGCCTGGATGTTTTGATGTTTTACTATCCTTGTGGGAAGCTTATGTCCCCACATGGGGAGCCGGAGCTGACAGAGGGAGCTCATCCGCGCTGTCCCCGGATTCGAACCTCCGACCTGTCGGTCTTCAGTCTTGCTAGCACAAGGATTTAAGCCTTTGCACCACCAGGGGCTCCAGTGAATTAGATGATCCAAAAGTATAACTATGGATGCATCTACACTGCAGAATTAATGCCGTTCGGCACTACTTTGATTGCTATGTCTCAATCCTATCTAAGATGAGAACTTTTTTACCATGTCAGAAGTGACTTGAGAACATACTGCAAGTCACTTGTGGTGTGAGAGAATTGGCTGTCTACAGATACTGGCCATCTACAGAGACGTTGTCCAGGGGATGCCCGGATGGGTTATCTGGGAAGGTTCTCTCATGTCCTCACAAGCTACAGCTAACAGACGGGGGCTCACCCTGTCTCGCAGATTCAAACCGGCAACCTTCAAGTCAGCAACCAAATCTTCAGGTCAGCAGTTCAGCCGGCGCAAGGGTTTAACTCATTGTGCCACCATGGCTCCTATAATTCCATGCTATTAAACCATAGCAGTTAAAGTAGTGCAAAACTGCATTAATTCTACAATGTAAATGTACATTTAAGTCAAACAAAGACAAATTTGTCATCTTCTTTGTGCAAACGTTCCCCCCCCCCCCAAGTGGTGAAACATGCCTGCTTCTCATGGCAAATGGTTTTCCTCACCTGCATATCTTGCATTTAGCATGCTTTGTTTTGGGATAGCTCACTGGAAAGCAAACAAAGGCTTAATTAGAAAATAGATTGCAAATATGTCTGAAAAAGAGTGACTTCCTAGTGATTTAGACTGGGCCATCCAAAGCCGCATGAAGTCCAAGAGCATTTATGGTTCCATCCATACTGACCATTTAATGCAGTTTCACACCAGTATTGAATAAAGCACTTTATATTTGCAGATGATTGCATAGGAAATCTTAGAACCAGCCTGGTGACTACACACCCACAGAGCACTGATGCACTACCATTTGAAGCTAGCTCTGAACTGCATTAAATGCTCAGTGTAGATGGGGCCTATGCCTGCCGCTCAGCATTCCTTCTCTATTTCTCTGTTTTCCAGCACGGCACCCATTTAGTCCAAGCACCACAGAGAATTCATCATAATGTCATCTTTTGACAACTCTTGTCACCTCTGTCCCATAAATAAAGAGGCAATAGCCATAAGATGAACTAGGGTCATATAGAAGCAAGGAAGAGACCCTAGAAACTTATGTAGCATAAATGATATTTGAAGTTTGCTTTGCAAATTGATTTCTCTCCCTCGTACACACGACAAACAGGAGAGGAGAGCAAAAGAAGACCGGGATCTGGGGAGAGGGAGAGAGGAAGCATGAGAAATGCCTTTCCGATTTGCATCCTGACAATCTTTCTCCATTTTGAGTCCCTTTTTAAAATGTATAGGTGCTGTTTCAGTGTTAATAAATGGCCCCCTTGGGCCATAAAGCATGTAAATTGAGCTGCTGCGCATTTTCGTAGGCGAGAGATTTCCTTGTTCAAATATCATAAATATCACCATGTGGATGCTATGCTAACACAGAGGGCGGCTATCGCAGCATCAACTAATTCCCACAGAAGTACCTCTTACCCTGCAAAGAGTTTCTTCATATGCCATCTATCAGTCCTTGTTTTTAAAGGAGACTGCGGGGACAGATCCTTTCCTGATGCAAATGAAAGGCAGCACAGATATAAGCCATTTACACAACTGAAGGCTTTGGTCTCTCCTCTGATGGTGTTTTCTGACCATCTTAGTAAGCTGGAGCAACTGTGGGTGCATCTATACTGTGGATTTTATGTAGTTTGACACCATGACTATGCAATCCTTGGATCTGTAGTTGGGTAAGGTACCAGAACTTTTTTTGGCATACAAGGTAAGCGACGTTAAAAAACTACAACTCCCAAGATCCCATAGCATTGAACTTTGGCAGTGAAAGTCATGGCAACCTGAGATAAAACTAGAATACTGACTAGGGTTGTGTGCAGAACTGCTCTCCTTTGTTTCAGCCTTTCTTTCGTTACTTTTGTTACCTTTGGGAACACGTAACGGGAAGGCCCCTTCCGGTGCAAAAATCAGCTCGACACGAAATCAAGCAGGAGCTGATCCTGGCTCCTCACATGCTTTTCATGAAAGCAGCCTACTTGCCTTGGAAAGAGTGTGTGTGGCATGCAGGCCCAGAAAGCGCACACACTTGCCTGTAGATGAGCACCTCCTCTGGAGTAAAATTGCTTCCTTGCCTTCAAAACTGGAGTGTAGCTCCATGCACATGCCTGCTTACCTGCCTCCAGCCGGGCACCTCCTCTGAAGTAAGCTTGCCTCAATGCCTCCTTGCTTTGGAAACTAGCATACAGGCCCACACACGCCTGCCTGCAGCCGAGCACCTCCTCTGGAGTAAATTTGTCTCAATGTCTCCTTGCCTTGGAAACCAGCATGCAGGCTCACGCACATGCCTGCTTGAAGCTGAGTGCCCCTTTGGAGTAAGAGAACTTGCTTCCTTGCCTTGGAAAATGCATGTGGGGTGCAGGCCCAGAAAGCATGCGTGTCTGCCTTCAGCCGAGCACCTCCTTTAGAGTAAGAAACAGGTAAGAAGCCTCCTTAAAGCATGGACCTGCCTGCAGCTGAGTGCTACTCCTCTAGAGTAAAGCTTAAATGGCTAAAATGATGGGAAGGGGTGCCTGGAAAGCCTTCTCTCCCTTCCTGGGCAGTGTGCCTCCATGGCCTCCACAGCCTCTCAGTGAGAGTACTTCAATGGCCACAACAACACCATAGCAATACCTCATTTGCCCTTCCTGGGAAGGGCATCCTTCACGGCCCCCATAGCCTTACGGTGAGAGTACTTCAACAGTCTAGCTGCCTGTTGCCAGCCATACCAACACCTGCTCAGGGCCATAGCAACACCTCTTTGGCCATTCCTGGGCAGGGCGCCTCCATGGCCCCACAGCCTCACAGCAAGAGTACTTTAACAGCCTGGCTGCCTGGCCATAGTACGTACAACAAAATAGTCCACTTATTTACAAAATAGAAAATAAATAAGTTCAGCCAATAATGTGACTGTTAAAACTTATTGTGCAGTTCAAATTCACAGTAATCACAAACAATATTGTATGAGTTTGGTACAGTCACTCTGAAATGGTATCAACGTTGTGTGTTCTTGAGTCGAGTTGAACATGAATCCGCAGCCTATGACCGGTTTTGGGGCCTTCCTCTGGTGGACTGAAATTGTTATATACATCAATATTTGCTGCAAATAAATCCATTGAACATCATATACAAAGACACATTTAAGGTACTGACAAAGTTATAAACTTGATACTTATCATATACATCAACATTTGCTGTAAATATATTAATTGAACATCATATATTGGCCATAGCAACACCGATTGAATGACTCCTTGTATCTTTGTTGTATAAGATCACGACCGGAATCGCTTTTGGGCTGAGAAAGGCGGCATATAAATACGGCAAATAAATAAATAAATAAATAAATAAGAATGAAGTCCAAAGAAAATAGTGTACAAATCAGAAACAATTATAACTTGTAAACCACTCTGTAAACTCACCCCTTTGGGGTGAGAAGGGCGGCATATAAATGTAGTAAATAAATAATGATCCGATAGAAAATGGATCTTTTGGCACCCCAAAGTGAAAACAGATATCTGCCCTCCTGATTTAGGGTGGCTCCCAAAAATGGATTGGGCCCTCCACTGAAAGCCGGGCCACAAAACAGGTTAAGATTTACCCTAAATGCATAACCTTAATATTCACCCATACATATGGGAAATATCTCCCATTACAATCAATGGATATTTGAAAATATCCATTAGCACCGGCTGTATCATGTTCTTTTTATATATATAGAATACAAGACACAAGACCAAAGGTTTTAGGAAAATGTTGATATCAATGAGATACAAAGTTAAGCACGTCCCTTCATTAAAGTTACTGTGATTTCCAAATGCTTGATTTTGGTTGGATCTTCGCTAAGAGTGCTGAGATTGTGAAGCCAAAAAGAAAGAGACAGCAGACCGATCCTGAAACATGCACTTTGGATATATGGAAGGTTTTTCCACTCTGACCTCTTCTGAATTATTCTGAGCACAATTTCCATCTGCCCCCTTCTTTCTATACACCTGACAGTGGCACATCCAGCCATCAGCAGACAGGGCTCAGCCGCGGCTGGGCTTTTGGAGTTCTATTTGCTGATCCATTACTGCATCAAAAATGAAGAGATTGAATTTGATCCCAGCAAAATTACATTACACGCCCCAAAGAGCTCTTTTATTTCAAATTGGATATGGCAGCTTCCTTCGGTACCTCTAATTCTTTCCCACTGCCATCACCATTACAACCGCAGTCCTCCCAATTCTAGAGTGCAATGTGTTTCTGTTGGTGACCTTCTTCTTTCTATAGGATTAAAAACAAATAGCAGAGGAAAAATGCGAGAGAAAAAAAGCTTCCAGGCATAGTCCAGTTGTGATGAAAGTTATTCCTACCTACAGTTCACTGTCAACTCAAAAGTGTTCTGCGTTAACAATAGAACTACTGGTTACTTCTGAGTCAGTCTGGTAGTGAATCTGTGTTGGGTTTCAGAATGAATCTCAAGAAAGCGATCCAAGGTGCTAGACTTAATTGGGCCTTAGGGCCCAGAACCTTGGATAGCTCCTCGGATTCATGATCCCATTGACATGGAGATCAGCAATCAGTACAGAGTAGAATGAGGTATGTGACTGCTGTATATTTATTTATTTATTTATTTATTTACTCCATTTGTATACCGCATTTATCAGCCTAAAGCGGCGACTCAATGCGGTTTACAGTAAAAATAAACAACACTGACAATATATAAGACACACATACACAAACGACACACATATAGTCATCAACGCCTCAATTAGAGTCAGATCCCGTTCTCACAGTCCTTTTTCGTTCCTTGTTCAATGCCGTCTTACTGAGTTAGTTGTTATTGCATAGTTATCCGAATGCCTGCTCATAGAGCCACGTCTTAACCCTCCTCCGAAACACCAGCAACGAAGGGGCCTGCCTGATGTCCACTGGTAGGGCATTCCATAGCCGAGGGGCCACCACCGAGAAGGCCCTGTCTCTCGTCCCCGCCAACCGCACTTGTGACGCTGGCGGGACCGAGAGCAGGGCCTCCCCGGACGATCTTAACGTCCTCACCGGTTCATAGGTGGAGATGCGTTCGGAGAGGGAAGTGGGGCCAATTGAATTGGCCTCTGTAGCATACAGTTTCCTGGAAATCTCTTGAGTTCCGGGAGAATTGCCCAGTTTCTGCGGTTTTCTTTGCCTCGGAGCTGGATCTGCAGCGCTGGCGGGCTGTGTATTTCAGGAATGTGAAAAGCTGGCACGCCCGTAGAGAGCGTTGCAGTAATCTAAACGGGATGTAACCAGAGCGTGGACTACTGTGGCCAAGTCAGACTTCCCAAGGTACGGGCGCAGCTGGCGCACAAGCTTTAGCTGTGCGAATGCTCCCCTGGTCACCGCCGAAACCTGGGGTTCCAGGCTCAGCGATGAGTCCAAGATCACACCCAAACTGCGAACCTGCGTCTTCAGGGGGAGTGCGACCCCGTCCAACACAGGCTGTAACCCTATACCCTGTTCGGCCTTGCGACTGACCAGGAGTACCTCTGTCTTGTCTGGATTCAATTTCAATTTGTTCGCCCTCATCCAGACCGTTACAGCGGCCAAGCACCGGTTCAGGACCTGAACAGCCTCCTTAGTAGCAGGTGGAAAGGAGTGACAGAGTTAGACATCATCTGCGTACAGATGACATCGCACTCTGAAACTCCGGATGATCTCCCCCAGCGGCTTCATGTAGATGTTAAATAACATGGGAGACAATATTGAACCCTGAGGGACCCCACAAGTCAATGGTTGTGAGGTCGAGCAGTTGTCCCCCAGCAACACCTTCTGGGTGCAGTCCTCTAGGAAGGACCTGAGCCACTGTAAAACAGTGCCCCCGAGACCCATCTCCGCAAGGCGCCCCAGAAGGATACCGTGGTCGACGGTATCGAAGGCCGCTGAGAGGTCCAGCAGAACCAACAGGGACACACTCCCCCTGTCAAGCTCACGCCGGAGATCATCCACTAAGGCGACCAAGGACCATCTCATGAACCAAACAGGTGTCGGCCCCCGGCCTACATCCAGGCTGGTGGCGATGCCGTATGTGCATGTCTACCAATGAAATGCATGGGAGTTGTGAGACCCCACCACAATTGAGCAGGGGTCGTTTCCGGGCTTTCACAAAAAGGGACATTGGAAACGGCCCAGTAGACCAGAAAATTATTGACATTTATGGGGTCCAGTGTGATGTTGCTTCAGCAGCGGTTTTTATTACCCGGGCTTTAAGCTGGCTGGATTGTTGCCTTCTCGGATGGATGCAATGAACCGACTCACCCTTCACCCCTCGGGCCAATCTCCCCTCTGGCCTCTTTAGAAGCCAGGATGGATGGGCAGGGTCTAGGATGCATGGGTTTCTCGATCATCCCTCCAGCAACCGATAGTCGTCCCCGATCCTTTCAGTGTGGCACCAATTGAAATGAATCCATCAAAATCGGACAACAGGTGTTCTCGTCACATCCTCAGAGACTGCTGTTAACATGGTATCCAGGCCCGAACGGATCAAGCCGACTTTGTCCGCAAAAAACCGAGCAAATGCTTCACAGCGGGCCGTCGAGTTGTCAGGGCTCCCATCCGGAGTGGTGGGCTTTAATAGGCCTCTGACAACTCGAAACAGCTCAGCCGGACGGTTCTTTGCGGACGCAATATTGGCCGCAAAGAAGGATTTCTTTGCCGCCTTTATTGCCACGGCATATGCCCTTAATAGGGCAACAAACCGTGCTCGGTTTGACTCGCTCGGATCCGAACGCCACACACGCTCTAGTCTCCTCTTTTTTCACTTCATTGCTGCCAGCTCCTCGTTGAACCAAGGAGCTGGTTTAGCTCGGCTACTTGAGAGGGGACGTTCCAGAGCGATCGTGTCTATTGCCCTGGTCATCTCCCGGTTCCAGAGAGTCACCAGGGCATCAACAGGATCACCACCCGAGGCAGCGGGAAACTCCCCAAGAGCCGTCAGGAATCCATTCGGATCCATAAGCCTCCTGGGGCGGACCAACTTAATGGGTCCCCCACCTCTGCAGAGGTTAGGAGGTGCAGTAAGTCTAAAGCTGACCAGATGGTGGTCGGTCCATGGCAACGGAGAGATGGATAACTCCTCAACATCGCCACCATGCTCCCATCCCTGGCAGAAAACCAAATCCAACATGTGTCCAGCACTGTGAGTGGGGCCAGATACCCGTTGCGATAGCTCCATGGTTGCCATGGAAAACATGAAGTCCTGAACCGCTCCTACTAGGGTAGCCTCGGCGTGTACATTGAAGTCCCCCAGCACAAGAAGCCGTTGGGACTCCAATGCCAGGCTCAAGACCACCCCTGCTAGCTCAGGTAGGGAGACCGTAGTGCAGCGAGGTGGGCGGTACACTAACAGAATCCCTATTCTGTCCCGGTCACCCACCCTCAGGTAGACACATTCAAAATTAGTTGACTGCGGGATGGGGCCTCTGGTCAGGGGGATAGAATTTTTATAGACTACCGCAACTCCGCCTCCCCGCCCTCCAGGTCTCGATTGGTGCTGTACGGAGAAGCCTGGAGGACAAAGCTGGGTTAAATTTACTCCTCCAACTTCGTCCAGCCAGGTCTCCGTAATGCACGCCAGATCTGCCCGTTCCTCCAGAATTATATCCTGGATGAAAGATGTTTTACCGTTGACAGATCTGGCGTTCAACAGCACCATCTTCAACCCGGAGGGACCGCCAGCCTGGGTACACCCACTTACCCTGTCAGGAGACCGGTTACATGTTATTAAATTTTTTTGGTTTCTTTTTCTCTCCCTAGGCCGAATTTGGGTTATTGATTTTCTACCGAATTGGTAGCCGAATTAAAGGTCTCCCTTTCCCGCATCTCCCCCTCCCCGTTATGATTTCTATGGGGGCCCCTCGGCCAGTGGAATGCTCCTCTTCATCCATATTGCACTTCAAGATTACAACCTCATCCCATGGTTCCCTCCAGGTTGTTTCCTTCGTTATCTTCCCCTTCTGCCGTCCTAATTCCTTCCAATTGTTCCCTGACCCTGCACTGCTGTTTCTGGGATCTCCCCACCCACTCCACCCTCTTCCCCCTCCCCCGTTTGCTAGCAATATTATTAGCAGGTACCACAAATTGAGGGGCGACATGGGTGTTCAAGAATAGCAGGTAATAAAGTGCAGGCAATAAAGTGCAGATGTTAACGTTTCAGAGTTATTAAGTGCTTGGTGGACTAAGGTGCTGTAGAATGGCACAATAGGGTTAAAGTGCACCAGTTTTAAAGTGCACAGTTATAAAGTGCAATAATATTCAATGGATATTATACTCAATGGGTAAGTGCAAATGGATGGAAAATTAGCAGCATTGGGTAAGACGGCTCTATTTCCTATGGTAACAATGTAGCAGCAATGCAGATTGTATTCCAGTTCTCAGTTTGTTATTATAACCAGTTCCTATTTGGCCCCCCCTCCCCCCAAACAACAAACTTGGGGCAGAGGGGCAGGGGAGAGTGGATATAAAGGCCCCCAAATGACGGCAGTTGTGGCCCTGACAAGGAGAAAATTGAGTAAAGGAAGCCACAACGGCTTCAGAATCTAACGTTGAGTTGATAGTATGATGTTCAATTCTTCCGGAGTAGAGGCAGATGAAGATGTTAATAAAAGATGGAATTTGATCCGATGGCCGACAATAGTTCTGTAGCAGCAGCTATGACACTACGGGGGGTTCTGCCATCCGGCTGGTGGCTCGAAGTCAAAGTAAGAGTCCCAGGCGAACCACTGCTCTCCGCTGGGTCAGGCGCGGATAGCGTCGCGTTACGGCGCCAGGATGTCCTCTACCGACGCGCCAGCACAGCAGATCCTGCAGATCCTAGAAGCTCCGCCAAAGATGGGCTGCGGAGGATGGTCCTCGGAGATTGGCTCGCCGAGACAGCGCCACCTAGGGGTGCGGAGGGTCGCAGACCGGCTTGTACGGGCCCGGCCCGGCCGACCCCGAACTCCAAAAGGGTGGAAATATCTGCGGGGCAGCTCTCGGCAAGGTGTTAGAGGGTCTGGGCCGCGCGACCTTCGCCAGGATGGAGCCACGGAGGCCGCGTCAACCGGTCCACGCCGCGGAGAGCCTGACCACTCCTGGCCAGGGAACAAGGCGGCGTCCAATGGAGCTCGCGAACCTCAAGGGACCGACGCGAAGGGAACCGCCAGCTAGGAGCTTCCTCCGATCGCCGGTTGTAGATGGAAGGGCCAAACGGCTTGTCTGTTACCACCGCCGAGCCCGAAACGCCACGGCTGCCAACTGGAACCACGATGGCTCCGTCTTCCAGCCGCCACTCCGCGGCCTGTTGCAAGATGGAATAGCCCTCTTCTCCGACCCAAGGGGCCCAGCGCGCACACTCGGCTCAACTTGCTTCGACTCTTGCTCCTGCCAGTGACTGTGAACCGTGAACCGCTTGGGTGAGTCCCACAACCAACAAGCTGATTGGGAGGGAGCGAGCTCAACCGAGCCGGGCCTAATGATAGTATAATAGCCTCCGCTCTACCTCCTCTTCTCCCCCTCTTCTTCCTTCTATTTCCCTAAGAATCTCTCTCAGTCAGCCTCCCAAGACCCTCTTCAGGGACATGGGGTGTCGCCGGTCAGAGACCCACTAAGGGGAAAACAGGATGGGGGTGGATGGCTCCAAATTTCCCCGGATTGAGGGATTTGTCTCACCCAGCTCCGGAGATTGCTGTTAGCGCGTCGCCATCTTAACCGGAAGTGACAAAATCTGATTGCTTTGCCCCATTTTGCAAGGCCATGGTGCAAGAAGGGGCCATGGTGGTACAATGGGTTAAACCCTTGTGCTGCTGAACTGCTGACCTGAAGGTTGACTGAACTGCTGATCTAAAGGTTGGCAGTTAGAATCTGTGAGATGGAGTGAGCTCTTGTCTGGCAGTTCCAGCTCCTGCCCACTTAGCAGTTTAAAAACATGCAAATGTGAGTAGATAAATAGATACTGCTTCAGCAGGAAGAGGCAAAGAGACACTCCAAGCAATCTTGCCGGCCACACAACCAGGAGGTGACAACACAGGTTCCTTGGCTTGAAAATGGAGAAATCGGAGCCAGAGATGAATATTTGAAACACAAGATGAGTCCACAGTAAACAAGATCACTATGCTGGCTGTTCTATTGGATCACACGTCGGACACTTCCCAAGTGTCTAGGACTGTGTGATGTATCGGTGAATAATGCGTGCAGATCCCAGTAAGGTGGCCTTTTGCAGCTGGCAGATGGTAATTTTGTCAGCGCCGATTGTGTTTAAGTGCAGGCCAAGGTCTTTAGGCACTGCACCCAGTGTGCCGATCAACACTGGGACCACCTTTACTGGTTTGTGCCAGAGCCTATTATTATTACTATACTTCGGCTATTCTAGTGTTTGAGGGGATGTCAAAAAAACCTTCGCTGCAACCAAACTTAAAAGAAATCACGAACCCTCTAGCTTTTTAAAAGGTTAACAGGCTGTTTAAATTAATAAAAGGCTTTTTACTCCACCAAAGGCTGTATATAATCAAGGGCTTTCTCTGAGGGGAAAACAGGAGAGGTTGATTCAAAAAGGAAAGGATTCAAAACCAAAAATAGCACTTGACTCAGGCTTTAAGTTTAAAAATAACAAGAAAGAGTTTATTGATTACAAATACTGAATAACACGAGAATGCAGGTACTGAGGCTTGATGGTTACAGATAAAAGTGTTCTTGTTTCTTATAAGCGTATTGGTTGCTTGAGAGAATGTTCTTTTCTTAGTTACAGTTTCAATAAACACAAAACCCAGCTATTTTCCTCAAAAGAAGCTGTAATCTCAGTCTGCCACAGCCTACTGGTCTGTGCAGACTAAAGGCAAACTGCCTATTCTAAAACAGAGACTCCTAGTCAAATCTAAATCCTTCTCTATTTCTCTCTCAGCACTGAACTGCTCTCTACTCTTCTCAGAACTCAGCTGAACTCACACTAAAACTGTCAAAACTCACTGTTCTCTTTCCCTCCTTCTGGCTAACTCCGCCCCTATTTCCTAAACCAATCCTAGCTGTTGCTGGGCTGGCACAGGCCTCAGCCACTCCCCCTTCTGAACTGGAGCTCTTTCCCTACTCTAAAATGGCTCCAGCAGCACTCTGCCAGGCCTTCCAAGCTAAACTACCTAGCCTGACTTTTCCTGGTCCTGCCACCCTGGCTGGCAAGGTAAGGGATCTTTACACCGATCACCACTGGGACCACCTTTACTGGCTTGTGCCAGAGTCTTTACAGTTCAATCTTTAAATCCTCATCTCGTGTCAGCTTTTTCAGTCGTTTCTCTTCAATCCTGCTGTCGCCTGGGATTGCAACATCGGTGATCCATACTTTGTTTTGTAACACGATCATGAGGTCAGGAGTATTGTACTCCAAAACTCTGTCCAGGGGTGGCTCAACCCATTACGCAAAGTAAGCATTTGCAGTATAGTTGATTTTGCCCAGGGGCACTCTTGAGGGAAAATAGACCTTGAAATATGCAAGTTGTAGTTACTGGGATGTATAGTTCACCTACAATCAAAGAGCATTCTGAACTCCACCAATGATGGAATTGAACCAAATATGGCACACAGAACTCCCATGACGAACAGAAAATATATATCAGTGATTGATTGGGGTGGGGGGCAAAATATTATTTGCTTACCATTGAAAATTACCTAGGGCTGCTTCTGACTCTGTCAGTCTGAATTTGGAAGTCCCAGAGTAGTTTGACTTGTTCATTTTCTGTAACTTTTTCAGGCTTGTGATCCCACCAGTTCTTTGTCGCAGGCAGATGGTATTTGTGGCACAAGTTCCAACTAATCATCTGAGCAATGGTGTTATGCCTCTGCTTGTAATTCATCTGTGCAATCTTCTTGCAGCTGAGGATATGATCTATTGTTTCATCTGCTTCCTTGCAGAGTCTACACTTGGGATCTGTCATCAACATTTCAATTCTGGCTTCAACGCCATTTGTTCTAATGGCTTGTTCTTGGGCTGCGGCACCCGATGGGGGAATTGTTGTTGTTGTTGTTGTTGTTATTATTATTATTATTATTATTATTATTATTATTATTATTTGCATGGCATTTCTTGAGATTCTGTCTTCAAAGAAGGTGGAGAATTTACTCATTCTGATCACACAAGATCTCCTCCTCCTCCTCCTCTTTCTATAGATCAATCATTTCAAGGATACCAGCACACTTTTTTAAGCAGGCATCCTTTCCTTTTGGAAACACCATTTTCCATGGGCTGAAGTCCCTACACTGAAGGAGACAGGCACACTTTTTAAAGCACTTCATTCAATGGGACCCACAGCATCTTTAAACCACTAATGGAAAGAGAAGAAGTATTAGCAGACCATCCACATGAACATTCATGTGGAAACGTCACAAAGTAATCCAGAAGAATGGCTTTTGGTCATATCTTACTTTTTTCTCTGAATCCTTGCTGGAAGAGCCCTGCCACCCTGTTTATGGTTGATAAATGCTCAGGTGAGAAGAACATCTACAGCCAATAGGAAGCGGCAGGGGAAAGCCAAACCAGTTCTAAGGCTTGCACAGGGTTACAAACAGAAGTGTGATCTGATATAGGCAGTCAAAGGTTCAAAGTGAAAAAGAAGTCCTGAGTACAGCTTGAGACCAATAAATGAATTATATTCCTAAAATATGTACCAAAGCTCAGAGATTGAGACAGCAGGCATTGTCAACCAGTAATGCAATAAAGTTTGAGAACTGTTGCTCTGCAGAAACAGAATGGCCTAAGCTGAGCTCATTCACAGCCAACCTTCCTGGTATCACTAGCCCTGTTCCCTATATTTCAGGAGGGTCAGAGTCTTGACTGACCTTTTGCGCCCAGTCCTTTGATTTACATCACTCAACAGGGTGCTTCTACCTCCTGATCTGCAGCTACTACCTGGGATGGACCAGGTTCTGACTCTTCCAATATCAAAACTGCCAAACTTCTCCAACTCCAACTAGGGCCTATCCTTGTGGATCTTCCCCTTCTTCATCAGCAGTGGAGATAGGACAAGACATGTGCTCCTTGAAAAGCCAACATCCCTGCACTGGGCAAGTTAGAAATTGGGCAGAATTTCAGTATTGGTTGTAACATTCTAGGGCAGTGTTTCTCAACCTTCCTAATACAGTTCCTCATGTTTTGGTGACCCCCAACCATAAAATGTTTTTTGTTGCTACTTCATAACAGTAATTTTGCTACTGTTATAAATCATAATGTAAATATTTGATATGCAGGAGCTATTTTCATTCCCATGTCATGCGGGCACTTTTCCCCCTGCCTTGAAGAAACTCACTGGCATGAGCCTCCCTCCAGCCTCGCACCTTCTCCCTTGCCCGTGCATGCACACCATGTTGCCACGCGCTGAGCACATCTGCTCTCCCTCCCAATTTGGAGTCTCAGAAACAGCCCTCCCCTTGGCTGGGAGACCAGCTGAGAGGCCAGCCAATCACAGTGGAAGAGAGCTTTTGGTGGGAGGATTCACCGTCTGTTTCCAAAAAGGGAGAGAATGACAGGAAGAGAGATCTTCAGCCTTCTCTGCCAAAGGGGCTCCTAAAACCATCAGAAATATATGTTTTCTGATGGTCTTTGGCGACCCCTCTGAAACTCCTCATGATCCGCCCCCACAAGGATACAGGTTGAGAAACGCTGTTCTAGGGATTATAGTTCCAGAAAATTGTGAAGTAACATCAAGGAAAATCTTGAAACAGGACCTCCAACAATCACCCTACATATGGGTCAGTAGTTCTCACAACATGAACACTATGAGCTGATTTCATAGGCCAGCTGGTATGCACCAAGCCATATAAATTTTCCACATCTGAGTCACTGCCTGAAGTCAAGCAACAGCCATACAAATGACTACTTTTTGTGTTTCTTTTGATCACCGCTTGCTTGCGACAAAGCTGGACTCGGTTGCTACTTCTCTGTCAGATCTCAGCCATTGCCTGAACATGAATTTCATTCAACTCAGCTCTGTGAGTAGAAGAGGGTGAGAGGAGCACCAAACCTGAATGGGATACAAAATGAGGAAACTGAGTAACTTCTGGGGTGGTTGTGTGAAGGCTAACTGGATTTGTCCTCACACAGTAAATTGGAAATCTTCAAAAGGCTGAGGCAGCAGAGTTGGTTGCTATTGTTGATGGTGCTCCTAGGTAATATTAGCATATTTTGCAACTGTCAGTGCCTATTGAGAGTGAGCATTTCTGTAAAATTTACAACATTGGAAAACATCAAGAATGTTGCGTTTTTGTAGTTGTGGCATCAGGCGGGGTGTTGACATTTGTATAATAGACTACCCTTTTTTACTTGCTTTGTCTATGCATTCAGCTTCACACAAGGGGGAAAAGGCACTCCTTTTGTGCAGAAAGAGGAGTTTTATGTGAATCATATTTTGCGCAAATTGCAAAAAAACATGTCCAAGAATGAATGCTACTTGAATTTCCATTTTACTCTGTTAGTGACTATCTTTGACCCTGTCTTTGGATGTTGTACAAGTTCATGGTTGCATAAACTGAGTCCCACAAGTGTAACCATTTTATGTTGACCTAAATCTTGTTATCAGTATCAAGTACAGGAAAATCAATTAGATTTACCTATGTATTGACTAGCAATTGATTCAGTGGGCTTGCTCTGATTGGGACGAAATCACAAGATTCCAGCCATGCAGTTGTGCATTCTTGGATGGAGCATAACTATTCATCTGTGCTTTCAATGTAGCATTTGGGATTCCAGGAACAGCTACTGTGCATTCCCCATTCAGCTGAAGGCTGGTGTAGCATAACCACTGTGTAACTATGGGAGTATAGATTTATAACTCATAAACATGATGTAGGATCTCAGCCAAAATCCCCTGAGTGGGGTGCTGAATGTTTGCAACGCTAAGAGGACTAGATCTGCATAATATCTTGGGAGCAAGGAGAATTTTGCATGTCCTTATTGCTGACCTAAAGCACTCTCTCCAAACAGCGAGGACTTAGCATTTTGTAGTTGTCATTGTAAACTGTTAATAAAGGCATCCTTTTATTAGCAGCTTGTCTCAAATCTTGTAAAACTCAGGGCTGCAGCTTTCTTCATTGAATCAGTCCACCCAGAACACTGTTTCGCAACCTTTCTAATGCCGCAACCCCTTAATACAATTCCTTATGTTGTGGTGACCCCCAACCATAAAATTATTTTTGTTGCTACTTCATAACTGTAATTTGGCTATTGTTATGGATTGTAATGTAAATATCTGATATGCAGGATGTATTTTCATACATTGGACCAAATTTGGCACAAATACCCAATACACCCAAATTTTGAATACTGGTGGGATTGGGGGAGGGTATTGATTTTGTTCTGTGGGAGTTGTAGTTGCTGGGATTTATAGTTTACCTACAATCAAAGAGCATTCTGAACTCCACCAACGATAGAATTTAACCAAACCTGGCACACAGGACTCCCATGACCAACAGAAAATACTGGAAGGGTTTGGTGGACCTTGAGTTTTTGAGTTGTAGTTCCCCTGTACTTTGAGTACTGTGGACTCAAACAATGATGGATCTGGACCAAACTTGGCACGGATGCCCAGATGTGAACACTGCAATTTGAGGTACAAAGAAAGGCGAAAACTAAGACAAGTCAAACCCGCATTTTGGACTTTAGGAGAGCTGATTTCCAAAAAATGAAGGAAACACTGAGCAGCATTCCGTGGACACAGATACTAAAAGACAAGGGAGTTATGGATGGATGGGAGTTTCTCAAGAGTGAAATACTCAAGGCGCAGTTGCAAACCGTGCCAACAAAAAGAAAAAATAGGACAAGTGCAAAGAAGCCAGAATGGATGTCCAAAGAACTTCTAACTGTGCTGAGACACAAAAGAGACATGCACAAGAACTGGAAAAAGGGAGAAATCACCAAAGAAGAATTCAAACAAATAGCCAACACTGTAGGGAAAAGGTCCGCAAGGCTAAAGCACAAAACAAGCTCAGACTTGCCAGGGACATTAAAGACAATAAAAAGGGCTCACTTTCTTATGTCAGTAGAAAAAGGAAGAACAAGGAGGCGATGGGGCCTCGTCGAGGAGAAGATGAGGCAATGCTGACAGGATAGGGAAAAGGCAGAACTACTTAATACCTTCTTTGCCTCGGTCTTCTCACAAAAAGAAAGTCATCTTCAACCTCAGCAAGACGGAGTGGATGAGGGATTTGAGGACATCCAACTCCAAATTGGGAAACAAGTCGTACAGGAATACCTGGCCGCTCTTAATGAGTTCAAGTCCCCAGGGCCAGATCAACTACACCCCAAGAGTATTGAAGGAACTAGCGGAAGTCATTTCGGAACCATTGGCAACCATCTTTGAGAGTTCTTGGAGAACGGGAGAAGTTCCAGCAGATTGGAGGAGGGCCAATGTGGTCCCAATTTTCAAGAAGGGAAAAAAGGATGACCCAAACAACTACCGTCCGGTCAGCCTCATGTCGACACCAAGCAAGATTCTGGAAAAGATTGTTAAGGAAGTGGTCTGCAAACACTTAGAAACAAATGCAGTCATTGCTAATAGTCAACATGGATTTATAAAAAACAAGTCATGCCAGACTAATCTGATCTCTTTTTTCGATAGAGTTACAAGCTGGGTAGATGCGGGGAATGCCGTGGATGTAGCGTACCTGGATTTCAGTAAGGCCTTCGACAAGGTCCCCATGAACTTCTGGAACTAGTCCAATGTGGGCTAGACAAAACTACGGACAGGTGGATCCGTAATTGGTTAAGTGGACGAGCCCAGAGGGTGATTCTCACCAATGCTTCCTCTTCATCCTGGAAAGAAGTGACGAGTGGAGTGCCGCAGGGTTCCGTCCTGGGACCGGTCCTGTTCAACATCTTTATTAATGACTTAGATGAAGGGTTAGAAGGCAGGATCATCAAGTTTGCAGACGACACCAAATTGGGAGGGAGCCAATACTCCAGAGGACAGGAGCAGGATTCAAAACAATCTTGACAGATTAGAGAGAATGGGCCAAAACTAACAAAATGAAGTTCAACAGGGACAAATGCAAGATACTCCACTTAGGCAGAAAAAATGAAATGCAAAGATACAGAATGGGGGACGAAGCCTGGCTCGAGAGCAGTACGTGTGAAAAAGATCTTGGAGTCCTCGTGGACAAGAAGTTAAACATGAGCCAACAATGTGATGTGGCGGCAAAAAAAGCCAATGGGATTTTGGCCTGCATCAATAGGAGCATAGTGTCTAGATCTAGGGAAGTAATGCTACCCCTCTATTCTGCTTTGGTTAGACCACATCTGGAATATTGTGTCCAATTCTGGGCACCCCAATTCAAGAGAGATATTGACAAGCTGGAATGTGTCCAGAGGAGGGCGACTAAAATGATCAAGGGTCTGGAGAACAAGCCCTATGAGGAGCGGCTTAAAGAGCTGGGCATGTTTAGCCTGAAGAAAGAAGGCTGAGAGGAGACATGATAGCCATGTATAAGTATGTGAGGGGAAGTCATAAGGAGGAGGGAGAAAGCTTGTTTTCTGCTTCGGAGACTAGGACGCGAAACAATGGCTTCAAACTACAAGAGAGGAGATTCCATCTGAACATGAGGAAGAACTTCCTGACTGTGAGAGCTGTTCAGCAGTGGAACTCTCTGCCCCGGAGTGTGGTGGAGGTTCCTTCTTTGGAAGCTTTTAAACAGAGGCTGGATGGCCATCTGTTGGGGGTGATTTGAATGCAATATTGGACTGGGTGGCCCATGAGGTCTCTTCCAACTCTTTGATTCTATGATTCTATGACTTGCATGACAAACAAAGAGTTGGATGCCCTGTGACAGCAACCACTAAGTTTCACAAGTAAAAGGTTGACAGATTGACACCAACAATCAAAGAGCATTCTGAACCTCATCAATGATAGAATTGGACCAAACTTCCCACACAGAACCCCCATGCCTTGAAGGGACTCGCTGGAGCAAACCTCCCTCCAGCCTCACATGCTCTCCTTCGCCCACACATGCACACCACACTGCCATGTGCTGAGCATGCCTGCTCTCCCCTCCCTGCTTGGAGTCTGAGAAACAGCCTTCCCTTTGGCTGAAAGGCTGGCCAGTCACAACAGAGGAGAACTTTGGTGGGAGGATTCACTGTCTCTTTCCGAAAAGAAAGAGAACAGGTGGCGAGATCTTCAGCCTTCTCTGCCAAAGGGGTTCCTGAGATCATCAGAAATATATGTTTTTGGATGATCTTTTCAACCCCTCTGAAACCCCCTCACAACCCCCCCCCCATGGGTTCCAACTCCCATATTGAGAAATGCTGACCTAGAATGGGGTCTTCTTTTTTCCTGCCTTCCACTTTGCCAAGCATTGTCATCTTTTTTGGATATGTCCAAAGTACATTAGTCTCCGTTTAATTATTTTAGCTTCTAGTGAGGATTGAGGCTTAATTTGCTCTAATAACTTTATCCATCTATAGCTACCCTTAACTTCTTATCCATGGGCTACAAAACCTGTCCTAGGCATAGGAACAAACAGTAAAGAGCAATGCTTGAAATATATGTGCGGCTTGCACTGGAAGGAAGCACAGTTTGCATGAAAAGAAGCATCGCTGGTTGGAATTCATGACCAGTGCGCTCCACTTATTTGCTCCTCCATTTCACCCATTAAAGATCGGAACGGGGACCAGCATTTATCAGGACTGGACATTTGCTCAAACTATAGAAGCCCGTCTACCTTCAGAACAATTATTTTGCTCTCCCTGCCATTAGAGGGAACGGTGGCGCATCCCTTCTTCCCGCTGCGATCTGTCATCTCACAACTGTGCTTAATCAGAGCGTGCTGAAAAGCCAGCCAAAGAAATAAGTATGTGTTGCTTTCCTGATTTGACACAATGATAAAATATAATAAACAAACATGCAAAGTGCGGGGACTGCGAGGCGAATGCCCACCGGACATCATTACTTGTTGGTTGTCACTCGCTGGCAGAATAAATAAGGGGATGTCAAAACCCGGAGGAAAGAAAAGGCTGGGTTTTGAGTCAGGGATGCCATGAAATCTTCCTCAAAGAGACTTGCAAGTATTAGTCCCAGTCCAGAGGCCTCAAAGTAATCTGAAATACATTTCAGAGCCAGTGAGCAAAATTCAGCATTAGTCCTACCTAACATACATCCATGAAACGAACACATGCTAGTTATTGTTATAGCTGGAATCACTGGGTTGTTGTAGGGTTTTTCTGCTATATGGCCATGTTCTAGAGGCATTCTCTCCTGACGTTTCGCCAGCATCTATAGCAAGCATCCTCAGAGGTAGTGAGGTCTGTTGGAACTAGGAAAAAGGGTTTATATATCTGTGGAATGACCAGGGTGAGACAAAGGACTCTTGTCTGCTGGAGCTAGGTGTGAATGTTTCAACTGACCACCTTGATTAGCATTTGATTGCCTGGCAGTGCCTGGAGCAATCTTTTGTTGGCAACATTCATTGTCAAATAGATGAAAATGTTGAAATTGTCCACATGCTTGTGGATTTCAATGGCTTCTCTGTGTACTATGACATGGTGGTTGTGAAATGCTGGACAACTCTCACAACCACCATGTCAGAGTACACAGCAGACCCTGGTCATTCCACAGATATATAAACCCATTATCCTAGTTACCAACAGACCTCACTACCTTTGAGGATGCTTGCCATAGATGCAGGTGAAACATCAGGAGAAAATGCCTCTAGAACATGGCCATATAGCCCGAAAAAACCTTCGACAATAATATTGATTGTTATGGGACTTCTCTGGTGAAGACGAATGCTGGATTTATCCCAGGAAGTGTGATGTAATGAAAATCAAGGCCAAACTGAATGTGACAATTTCCACACATTTAGTAATAGTGTGGATACAAAGGTAAAGGTTTCCTCTGACACTGAGTCTAGTCGTGTCCGACTCTGAGGAGCAATGCTCATCTTCATTTCTAAGGAGAAGAATCGGCATTGTCCGTAGACACTTCCAAGGTCATGTGGCCGGCGTGACTGCATGGCGCACCATTACCTTCCAGCAGAAGTGATACCTATTGATGTACTCACATTTGCATGTTTCAGAACTGCTAGATTGGCAGAAGCTGGGGCTAACAGCAGAAGCTCACCCCGCTCTCCATATTCAAACCACCAGCCTAAGCCCTTAGTGTGGATATAGTATTGTGTAAATAACAAACACGTAAGAGGTAGGGATGTATGGGTTAGGTCAATGTTTCTTAAAATGGGGGTCAGGACCCCTGGGGGGGTCACAAGGGAGTATCAGACGGGTCACCAAAGACCATCAGAAAACACAGTATTTTCTGTTGGCCATGGGAGTTCTGTGTGGGAAGTTTGGCCCAATTCTATTGTTGGTGGGGTCCAGAATGCTCTTTGATTGTAGGTGAACAATAAATCCCAGCAACTACAACTCCCAGATGTCAAGTCTATTTTCCCCAAACTCCACCAGTATTCATATTTGGGCATATTGAGTATCCGTGCCAAGTTTGGTCCAGATTCATCACGTTTTGTCCACATATATGGCAGGCATCCTCAGAGGTAGTGAGGTATGTTGGAAACAAGGCAAGTAGGGTTTATATATCTGTGGAATGTCCAGGGTGGGAGAAAGAACTCTTTGTCTGTTGGGGGCAAGTGTGAATATTGCAATTGGCCACCTTGATTAGCATCTAATTGCCTTACAGCTTCAAAGCCTGACTGATTCCTGCCTGGGGGAATCCTTTGTTGGGAGGTGTTAGCTAGCCCTGAATGTTTCCTGTCAGGAATTCCCCTGTTTTTGAGTGTTGCTCTTTATTTACTGCCCTGATTTTAGAGTTTTTTAAAAAATACTGGTAACCAGATTTTGTTCATTTTCATGGTTTCCTTTCTGTTGAAATTGTCCACATGCTTGTGGATTTCAATGGCTTTTCTTTGTAGTCTGACATGGTGGTTGTGAGAGTGGTCCAGCATTTCTGTGTTCTCAAATGATATGCTGTGTCCAGGTTGGTTCATCAGGTGCTCTGCTATGGCTGACCTCTCTGGTTGAAGTAATCTGCAGTACTTTTCATGTTCCTTGATTCGTGTTTGGGCAATGCTGCACTTGGTGGACTTGGTAGACTTGTCCACAGCTACATGGTATCCGGTAGACTCCTACAGAGGTGAGAGACTCCCTTTTTACCTTTGCTTAATGCAGCACTTGTTGGATTTTTTTAGTGGGTTTGTAGATAGATTGTAGGTAGTGCTTCTTCATCAGCTTCCCTGTGTGGTCAGTGGTTCCTTTGATGTATGGCAATAACACTTTTCCTCTGGGTGGATCTTTGCCCCTACTCTCGTGGCTTGTCCTCAGTCTCTTCTGATATCTGTGGTGGACTCTCCATTGGCCTGTAGAGCCCAGTTTAGGTGGTTCAGTTCACCTTGGAGGTGGTGTGGTTCACAGATTCCTTTTGCACAGTCTGCCAGGGCTTTAATTGTGCTTCTTCTTCTTCTTTTATTTGGATGATGGTTGGAGTTACAGCATATTTGAAGGCACATACCTTATATTACATTACCAGGTGTGATGTTTCCCATGCTAAAGATCTATGCCTGGTTGCCCCAGGAAGTTTCCGCATTTCAGTAATATAGTTGAGGGGCATGTGTGTTATTACATTATGGAAAACACAGAGTAAGGAAAACACGTACCAGTCTACCAAAAATGAACTATCCATCTTTCCATCGCTCCCAATCTACCTTCTCTCCTCTCCACCCCAAGCTATAAATATTATTTACAGTTGTGTATTGATGGAAGCTCATATATCAAATTGTCCTCATCGCCATTAATATTGGTTGCAATCCAGACAAAGCTAAAGACACATCAATCCCGTCCTTTCCAGCAGGAGAGATTCCTAACTCTCAAACCGAAAAGCAGCGATGGGTGTGAAAAAAGAAATGGCTTCGCTTTGGCTGAATCCTTCCCACGTTTGCTGCCCTTGTCAGCCAAATTGTGTCGCTTCCAATATGCCAGGAATCATTTTTCTGATGAGGTGTGGGGAGAGAAAATAAGCTTTGGCAGGAGGCTGAGAACATGCACAGCAAACAATGGAGAAAAGATATTTTCGGGAGGATGATCCATCGGCAGGTTGCCATCCGTGGGTGTGATGCTTCCCTTCAGCGGGGATCCAGTGGAGCTAAAAATGGGTCAAACGTATCACATTCTGAACAGGGTTTGTCTGATTAATTAGATGTATGCACTATGCATATAGAGAGGGAGCACCGCCTTTCCCCCCTTTTCCTTTCTGCCCTCTGCTTATTGTTCACGTCTCAGAGAGATGACGGCCTGCTGCAGAGATCAAGAGAAGAGATCAGCATTCAAATAAAGGGTTTTTAATTATTTAACTCCTTTCCCTCCCTCTTGTTTACTGGAGGTGACGAATGATCAAAGGGTCTGTTCAAGGTTGCAGTATGCCGTACTTCATTTTGTGAGCAGTCAAAACCAAGATTTTATTGTTGGGATGGGTGAGATGGATATCAAACTCAAAAGGGTTATCAATGACAGCATTAATAGGAGTAATAGGCAAAAATAGGGGAGCGAGACAAGGAGAAGAACCCACTCCCTAAATCCAGTTATTTGTCCCATCCGGAGTGGAATTGGCATAAATGTTGATCGACCAGGTTGCCATTCAATTAATAGAATGATTTCACCTAAAGTTTCATTTCTTACCTGCCAATCAGACTAAGCAAATGTTGCTCCTGACTTTCTATTAGTGGTGTGTGTGGTATCTGTTTCTCCTGTTTCATCCATTATTTCATTCCTTTCATTTTGTTTGGGAGCAGAAAATGGAAACCTCACCCCCAGAACGAAAATAAGTTTGAAACAAAAGAAAGAAATATCAAAGCTAGGGGAGAAATGATAAAATACATGATAGTTGCCCCCAAGCAACTGTGGCCTTGGGGTGGAAAGACCATAGAAATTGAGAAGTTAAAAATGATATGGATACCTAGCAGATTTTATGCTTCAGGACTACATCTCTGAAAGAAGAGCCAAATATACATTATTCCGAATGAAGAAGACCTGGGTTCAGAAATGGGGAAGACTGATAGAAAAAGTCAAAGGGAAAGAAAGATATAAAGAGCTGAACCATTCTCTTTCCTCGATTGTTCAATTAAAATAATATTCGAATGAATACAAGTACTGTTCCCAGAGGGTGGGGTGGGGGGAGGGGGAGAGGGGTGTAAAATCAATAGACACAAGTGGAAGATAAAAGTGAAATAGGTAAGGATATTAAAACAATATTTGATATGTATTCAGAAATGGTATTTATTTATTTATCGTGTCATCCGCAACCAGAACATTGTATTACATTTCTAACAGAACAAAACAAACAAACAGATAAAAAAACACAAATTTTGCAAACTTGGTAGCTGATTAAATGTCCTTTGACCAGTATCTGGCCACTTGGAGTGCCTCTGGTGTTGCCGCAAGGAGGTCCTCCATTGTGCATGTGGCAGGGCTCAGGTTGCATTGCAGCAGGTGGTCAGTGGTTTGCTCTTCTCCACACTCGCATGTCGAGGATTCCACTTTGTCGCCCAGGTTGGCTCTGCATCTTGGTGCCAGAGCGCAGTCTGTTCAGCGCCTTCCAAGTCGCCCAGTTTTCTGTGTGCCCAGGGGGGAGTCTCTCATCTGGTATCACCCACAGATTGAGGTCTGGGTTTGAGCCTGCCACTTTTGAACTCTCGCTTGCTGAGGTGTTCCAGCGAGTGTCTCTGTAGATCTAAGAAAACTATTTCTTGATTTAAGTCGTTGACGTGCTGGCTGATACCCAAACAAGGGATGAGCTGGAGATGTCTCTGCCTTGATCCTTTCACTATTGGCTGCTACTTCCCGGCGGATGTCAGGTGGTGCAATACCGGCTAAGCAGTGTAATTTCTCCATTGGTGTAGGGCGCAGACACCCTGTGATAATGCGGCATGTCTCATTAAGAGCCACATCCACTGTTTTAGTGTGGTGAGATGTGTTCCACACTGGGCATGCGTACTCAGCAGCAGAGTAGCATAGCGCAAGGGCAGATGTCTTCACTGTATCTGGTTGTGATCCCCAGGTTGTGCCAGTCAGTTTTCGTATGATATTGTTTCTAGCACCCACTTTTTGTTTGATGTTCAGGCAGTGCTTCTTGTAGGTCAGAGCACGGTCCAGAGTGACTCCCAGGTATTTGGGTGCGCTGCAATGCTCCAGTGGGATTCCTTCCCAGGTGATCCTCAGAGCTCGGGATGCTTGTCTGTTCTTGAGATGAAAGGCACATGTCTGTGTTTTAGATGGATTAGGGATCAGTTGGTTTTCCCTGTAATAGGCAGTTAGAGCACCTAGAGCTTCGGAGAGCTTCTGTTCAACCATCTCAAAGCTCCCTGCTTGAGCGGTAATGGCACAATCATCAGCATAGATGAAACTCTCTGTCCCTTCTGTCAGTGGCTGGTCATTTGTGTGGATGGAGCGAGCACGCTCCCCTGAGGCAGAAATTGTGATGGATTGTGATATCATTCTACCTGTGTTGGAAATAGAAACATATATTTAAAAAAAGAAATGAAAGAAAGTGGGAGCAGGTACTGGCTCCTCACCTGCTTTTCGTGTCAGGCAGCCCCATGGAGAACTACTGCATGCTCTTTCCCTTGGCCTGTTGAGCCAACTGACTCCTCATCAGCTGCCTGCCTCACCTCGCCGTCGCTGCTCGTCTCAAACCGAGGGGAAAGTATCACAGGAGTGATATCTTAAGTAACTTTGATGCTTTCATTCCAGGTTGTAATGAAGAATATAAGGACAAACCATGCAATTGCCAAAAATGATGGGAAAGAGAGGGAAATTCCTCCAATTACCACCAGTTAAAGAAGAAGTGAAACAGTGGGGCTGGGCACTGGGCTGTTTGTGTGGTTTGTGGAGCATCTTGGACATTTGGTTGGAAGGAATGGTGCCCTACCCTGCCTCCCTCCTGCTGCTGCTCCTGGAAAAGTTAGGGGTCAGGACCAGCATAGGGAAAGAGGGAATGTTTTAAAGATTGTATATATGGAAAGAAAAAAATCCTTAAAAATTGGGGGATGATCTAGCCATTACCAAACTTGGTGGGCTAAAAGTGGTAGATGTACCCTCCATGTGTGGTGATTTTCACCCCTCTAGCCCTAAAACCGAAGGGAAAGAGAGCCTGGGGACACCTGCCCATAGTGGCCAATGGGTCCAATATTTTCATTTTTTTGGATGCAGAACGAAAACATCCATTCGGAAAAACACCAGTTTTTGGGAGGTGCATGAAAATGGTGGGCTTACAAATGAAACAAATAGAAATGAATAGCAATTCTATGCACAAGACTACTTTCTAGTGCCCCAGCTGAACTTAAGTGTAATTTGGAAAATAGTAATGTTCTTCTGTTATCTTGTAATAATATACTTGGTGTGAAAGAAAGACTTTTGTTGGTTAGTTCTTAAGTGAATGCTCCTATCCTTTGGTGGATACTGAAGTTTAGGGGTGCAGGGTCCCCACAAAAGGGGCTAAATTGCCACAATTCTGAGCCCACTAAAAAGCCCACTAAAAAGAACTTTATGACAACGTGATGCCTGGAGTCAGAGTTATTTCCCAATGCTTACTTGATCTTTCTCACCACCAATATCTTACTTTTAACCTCCTAGGCTGAATTCTCATCTTAGACTTGGGTTTTTCTCCCCGCTCTATCTTTTTCTTCATGTCACTCAGTGATATAGTGGGAGAAAAAAATCACATCATGGTTTTACCACATCCATTTTGCATGGTGAATATTTCCTTTGAATGCACTTCTCGCAGTGACAGGCTTACAATGACCACCGGAAGGCAAAACAATATTGTGAAGGGAAATTTTTATTTGTTTACTGGAAACTGATGTGTCCAGCGACCAGAAAAAATATAAATCTCCCCAGGGGACTTCTCTGTACCAATAAGAACTATGAGAAGCAGGACAAATGGCTTTCCTGCTCACAAAAGCCATAGCTCCGGAGTCATTCTGGGGCAAATAATGCGGCTCAGATGTAACACATAATCTAACAACATGAGGATAAACAGCTTAGAAGTCATTTCCCTCCTACTCTCTATTCAAGGATAATAAGCTCTTTTTGAGAGCAGATAGCGTGATATAGGGCTTTGTCCTCTGGACTGTTTCTGAGCAAGATCACTTCAGGACTCGGATGCCTTTCTTTATATCCAAGGCCACAGGTATTAATAAACCGGAGTGCCAGTTTGTCAGCTGGCCTTTTGGTCACGAGAAGTCGCTGACTTTTATTGTATTGAGGTGGCTGGCAAAGACTCGGAGCCATTTCATTAAACAAAGCCTTCCGCCGTGTTCTACACCACGACGTGGCCTGTAACACCGAGACCCCAGAGAGACCTCTCTTCAAGCCAGAGATAAATGATTTGTGTTGGAATTTTCTGAGAAGTAGTGACCAAACTCATTTTTCTTGCGTGACCCCGGCAAAAGTGATATCCACATCTCATAAACTGAAGCGGAATGGTTATTATTGTGAAGCCCTGAACTGAGCTGACATGGCTTGCCATTCCCAATGAAGCTGTCAAGAGTCTGGAAGGATTTGAGAGCCCCGTAGCAACAAGATGGCCTGCTTCCTCCCGTTGGTTCCTGGATAGGATAAAGGCGGCCCATTTTGTGATATTTCGGGGAAACATCCATCCAAGTGACATAGCACCCCCAAACTGTATGTTTCAAAGACTTATTTATTTATTTATTTATTTATTTATCTATCGTGTCAGTGCAACCAGTCGATTATATTACATTTCTAACAGAACAAAGCAAAAAAACCAGAAAAATACAAAATTTGCGAGTTTGGTAGTTGATTAAATGTCCTTTGACCAGTATCTGGCCACTTGGAGTGCCTCTGGTGTTGCTGCAAGAAGGTCCTCCATTGTGCATGTGGCAGGGCTCAGGCTGCATTGCAGCAGGTGGTCAGTGGTTTGCTCTTCTCCACACTCGCATGTCGAGGATTTCACTTTGTGGCCCCATTTCTTGAGGTTGGCTCTGCATCTTGTGGTGCCAGAGCACAGTCTGTTCAGCGCCTTCCAAGTCACCCAGTCTTCTGTGTGCCCAGAGGGGAGTCTCTCATTTGGTATCAGCCATTGGTTGAGGTTGTGGGTTTGAGCCTGCCACTTTTGGACTCTCGCTTGCTGAGGTGTTCCAGCGAGTGTCTCTGTAGATCTTAGAAAACTATTTCTAGATTTAAGTCATTGACGTGACCACAGAAGCAACCAGTTTCAAAGACTGATCTGCAGGCTATTCAATGTTCTCAGGTAAATTTCTGTGGACAAGCAGGGAGTTGAACCCTGGTCTCCAGAGTTGTTGTCCAAACCTCAAACCACTTCAATTAAGTGGCCCACGTTTCAATAATACTTACAGTGAAGTCTGGGCGATCCATCAATACATTTTCAATTACTTCCTTCACCATAATAAATTCCAAAACATAACCAAGGAATATTTTGGCCAGAACCCTCTTCTTGCCATGCACCACTACATGTGCATTTTGCACTTAAAATATATATTATTTGCTTGGCATTGGGCAATGCATCATTATGCTTGGTAAAATGGAAGGCTGTAGGAAAAGAGGGAGGCCATGCAACAGATAAATGGATTCAATCGAGGAAGACACAGCCCTGAATTTTACAAAACTTGAAATTAACATAAAGAAATCCAAAATCATCAGCTATTAACAACAACAAAAACAACACATATTCGGTTAAGAGTTGTATAAGTGCAGTATTGTCTATGGCTTGAATTTCTATTATTAGTTCAAAGAAGAGAACATCCATTGAATCAATGGGATTCACCTAATCATTGACTCATCCTTCAAAGAGTTCAATCTAGTTGGGACTAATCCACAGCAATTCCTGAGCAGTCTTGAATGGATGAGCTACAATTTGTCAGTGCCTCCATTTATTCACTGAGATTGCCCAGTGCCTTCCTCGTTGCACAGCCAGCCATGAGGAAGACACATTCACAGATAAGCAACTGGTTAGACAATGTCAATATTCAAAAACAGAGTGGTGTATTCCTGTTGGGCATTGCCAGCATAACACAATGGCTATCGTTATGTACTGTCAGCATAATGTGTTAGGTAATGCTAGCATAATATGTTGGACAGTGTCAGCATGATGTGTTGGGCAGTGCCAGTGTAAAATAATGAATTATGCCAGCATGTGTTGGGCATTGCCAGCATAACAGGATGGCCATCAGAACATGTTTTGGATTGCCAGCATAATATTTTAAGTAATGCTAGCATGATGTGTTGGGCAATGCCAGTGTAAAATAATTCTCAATGTCAACGTATGTTTTTCAGTTCCAGCATAACATGATGGCCATCATTATGCACTGCCAGCGTAATGTTTTAGGTCATGCTAGCATAACACGATGGGCATCATACAATGTTGGGCAGTACCAGCATAAAGTTATGGCAGCGCCAATGTGACATTTTGGGTAATGCTGGCATAACATGTTGGTCATTTCCATAATGTAAGGGGTAGTGGCAGCATGATGTTTTGGGCAGTGCCAGTTCTTCCTTTCCCCCTCCCCTCCAACCGCTCCCCTCACCTGCAAGAAGCGGCCCATGCAATGCCCAACATGTTATGCTAGCACTACCACCACCATGTAACTTACTTAGGCAATCCCTCATTGTCCAAGTATAATGACCTTCCAAGTGTAGGGTCTTGGAGGTGGATATGTTGGTGACAGTTGAGCCCTATTCTTGACTTGCATGTTTTTCCACAGTGAGTACATCTATTTCCAGGTGGAAAGGAGTTGCAGTCAGGATTGGCTTGACATGCCTTTCTATTGGCACGTTTCTCCCTTTCACCCTCCATTCATGCATCTTCAAATTCCACAGCACTGCTAGTCACAGCTGACCTCCAACTAGAGTGCTCAAGGGCCAGGGCCTCCCAGTTCTCGGTGTCTATGCTCCAGTTTTTAAGGCTGGCTTTGAGCCCATCTTTAAATCTCTTTTCCTGTCCACCAACATTACATTTTCCATTCTTGAGTTCGGAGTATAGAAAATGCTGATGGAATCGTTCCAGGAGCTGAGTGTGACGTCTGTAGACAGTCCACGTCTCCCAGGCATATAATAGGGTTGGGAGGACAATAGCATTATAAACAAACATCTTGCTATCCCTACGGATGTCGCAATTCTTAAGTGAGTTGAGATTACACAATCATGACGTGGGATTGTAGCCTCCATCATCAACGGACGTATGCTTCCACTCAAATCACAGATCAGTCACATAGCTTCTTCCCATTGAGGGACATGCTATGTGAAAGACCAATCTTCCCTCTCCCCTCTTCCCTCTTTGGCTTTTCTTCAGAAAGAACTTTATTTTCAGTGCCCTACATGAACAATTAATTAGTCAGTGTTTGCATAGCCTTCTTGAGGTGCAAAATGCTCCAGGAGTATTGCTAAGTGTTTGTATTAATGCTTATTAGCAGGAACCCAAAAGCTAAGAAAACAAATGTACGCTTATGAAGCAGTTTGCATCTCACTATCCCAGTTCATTGTGTCTAAAGTTAAAGTGACTAATGAATGGAAAATATGGACATCCAAATGGAACATCAGCCATGAGCTTCTAAAATGCTTTGCTGTTATGTGCCATCAAATCAACTGTAACATATAGCAACCAAGTTATGGGGTGCTCTTGGCAAGGGTTATTCTTTCTCGGTTTTTTTTTAAAAAATAAAATTAAAAACAGGCATTAGAATCAAGGGTGCTGAACAGACAAGTGGAAAGGAGCTGCATGAAGGTGAGCAAATGAGTTTATTTCAAATTTGCATCTGCTTTGCATGATTTTTCAATAAATCCTTTTTGTTCCATTTCCATGTGAACTTTTTTAAAAAAAGTATTATTGTTACAGAATTATTTCGGCACAGAACTCCATATGTTAATAGCATACTTAATGAGCATTTCTATTTTATTTTCTCATGCGACTGCCTAATATCAACCTATTTTATCTCAATGTACACATCTGTAAAACACATTTTAGGTTAAAGCATGCATTTCTAAGCGCGTTTTGGTACTCCCCCCTTCCCTTTTGAGCTGATAATGCCATCAGAAAATTCAGAGAAGTGTAAAGACTGCAGGATAATTTCATCCCAGCCTGCGCATTAGGTATGGTTCAGGTCAGTTTGCACTGGAATTCACAAAGATCCAAGCCTCTGAGTGATAAATCACCAGATTTGCATGGTTCATTCTCTTGCAGCTCTGGCCATAAAGATGGGAGATAGCCGGGTTAAGAAAACTCTCTCAGATGTCTCTTCAAGAAATGTTGAGAAGCCGCAACAAATCAATGTTTGAGAGACCTATGGTCCAATTCGGTGGCTGGAACCCTACGTTTGGGGTTGTGTAGTGTAAATCTGAGAGCCAGCAAAGTTATTTATTTATTTATCGTGTCCGAAGCGAATAGAGGATACAGTTATAATGTATTTAAAAACACAAACAAAGATAAAACTTGGCATTGCACTAGATTTCCTTTGACCAGAATCAGGCCTCTTGGAGTGCCTCTGGTGTCACTGTGAGAAGGTCCTCCATTGTGCATGTGGCAGGACTCAGACTGCATTGTAATAAGTGGTCTGTGGTTTGCTCTTCTCCAGCATAGATGGAATAGTTTGAGTTAGAATCATAGAATCATAGAACCAAAGAGTTGGAAGAGACCTCATGGGCCATCCAGTCCAACCCCCTGCCAAGAAGCAGGAATATTGCATTCAAATCACCCCTGACAAATGGCCATCCATCCAGTTTATTGAACAATTTTCATTGTAATGAAATATGTGTAGTGCTTTCACTGGCCCCCTCGATGGACTGTCACCTTGTCGTGGTGAGGGGGCTTGCGCGTTCCAATGAACCTGTAGGCACAANCACATCACATTCCTGGCTCATGTTTAACTTGTTGTCCACGAGGAGTCCAAGATCTTTTTCCACGTACTGCTCTCTAGCCAGGCATTGTCCCCCATTCTGTATCTTTGCATTCTATATCTCTGTACTTGTCGTGGTGAGGGGGTTTGTGTGTTCCAATGAATCTGCGGGCACAACAACTGGAGTCGTGCACTCCCAGGAGTGGCCGCGAGGGAAGTTCCAGACCAAGCACAGTCCAAAGACCCAAAGACCTCAACGGCGGAGCAGGCGGAGGATAACATGGTACATGTTACAACGGTGTGAAGGCGGAGGAAGGCTGCAACAGACTGAGAAGCCATGGTCATTGTGTTAAACTACACCACCAGTGGAACCTCACTCTGTGAAGACTGTGTGTTGATCAGTTGTGCACTGACCTCCACACTTTAACAAAAAAACTCACGCACAGGCGTCTTCCAAAGAAAATAAAAACAAACCAACCAAAGTCCCATGGCGATCAGCGAGTGGCGACGGGGGCAGGACTGTGAAATCTGGAAGCCCCTAGTCACAGACTGGCACATGGGCGGTGGGTACGGACTCAGTCGTTCTACCTCAAGGTCCGAGGCAGTTGAGTATCCACGACTATATCCACAGCTGTATCCACAACTGAGCAGCCCTTTTGAGGACCCACTCTGCTCACCCCACACGGGGAAGGAGGGGGCTAGAGAAGGTGCCCTAAACATAGTCTGCCTCTCTTATCCCTGACTGGACTACTGCGTCCAATGGAGTCACCACCCTGCAGCCAAAAAAGAAAAATGAACTTCGGTACATGGAACGTATGGCCACTGATGGACAACAGTGACAGTGAACGCCCCGAACGCAGAACTGCCATCATTGCAAGGCAGTTGGGATGCTTCAACATCGACATAGCAGCCCTTCAGGAGACCCGGAGATCAGGAGAGGGACAGCGGAAGGAAGAAAAAGAAGGCTACACCTTCTTCTGGAAGGGACTGCCTGAAGAAGACCAAATAATGCACAGAGTTGGCTTTGCTATCAGAAATGATCTGGTGAAGCATCTGACCGAAGCACCCACTGGCATCAACGAACGACTCTCAACCCTCCGAATCGATCTTGCCAAAAACCAACGGGCAGCCATCATAAGTGCCTATGCACCAACACTAGATGCTGACGAAGATATCAAGGAAAATGTTTACTGTCAGCTGGACACCGTCCTATCGGGGATACCTAAGGAGGACAAAATCATCCTCCTGGGGGACTTCAATGCAAGAGTCGGGCGAGACCTTGACCTGTGGCCAGGGACCATAGGAAACAGCAACTCGAATGGCATCCTGCTTCTCACCAAATGTGTGGAACACAACTTTGTCATCACCAACANCTACTGTCAGCTGGACACCGTCCTATCGGGGATACCTAAGGAGGACAAAATCATCCTCCTGGGGGACTTCACGGCAAGAGTCGGCCGAGACTTCGACCTGTGGCCAGGGACCATAGGAAAAGACGGGGTTGGAAACAGCAACTCAAATGGCATCCTGCTTCTCACCAAATGTGCGGAGCACAACCTTGTCATCACCAACACGCTCTTCCGCCAGAAAAACAAGTTCAAGACATCATGGAAGCACCCCCGGTCAAAGCATTGGCACCTCTTAGACTATGTAATCACACGTGCCAGAGACCGCCGTGACGTGCTCCTCACAAGAGCCATGACAGGTGCTGACGACTGCTGGACTGACCACAGGCTAATTCGATCCTCGATGGCTATCAAGATCCTTCCCAAGCGCAGACTCCAAGGAAGGAAGACAAGGCGCAAAATGAACACCCAAGCCCTTCAGAAGCCCTCCAGACAAGCCCATCTCCAAACAGCACTCAAGGACCATCTACCCACAGTACACCCCGAAAATGTTGAGGAACATTGGAACAAACTGAAGACCTCCATCATCCAAGCCTGCGAAGAAACTATTGGATACCAAGCCAAGAAACATCAAGACTGGTTTGATGAAAATGACATCGAGATCCAACAGCTAATTGACAAGAAAAGGAAAGCCTTCCAAGCATGGCAGAGAGACATCAACTGTGCAGCTAAGAAAAAGATCTATGCCAGTGCAAAAGCTGAGGTCCAAAGGTCCAAGAGAACTCAAGAACATCTGGTGGACAAAGAAGGCCGAAGAAATCCAACACCTGGCAGATACCCATAATGCTCAGGGATTTTTCAAGGCCACAAAGGTCATCTACGGACCAAGAAACCATGGCATACAGCCTCTACGCTCATCAGATGGATCCAAACTCCTGAAGGACCAAAACTCAATTGCACTACGTTGGAAAGAACACTACCAAAGCCTCCTGAACCGCAGCTCCAATGTGGCCGAAGAGGTCCTCTCACAAATCCCACAACAACAAACCAGGGATGAGCTTGCAGCACTGCCCAGTTTGGAAGAAGTCAGCAATGCCATCAGCCAACAGAAAAATTACAAAGCCAGTGGACCAGACGGGATCCCTGCTGAAATCTTTAAAGAGGGAGGACCTGAGCTGACACACCAAC
>NW_026847660.1:123298521-123512042 GCF_025583915.1 Anolis sagrei ordinatus | reverse complement strand
CGACCGGGACCAGCTTCCACCTGGAAACCAATGCCCTCACTGCGGAAGAAGATGCAGAGCAAGAATAGGGCTCCACAGCCACATACGGACCCACAAGGAAATCCATAACGGAAGACCATCTTACTCGTCCAACGAGGGATCGCCTAAGTAAGTAAGTAAGTAAGTAAGTAAGCTTTCACTGGGTGCATCTGCACCTTGGAATTAATGCAGTTTGACATCACTTTATCCAGCATGGCTCAATGCTAGGGAAAGATGCCAGTTGTTGTTCTCTTCAGCAGTGAAGGCTCAAGATCTTGTAGAGCTACAGTTCCCAGCATTCTATACCATTAAACCATGGTAGTTAAAGTGGAGTCAAACTTCATTAATTCTACAGTGTAGATACACCCACTGTTGTAATATTACTCTAGAAGACCAAGATTCAAATCCCTGCTTTGCCGTAGTCTGTGCACATTCAGAAGAAGACCTACAAGCCACTCTAAACACCTTTGCAGAAGCATACAAGAAGCTTGGCCTGTCATTGATCACTTAGAAAACCAACATGCATTTCCAGCAGGTACCAGCCAATCCCTCTGCAATGCCAGAAATACAGCTTAATGGTGTAACATTAGAAAATGCTGACCATTTCCACTACATTGGCAGCCACCTCTCCACCAAAGTCAACATCGACACTGAAATACAACACCACCTGAGTTCTGCGACTGCAGCATTTTTCCAAATGAAGCAGAGAGTGTTTGAGAACCGGGAAATCCATAGGGAGACCAAGGTGTTGTTTATAAAACTATTGTCCTCCCAACCCTGCTATATGCCTGTGAAACATGGACTGTCTACAGACATCACACTCAACTCCTTGAACGATTCCATCAGTGCTGTCTCCAAAACACCCTGCAAATTTCTTGGAAAGACAAGCAGACAAATATCAGCATGCTGGAAGAAGCAAAGACCACCAGCATTGATGCTTCTATGCCAACAACTCTGCTGGACTGGCCATGTTGTCCAAATGCCCAATCACTGTCTCCCAAAGCAGTTGCTCTACTCCAAACTCAAGAATGGGAAATGTAATGTTGGAGGACAGGAAAAGAGATTTAAATATGGGCTTAAAGCCAGCCTTAAAAACTGTGGCATAGACATCGAGAACTGGGAAGCCCTGTCCCTTGAGCATTCTAACTGGAAGTCAGCTGTGACCAGTAGTGCTGCAGAATTTGAAGAGGCACAAATGGAGGCCAAAGGGGAGGAACATGACAAGAGAAAGGGGCACCAAGCCAGCCCTGACCAGAATCACCTTCCACCTGGAAACCAATGCCCTCACTGTGCGAGAACAAGCGGATCAAGAATAGGGCTCCACAGCCACCTATAGATCCACTGTCAAGACACTACATTTGGAGGACCATCATCCTCCGGCTATGAGGGATTGCCTAAGGAAGTAAGTTTGCCATGGAAACTGACTGGTGACCCTGGGCATGCCAAACACTCTCTCAACCTCAAAAGAAGACAATGGCAAACATCCTCTGAACAATTTTGTCAAGAAAATTTGACAATATCTTAACTTTAGGATTACCATAAGTCTACAATTACTTGAAAGCACAACTCAGATAAAGTACTGATTGTGCCATACATCTGAAAGGCAATGCCGCACTGATTCGAAACCAAATGTGGACAAATGCACAATGAGGTTCAATGCATTACAGCTCACCACTTTTGCATCACAAGCAAATGAACACCTCATTTCTCAAAAGTAACATTCAATTTTAGTTATGTATTTATTTATTTATTGGGGGCGATCCATTGTTGTTGTTTTCCTTCCCAATTGTGGACTGAATGGTCATTTGAACTATTGAGGGTCCTTTGAGGCAAATCGTTGCAGTCCAACACAAGGGGCCCCCTTAATCTAACACAGCTGAGTAGAAGGGGGAAAAAGAGGCAAGGACAGATGTTCAAATACTTTCCCCTTAGCAACAGGGAGCTCATGCATGCCAAAGAGGTCGAGGAGTCAAAGGTGAGAGGGGGAAGGGGGCAAAAAGAAAGAAAAGGTCCATGCAACAGGCTTGGCTTAAGGAGGAGGGAGCCCAAGGCGGAGAAAGCAAAACAAAAGGGAGGGAGGGAAAACCTGGAAGCAGTATATTGGGGAAAGGTTTCAGCCTGGAACAGTCATATTTAAGGCTACTCCAAGTATCCTATCTGTTGCTGCGTTGCTGTGAGTCATGTTCCAGAAGCATTTTCTCCTGACGTTTTGCCCAGATCTGTGGCAAGCATCCTCAGAGGTTGTGAGACTTGTTGGAAACTGGCTACCAGTATTTTAAAAACTTCTAGAATAAAGACAGTAAATAAAGAGCAACACTAAAAAAACAGAGGGATTCGAGACAGGAAACAATCTGGGCCATCTAACACATCCCAACAAAGGATTCCCCCAGGCAAGAAGCAACCAAGCCTTGAAGCAAGGCAGCAACCAGCCAGGCTTTGAAGCTGCAAGGCCATTCAATGCTAATCAAGGTGACTAATTGCAACATTCACACTTGCCTCAAACAGACAAGAGTTCTTTCTCCCACCCTGGACATTCCACAGATAGATAAACCCCACTTGTCTAGTTTCCAACAGACTCCTCAACCTCTGGGGATGCCTGCCATAGATGTGGGCAAAAGGTCAGGAGAGAATGCTCCTGGAACATGGCCATACATCCCGGAAAATTCACAGCAACCCAGTGATTCCAGCCATGAAAGCCTTCAACAACACATCCTATATATCCATTAAATAAAAGGGAAAGTACACACCTTTCTTTAGCAAATAGCAGTTTGCCTGGGGAGCCTCCGGTGGTGCAGTGGGTTGAACCACTGAGCTGCTGAACTTACTGACTGAAAGGTCATAGGTTCGAATCCGGAGAGTGGGTGAGCTCCTGCTGTTAGACCCAGCTTCTGCCAACCTAGCAGTTCAAAAACATGCAAATGTGAGTAGATCAATAGGTACCCCTCCGGTGGGAAGGTAATGACGCTCCATGCAGTCATGCCGGCCACATGACCTAGGAAGTGTCTGTGGACAATGCCGGCTCTTCAACTTAGAAATGGAGATGAGCACCAACCCCCAGAGTCAGGCACACCTGGACTTATAATTCACCTTTACCAAATTTTCCCAGGAGTCCAATGGAGTCTTGTTCTTTGGAGATTTTTATGCAGAGCCTGGATGGCCATCTGTTGGGAGGCCTTAGATTGTGCATGGCAAAATGGGGTTGGATGGCATGGCCCTTGGGTTCTCATCCAATGCTATGATTCTGTGATCCTATATATTTCAAGCTGACTAATTCCTAATATCAGGTGCAGGATTCTTTATCATTTTTTGTCCACTTCATCCCCAAATTCTTATCCATTTTGCAAAATGGGTAGTGCAGCCCCGTTTAGCAAATTCTGGCTAGAGGCAGATTTACTTTTTGGTGGTGAGGAGATACTTCAAAGCCCAACAAAACAAAACATTATTGGTGTCTTGGTTTTAGGCCTGTTCCCGAAGTTATTTGGGGTACTGATTCAGAGAATTGAATTGGCTAGACCGCATCAGCTCTAGTAAAGATAAAGGTTTCACCTGATGTTAAGTCTAGTCATGTCCCACTCTGGGTGGTGGTGCTCATCTATGCCGAAGAGCCGGTGTTGTCCATAGACACCTCCAAGATCATGTGGCCTGCATGACTGCATGGAGCACCGTTACCTTCCTGCAGAAGCGGTACCTATTGATCTACTCACATTTGCATGTTTCTTAGATATGTTATCATGGCTTTCTATGGGCAAGTAGATGGTAGATGGCATATGTTCTGTATCTCAAAAACTAAAGCTGATAGGACAGTGTTTTTCAACCTGGGGGTCAGGACCCTGGGGGGAGGTTGCAAGGGGGTGTCAGAGGGGTTGCCAAAGGCCATCAGAAAACACAGTATTTTCTGTTCGTCATGGGGTTTCTGTGTGGGAAGTTTGGCCCAATTCTATCATTGGTGGGGTTCAGAATGCTCTTTGATTGTAGGTGAACTATAAATTCCCAGCAACTACAACTCCCAAATGTCAAGGTCTATTTTGGGTTGTTGTAGGTTTTTTCAGGCTATATGGCCATGGTCTAGAGGCATTCTCTCCTGACATTACACCTGCATCTATGGCAAGCATCCTCAGAGGTAGTGAGGTCTGAGAATGCTTGCCATAGATGCAGGCAAAACATCAGGAGAGAATGCCTCTAGATCATTGCCATATAGTCCAAAAAAATCTACAACAACCCAGTGATTCTGGCCATGAAAGCCTTCAACAATACAAGGTCTATTTTCCCCAAACTCCACCAGTGTTCACATTTGGGCACATTGAGTATTTTTTTTGCCAAGTTGGGTCCAGATCCATCATTGTTTGAGTCTACGGTACTCTCTGGATGTAGGTGAACTACAACTTCTAAACTCAAGGTCAATGCCCAGCAAACCTTTCCAGTATTTTCTGTTGGTTGTGGGAGTTCTATGTGCCAAGTTTGGTTCAATTCCATAGATGGTGGAATTCAGAATACTCTTTGATTGTAGGTGAACTATAAATCCCAGCAACTACAACTCCCAGATGACAAAATCAATCCTCTCACCCAAAGCCCACCAGTATTCAAATGTGGGCGTATGGTGTATTTGTGCCAAATTTGGTCCAGTGAATGAAAATACATCCTGCATATCAGATATTTACATTAGGACCGCATCTCCGTATACGAACCCACACGATCTCTCCGATCATCTGGAGAAGACTTGTTCACGATCCCACCTGCATCGCAAGCACGATTGGTGGGGACGAGAGATAGGGCCTTCTCCATGGTGGCCCCCCGACTCTGGAACTCTCCCCAAGGACATCAGACAAGCCCCAATGTTGGCAGTCTTTAGGAAGAGCTTGAAGACGTGGTTGTTCCAGTGTGCCTTCCCAGAATAGGAAACTCTAAGCATCATGTCCCAAATGCACTTTACTAGAGATTTAACATTGTCTGCACACCACACCTATCTCCAAAAACCTATCCATTTCACCTGTCATGTCCAGCATTTTTTAAATTTTTAATCATTACATTTGGCCCAGCCTTAGTTTTAAATGTGTCGTGGTGTTATTGTCTAATGTTTACTGCTAGTCTTTTAATGTTTATTGTTTTGTTTTATGAGTTTATTTATTGTTGTATTTGTTATGCTGTTGTTTTATTGATGTGTTGGGCCTCGGCCTCTTGTAAGCCGCACCGAGATGTTAGCGGGGTATAAATAAAGGTTGTTTATTATTATTATTATTATTATTATTATTATTATAATAATAATAACAGTAGCAAAATAACAGTTATGTAGTAGCAACGAAAGTAATGTATTGTCGAAGGCTTTCATGGCTGGAATCACTAGGTTCTTGTGGGTTTTTTCGAGCTATATGGCCATGTTCTAGAGGCATTTTCTCCTGACGTTTCGCCTGCATCTATGGCAAGTATCCTCAGAGGTAGTGAGGTCTGTAGGAATCCTCAGAGGTAGTGAGGTAGTGAGGATCACTACCTCTGAGGATGCTTGCCATAGATGCAGGCGAAACGTCAGGAGAAAATGCCTCTAGAACATGGCCATATAGCCCGAAAAACCCCACAAGAACCAAACGAAAGTAATGTTATGGTTGGGGGTCACCACAACATGAGGAAATGCATTAAGGAGTTGTGGCATTAGAAAGGTTGAGAACTACTAGGGGGAAATGGGTGACATTTTTGGAACCAACAGGTCAAACACATCCAGAAACAGGACTAACATTTGAGGTACCAAAATGTGTATTGGCCAGTGGTATATTTTCCCTCCATTCTCTGAAAAAACAAGAACCTTTGCGTAATGTTGTCTTGAAAGGAGGATTTGCAACACTGGTGCAAAAGGGTGGGACCGGGCGCAGGACCACACCACCCAGCTGCCTTTCCTGTTTCGGCGGCCCGCGCAAAGGCGTTATTTGTGTGACAGGCAATTTCCATACTCATTAATTCCCAAACGTGAGAACAATGGCTTTTTCTTTGGCCTGCTGAATAATGCATCGGAGGGCGATGCGAACCACCGTCAGCAGGGATCCTGGCGAGTGACAGAAATTCACACTCGAGGGCTATTTTAAGCCGTCGGTCACTGCCAAAATTATGTGCACTCTCCAGCTTGAACGGTCCCTGCGACAACACATCAAGAACAGAGTATGTTGTCAGAAGAAGAATCCTTTGTTGACTGTGGGTCTTGAATCACTTACACATATGTGATATGAACAAAAGGGTGTGTGTGTGTGTGTGTATTCAGGGGAAAGGGGTGTTTAGCCTGGCTTTTGTCTCTCCCATCCTGCTGACCGACAGCTAGGATGTCCAGCATTGATGGATGCTTTGTGTTTCCAGTAAGCTGGGTTCCCATAGTGGAGAAAGGGCTTTTGAATTTGACTCTTAAACAGAAGAGTAGAGAACCCAGAAACTTTATGAAAGCACAACAAAGCAACTGAGAAATGGTAGAGTCCAGCATAAAATGACTCCTGGAATTTAAAGTGGTTGGGCAGCTCTCTGGAGTCTTGGATATCTACTTTATAAATGAATATGCAAACACAATTGCATTTTTAAAAGGCCCTGTAAGTTTAAAGGCCAGCAATAGTGAGGCAATGTGTTGCGGTGGCTTGTGCATTGAACTAGACTGAGATCCGAGTCTTAGCTCACACTCTTTCTGAACCTAAGGGTGAATCTACATTGTGTTGTCAAAGGCATTGTGTTGTCCTGAATCACTGGGTTGCTGTGAGTTTTTCTGTGCTGTATGGCCATGTTCCAGAAGCATTCTCTCCTGACCTTTCCCCTACATCTATGGCAGGCATCCTCAGAGGTTGAGGGGTCTGTTGGAAACTAAGTAAGTGAGGTTTATATATCTGTGGAATAATAATAGGGGTTGTTTTGGTGATGACCTGTTTGCCCCCAAAAGCTCTTGGTGCAAGGAGAGCAGATAATTGTGCAAGTGGGAAGCAAAAACCAATTTATTGTTGAAGGCTTTCATAGCCAGAATCACTGGGTTGTTGTAGGTTTTTCGAGCTGTATGGCTATGTTCTAGAAGCATTCTCTCCTGACGTTTAGCATGCATCTATGGCAGGCATCCTCAGAGGTTGTGAGGTCTCTTGGAAGCTAGGAAAATTGGGTTTATATATCTGTGGAAAGTCCAGGGTGGGAGAAAGAACTCTTGTCTGTTGGAGGCAAGTGTGAATGTCGCAATTGGTCACCTTGATTATCATTGAATGGCCTTGCAGCTTCAAAGCCTGGCTGGTTGCTGCCTTGCTTCAAGGCTTGGTTGCTTCTTGCCTGAGGGAATCCTTTGTTGGGAGGTGTTAGCTGGTCCTGATTGTTTCGTGTTGCTCTTTTTTCACTGTCTTTATATTAGAAGTTTTTTAAATACTGGTAGCCAGTTTCATGGGCCATCCAGTCCAACCCCCTGCCAAGAAGCAGGAATATTGCATTCAAAGCACCCCTGACAGATGGCCATCCAGCCTCTGCTTAAAAGCCTCCAAAGAAGGAGCCTCCACTACACTCCTGGGCAAAGAGTTCCACTGTTGAACAGTCTCACAGACAGAAAGTTCTTCCTAATGTTCAGGTGGAATCTCCTTTCCTGTGGTTTGAAGCCATTGTTCGGCATCCTAATCTCCAAGGCAGGAGAAAACAAGCTTTCTCCCTCCTCCCTATGACTTTCCCTCACCTATTTATACATGGCCATCATGTCTCCTCTCCTTTCTAGGGAGGTGTTAGCTGGCCCTGATTGATTCTTGTCTGGAATTACCCTGCTTTTTGAGTGTTGTTCTTTATTTACTGTTCTGATTTTAGAGTTTTTTAAATACTGGTAGCCAGATTTTGTTCATTTCCATGGTTTCCTCTTGAGTTGGTCCACATGCTTGTGGATTTCAGTGGCTTCTCTGTGTAGCCTGACATGGTGGTTGTGAGAGTGGTCCAACATGTCTGTGTTCTCAGATAATATGCTGTGCCCGGGTTGGTTCATCAGGTGCTCTGCTATGGATGACTTCTCTGGTTGAAGTAGTCTGCAGTGCCTTCCATGTTCCTTGATTAGTGTTTGGGCACTATGTTTGGTGGTCCCTATGTAGACTTGTCCACAGCTGCATCGTATACGGTAGACTCCTGCAGAAGTGAGAGGATCCCTCTTGTCCCTTGCTGAACGTAGCATTTGTTGGATTTTCTTAATGGGTCTGTAGATTGTTGTATGTTGTGTTTCTTCATCAGCTTCCCTATGTGGTTAGTAGTTCCCTTGATGTATGGCAAGAACACTTTTCCTCTGGGTGGATCTTTGTCTTGACTCTTGTGGCTTGTTCTCGGTCTTGCAGCTCTTCTGATGTCTATGGTGGAGTCTCCATTGGCCTTTAGAGCCCAGTTTAGATGGTTCGGTTCACCTTGGAGGAGGTGGAGGACACTCCACCACAGATATGAGAAGATCTGCAAGGCTTGCTTATATATCTTCTAATATGATAGCCACTCTTCCATTCTCCAGCTGTGATGTGTTCATTATAAAATAATGTTAAATTCAGCCATGGCTCTGTCATCCTTCCTCCCCACAGCAGGCTTGGTATGGATAGGTCACTTTTATCCCCATTTCACAGCTGGGGACTGAGGACAAGAGAGGGAGAGTGCTTGCTCTCAGCGGATGCGCATTTGTACGGCAGATTATGATGCTGTTTGAGTGTCTGGGGACATCTGTAATGGATATAGGCTCAGGAAAACAACTTAAGGAAAATAAAAAAAATACCGTAATGATCCTTGAAGATGTTTGATTGATACAACATTAGGAACCAATTTTCTACTAACCTTCAAGAAACCTTCATCTTTGGTCGGGGAACATGTATGAGAAATTGCATTCTCTGATATTTCTTGAGAAAGAAGGAAGAAAGGGTTGTCATGGTGACCAGAGTTTCTGCCTGAACTCTTCAGTCCTCTTTCTACAATCCCCCCCCCCCCCCCCGCAAAGAAAAAAAAACCAGCCACAAATTAAGCTTCCCCTCCTATTAGTCAAAATTCAGAGATTATGATTTTGGAGAGAATGAGAAAAGTTGGAATTCGGCACTGGGAAAACAGAAAGAAGGAAGAGATACCAACATGGCATTCCTCTGGCCAAAGATGGAGCAATGAATCCGCTCTGGGTTTTAGTCTAAAGTTTAATCTGAATCTGTTTTGGGCATACAAGTCAGCCCCTTGGATAGGGTAGTTGCCTCATTGGCCACAGTAGTCCACGCTCTGGTTACATCCCATATAGACTACTGCAACGCACTCTACATGGGGTTGCCTTTGAAGACTGTCCGGAAGCTCCAAATGGTCCAACGGGCAGCAGCCAGGTTACTAACAGCCGCAGCACTCAGGCAGCATACAATTTCTCGGTTGCGCCAGCTCCACTGGTTGCCAGTCTGCTATCGGGCACAATTCAAAGCGCTGAACCTTTTGATGGAAAGTACCTTCTTGTACCTGCAGACTCTGCACTTAACCACAACCTTTGAACTTAACCACAACACAACTACTGCCTATGTAGGCTTGAACTTTGTATGACCTCTACATGTCACATCTTGTTTCTTAAAAACATTTTCTTCCATGTTGCTCCTTTTCTACAGAGAAAGGGTATATTTCTCTTTTGCTGTTAATTTCATTCAAAACCCCTTGCTTAGCATTTGCAAATTTCACTCAAAGACTCTTTCAAGTAGAGCCTGCAAATATAGAGTATAGGAAAATGCAATGCCTCACTTTTGGCCACTATGAGGATTGCTGCAAAGTCTAGAGGAAAGGGGTATTCTGGAAGTAAAAGAGGCTATGACAGATGACATCAAAGAGTGCATCTACACTGTAGAGTTAATGCAATTTGACATGACTTTAACTGCCATGGCTCAATGTGATGGAATCATCGGAGTTGTAGTTTTACAAGGTCTTTCACCTACTCTGCCAAAGAGGGTTGGCGCCTCACCAAACTTACACATCCCAGGATTCCATAGCACTCACCAAAACTCACCAAAATAGAGGGACTGACTCTCTACTATGAAGCTAATTTTAATTCCTTGGAAGTACTTTGTAAATATATTTTTCTCCAAATCCACTCTGCAAAAAGGAATTTGGGAGGTTTCTCTAACGTCTCCCTTTCCTTGAAGGACCCTTTGCTGATTGCAGATCGCCTGAAGTGCCTCAAATGGAAACAGCAAGCAAGCAGCTATTTTGAGCAACCAGCCCCTTAGGCAAGCTCAGGCCATTGAACCCTCTCAGCTCTAATTTATTGGAGCAGATCAATACTAATTATTTTAGTGCTAAAGCCTTATGATGGTCCCTCTCAGAGCTGTAATGATGATCTTTTACTACCTGTTTTGTAGCTTTACTGTATCATCCTTCATTACAGGGCACGGGCTGCAGGAGAGACGACTCTAGGCTGAGTGGAAGGATACACTGTCTAAAACTGTGAGTTTTCACAAAACAGCTCTCTAGTGGGGAGCCAAGCTTAGGCATGTGAGGGTGCATCTATACTGTAGAAGTAATACGGTTTGACACCACTATGTGCCATGGCTTAATGTGATGCAATCATGGGAGCCTTTTCAATGAAGATGCAAGTATCCCACTTTGCCAGCTCTCATCCTAGACCAAAGGCAACATGAACCATCCTGCAAGTCAAGCAGAATTTTATCCTGCCAAAATCTTTTCGTTGGTTTTAAGGATATTCGTATCTCTGAATTGTTGGAAGCCACACCCAAGAGGCAATACCATGCCAACATGTCATAAATTCAAATTGTTGTAACCCTCAGAGATCTGGTCAACACTGACAGAATTCTGCAGGTTGAATAGTCACAATAACAAAATGGGTGGCTCTTGTTTCTTGCTATCGAAGCACTTGTTCAGTTTGGTGAGCCACACAAAGAGTTTCCAGCCATCTTGCATAAGCTGAATAGCTCCAAAATGAAGGCCTGTCAGATTTATATAACCTTTACAGAGCAACAGGCCCGTAGCCAGGATTTCGTTTCGGGGGGGGGGCTAAAAAAATTTCAGGGGGGGTTTCGGGGGGGGGCTGAGTTTCGGGGGGGGGGGCTGAGTCTGAGTGAAAGAGGGTCTAGCCTAGCAAACCTTTTGTATTATTACCCCAATACCCTCATGCATATGGGATATATTGATTATGGTGATCAGATCATGATATGAATAAACATAACAGTTTAAATAATGCACCAGTAAGGCCTTTTCGCGAACCACCATCAGAATTTGGGGGGGGGGCTGAAGCCCCCCAAGCCCCCCCCCCCCCCCCCCCCCCCCCCCCCCCCCCCCCCCCCCCCGGGCTACATGCCTGCAGAGAGGATAGGCAGAGATGGGGAGAGAGAGATGGGGAGGCATAAAATGATCCTGTGGCATTTGGAGAACAAATTGCTTAGGGAATTCCCACGGGTCATTGGGAATCCTTTGTGCATGACTCAGAGGATCTGATTCCTCTGAGTCATGCCCAGAGGTGGCTCAATTGTCATATAGAGGACCTCTCTTTTCTCTGATCCAGAACCACCATTTACCAATAATTCAGTAGTTGAGATGAGGTCGTCCTCTCCTCCTTTTCATGGGCTGCCATCTATCTATCTATCTATCTATCTATCTATCTATCTATCTATCTATCTATCTATCTATCTACAATCACACACACACATATACACACACATGCATGAATATGTGACAACTTCCCTCAATCTGATGGTCTCAGCAATTAGCATTAACCGCATTCTTTTCTAAGAGTTTGCAGACCGCTTACTTAATTATCTGGGAATGTTACCCAATACAGCTGGTCAAAAGATGTGGTGAATTCAAAAATTGTGCAAATCTATCAAAAATTGTGTAAATCTATCAGCGGTATAAACCAGGGATGCCAAACTCATTTTCACCAATGTGCCGTCGCACCTGGGGGCTATAACTCTTAGTGAAAGAGGCATGGATGTGACATCTTTCCCCAGGCGATTGCTTCTTGCCCTCCTTTAGGAAACTGGAACTCCCAAGGACCAAAACACTGTAGATAACTCAAAATAGGTTTCTATTGTTCACAAAGAGTTATCCCTTTAAGGCAATAAGCTGGAAGTTTCAAAGGGGTAAAGGAAAATATACATTACAGTCTCTGGTTGTCTTGGGTCCAAGGAGTTTTGGCGCTGAGAAGCTTTTCCAGGTCCCTCTTTCTCAATGGCTATCAGAATAATCACAACCCCAATTCCAATGGCCTATATTTTGAAGGCACAAAGCCTTCCTCTGGTGCCAAAGAACTGGTTTGAAGGCACTTGAGACTTCTCAACATCGTCCAGGTTGATCTGAATATGAAGCATAAGTCTCAAGGGTAAGAACCTCAGAATTGGTGCTGAGAGGTAACGTAATCAAGGGCTTCAGAGCCAAGTCTCTCTCTCACATCCATCTGATAGAAGGTTTGATGGTGGAATGGAAAAGGAAACACTGTCCTGCTCTCTAGGAAGAATTGGGGTCAAACAATTGAGCAGCAGGAGCAATTCAACTGGTGCAAACAACATTGATTGACAGCACTTATTGAATATGCATACATTGAATATATTTATTTATTTATTTCAAGCATTTATACCCCATCATTTTTAACAGAGTTACAAGCTGGGTAGATGCGGGAAATGCCGTGGATGGAGTGTATCTGGATTTCAGAAAGGCCTTCGACAAGGTCCCCCATGACCCTCTGGCAAACAAACTAGTCAAATGTGGGCTAGGCAAAACTATGGTTAGGTGGATCTGTAATTGGTTAAATGGACGAACCCAAAGGGTGCTCACCAATGCTTCCTCTTCATCCCGGAATGAAGTGACGAGCGGAGTGCCATCAGCAGGGCTCCGTCCTGGGCCCGGTCCTGTTCAACATCTTTATTAATGACTTAGATGAAGGGTTAGAGGGCATGATCATCAAGTTTGCAGACGACACCAAATTGGAAGTGATAGCTAATACTCCAGAGGACAGGAGCAGGATTCAAAACGATCTTGACAGATTAGAGAGATGATTGGCCAAAACTAACAAAATGAAGTTCAACAGTGACAAATGCAAGATACTCCACTTAGTGGGGAAATATAGCCACATTGAAGTGGTGATGTATCAAAATTGCACAATTCCAAAAGAATACATGATTTTTTAAAAAAATTACAGTAAAATTTCATGCAGCAGAATTACTAGTGAGAAAAGGAACCTTGAGGCCTATTTTGAGGCCACCCACAGGATTGAACACTCCTTAACATCACTAAAATGATTTAACATGGACAAACCTGCCAGATCCCATCCCGAGTGTAAATAAGCAGCTTTTCCAGTTTCTGCGTGACTCGGGAGCTCTGGAGATGATTGCTACCCAACTCCTAAAGCTTCAGTTTCTACACACTTTAAACACACTTTTAAGATGGAGTCCCACTGGGAATGGCTGGAAGTAGTTTTGTGTCGTATGATAGGCTCTGTGGGAGTCTGTATTTCAACTGTTTCTTAAAGTGTGTAAAAACCCGGGGGAGTGGGGCTGTGTGTCTGATGAGATTCTTAGACATTAGATGCTAGAAGATAGACCTGGAGATTGATGCAGAATGCCTAGTGGCCCTCAGGTGCAATGGAAGAGAGCACTGGTCCCAACACCAGTATGTAAAAGTCAATGGCCATTTGGATTGTTTTTTTCTTCTTCTTCATGGCATTTCCTACATGGCATTGGAGTCCCGGGTAGCACAGTGGGTTAAACCACTGGGTTTCTGAACTTGCTAAACAAAAAGTTGCAGGTTTGAATCCGGGGAGTGGGGTGAGCTTCCACTATTAGCCCCAGCTTCTGCCAAGCTAACAGTTCAAAAACATGCAAATGTGAGTAGATCAATAGGTACTGGTCCAGTGGGAAGATAATGGCACTCCATGCAGTCATGCTGACCACATGACCTTGGAGGTGTCTACAGACAACACCAGCTCTTCGGCTTAGAAATGGAGAAGAGCACCAACCCACAAAGTTGGACACGACTGGACTTAATGTCAGGGGAAAACCTTTACCTTTACTATCATTGCAAGAGACAATCCATCCTGAACAGCCCTACGTGTGCAACACCGGTGATCACTGGTGGTGTCTATTGCCCTTCAAACCAGGTTCCCAAACAAAAATCCTATTATCTGATACTCCTATTATCTGAAGCTCTCTTATCTTTTGGGAGCAGGTTGCGTGCCAAAGATATGACACCCGGCTCCCTCCTCTTCCTCTTCCTCCTGAGCCCTTTAATAACATCATCCCCTTCTATCCCCTGTCCCTGAATGGTTTTAATCCTTTTTCAAAACGGAAAGGAACCTGTTCTCCTGCCAGAAATATTAGCCCTTTTGATTTTTACAAGTGCGGAGGCGGAGTTAATTAGGTGAGCAAAACAGCTCAGTCAATATGCAAGCCACTGGAACCGGCGAGAGCAGGCTGGGCAAACAGGAAATACCGGGGGAATATTCTTATTAAATAAGGCAGAATTCTGTCACTTTCTTAATCATGAAATATTGATGAAGCTGTAAGCTTTCCCTCCAAGGTGTTCGCCTCTTGCCCTCTCCTCCGTGTGAGTGTGTGAGGGCATGGGTGTGTGCGCAAGGAGAGAAGAAGAAACCGAAGGGTAATATGAATCGAGATAAGAAAAAGAGCTGAGCTCAGAAGAAAAGGCCAGGTTGTTTGGATATGAGTTCCGATTATTCGCACAGACTGAGGGTAGTTCTCAGCATGTGTTTGAGATTTCTGGGAGATACAGGACTTGTCTACATGGGCTACATAGTCTGCATTGAGTGAGAAGTTGTTCAGGATGTCTGTTATCGAACACCACCACCCCCCCAATAAGCCCCACCCGCAGCCAAGCAAAACTTAAGATGCGGGAGGGCATTTTGAATGACCCCATGAAGGAACCAGACTTGGTTGTGAGATCGAACCCAGAACTCCCTGCATTCAAGCTTATCTGACCTGCAGCAGGGAGTTCCTCAGTTCTCCATTGCCTGCTTGGGCCAGCTTCCATGGCCACAGCAGCAGCTACAACTAAGAAACCTTCTTATTGCTTCACTTTCTTTCCCTCCCTAACAGTGTAAGCAATCCCCCAATAAAGTATCCATTAATTGTAACTTGTTCTCCTCCTTGTGATACTTTGTGTCTTTCATTGCCTCCAAACTTTCCTCTGCATGAACTTTTTCTCTCCCGGGCTGCAGATGGCTGCCGGCCCGGCCAGGATGTGATTTTCGCATCCCGGGGAGGCCGAAACTGTGTTCCTCTGAACCGCGGATACGGAAACCCCTCGGGTCCCCGTATCCACTGGTCAATGGATCGCTTCAAAATCCGTGCCATGCTTCTCCTGGGAGAATTCTAAGACCAATGGCTATCTCACTTTCGATCCACTAACCCCTCCACCCCGGGAATAACCATTTTTTGCCTCCAAAAACTCAACATGGAGCCCAGCTGACTCCCCGATGACACCGCATCATTTTCACCATTTTGTGGATGCCCAGAGAGCCTGTCAATCCGAGGAAACTGTCGCAGTCACCCCTTGGGATCCCCGAGATGTCGGTGGGCCCTCTTGGCCCTTGATGAGAAGGGATCTGTAGTTTTCTCCGTCTCCCAACGTGGATCTCGACCTCCAGCACTCGCAGTCATCTCATAAGGACTCTATGGACTAGAACAACTTTCCCAACTTGCCCCCATGGATTTTACAACTTTTTAATCAACTTTTGCCAACTTTTAAGGACTTTTGAAAACTTTTTAGAACTTTCTCCCCTTTCAAGCCCCATGGACTTCCCATTTATGATTGTAGGGTTTTATGATTTCATAACTCTAGATCCTCTATGAATTCTGGTGGGTGGGATAGGTCGGTATTAATTTCCTTTTCCCTTTCCCCATGTATACCTTATGAACCCCCCATATATGTATCTATATATGAAATATAAGGAGCCACCTTCTCGTGACCCCAGCATGACAAACTCTTGGGAAATTCCTTCCTATTTCCTGATATGAATTCCCCATTGAATTAAGGACTCCAACAAAGACTTATTGCATGACAATAATAATGGTGCCTCTTGGGTCTCAGAGCATGGCCACCCAGGAGAGTATCCCATGGTGAATCAATCATTCCTCAACAATGGGAGATCCTACCTTCAGGGAAAATCAGGGTGCCCCATCTGCATCACTCATTGTCTTGGCACTCTTGGCTGAAACCAATGCATAGATAACATCCATTGATCCCATATCCAGCATTAGAGATTATCAAGGCTTGGCAAGCCGCACCAGCCACTTTTGTATATTTCACCCCTCAAGACAATACCAGGCCAGCTTGAGGAATCTCCAGATTATCGCCTGCCATCAGACAAACCATTAAGTTACATTTAATCCACTCATTTTCCTCTCGGTTCTTTTCCCACTTGTACCACCTCCTCAATCCCAATTGGCTCAGAAGCTGAAGCGGCACTGGTTTCCCTATTCGCCGAGGTATGCCTAAGTCAGCCACGCCTCCCTCCAGCTGATGACTCCAGCCAATCAGCGTGAAACTGGCAAGGGGGCGGGGGAGTTTGAATTTGACAGTTCTGTATTTCCTATATAATGTACTCCTTTTTGCCCTGCCAAGCATGTCAACTTTGGCAAGGGATTGCGGTTTGACAGCCGTACCAGCTGGGACGAAATAAAGACAACTCGGTGGCTTTTCTTCAACTTGGTGAGACTTTTATTAGGATAAATTAGGGAAAACCTTTTGGGTGCTTCTTTGCTGTCTTGCCAGGGTAAACGGGCTCTCCTTCTGAGTCTGGCCGGTCTCTGTCTCCTGGCAAAGACCCCCAAATTCCTGCTCGATATCAGTTGGGGCCAGCTGGTTTGCTGGCCCATGCATGTAAGGGGGTGGAGCAACAAGTTGGAGGAGATTGCTCTGTTCCCCTCTTTCAGTTTGCCTCTTGCCATCATGACCCACCCTCCTGCTCTATGAACAGTATGAGTATAGACTAGTTGCACAAGGACCAGGTAGAAATTTTCCCCCTCAAGTTTGCATTGGGTTTTTTTTTCACCTATCCCTCAGTTTCAGATGGATGTGGAAATTGGCTTTGGAAATTTCCACATCCATTTAAACAGATTTCCTTGAGTCATTAATAAGATTCCAAGGCATGATAAGGGTTAAATAGTCATTGTAGGCACCGTGGCACCCCCACCTTAGGGGGTGAAGGGGTGGATTCCCACAAAAGTCCCTATAAGTTTCATAAAATGGGAGCTACCCTTGGGGCTGGATTGGGGGTTCTCACTCTTAAAAAAAACCCCTGCGGTTTGGGAGAGAGCACTCTCAGGATGGCCTTCCAACTACGATCGGCTGACAGGTGTAGCCAAAGAATTTTGGTTGGCCTTTGGGATCTTTGGTGCACGCATGTCCTTGGAGGTGGTCAGAGGGAGTGACACCTGGCCCAGGGACAAGGCTCACAAGAGAGGAGATTCCATCTGAACATGAGGAAGAACTTCCTGACTGTGAGAGCTGTTCAGCAGTGGAACTCTCTGCCCCGGAGTGTGGTGGAGGCTCCTTCTTTGGAAGCTTTTAAACAGAAGCTGGATGGCCATCTGTCAGGGGTGATTTGAATGCAATATTCCTGCTTCTTGGCAGAGGGTTGGACTGGATGGCCCATGAGGTCTCTTCCAACTCTTTGATTCTATGATTCTAGGGGGCCATTAACCCATGAATTAAATTGAATGTGACTACAGATTTTCCCTTTACAGGTTATTACGAGTTCTTTCAATAAATAGGTCACAAAATGGCCCTTTAGACCCATTTTCTTGAGTCTGGTGTCTATTTCATGGTAGGAGTTCAAAAAGGATCTACACTGTTCCCTCGTTACTTCACGGTTCACTTACCATGGACTCGCTGTCAGAAGAGAATACTTCTAGAACATGGTCATATTAGCCCAGCATGTTCATTTTCTTCCAGGCCTCTGCCGCTGGCAATGAGGAGAGCGACTCCTCTTCCACCTCCTCTTCCTCCTTCTCTGCCACCACCACCTTTCTCAAGGGCAAGTTCCCCCTTGGGAAGAAGAACAACAGGATCAGGAAGGAAGGGAAGGACAGCACTAGGTAGTTCCATGCCCAGGTGGCAGTGGTGGAGGAGAAGAAAGAGGGGCAGAATCATAGAATCAAAGAGTTGGAAGACACCTCATGGGCCATCCAGTCCAACCCCATTCTGCCAAGAAGCAGGAATATTGCATTCAAAGCACCCCTGACAGATGGCCATCCAGCCTCTGTTTAAAAGCTTCCAAAGAAGGAGCCTCCACCACACTCCGGGGCAGAGAGTTCCACTGCTGAAAGGCTCTCACAGTCAGGAAGTTCTTCCTCATGTTCAGATGGAATCTTTTCTCTTGTAGTTTGAAGCCATTGTTCCGCGTCCTAGTCTCCAGGGAAGCAGAAAACAAGCTTGCTCCCTCCTCCCTGTGGCTTCCTCTCACATATTTATACATGGCTATCATATCTCCTCTCAGCTTTCTCTTCTTCAGGCTAAACATGCCCATCTCCTTAAGCCGCTCCTCATAGGGCTTGTTCTCCAGACCCTTGATTATTTTAGTCGCCCTCTGGACACATTCCAGCTTGTCAATATCTCTCTTGAATTGTGGTGCCCAGAATTGGACACAATATTCCAGGTGTGGTCTAACCAAAGCAGAATAGAGCATGGGGAGCATGACTTCCCTAGATCTGGACACTATGCTCCTCTCGATGCAGGCCAAAATCCCATTGGCTTTTTTTGCCGCCACATCACATTGTTGGCTCATGTTTAACTTGTTGTCCATGAGGACTCCAAGATCTTTTTCACACGTACTGCTCTCAAGCCAGGCATTGTCCCCCAGAAGAGGATTGTGCTGGCGAGCAAGCAGCACTGTCCCGTGGCAGTGGAGATCAATGTGCAGGCCAGGAAGAGGCTCTGCCTAGGTCCGGTGCTGATGAGTACAACGTCCTAGGGGCAGGGCTGTGGACTAGGCAAGCTGCCCACTTCACTAACCTCAAGTTAAAAAGTTTGCCCATGATTATTAAGAATAGCTTTGGCCATAACTTCATAACCACAGATGTATTAAGAATATGCTACTTTCTAAAGCATATTAAGACCCTAAGCTCTTACAACTGCATTGGACTGTATTATATGAGTCTACACTGACAGCGAGCCCCGGCGCTGCAGTGAGTTAAACTGCTGAGCTGCTGAACTTGTTGATCAAAAGGTCACAGGTTCGAACCTGGGGAGCTGGGAGAGCTCCCGCTGATAGCCCCAGCTTCTACCAACCGAGCAGATCAAAAACATGCCAATTTGTCGTGTCAGTGCAACCAGTCAATTATATTACATTTCTAACAGAACAAAGCAAACAAACAGGCAAAATACAAAATTTGTGAGTTTGGTAGTTGATTAAATGTCCTTTGACCAGTATCTGGCCACTTGGAGTGCTTCTGGTGTTGCTGCAAGAAGGTTCTCCATGATGCATGTGGCAGGGCTCAGGTTGTATTGCAGCAGGTGGTCAGTGGTTTGCTCTTCTCCACACTCGCATGTCGTGGATTCCACTTTGCAGCCCCATTTCTTGAGGTTGGCTCTGCATTTCGTGGTGCCAGAGTGCAGTCTGCTCAGCGCCTTCCAAGTTGCCCAGTTTTCTGTGTGCCCAGGGGAGAGTCTCTCATTTGGTATCAGCCATTGGTTGAGGTTCTGGGTTTGAGCCTGCCACTTTTGGACTCTCGCTTGCTGAGGTGTTCCAGCAAGTGTCTCTGTAGATCTTATAATGTGAATGCCAATGTGAGTAGATGAATAGGTACCGCTCCGGCGGGAAGGTAACGGCGCTCCATGCAGTCATGCCGGCCACATGTCTACGGACAACGCCGGCTCTTCGGCTGCGAAATGGCGATGAGCACCAACCCCCAAAGTCGGACATGACTAGACTTAATGTCAGGGGAAAATCTTTACCTTTATCTGGCAGTGAAGATGGGGCCACAGTTGCACCAAATACACCACTTAAATAGAAGTCAAGCAAATGAGAATATATATATATACACACACACACATACCAATACACGCACCTATCAAGGCAGCACTCTCACCCTAAGATTTCTCCCTCTTCCTTTTAGGATTGGGGAAGAGGAGCCAAACCGTGAGAGGCAGCAATTTAAAATAAAACCAAAATTTCTGTCCCCTTTATAAGAAAACGGACTGCGGGGCCGGGGCTTTTTGTTTCTGTCGTTGCTGGTTTCATGCAGTCATTCCATGTTAGATCCCATCAGGTGGGCTTTGCCAATGCAGGAACTGATCAAAGGGCAGCATAATTGGCTCTAACCCTGTGGTTGACATTTAAAGAAAGAGAACATGTCCCACCCCCAGCCCATGGCCTCTTTGCTGAAAGACCAGTCTGAGGCCAGCAAGTCTTTGGAGAGAGAGAAGGAGAGTAGCAGGAGGATTAAAATGGGGCAACGCAAGGGAAGGGGCACTCATCTATCCAGACAGAATTACCTCTTTGTCTTCAATGCTAACAAAGGTCTCTGGGTTAAATAAAAGAGATGAATTTATCAGATCAGACTGTGTTTGTTCCTTGGCTCAATGCTATGGAATAATAGGATTCGTAGTTTGGTGAAGCATCACCACTTTTTGGTAGAGAAGGCTAAAGATCTTGTAAAACCAAAACTTCCAATTATTCCATTATCTTGAGCCATTGCAGTTAAGGTGATGTAAAACAGAATTTATTCTACAGTTTAGATCAGTGTTTCTCAACCTGGGGGTCGGGACCCCTGGGGGGGGTCGTGAGGGGGGTGACCGAGGGGTCACCAAAGACCATCGGAAAATACAGTATTTTCTGTTGGTCATGGGGGTTCTGTATGAGAAGTTTGGCCCAATTCTATCATTGGTGGGGTTCAGAATGCTCTTTGATTGTATGTGAACTATAAATCCCAGCAACTACAACTCCCAAATGTAAAGTCTGTTTTCCCCAAACTCCACCAGTGTTCACAGTTGCCCATGTTCGGTCTGTGTGCCAACTTTGGTCCAGATCCATCATTGTTTGAGTCCACGGTGTTCTCTGGATGTAGGTGAACTACAACTCTAAGACTCAAGGTCAAATCTCAGCAACTACAACTCCCAAATGTCAAGAATCTATTTTCCCCAAACTCCACCAGTGTTCACATTTGGGCATATTGAGTATTCGTGTAGAGTTTGGTCCAGATCCATCATTGTTTGAGTCCACAGTCCTCTCTGGAAGTAGGTGAACTACAACTCCAAAACCAAGGGACACAGCCCACCAAACCCTTCCAGTATTTTCTGTTGGTCATGGGAGTTCTGTGTGCCAAGTTTGGTTCAATTCTATTGTTGGTGGAGTTCAGAATGCTCTTTGATTGTAGGTGAACTATAAATCCCAGAACTACAACTCCCAAATGACAAAAATCAATCCCCCCCCCCAACCCCACCAGTATTCAAACTTAGGTGTATTGGATATTTGTGCCAAATTTGGTCCAGTGAATGAAAATACATCCTGCACATCAGATATTTACATTACAATTCATAACAGTAGCAAAATGACAGCTATGAAGGAGCAACGAAAATAATGTTATTCTTGGGGGTCACCACAACATGAGGAATGGTATTAAGGGGTCACGGCATTAGGAAAGTTGAGAAACACTGGTTTAGATGCACCCCAAGATCACCAATAGGCCCTTCCAAGTTCACTGCAAGAAGAAAAGTAGATTAGGAAGAAGTTGACAATGAATGGTCAATATTTCCAAAGACAACCTCCTGAATGACACTTCTTGAGCAGGTAACTGTTTGCCAGTGAACTGATGTCAAGGGACGATGGGAGACTGACTCTTAAAGAGGAAACCTGGTGCCAAGACGTGGGTGAAAAGAGTTGGGAGTATCCTAGTGTGATATGTTACCTGTTTGTTGACAGCTAATGCATCTTTCTTTGCATCACTGCACCTTTGTCCTCTTTTGTTGCTTGATAACAAAAAACCCCAGAATCATTACAGATATTCCCAGAGACAGCTTGGTAAACATAGCCAATATATTAAGTTCTAGGCTTCTTGTGACAGCATCTTAACTTAGGAAAAATGCAGTACAATAACTAGACCCCCTCTCCATATATTTATCTCGTCCAAACCTGTACATAATAACAAGCCTGTCAAACAAACAGACAAACAGATAGAGAGACTGTACGTTGCCGATCTGTGAAGATATTTGGAAGAAGTGTGTGTCTATATGTTGGGTAGTTTATAAAAATTGTATGTCATGACACAAGCCTACAATGGATTAGGCAAAGAGGTGCCCTCGGATAATCTTCAGTGATGAGCAAAGTGATACCCTCTAGATAATGATGGACTGCAGCACCCAGCACTCCTTTCCATTGTCTATTTAAGCCAGGGTTGATGGGAATTTAAGTCCAACACTTAGTGGACTACATTTTTCCCATTCTTTTTTTAGATCCTGTTCCTTCCCAGTTCCCTTGCAGTATGCTTGTTCTTCTTGTGATCCACTGACTGTTGGTGGATCACATGGAGATGGCTATCTGTTGAGAGCAGGCCCGTAGCCAGGATTTCGTTTCGGGGGGGGGGGGGAATTTTTTTCAGGGTTTTTTTGGGGGGGGGGGTGGGGGGGGGGGGGGGGGGCTGAGTCTGAGTGAAAGAGGGTCTAGCCTAGCAAACCTTTTGTATCATTACCCCAATACCCCCATGCATATGGGATATATTGAGTATGGTGATCAGATCATGATATGAATAAACATAACAGTTTAAATAATGCACCAGTAAGGCCTTTTCGCGAACCACCCTGAGAATTTCGGGGGGGGGGGGCTGAAGCCCCTCAAGCCCCCCCCCCCCCCGGCTACATCCCTGCTCCCATAAATCTGTTTAACTTGTTGTCCACGAGGACTCCAAGATCTTTTACGTGTGAAAAAGATCTTGGAGTCCTCGTGGACAACAAGTTAAACATGAGCCAACAATGTGATGTGACGGCAAAAAAAGCCAATGGGATTTTGGCCTGCATCAATAGGAGCATAGTGTCTAGATCTAGGAAGTAATGCTACCCCTCTATTCTGCTCTGGTTAGACCACACCTGGAATATTGTGTCCAATTCTGGGCACCACAATTCAAGAGAGATATTGACAAGCTGGAATGTGTCCAGAGGAGGGCGACTAAAATGATCAAGGGTCTGGAGAACAAGCCCTATGAGGAGCGGCTTAAGGAGATGGGCATGTTTAGCCTGAAGAAGAGAAGGCTGAGAGGAGATATGATAGCCATGTATAAATATGTGAGAGGAAGCCACAGGGAGGAGGGAGCAAGCTTGTTTTCTGCTTCCTTGGAGACTAGGACGCGGAACAATGGCTTCAAACTACAAGAAAAGGAGATTCCATCTGAACATTAGGAAGAACTTCCTGACTGTGAGAGCGTTCAGCAGTGGAACTCTCTGCCCCGGAGTGTGGTGGACGCTCCTTCTTTGGAAGCTTTTAAACAGAGGCTGGATGGCCATCTGTCAGGGGTGATTTGAATGCAATATTCCTGCTTCTTGGCAGGGGGTTGGACTGGATGGCCCATGAGGTCTCTTCCAACTCTTTGATTCTATGATTCTATGATTCTATCTGGATGGTTATCCGTTGAGGGTGCTTTGAATACAACTTTACTGCTTCTTGGCAGGGAGTTGGACTGGATGGACCACAAGATCTCTTCCAACTCTATGATTTATGTCTATGGACCAGTCCATGTCTAGCCAGATTGGGGAAACGTTTTAGGAAACGTTATGGAAAATGATCAGTAATCTAGATGAGAGACCCTCAGGAGCTCTGTCTCAAAGTCGAAAATCAAGGGTCACGCCAAGCTAATTTAAGGACCCGCTTGGTTTTCCATCAGGCTCAACGCCGTAAATATATGGATACAGAGTAAAGCTTACCCAAGCTTCCTGGGGGTGAATGTAGATCAATAAATTTTCTTGCCCTTTTGCGGTAGTTTTCATCTGGGCTCAGCACAATGGAAAAGATTAATCCATCACTCTTCTTTCCCCCCTCCCTGTTATTTACTCCTCTGTATCAGTTTGCTCTATTGATTTTATTCTATCACCCTTCACCCGCACCCCTCCCGCGCTCATTGTGGACCAACAAAGATCCCTTGGAAATGATAAGTAGCTCAGAGACATCATAGTAAAAAACTACCATGTTGGCTTAATTTTTTAAAAACAGATTTCCATATATATATAGTCTTAGAACATCTCCTGTCAGATCTCATGGAGTCGATGAGAGAGAAAAAATGACTTTAACAGGATATTACAGCTCTCTTGCAATATTTCCAGTGTGCAACAACATTATAGTTGGTGTTAAAACTTTATTACCAGCCCTGTGATAAAATTAGTTCAATATTGGTGTCTTTTATAATGCACTTTTTTTTACAGCTGCAACATGGGATAATGTGATAGTAAAATAAGGTAAAAAATCAAAACAAAACCAAGTCAGGACCTGGAGGCAGGAACAGAAAGTGACACGAATGAAAGATGTAGAGCACATTACGCAGAATAATTTCCTGCTACAGCAGTGTTTCTCAACCTTCCCAATGCCGCAACCCCTTAATAGAGTTCCTCATCTTGTGGTGTCCCCCAACCATAACATTATTTTTGTTGCTACTTCATAACTGTAATTTAGCTACTGTTATGAATCATAATGTAAATATCTGATATGCAGGATGTATTCTCATTCACTGGACCAAGTTTGGCACAAATACCTGATACGCCCAAATTTGAATACTGGTAGGGTTGGAGGGGATTGATTTTGTCATTTGGGAGTTGTAGTTGCAGGGATTTATAGTTTACCTACAATCAAAGAGCATTCTGAACTCCACCAACAATGGAATTGAACCAAAGTTGGCACAAAGAACTCCCATGACCAACAGAAAATTACTGGAAGGATTTAGTGGGCATTGACCTTGAGTTTTGGAGTTGTCATTCACCTACACCCAGAGAGCACTGTGGACTCAAACAATGATGGATCTGGATCAAACTTGACATGGATACTCAGTATGCCCAAATGTGATCACTGGTGGAGTTTGGGGGAAACAGACCTTGACATTTGGGAGTTGAAGTTGCTGGGATGTATAGTTCACCTACAATCAAAGAGCATTCCGAACCCCACCAACAATAGAATTGGATCAAACTTGCCCCACAGAACCCCCATGCTTTGAAGGGACTTGTTGGTACAACCCTTCCTCCATCCTCGCACACTCTCCCTTGCCCACACATGTGCACTACTCTGCCATGAGCTGAGCATGCCTGCTCTCCCCTCCCCACTTGGAGTCTCAGGAACAGCTTTCCCCTTGGCTGAGAGGCTGGCCAATCACGACCGGGGGGGGGGGGGGTAATTTTTCAGGGTTTCGGGGGGGGGCTGAGTTTCGGGGGGGGGCTGAGTCTGAGTGAAAGAGGGTCTAGCCTAGCAAACCTTTTGTATCATTACCCCAATACCCCCATGCATATGGGATATATTGAGTATGGTGATTAGATCATGATATGAATAAACATAACAGTTTAAATAATGCACCAGTAAGGCCTTTTCGCGAACCACCATGAGAATTTCGGGGGGGGGGGGCTGAAGCCCCTCAAGCCCCCCCCCCCCCGGCTACATGCCTGGTTGAGAGTGCTTTGATTGTGTTTTCCTGTATGGCAAAGTTGAGTTGGACTGGATGGTCATTGCAATCTCTTCCAACTCTATCATTCTATGAAATCTTCAACGATCTTTACCTGCAAAGGTGCCTGTTGTTGTTGTTTATTCATTCAGTCACTTCTGACTCTTCGTGACCTCATGGACCATCCCACGCCAGAGCTCCCTGTTTGCCGTCTCCACCCCCAAGGTCAAGTCAGACACTTCAAGGATAACATTCATCTGTCTTGCCCTTGGTTGGCCCGTCTTCCTTTTTCCTTCCATTTCCCCCAGCATCATTATCTTCTCCAAGCTTGCCTATCTTCTCATTATGTGGCCAAAGTACTTCATCTTTGCTTTTAAGATCCTCCCTCCACTGAGCAGTCAGGCTTTATTTCCTGGAGTATGGACTGGCTTGATCTTCTCGCGGTCCAAGGCACTCTCAGAATTTTTCTCCAGCACCACAGTCCAAAAGCGTCTTCCTTTGCTCAGCCTTCCTTATGGTCCAGCTCTCGCATCCATAGGTTACTACAGGGAATACCATTGCTTTAACTATGCGGATCTTCGTTGCCAGTGTGATGTCTCTTCTCTTAACTATTTTATTAAGATTGGTTGTTGCTCTCCTCCAAAGAAGTAAATGTGTTTTGATTTTCTGGCTGCAGTCTGCATCTGCAGTAATCTTCGCTCCTAGAAATACAAAGTCTGTCACTGACTCCATGTTTTCTCCCTCTATTTACCAGATAACAATCATAAAATAACAGGAAGAATGTCATATGAAAGGGCAATTCTTCGTTGATCAGCCTAGCACAAACTACTCAATATGCAAAATCTATGTGAAGTACAAATTGTGACGAATGGTGGAAAACTAAACATGCCTTGAGCAAAATACAGATATAATACAATATGGAGGAAAGGTGAGTATCAGTCACCTCCAGCCAAGTGAACAGGAGGCTGCACATCTCTGTACCTTCAAAGAAGAATACACAGATTTGCTTCAAATCTGTGTATGTTGATTAATATGCTCAGATGTCTCCTATCCGGTAGATGCAAATGTTCAAAAGAGCCAAGAAGTTCACGAGCAACAAGCACCGCATGAAGCAACAAGGAAAGAAATCAGAGGTCTGAATGAGTGCAGAGATTCACAAGGGTGTTGTCCTTAGAAGGAGAAAGAAAACAGAGAGTTGTTGTCAATACACAAGCCAAGGTCAGAGCAATAGAGATGTTTTCTCTCAGCCTGTAGTGCTAACAGAAAGCAAGTGTGGGATAAGTCTGAGAAACGTGCCAAGGTCAGAAAGGTAGGGAAGATGTGATGGAGTGAACAAAAGCTGAGAGCCCTTAGCGTGGCATGCAAACACAGGTGATTATATTGTGAACTTGGGAGTTCAAGAAGCATTTGAATGTTGGTGTCTGAGGGACCAAAACTGCCATCTGTTAGGACCAATTTTGCTAAGTGAAGACTTACTGGATTCTTGAGCTCTTCTGTTGACGAATTCTTTCAAGTTGCCTCTTCTGACACCATCGCTCTTGAAGGCATGGGGAAACTTCTGATTCAGGATGCTTCTACACAGGCCATTGAAATGGATTATTGGAGGGTGGGGAATGATATACTTTCATAATCCAGGTGGAACCACATTGAACAGAGAAAGCCCATGTCCACAAAAGTCCAGAAAAAGTCCAGGTTTGGCTGAAAAATGCATTGATGTTTATGAGTATCACTTGTTCAAAGGGTTGACTTCTAACAAGGTCATTCTTTTCTTGACTAGTGGTTTTCAAAAGGTGGTCTCCACGTGTTCATGGAGTTTCACATTTGCCAAACGGATGTGACATCATTTTTACCTTTTCAATAAGGTTATGGTGCACTTATTTCAAATAGCTTATGGAATTTCCAATATGAACTGCCAAGGCTCAATGCTATGGACTCCTGGGAGTTATAGTATGGCGAGGCGCCAGAACTCTTTGGCAGTGAAGGCTAAAGACCAGGCAAAAATACAGCTTCCATAGAATTATGCCATGGCAGTTAAAGTGGTGTCAAATTGTATTAATTCTACAGTGTAGATGCACCCTGAATCTGAGCCTCTCCCATACATGTTTAACTTGTTGTCAGACAAGTTAAACGGGGGGGGGGGGGGGGGGGGGGGGGGGGAGAGAGAATTCAATGTCTGTTTCCAAACAGAAAGAGAACGACAGGCAGAGAGATGTTCAGCCTTCTCTGCCAATGGTGTTCATATGACCATCAGAAATATATGTTTTCTAATGGTCTTTGGTGACCTTTCTGAAACCCCCTCGCAACCCCCTCCCCAGGGATCCCAACCCCCAGGTTGAGAAACACTGTGCTACAGGGAGGCGCCAACTGGATAAGCCAACATATTTTCTTTTTATTCGTCTTAAAATATTTGTTGTTGTTTTTCTTATTTTTGTTTTTGTTGTTGTTTTTTGTGTGCTTTCAAGACATTGATGACTTGTGGCCGTATATTCGAGGTTTCCGTGGCAAGATTTATTCAGAGGGAGTTCTTCTAAGATTGGGCTGCATCTACATGCTGCATCTGGGGTATAATGAAGTTTGAACCTGCATTATATGGTCTGTGTAGAGCTGCAATTCAATCCTGTTGTAAGGATCTTCTATACAGACTATACACTGAAGTTTCAAACTGCATTGTTTAGACATTTTAGGTCTCTTTTTAGAGAGATGAAGCAGGATAGAGGAATTACTTACTTAGGCGATCCCTCGTTGGACGAGTAAGATGGTCTTCCTTGATGACTATTTTTGTGGGTTTGTAGGTGGCTGTGGAGCACTATTCTTGACCCGCATCTTCTCCCACAGTGAAGGCATTGGTTTCCAGGTGGAAGGCGGTCCCGGTCGGGGATGGCTTGACGCGCCTTCCTCCTGGCACGTTTCTCTCTTTCACCCTCCACTCGCGCCTCCTCGAATTCTGCAGCACTGCTGGTCACAGCCGACCTCCAGCCGGAGTGGTCAAGGGCCCGGGTTTTTAAGGTTGGCTTTGAGCCCATCTTTAAATCTCTTTTCCTGTCCACCAACATTCCGTTTTCCATTCTTAAGTTCAGAGTAGAGCAACTGCTTTGGGAGACGGTGGTCAGGCATCCGGACGACGTGGCCGGTCCAGCGGAGTTGATGGCAGAGGACCATCGCTTCAATGCTGGTGGTCTTTGCTTCTTCCAGCATGATGACTTTTGTCCGCTTGTCTTCCCAAGATATTTGCAGGATTTTCCGGAGGCAGCGCTGATGGAATCGTTCCAGGAGTTGCATGTGACGTCTGTAGACAGTCCACGTTTCGCAGGCATAGAGCAGGGTTGGGAGGACAATAGCTTTATAGACAAGCACCTTGGTATCCCTACGGATGTCCCGGTCCTCAAACACTCTCTGCTTCATTCAGGAAAATGCTGCACTTGCAGAGCTCAGCCGGTGTTGTATTTCGGTGTCGATGTTGACTTTTGTGGAGAGGTGGCTGCCAAGGTAGCGGAAATGGTCAACATTTTCTAATGTTACACCATTAAGTTGTATCTCTGGCATTGGGGAGGGGATGACTGGTGACTGCTGGAATCCATGGAATCCAGCGGAATCCATGGAGGTGGAAGGACAGCTGGACTTTGATACAGCCAGTACAAAATTGAAGGAGCGATCAATATTAGGGTTGTGCTTTCTGTGTAAACCTTGACCCGTTTCATATCCTTTGCTTTCGGTGGGGGTGTTGATCCATTTTTTTAAGCTTCCCAAAATCGCTCTGGGGTGCTGAAAGATCTGTTTTGTTGGGGGGGGGAGTCACACCCAGGCTCCCCACCCAGGCTCCCCTTCCCAGCACCTGCTTTAGGAAGGGCTTCTTTTTACCTCCTGTTTCTACTGTAGAGGAGGTGCTCAGCTGCAGGCATTGGCAAGCATGGGTACTTTCTGGGCCTGCATGCCACACATGCACCCTCTTTCCAAGAAGAGTGCATGTGTGTCGTGCAGGTTCACAAAACACCTGCACCTGCCAGTGCCTGCAGATGAGAGCCTCTTACTCTAGAGTAAGAAGCACTCGGATGCAGGCACTGGCAGGCGTGGGTGCTTTCTGGGCTTGCACACCACACACGTACTCTCTTTCCATGACAAAGTTCTGGGAGGTGCTCGTCTGCAAGCATGTGTCCTTTTCTTCCTGGGTTACACCACACCAGCCAGCCACACACTCTCCAAGTCATTTTAAGGCAGCTTCCCACTTCCAGGTAAGGAAAAGCGATAACCTCCAGGAAGAGGAGAGTAGAACGAGGGTTTACTTTTTATTTCCTGGGGATCAATAAAAAATATTAAACTGTGATGCCGAAAAGCAATCCAGGAGCCGATACCCTTCCCACTTGCTTTTGTGTTGAGCTGTTTTTTTGTACCGGGAGGACCTTCCCATTCCGTGCTCCTGAAATTACGAAAGAAACAAAGAAAGCGGGAGAAACAAATTCCACACACAACTCTAATGAACATAGAAAATATAATAGAAGACTTATTCGGTTTTCCATTATAGAGTTGATGACCAGCAACTTAAAGCTGGACATTATTACATGCAAGTTGATGTAAGCTTATTTATTACTTGTGCATGCTACATTTCTCATTTTTAGTTAAATAAAATAAATAAATAATAAGCACTGAAATAACAAGCAATACACAAATTGCAATATAAAATTGGAAGCAATGCAGGAATACATTTAAATTAAATTCTTAATTTATGTGATCCTTAAATTCAAACAGTCCTTAAATAATTTTAATTAAATTGTTAATTTTATGTAATTCCTTAATATAGCTGATATAAGCAATACATTGTAATGAAAATATAAGCAAAACACAAATTAATTCTTAAATTGATGCTTCAACTGCAGTACATACATACAAATAATAAATTCAATTAATTTGAATGTCAATTATATTTCAAACATAATTACAGCTATGATAACTATCTCTTTAGCACTTACCAAGATATTCTTTTCAAAATAAGAGATTCAGAGCTCACAAAAACAATATAATAAGTATTCATTGTCTACCATATCCACAGATCCTGTATCCACAAATTGAACCATTCATATTTATAATAGTTGCTGTCATGTATTTGATGTTTCTACTCCTCTACTGCACTTTCTCCACTAGCTATTACTAATTTAATATTTTTTTATCACTGTTGTTTAATTGTAAAGATACTGAATGCCTTTCTCTAATGTTGCACAATAAGAGGCAGGTCCAGGGCACTGCTGGGTTTTCAATCCTTCTTCCTGGCACCATTTTTCAAGTGAAGTGACATGTTTATTCCACTTGGTATATCAAATTTTACAAGGTCAACTTGGACCTTGTGTTCCTGTTTGATTGATAGCAAAGTGCAAAGTAATATGACTGATCTGTACATTCCTCGGCTCTTTTCTGTAGCCATAATCCACCAGGATCAACTTCAGCACAACCTTAGTTTTATGGGGGTCCCATAGTAAATCCAAATGCTCTCTACCAAGGTGGGTGAAGAAGTATGGAATGATACGTTTCAGTAGGATCACCTATATGAAATACAGTGCAGTGTCCATATCCATGGAGGATATATTCCCGGACTTCGTGTGGATATGTGAAACTATTTTCTGAAATAGAGTTGTCCCTCTTTATCCACAGATTCTTTATCAATAGATTCAACCATCTATTGCTTGATTTATGGTGGTTGTTGTTGGTTTTTACCAGCATTGAATTCTTGCTAGAGCTGTAAGCCGCCATTAGTGCCCTGTAGGGTGAGAAAGATGGGGTAGAAATGAAGTCAATAAAAAAATAATAAACATATTTTGTCAGATGGAGGTAGCCAAAACCTCTGGTACCTGTCCTGCAGGTGTGGGGGTTGAAATGTTGCAGCATATTTATCAAGAGAGATCCTTTCAGAAGGTCAGAAAAGTACGGCTTTTATTTCCAGTTGGGGCCCTGGAGTGGAGCTGTGTCCAAAAGCATCCAGAGCAAATGATATAGGCATTGACGGCCTTTTTATACCCTCCAATTGCAGGCAAACAAAGAACATGTTTCTACATACATTGACGTCATTCTCAACGTCACTTTAGCATCACAGGAATATCAAATTCTATCTTCCAACATACAAAAGTCATGTCTCTGTGTATTTCTTTCTAGCAGCAGCATACAGCTTACATTCATCAATCAAGGGGCCTACTTTGAGCTGTCATGAGGGAGAGGTATTGGCTCTTTCCTTAGAGCAGTGGTTCTCAACCTGGGGTCCCCAGATGTTTTGAGCCTACAACTCCCAGAAATCCCAGCCAGTTTACCAGCTGTTAGGATTTCTGGGAGTTGTAGGCCAAAAACATCTGGGGACCCCAGGTTGAGAACCACTGCCTTAGAGCCTAGTTGTACCAGTCTCTGTTGCTACTAGGATGGGCTTATCTCTCTCCTGGAGTGTTCCCCTCCCTCTTGCTGTGCCTGGACAGCAGCTTGGATTTCTGATACAGAGAGAGCCTGATTTTTCTATACATTTCAGTGCTTGTAAACTACATACAATTTATACATAAATAAATATATATTTTTCCAATATCTCCTCATCAGTACTGTTGTGTGTGTTCCTTATTTTTGGTGTTTGTGTGGGAAGTTTGTGTTATTTCGATGGTACACTCTCTGCAACTGTGGTTGATGTTTAATGACATCCCCAGATCTCCTCCTTGTAACATCACCAGGACTTGCCACATGTAAGCTTGTCTTCGGGCGCTTCCAGACAGCCCTTTATGCCAGGAGCATCCATGTTTTTAAAAACGTGAATGTTCCTGAGGGCCTGTCCACACCCAACCCAGAAAGCACCACCACAGAAAGCACGTGCTTTCCAGAGTGGATGTCCAGGTGTTCTTCCGGGACTGGCCCTGGAGAACATCTGAAGACCCTACTCTGCCTCCCCCAAAGCCCCGAAACTGTAAGAATCCCACCCCTTCCCCCAAAGCCCCCAAGCCCCTTTTAAAAGTAAAATAAACTTACCAGGTCTCCAGTACAGTGTTGCCGGACTTCCCCTGGTGCTTAGAAATGACGCACCAGGAGATCAGGGGGAGGGGGGGAAGGAAAATTGCCCCCCCCCCCCCCGCTATCCTGGTGCATCATTTCTACATGCCGAGTGAGCTCCAGCAACATTGTACTGGAGAGCTGGCAAGTTTCTTTTACTTTTAAAAGGGGCTTAGGGGCTTTGGGGGAGGGGTGGCATTCCTACAGTTTTCCGGACTAATTTGGTTCAAAAAACTGTGAGGATGGTATCTGAACTGCAGTCCAGACACTGGAAGTAATGGATTTATCCCACGCCTTCCTGTGCCCCTTTTTTTATTACAGAAGTTTCCGCAATAAAGGGGCTGTCTGGATGGGCCCTCAAACTTTCCTGCTGAAATCTCTAGGATATTCCAGCCCTGGGCAAGCTACAGAGATTTCTTAGGGCCCTTCCACAAAGCCCTATATCACAGAATATCAAGGCAGAAAATCCCACAATATCTGCTTTCAACTGGGGGCCCTTCCACACAGCTCTGTATCCTAGAATATCCACATTATCTGAGTATGGACTCAGATAATCCAGTTGAAAGTAGATATTGTGGGATTTTCTGCCTTGATATTTTGGGATAAAGGGCTGTGTGGAAGGGCCCCAAGTTATCTGAGTCCACACTCAGATAATGTGGGGTTTCCTGCCTTGAAATTCTGGGATATAGGGCTGTGTGGAAGGGCCCTCAGTTATCCAGACCCCAAATGCTAGTAGGGTGGTCTTTCCCAAGCCGATCTAAGCACATTTCCCATGCAGCCCCCCAATTCGAGGGCTATTCCTCACTTCCCTCTGGGCCACTGCAGCCATGAATGATGCATTCTCCACAGCTTGTATTTCCCGAGCAGTACAAAAAAGAGAGCTGAGCATGGATTTGTAAATGAATCGCTCCGCAGCGTAATTATACATCCCCGCAGACTACTCAGTGCCGTAATTGCGCCAGACTCTTTTTCTAGGTGAGTAAAGGGAGGGGGGAGGAAATCATATATTTACTTCATATTGTAATGCGCCATATACAGTAATTACTCTGCCTTTCCTTGGCACTTAACATATCAGCAAATGTTCAGCAATTATCACATTTATAAAGAGCCCTCATAGAGGTGATCCACGACCAGCAATTTGGAGCTTTATAAGCTACTTCCACTTAATGTTTTTAGTGCAACTCTGCGAAAAAGCTATACTTATTGACAACGGTGCTTTGCATAAAGAATGTCAAGTTTGAATATGTGTGTGTGTGTTTCATGTTAATCAATTTTGTGCAAGTGAACTGCAAAATGCAGGAAACTGAAATTATTGCCACAATTTTAAGAGAGTGGATTGCCTTTCCAAACAGGAAAAAAAAAATCCAAAATCCACAAAGTACCAAAACTTTTAATGGGCCACCTCCAAAGCACAGAATACACCAGGGAAGCTTTCAAAGGCTCACTGGATTCTTCATCAGGCAAAAGATGTTACAAAATGATATCTGAGAAAAAAACCGAGATGATATTAGAATCTCAGGGCTCCATTTTGTCTCAGGGTGCATCCACACTGTAGAACAAATGCAGTTTGGCACCACTTTGACTGCCATGGCTCAATAATGTGGAATCCTGGGAGTTTTAGATTGGTAAAGCACCAGAATTCTTTGGTAGGCTTGTGCACGGATTCGGAGTGGTCGGTTCTCTTTGGCCAATCTGGCTTGTTTAGCTTGGCTGGATGGCCGTAACAGCAAGGGTCCAGTCGTCACGTTTTCCCATCCGTAATGGAACCATGCGACAGCCGATGATGGCTCCTCCTCCCCTATTCAGCATCACAGTTGCGTCCTGGCTTCAGTGTATTTTTGGCTTTGCTTCTGGCTTGGCCTCTCTTGATTTTTTTCATTTTCTTTGTTTTTCTTGATTCTTTTTATTTGGTGGAAGTGACTTGGACTTGGGAACACGTGGGACAGGTCGATGGGATGCACATTTGGGGGCTTGGAGAGTTACCCTTTTCGCTTCTTTTTCTCCTCCCTTCCTCTTCTTCAGAAAATACTTCCAAAAGATAATAATTATTACTAATAATACGAATACCAGCAAACAAAAAGAGAAACATAATTCTCAGAAAACTGCTACCACCTCTCCTCTAGAGTAGAAAGTAGAAACAGCTTTAGAGTAGAAAGTAGAAACAGCTTTAAGGAAGCATTAAACCCGAAGTAGAAAGGTATTGGGGGGGGGGGGGGAAAGGCACCACTCCAGGCAGAGCCTGCAGTGCAAATCAAGAGAAAAGAGAGAGCTTTTTAAAGGAAGCCCATTGTAGGATAGCTCTAGGCCATCATTCTTCCTTCAGGGGAAGTGGGAAGCCTCCTTAAAATGCCTTGGAAAGCTGCAAGTAGGGAGAGGGTGTGTGCATCTGCAGCGCCTGTCTCCTCTAGAGTAGAAACAGCTTTTAACGAAGCATTAAACCCAGGTCTCCTCTACAAACCAAAGAAAAAGGGTCACAGAAAGAGTGGTATCTTAAACCCTTTCTTTAAACCCAGGTGTCCTTTACAGACCAAGGGGAAAGGATTGCAGAAAGTGTGGTATCTTAACTCTGATGCTTTTTAATCCAGGTCTTAATGAAGGATTTAAGGACAAACAATGTCATTGGCTAAAATGATGGGAAGGGGAGCCTGGGGAGCTCCCCATTGCCACCAATGAGCCGGATCTGGCCATATTTTCTGGCTGTGGACCTAAAACAGCTATTTGTCAACCCGCCTGTTTTCGGGAGGCACACGAAAACAGAGACTGGGATCTACCGGTATCCGGTCGGCAGAAACGGGTTGACGTTCAGCCAAAGTGCACAAGCCTATTCTTTGGCAAATAAGACCCAAGACTTTGTAAAACTGCCACTCCCAGGATTCCATAGCATTGAGCCATGGCAGTTAAAGTAGTGTCAAACTGCTTTCATTCTGCAGTGTGGATGCACTCTTAGATGTCAGGTTCAAATCCCCAGTCAACGATGGAAACCCTTTGGGAGTCCTAATTTATTTATTTATTTATTTATTTATTTATTTATTTACTTCATTTATATACCGCTTTTCTCAACCCTCAGGCGACTCAAAGCAGTTAACAATAGCAAAAATTCAATGCTTGGCATCATAAAAGCAGTTAAAAAACGATTACAACAACAACCTAGTAAACAATTAAACATCAATATAACATCTCATTACCATCTCAAGTAAAATCATGATCCGATCTCATCATCCGTTGTTTCGTATTCCTATGTTCATTACACTGCCTATTCAAATGCCTGCTTGACTATCTAGCTTCACTATTCAAATGCCTGCTCGACTATCTAGCTTCACTTTCCTCCGAAATGCCAACAGGGAGGGGGATGATCTAATTTCTGTAGGAAGGGCATTCCACAGCCGAGGGGCCACCACTGAGAAGACCCTGTCTCTCGTCCCCGCCAGACGTACCTGTGAGGCAGGCGGGACCGAGAGCAAGGCCTCCCCAGATGATCTTAATGTCCTAACTGGTTCATAGGAGGAGATGCGTTTAGACAGGTAAGTTGGGCCAGAACCATTTAGGGCTTTATAGACCAATGCCAGCACTTTGAATTGTGCCTGGTAGCAGACTGGTAGCCAGTGGAGCTGGCGCAACAAAGGAGTTGTATCCTCCCTGAGTGCTGCTCCTGTTAGTATCCTGGCTGCCGAACGTTGGACCATTTGAAGCTTCCGAGCAGTCTTCAAAGGCAACCCCATGTAGAGAGCGTTGCAGTAGTCTATACGGGATGTAACCAGAGCGTGGACTACCGTGGCCAAGTCAGACTTCCTTGAACAAGTCACACACTCTCAGCCTTAGAGCAAAGAAGTGATAAACCCTTTCTGAATAAATCCTGCTAGGAAAACTCTGTTATACTATGTTTGTCATAGGCTTCCAATGAGTTTGGAAGAGCTTGAAGGCAGGCACACAACAACAACAACAACAACAACAATTTCCAGAATCCCCAGTCCACATAGCTACTAAATGTGGGATTCTGGAAACTCCAAAATAATTTTAACATCCCAAAAATTCTTTTGGAGAGCTTGGAATGAAGAAACAGACAATCTAGCTTGTGCTGCATCTCCTGTTTCCCTTGAGCAGAAGGCTGGCTTCCATGGCTTTTGGGGTCCCTTCCAACTAACTCTGTGATTCATATCCAGGTCTTGGTTCCAATGCCACCACACGCTTTCCTCTTTGATATGGCCCTGCAATAGCTGCCAAATATATCATTCCAGCTTGTTCCACTTAACTTTTAAAAACTGCTTTAGAGGGTATTTCTAATTTAGAGGAGCTTTCTAATTTGGAGGAGCTCTCCAATGAAACAGCGCAGGAGCAATAAAAATGTTGAGAGGAGGATGGGAGCTGTCAGGTAGAATGCAAATTACGCTCCCTGACTTGCTACCCCTTGAACCTGCCTATCACATGTCGGAGGGAAGAAAGTCGCCTTAAGGGCTGTCTCAGAATACAAAGCAAACTCGCCCGCTGGTAATTAATGTAATAAAGATGGGTTTTAAGGTAGGGAGTCAGATTGAAGGTCACACTGCCCAAAGAGAAGGAAAGCAAATGGCAATTTTTCAATCTAATCTGAGGCTGGATATAAATCCAGAGGGACCCATAGGCCATCCAGGGAGAATTAAAAGTTTTTATAATGTCTTAAGGAGTGACAGTGTCTTGAGGCAGGATACATCTACACTTTAGGGGGGGGGGGTTCATCCTGGTTGCCCGTGTGTATATGTATTGCTTATTGACTTTTGGTGACCCCTTGAATTTCATAGGGTTTTCTTAGACAATGAATAAGAGGCAGCTTGCCATTTCCTTCTTCTAAAATGTAGCCTACTGTTTCCAAGTACTAACCATCCAGGTCTTCTATCCAAGTACTGGTCCAGGAGCCCACGGTAATGCAATGGGTTAAACCAGCATTTCTCAATGTGGGGGTCAGGACCCCTGGGGGGGTCATGAAGGGGGTGTCAGAGGGGTCATCAAAAACCATAAAAAAAACACAGTATTTTCTGTTGGTCATACGGGTTCTGTGTGGGAAGTTTGGCCCAATTCTATCATTGGTGGGGTTCAGAATGCTCTTTGATTGTAGGTGAACTACAAATCCCAGCAACTACAACTCCCAAATGTCAAGGACTATTTTCCCCAAACTCCACCAGTGTTCACATTTGGGCATATTGAGTATCTGTGCCGAGTTTGGTCCAGGTCCATCATTGTTTGAGTCCACAGTGCTCTCTGGATGTAGGTGAACTACACCTCCAAAACTCAAGGTCAGTGCACACCAAACCCTTCCAGTGATTTTCTGTGACTTTCTGTCGGTCATGGGAGTTCTGTGTGCCAAGTTTGGTGCAATTCCATCCTTGGTGAAGTTCAGAATGCTCTTTGATTGTAGCTAAACTATAAATCTCAATAATTACAACTTCCAAATGACAAAATCAGTCCCTCCAAGCCCACCAGTTTTCAAATTTGGGCATATTGGGTAATTGTGCCAAATTTGGTCCAGTGAATGAAAATACATCCTGCATATCAGATATTTACATTATGATTCATAACAGTAGTAAAATTACAATTATGAAGTAGCAACAAATATAGTGTTATGGTTGGGCGTCACCAAAACACGAGGAACTGTATTAAGGGGTCGCGGCATTAGGAAGGTTGAGAACCACTGGGTTAAACCCTTGTACCGGTAGGACTGAAGACCAACAGGTTGGAGGTTTGAATCTAAGGAGAGCACGGATGAGCTCCCTCTGTGAGGTCCAGCTCCCCTATGCGGGAACATGAGAGAAGCCTCCCACAAGGATGGTATAACATCAAAACATATGGGCATTCCCTGGGCAACGTCCTTGTGGACAGCCAATTCTCTCACACCAGAAGTGACTTGCAGTTTCTCAAGTTACTCCTGACATGAAAAAAAAAACTGACCCTGTCTAGTTTCCAGGATTAGAAGAAATCTGGAGCCCTTACGGGTATTTAGGCTTCCAGAGTTTCAACATATGAAACAAATACATTAGTATTTATGAAGCAAAGAAATATAGGTAGAAGAGAACCGAAAAGTTAACTAGTTAAAATCCTGCCCAGTGTTGTAAATCCAGAACTAAAGCATCCCTAACAGGTAGCCATAGAATCATAGAGTCATAGAGTTGGAACAGACCTAATGGGCCATCCAGTCCAACCCCATTCTGCCAAGAAGCAGAAAATCACATTCAAAGCACCCCTGACAGATGATCATCCAGCCTCCAAAGAAGGAGCTCCCACCACACTCCAGGGCAGAGAGTTCCACTGCTGAACAGCTCTCACAGGAAGCTCTTCCTAATGTTCAGGTGGAATCTACTTTCCTGTTGTTTGAAGCCATTGCTCCATTGCATCCTAGTCTCCAGGGCAGCAGAAAACAAGCTTGCTCCCTCCTTCCTTTGACTTCCCCTCACTTCTTGATGCATGGCCCTCATCATGTCTCCTCTCAGCCTTCTCTTCTGCAGGCTAAATATACCCAGCTCTTTAAGATGCTCCTCATAGGGCTTGTTCTGCAGACCTTTAATCATTTTAGTCGCCCTCCTCTGGACACATTCCAGCTTGTCAACATCTCCCTTCAATTGCAGTGCCCAGAACTGGACACAGTGTGGTTCCAGGTAACATGGTCTGACCAAAGGGTAGCATGACTTCCCGGAATCTAGACACTATACTCCTATTGATGCAGGCCAAAAACCAATTGGCTTTTTTAGCCGCCACATCACATTCTTGCCTCACGAGGACTCCAAGAGCATTTTCACACGTACTGCTGTTGAGCCAGGCATCATCCCCCATTCTGTACATTAGTCTTTTTGAAGCAAAGAAATATCTGTAGAAGAGAACCCAAAGGTTAACTATCTCAAATCCTGGTCAGGGAGATGTTGTAAATCCAGAACGAAAGCATCCCTAACCGGTTGCCATCCAACCTTGTTTAAAAACCTTGAAGAAAAGGAGAACCCACTACCTCTTGACAGCTCTAACTTTTATATAGTTCTTCCTAACATTTAGTCAGTTTCTTCTTTCGAGTTTTGTTAATTCTTATACATGTGGAATTTGTTGTCTGATATTGTAGGGTAGGATGAAATCATAGAACTAGACATCGATAGAGATTTAAGATCATGGTGCCTTCAGCAACTGGCAACTGATCATGTTGACTGGTATAACTATGCTGGCATACACTATGACAGAATGTGGGGGATGATGAATAGCAACTCATCTGCCCTCCTGGATTTGGGAAAGTTTGTGGGAGCTAATGGCATGAAGGCTTCTAGTAATGGAGAAAGCTTTCTCTACCATCTTCCTAATCCCTGCTACACAACAGTGGCTCACACTGGCATAATAGTCTTATGCCAATATAAGTAGCCAAGAAGAAATTGGTTTTACCGGGTTGTTGTAGGTTTTTTGGGCTGTATGGCCATGTCCAGAGAAGTTGGCCACGAGATCCACCCAAAGGAAAAGTGTTCTTGCCATACATCAAGGGAACCACTGACCACATAGGGAAGCTGATGAGGAAACACAGCATACAAACAATCTACAGACCTGGGTTGTTGTAGGTTTTACGGGCTATATGGCCAACAACCCAATGATTCTGGCCATGAAAGCCTTTGACAATACATTAAATCTACAGACCCACTAAGAAAATTCAGCAAATGCTACATTTAGCAAAGGACAAGAGGATCCTCTCACCTCTGCAGGAGTCTACTATATACCATGCAGTTGTGGACAAGTCTACATAGGGACCACCAAACGCAGCACCCAAACATGAATCAAGGAACATGAAAGGCACTGCAGACTACTTCAACCAGAGAAGTCAGCCATAGCAGAGCACCTGATGAACCAATCTGGACACAACAGGTTGGACTACTCTAACTAGCAGCTTGGGTGTAACCCTGGACTCATCGTTGAGCCTGGATCCCCAGGTTTCAGCGGTGACCAGGGGAGCATTTGCACAGCTTCGGCTCGTGCGCCAGCTGCGCCCGTATCTCGGGAAGTCTGACTTGGCCACGGTGGTACACGCTCTGGTCACATCCCGGCTTGACTACTGCAACGCTCTCTACGTGGGGCTGCCCTTGAAGACGGCCCGGAAGCTTCAGCTGGTTCAGCGCGCGGCAGCCATGTTACTAACTGGAGCGGGATACAGGGAGCACACAACGCCCTTGTTGTCCCAGCTCCACTGGCTGCCGATTTGCTACCGGGCCCAATTTAAGGTGCTGGTGTTGGCCTACAAAGCCCTAAACGGCTCCGGCCCAAAATACCTTTCAGACCGCATCTCGGCCTACGAGCCCACGAGGTCCTTGAGATCGTCTGGGGAGGCCCTTCTCTCGATCCCGCCGGCCTCACAGGCTCGCCTGGCGGGGACGAGAGAGAGGGCCTTCTCAGTGGTGGCCCCCCGGCTGTGGAACACTCTCCCTGTGGAGATCAGGCAGGCGCCCTCCCTCATGGCCTTTAGGAAAAATCTCAAAACTTGGCTGTTCGAGAGAGCATTTAATTAAGCGCTTAACAATGTGGTAAAGATGACTGGAATGGAACGAGGAATACGAGTTTGGATACGATTTTAATTATGAGACGAAGCGGATTAGTTAGTGTAAAATTTTAATTGTGTATTGCGGTTTTTGCTGATGTTGCTTGTAATTTGTCTTTTGTAAATTTGCCTTTTTGTAGTGTACACCGCCGTGAGTCGCCCGCAAGGGCTGAGAAGGGCGGTTAATAAATGCATAAATAAAATAAAATATAAATAAACTACCATGTCAGGCTACACAGAGAAGCCATTGAAATCCACAAGCATGTGGACAATTTCAACAGAAAGAAAGAAACCATGGAAATGAACAAAATCTGGTTACCAGTATTAAAAAAACTCTAAAATTATAACAGTAAATAAAGAACAACACTCAAATATAGGGGAACTCCAGACAAGAAATAATCAGGAACACTTAATCACCTCTCAACAAAGGATTCCCCCAGGCTAGAGCAAGCCACACCTAAAAATTGTCAGGCCACCAAATGCTAGTCAAGGTGACCAACTGAAACATTCACACCTAGCTCCAGCAAACAAGAGTTCTTTCTCCCACCCTGGACTTTCCACAGATATATAAATCCAATTTTCCTAGTTTCCAGAGACCTATGGGTGCCTGCCATAGATGCAGGTGAAACATCAGAAGAGAATGCTTCTAGAACATGACTATACAGCCCAAAAAACCTTCAACAACCCAGTGATTCCTACCATGAAAGCCTGCAACAATAAATTGGTTTTGGCTTTCCACTAGCACAATTATCTGCTCTCTTTGCACTGAGAGCTTTTGGGGACAAATAGGACACCACCAAAACAACCCCTAAATAATTTTTGCAGACACAGATATTCAGGATATCCACATGCAAGCAACATCCCTAATTCTATCATGATTCTGCCATTGTCCATGAGCCACTTGGACTCAGCAACAGAGAAGGATGTGGCCAAGAGAGGAATTGGTTTTGTAAATAGTTGCAATGCAGCCTTTTGCTTGAAAAACCACACTTTACACCTCTAAAATAAATGGCTTTAAGGAAAGAGGTGGAGGATGGAGGTGAGGAGGAAGCAAGCACACACCAGCGATCAATAGAAAGCATTTAGCCGCCAAAGTGACAGAGACAAAGTGTGCTTCAACCAAAGGGTCTCTGCTTCAGAGTTTTGGGAGCTGGGCTGCGAGTTCACTCATTTGGTGTCATACTTCTCCATAATTCTCTGATTTAACAGTTTGCCGTTCTCAGCTGAGCTGTAAGGACTTGGGGAGCAGCTACTGCCCAGATCTGTTTGATCAGTCCAAAGCCATGTGGTCTTGTTCATACAGATGAGTGCATGAACAGATCTATCCATCACATGGATTTCACACTGCTTAGCTATTCAGTTGTTTGCTCTCTCACAGTTATTTTGGAATGTGATACACAAAAACAGCCAGTTGATCTGTGGAAGGGGCTCATCATGACATCCCTACCCATCATCCCTACTCCCCTGAAGAACATGCATAGAAATGCTCTGGTGGCTGGTATCTCCCATGTCACAAGAGTCAGGGAATACATTGCTGGGATTGAATGGGGATTTTACACTCTCTAAAGTTTAGAAGGCGTACGGCAAGGCTGCATCCTCTCACCCAACCTTTTTAACTTGTATGCAGAACACATCATGCGATGTGTGGGGCTGGATGAATGCAAAGCTGGGGTGAAAATTGCTGGAAGAAACATTAACAACCTCAGATATGCAGATGACACCACTCTGATGGCCGAAAGCGAGGAGGAGATGAGGAGCCTTCTAATCAAGGTGAAAGAAGAAAGCGCAAAAGCCGGGTTGCAGCTAAACGTCAAAAAAACCAAGATTATGGCAACAAGAATGATTGACAACTGGAAAATAGAGGGAGAAACCGTGGAGGCCGTGACAGACTTTGTATTTCTAGGTGCAAAGATTACTGCAGATGCAGACTGGCCAGGAAATCAGAAGACGCTTACTTCTTGGGAGGAGAGCAATGTCCAGTCTCGATAAAATAGGGAAGAGTAGAGACATCAGACTGGCAACAAAGATCCGCCTAGTCAAAGCCATGGTATTCCCTGTAGTAACCTACGGATGTGAGAGCTGGACCTTAGGGAAAGCTGAGCGAAGGAAGATCGATGCTTTTGAACTGTGGTGTTGGAGGAAAGTTCTGAGAGTGCCTTGGACTGCGAGAAGATCCAACCAGTCCATCCTCCAGGAAATAAAGCCCGACTGCTCACTGGAGGGAAAGATACTAGAGACAAAGTTGAAGTACTTTGGCCACATCATGAGGAGACAGGAAAGCCTAGAGAAGACAATTATGCTGGGGAAAGGGGAAGGCAAAAGGAAGAGGGGCCGACCAAGGGCAAGATGGATGGATGGCATCCTTGAAGTGACTGGACTGACCTTGAGGGAGCGGAGGGTGGTAACGGCCGACAGGGAGCTCTGGCGTGGGCTGGTCCATGAGGTCACGAAGAGTCGGAGACGACTGAACGAATGAACAACAACAACAAAGTTTAGAAGCATCTTAGATAAATATTTGTCAATGCAAAAGTTCTCAGCAGATTCACTTCTCTACTGGCATGAAAATCGTTAGAGCATGTAAGGAATCAGTGAGTGTGTGTGTTCGCTGTAAAATAAGATGCATGAAGCTGATTGGTCGGGCAATGCACAGGGTGATGGCTGAGCCTAGGTCTTTTGGATACTGTTGCATTTTTGTTCAGGCTCAAGCTATGCAGGTGCAGAGAGAAGCAAAGAGGGAGACACTGATTTGCTTCTTGGCTGCTGTCTGGTTGTGATTCCCAGGTTGTGTCAGTCAGTTTTCGTATGATATTGTTTCTAGCACCCAGCTGCAATGCTTCAGTGGGATTCCTTCCCAGGTAATCCTCAGAGCTCGGGATGCTTGTCTGTTCTTAAAGTGGAAAACACATGTCTGTGTTTTAGATGGATTAGGAATCAGCTGGTTTTTTCTGTAATAGGCAGTAAGAGCACCTAGAGCAGTGTTTCTCAACCTTCCTAATGCTGCGACCCCTTAATACAGATCCTCATGTTGTTGTGACCCCCAAACATAATATTATTTTCGTTGTCGCTTCATAACTGTAAATTTGCTACTATTACGAATTGTAGTGTAAATATCCAATATGCAAGATGTATTTTCATTCACTGGACCAAATTTGGCACAAATACCCAATACACCCAAATTTGAATACTAGTGGGGTTGGGTGAGGGGTTGATTTTGTCAATTGGGAGTTGTAGTTGCTGGGATTTATAGTTCACCTACAATCAAAGAGCATTCTGAACTCCATCAACGATGGAATTTAACCAAACTTGGCACACAGAAGTCCCATGTCCAACAGAAAATACTGGAAGGGTTTGGTGGGCACTGACCTTGAGTTTGGGAGTTGTAGTTCACCTAGATCCAGAGAGCACTGTGGACTCAAACAATGATGGATCTGGACCTAACTTGGCACAAATACTCAATATGCCCAAATGTGGCATTTGGGGAAAATAGATCTTGACATTTGGGAGTTGTAGTTGCTGGGATTTATAGTTCACCTACCATCAAAGAGCATTCTGAACCCCATCAATGATAGAATTGGCCCAAACTTCCCACTCAGAACCCCCATGACCAACACAACATACTGTGTCTTCTGAGGGTGTTTGGCGACCCCTCATAACAACCCCTTGCGACCCCCTCAGGGGTCCTGACCCCCAGGTTGAGAACCACTGACCTAGAGCTTCAGAGGGCTTTTGAGGATAACTGTGTTCAGAGTACTTTATCTTTTTGATTGCCATGATATATTATCTACACTTTCCGGCAGAAAAAGATGCCTTTCTAGTAGCTGCTCCGAGGATCTGGAACTTCGTTTTCATGGGAAGCAAGAATGGCCTCGTTCTTGCTGAACTTCCACCAGCGAGCAAAGCTTCTCTTTTTAAAGACTAACAGGTTTTTGAGAACTAAATGTTTTTAAAGGGAGAATTTTAATTGCGTTGTTTTAAACTGCTTTTTAATTGCTTTCAATGTTGTTGATAGTCTAATCCCATTTTAATGTCGACCTCTTGCATGTTTTAACTTTCCTGCGTTGGTTTTAATTCCTAAGCAATTTTGAATTCTGGCTTGAGGGGAAGGCGGGAAATAAAGAAAGGTCGGAGTCACCGTCATCTACTCCGATGAATTTCAATTTGGGCTTGGGAGGGGTCCCTTTTGCAAAACCGCAGCTGTTCTGCTTTGGGTTTGTTTTATTGAGACTTTATATTGATAGCTTTATTATTTTCTTGCCTGCCTCCCTGATCTCATTGCTGATGGGCAGCCTAAAGCCCTTTTTAAGCAAACAAAGAAATGATAAAAGTCCTTCGAGAGTAGCCAAGACCTGAATCTCATCCATCAGCTCTTTGGCAAGGAATGGAAGAAGGGCAATTCATAAGCCTCCCTCCCTTCTACCTTCTCAACAGCTGGTCAGCAGGATTTCACTTGCTGGTCTCCCTGCCTCCCTTCCATAAAGCAACCTCATGCATATTAGCCCAACCACGGAGAAAACTAGGCAATTGTGTATGCAGCACTGCTTTGTGACTTCCAATAGGGCACCGTGTACTGCCGGCAATGAGGAACTTACAATTACTTATTATTTATTTATTTGCCATACTTGTACCCCGCCCTTCTCTACCTTGACAGGGGGACTCAAGGTGACTTACAATGGCACAATGTCATGCCTCAACACAATCACCTAATTTTTTTTTTGTCGTGTCAGGAGCATCCTGTTGTGAGAGAATTGGCCGTCTGCAAGGACGTTGCCCAGGGATGCCCGGATGATTTTTGATGTTTTATCATCCTTGTGGGAGGCTTCCTTCATGTCCCCGCATGAGGAGCTGGAGCTGATAGAGGGAGCTCATCCGCCTCTCCCCGGATTCAAACTTGTGACCTGTTGGCCTTCAGTCCTGCCGGCACAGGGCTTTAACCCACTGCACCACCGAGGGCTAATAATAATAATAATAATAATAATAATAATAATAATTTATTTATACTTAATTACTTACTTAGGCGATCCCTCGTTGGACGAGTAAGATGGTCTTCCTTGATGACTATTTTTGTGGGTTTGTAGGTGGGTGTGGAGCCCTATTCTTGACCCGCATCTTCTCCCACAGTGAAGGCATTGGTTTCCAGGTATAAGGCGGTCCCGGTCGGGGTTGGCTTGACGCGCCTTCCTCCTGGCACATTTCTCTCTTTCACCCTCCACTCGTGCCTCCTCGCATTCTGCAGCACTGCTGGTCACAGCTGACCTCCAGCTGGAGCACTCAAGGGCCAGGGCTTCCCAGTTCTCAGTGTCTATGCCACAGTTTTTAAGGTTGGCTTTGAGCCCATCTTTAAATCTCTTTTCCTGTCCATCAACGTTCCGTTTTCCATTCTTAAGTTCAGAGTAGAGCAACTGCTTTGGGAGACGGTGGTCAGGCATCCGGACAACGTGGCCGGTCCAGGAGTTGATGGCAGAGGACCATCGCTTCAATGCTGGTGGTCTTTGCTTCTTCCAGCATGCTGACGTTTGTCCGCTTGTCTTCCCAAGATATTTGCAGGATTTTCCGGAGGCAGCGCTGATGGAATCATTCCAGGAGTTGCATGTGACGTCTGTAGAAGGTCCACGTTTCGCAGGCATAGAGCAGGGTTGGGAGGACAATAGCTTTATAAGCAAGCACCTTGATATCCCTACGGATGTCCCGGTCCTCAAACACTCTCTGCTTCATTCGTGAAAATGCTGCACTCGCAGAGCTCAGGCGGTGTTGTATTTCGGTGTCAATGTTGATTTTGGTGGAGAGGTGGCTGCCAAGGTAGCAGAAATGGTCAAAATTTTCTAATGTTACACCATTAAGTTGTATCTCTGGCATTGGAGAGGGGATGGCTGGCGACTGCTGGAAAAGCACTTTGGTTTTCTCAATGTTCAATGAGAGGCCAAGCTTCGTGTATGCTTCTGCGAAGGTGTTTAGAGTGGTTTGTAGATCTTCTTCTGAATGCGCACAGACGACATTGTCATCAGCATACTGGAGTTCTATTTATTTATACCCCGCCACCATCTCCCCAAGGGGACTCAGGGCGGCTTACATGAGGCCAAGCCCAGTAGTATAACAATGCAAATGTACAACATAAGAATACAACAGTAAAATATATAAAGATAAAAGTAAAATAACATAAGATACAAAAGACATTATAAATAAACACATCAGACCATATAAAATCACAATATTAGAACACTGAGAATTAATAACCTAATGGGCAGGGACGATTGCAAGGATTAAACGTTTAAAACCCTGGGTGCGAAGGCAATATAATGTACCTGGACAGGTGGGTCCGAGGGACGAAGTAGGGTTTGATTGCACTAACAGATAAAGTGCTTCCGAGGGCATTTATGCAGGGATTGGTCAGGACAGGGGATTATTGTTCATTCATTCATTAAAGACACACTGGAACAGCCAAGTTTTCAGGCTCTTCCTGAAAACTGCCAGGGTGGGGGCTTGCCTAATTTCTTTGGGGAGCGAATTCCAGAGCCGAGGGGTCACCACAGAGAAGGTCCTCTCCCTCGTCCCCACAAGTCGCACTTTTGAAGGGGGCGGGATTGAGAGAATGGCCTCTCCAGAAGATCTAAACATTTCCGGAAGACCTAAACATTTCAAAAATTGCAACATATTAAACAGAGTTAAAACAGACTTAAAAAGTTAAAAACTTAGAAACACGCCATCCAAGTTCATGGTCTGAGTCCATTCCAAGGTCAATTGCACAAGGTTTCGATTCAAAAATATTGCATTGCTTTAGTTTCCAAAGGCCTGCTCACAGAGCCAGGTTTTGATTCTTTTCCTAAAGGCGAATAGGGAGGGAGCTGCTCTGATGTCGCTAGGGAGGGAGTTCCACAACTGAGGGGTCAACACTGAGAAGGCCCTGTCTCTCGTCCCTGCCAGCCACGCTTGTGAGGCCGGGGGGACCGAGAGCAGGGCCTCCTCAGAAGATTTTTATCTCCGAGCTGGTTCATAGGGGATGATATGTTAGGACAGGTAGCCTGGGCCAGAACCATTTAAGCAGTGTTTCTCAACCTGGGGGTCGGGACCCCTGGAGGGGTCGCGAGGGGGTGTCAGAGGGGTCGCTGAAGACCATCAGAAAACACAGTATTTTCTGTTGGTCATGGGGTTTTTGTATGGGAAGTTTGACCCAATTCTATTATTGGTGGGGTTCAGAATGCTCTTTGATTGTAGGTGAACTATAAATACCAGCAACTACAATTCCCAAATGTCAAGATCTATTTTCCCCAAACTCCACCAGTATTCACATTTGGGCATATTGAGTATGTGTGCCAAGTTTGGTCCTGATCCATCATTGTTTGAGTCCACAGTCCTCTCTGGATGTGGGTGAACTACAACTCCAAAACTCAAGGTCAATGCCCTTACAGTTTTTTCTGTTGGTCATTGAAGTTCTGAGTGCTAAGTTTGGTTCAATTCCATTGTTGGTGGAGTTCAGAATGTTCTTTGATTGTAGGTGAACTATAAATCCCAGCAATTACAACTCCCAAATGACAAAATCACCCCCCACCCCCGCTAACCCCACTAGTATTCAAACCCGGGTGTATTGGGTATTTGTGCCAAATTTGGTTCAGTCAATGAAAATACACCAGATATACATTACAATTGATAACAGTTGCAAAACATACAGTTATGAAGTAGCAACAAAAATATTTTATGTTTGGGGGGGGGGGGGTCACCACAACATAAGGAACTGTGTTAAGGGGTCGTGGCATTAGGAAGGTTGAGAAACACTGGTTTAGGGCTTTATAGGCTAAAGCCAGCACTACAAGGCTCCCCTTTCCATTCCTGGGATCCTTTCCTTTCTTCCTTTCATGGGGATCTGGATCTCAGGAACAGGGTTAAGGATCGACCCTTCCTGGGACCCCCCCCCCCCCCCCCCAAATCTCTTTTTTTCTAACTCTCAGCAGGAAAAGAGAGAAAGGATGAACAGAGCTGTGGATTTTTACTCAGTTTAGCAGAATCCTTCAAAGTGATTTGTCTTGTACATTAAAAACAGGTTCTGTGCCTTATTATGTGTATGATTAAGCAAAGCACCCCTGCTGGGAATTTCTTGCTATGAATCTCACCATATAATGCATATTGTGTACATATTACACTTGATGCCTTAAAGATTGCTTGGTGATTTATTGACCTTGAGATGTATAAAAAAGAGGAAGCAATTAAAACGTACCCCATAGTTTTACAGGGAAGATAAAAACTTCCAGGTATTATATTATAGCCCCATAAGTCACTTGATATGTTGGTTATTTACTGCCTATGGAACAGATGCTTAAAAAACAGCAAGATGGATGTTCAACACCTCCTTGGAAAAATACGCCCTTGTTGCCATTATACAACCTGAAATTCTTTATTGTCCTTGTCCGTTGCTGAAGAGGTGTTGTTCAAAGAAAAATAAGCGGCAAGGTCAGAGAGATGGGATGGAATATGGGGGCAGAAGCACCCGTTGGATAGGTTTCCAAAATGGAAACACTGACTTTCATTAAATCATATACAATTACATCATGTTTGGGCCCTGTGCATGCAAGGAGCCACGGTGGCACAATGGGTTAAACCCTTGTGCTAGATGAACTGCTGATCTGAAGGTAAGGGTTCGAATCTGTGAGATGGGGTGAGCTCCCATCTGTCAGTTCCAGCTTCCAATGTGGGGTTATGAGAGAAACCTTCCACAGGATGGTAACATATTTATTTATTTATTTGTCACTTTTTTCAACCCCTGGGGGGACTCAAAGTGGTTCACAACAAAGTAAATGGCAAAATTCAGTGCCTCACGGAGAATAAAATACATTTGGTGTCCCCTGGGCAAGGTCCCTGCAGACGGCCAGTTCTCTCACACCAGAAGCGACTTGCAATTTCTCAAGTCACTTCTTGTACAATTACATCATGTCTGGGTTCTGGGCATGCAACGTGAATGCTGCTTTGGGAGGAGAACCTACCTTTGATGGCCTTCTAGGAAGAGACCATAAGCTTGCCATGGCATCATGCATGGAAGAATGGGGTCAAAGGCCTTATCAGGCTTGCCCACTCTTCCACTTAACTTACCAAGAACTGCCTTTTACATTATTTTTTCTGCCTACCTTACATATATATAGGAGATGAGCAGCTGGCTCTGGTGGTGTCCATATGTGGACTCCCATTAGAAATTACTTGATAGGGAATGTAAAGTTGTGGCATACACCTTGGCATCCTTTGTCTCATGCAGGCCCGTAGCCCGGATTTCGATTCGGGGGGGGGGGTTTGATTCGGGGGGGGGGGGGGCTGAGTCTGAGTGAAAGAGGGTCTACCCTAGCAAACCTTTTGTATTGTTACCCCAATACCCCCATGCATATGGGATATATTGAGTATGGTGATCAGATCATGATATGAATAAACATAACAGTTTAAATAATGCATCAGTAAGGCCTTCTCGCGGACCACCATGAGAATTTCGGGGGGGGGGGCTGAAACCCCTCAAGCCCCCCCCCCCCCCGGCTACATGCCTGGTCTCATGGAAAGGGAATATTGTAGAAGGAACTATGGAATCATAGAATCCTAGTGTTGGAAGGGCCATCCAGTCCAACCCCTTGTCATGTAGGTACATTAAATCAAAGCTCTCCTAACAGATAGTCATCCAGCCTCTGCTTAAAAACATACAGAAGAGGACGCTCCACATCCACAACAATCCAAAGCAGTATTTTTCACTGTCAGACAATTCTTCCTAATGCTTAGGTGGACTCTACTTTCCTGCAATTTGAATCCATTGTTCCATTGTGTCCCCAGTCTCAAGAGCAGAAGAAAACACCTCTTCAGTGTGACATCCTTTCATAAACTGAAACATGGCTATCATGTCCACTTTCAACCTTCTCCAGGTTAAATATCCCCAGCCCCCTAAGTCTTTCTTGTAGGACTTGGTTTCCAAGCCTTTGAGCATTTTGGTAGTCCTTCTCTGGACAAGTTCTAGCTTGCCAATATCTTTCTTGAATTGTGCTGGATTATTCCAAGTGAGATCTGTTCAAAGCAGAAGAAATGTAGACACTAGGCTCCTTTTGATGTAGCCTAGAATCACATTGGCTTTTTTAGGCGCCACATTTTGCCAAGTCACCCCTTGAAGCCAAACTTAAAACTGGCCTGAAAAATTATATAGCCAAGAATTTCTCCATCTGGTCCCTAAATTCAAGAAACCACTCAGCCATTTGTGGACTCCTGGCCACAGGTTAGCAAATTTTATTTATTTATTTATTTATTTAAATCATTTATATTCCGCCCTTCTCACCCCGCAGGGGACTCAGGGCAGAGTACAACATATAGAATGTTGGAAGAGACCTCATGGGCCATCCAGTCCAACCCCATTCTGCCAAGAAGCAGGAAAATTGCATTCAAAGCACCCCCAACAGATGGCCATCCAGCCTCTGTTTAAAAGCTTCCAAAGAAGGAGCCTCCACCACACTCCACTGCCGAACATCTCTCACAGTCAGGAATTTCTTCCTAATGTTCAGTTGGAATCTCCTTTCTTGTAGTTTCTTGTATATACGGCAAACTTTCAATGCCTGGACATAAAACCATAAATATATACAAACATTAAAATCATTTATATTCACATTAAAGGTTGCTTAAAAACCATCTCAGGACACCATTTTGCCTCATTGCACTGCCCCAAAGGCTTGGTCCCACAACCAGGTCTTAATTTATTTATTATGTATTTACAGCTTTTATATTCCGCCCTTCTCACCCCGCAGGGGACTCAGGGCGGATTACAGTGTACACATATATGGCAAACATTCAATGCCAATTTTTGACATACAAACATATACAGACATACACAGAGGCTATTTAACTTTTTCTGGCCGCCAGGGGAGCTGTCGCTTTCATCGTCCATCTGTGACGCTGATGAAGCACTTCCGCATTCCCCGCATGTTCCCCGCTGGAATGCTTTGCTGGAGTCTTCTTTATGGCCTCATAAATCAGTTAATTTAGCCTCCCCAGACTTTAAGGTGGTACCTTATTTTCCTACTTGACAGATGCAACTGTCTTTCAGGTTGCAAAGGTCGACAACAGGCTGCACACAATTGGTTGGAAACCTGGGCTGGCTTCGAACTCATGACCTTTTGGTCAGAGTGATCTTCACCATCCTTCTGAAGGACAGGAGAGAGGGGGCTGATCTAATATTGCCAGGAAAGGAGTTCCATAACCGGGGGGCAATCACTGAGAAGGCCCTGTCTCTCATCCCCACCAAATGTGCCTGTGATGGTGGTGGGACCAAGAGCAGGGTCTCCCCAGAAGATCTTAGTTTCCGCAGTGGTTCGCGATGATGTGCTAACCCATGTGCTAGGGCAGAGGCATAACTCAGGATGTCTCCAAAGAGTCCCTTCTCTGCCATTGCTCCCTGAGTATTATCTGGTTGCTAGAGGGGACAAGAGAGGGCTTTATTGATAAACCCTTCAAGTTCTTAATAACACGCCAAAATAAGCTGCCTTCTTTGTGAAAGGCAGAGCCCCGCTGTACATTCCTCCTCAGATTAATGACTGCTTTGAAAAGAATATGACTAGTGGTTTTATTGATGAATCCCAACGATTATTATGGATTGATGGATGGATGGATCTAAAGGACGTGACTTTACAGAGACTGATCACTGGAAACAGAGTGAAAATTGTTCCTTCTCTGAGACGCTATTATTTTTAAAATAGAGAGAAGAGGAATTCGGGAAAGATTAACGGCCTTTGTCATAACCTCTCCTGATGACAAACAAGGCTGTCGAAGCCAGTGTTCGGTGTGGATCCCTCACCATTTAGCCAAGTGGTTTATATGGGTAATGCACTGGCAGATGGTCCTTTTTGCAACTGCATTTAAATTATACACACACAAAAAAAAGCAGAGATCTGAGAAGTATAGCCATCCATTTGTCAGGCTGCAATCCACCCAATAAAGTTCCTGAATAAATTTCTCTGGAGGGGCCAACATTTGAATTACCAGGTTGAGATCCTAAATGGCAATGGCATAGCATAAAACTCTGCATGTAAAAGAGACTACAGTAGAATCTTGCTTATCCAACATAAACAGGCCAGCAGAACGTTGGATAAGTGAAAATGTTGGATAATAAAGAGGGATGAAGGAAAAGCCTATTAAATGTCAAATAACATTTGTTGTTGTTTATTTGTTCAGTCACTTCTGACTCTTCATGATCTCATGGACAGGCCCATGCCAGAGCTCCGTCAGCCGTCAACACCCCCAGCTCTCCAGCGTTACCACCCCCAGCTCCATCCATCCATCTTGTCCTTGGTTGGCCCCTCTTCTTTTTTCCTTCAATTTTCCACAGCATCATTGTCTTCTCTAAGCTTTCCAGTCTTCTCATGATGTGGCCAAAGGACTTCAACTTTGTCTCTAATTGTTCTTCCCTCCAATGAGCAGTCGAGCTTTATTTCCTGAAGTATTGACAGGTTTGATCTTCTTGCAATCCAAGGCACTCTCAGAAAATTCCTCCAGCACCACAGTTTAAAAGTGTCTATCTTCCTTTGCTCAGCCTTCCCTAAGGTCCAGCTCCCACATCCATAGGTTGCTACGGGGAATACCATTGCTTTAACTATGTGGATCTTTGTTGCCAGTGTGATGTCTCTACTCTTCACTATTTTATCGAGATTGGACATTGCTCTGCTCCCAAGAAGTAAACGTCTTCTGTTTTCCTAGGTGCAGTCTGCGACTGCAATAATCTTTGCACCTAGAAATACAAAGTCTGTCACTGCCTCCACGTTTTCTCCCTCTTTTTGCCAGTTATCAATCAGTCCGGTTCCCAGAATCGTGGTTTTTTAAAATGTTTAACTGCAACCCAGCTTTTACTCTTTCTTCTTTCACCTTGGTTAGCAGGCTCCTCAGCTCCTTCTCGCTTTTGGCCATCAAAGTGGTATCATCTGCGTATCTAAGATTGTTAATGTTTCTTCCAGCAATTTAAACCCCAGTCTTGCATATGTCAAGCCCTGCACATCACATGATGCATTCTGTATACAAGTTGAATAGCTTGGGTGATTACTTATGATTATACTCCACTGGCTGCCAGTTTGCTACCGGGCACAATTCAAAGTGCTGGCTTTAGCCTATAAAGCCCTAAACGGTTCTGGCCCTACTTACCTCTCCAAACGCATCTCCTCCTATGAACCGGCTAGGACACTAAGATCATCTGGGGAGGCCCTGCTCTCTGTCCCGCCTGCATCACAGACGTGCTTGGCGGGGACTACCACATCAGCTCAAAACCACATGGCAACGAGAGCAACAGGTATTACTACCACATCAGCTCTAGATGATTAATATGGTCTTCTGTGGGTGAGTAGTTGGCGACTACTGGATGGCATATGTTCTGTATCAGAAACTAGAGCTGATGTGGTCCATCCAATGCAATTTTCTGAATCAGCACCCCAAATAACCAAAGTGAATCTAAAGTTGACCAAGAAGTGATTCATAACACTTTTGGTACTAATGTTGAAGAGTGGTCCCTGGTCAAAAAAAGGTTGAGAACCACTGATGTAGAGAAATTCTATGGCTGTAGTATATCTTGATTTCAATAAGGCTTTCAACATGTTCTTCCATGATATTTTTACAGACAAGTTGGAAAGATGCGATCTAGTTGGTGTTATTGCTAGGTAGCATTGTAGCTGGTTGATGGACCAAAACTCGAGAGCACCTACTGAGGGTTTATCGTCATGATGAACACAAGTGAATCTCTTCTGGTTCTGGTGTTTTGCATTTTTATCGGTGATTTGGATGTAAGAATAGAAAAGAGACTCATCAAATCTGCAAACAACGTCTAATTTGGATGAGTAGCTAATGCTTAAATAAGTATTAGCTACTCATCCAAATAAATTGGTGTCAAGATGACCTTAACAGACTGGAGAACTGGGTCAAAATTAACGTAATGCATTTAAGCAGGGATAAATGTATGGTTCTACATTTAGATGGAAAAATAAGATACACAAATACGGGATGTGTGACACCTAGTTTGACACTGGTATGTGCAAAAAAGATCCAAAGATTCTGGCAGAGTGTTCAATGTAGTCAACACTTTGTGATGTGGCAACGAAGCAGACAGAGTTAACTGCATGCATGCATATATGCTGCCAAGTCACCAATGGTCCATTAATTATCTTCTATAGCCAAGCCTGTAAAAGCATTGCCTTTTATACTGTGGCATTTTAATTGACACCAAAATGCATTTTCAAAGACAGCAGAGGCTTGATGAGGTCAGCTTAAATTCCGAGGTATGAATACCAACCTCATTCAACACAAAACTGCAATCATTTATGTTAAGTTAATAATGTGCCATTTTTGAAGGAGAAAAAGATAGGCACGACATTACAGTTTAAGGAAGCTTACATCTCCAGCATTGCCAAAATGACTGGACTTCATAATAAATTATCTGGCAAATATTTTTTAGTCATTAACATTCTATTTATGAGCATGGTTTGCAAATGACACATCAAATGTAGAGTTTGTTGACACATTTCTAAGATTTTCTAGTTTTGATTCCAGCATTACCAGGACTTCTTACAACAATCAATATGACAACCACCACCAAAATATTAAATGCTAATTATTGATTTTGGGGGAAATGCTATGTTTTTAAATTAATATGCAAAACAATAGCCCCATGCTCTACATAACAGCTATCTTGTAAACAAACTATCTTTGGTAGCCAATTTGCTATCGGACATAAGATAAGGCTACACAAATAAAAAAAGTGGGCTCACTTTTGAATACTGTACTGAATGTCTCCACAATGTACAGTGATCTCCTGTAAACATCCCAGGTTTCCTGTCTTTAATCTGTCTATGAACTCATCTACACTGAAAAGTTAGGCTGATTTGGAAGGAACTGGCCTTGTGTGTGTGTGAATAGATTGACATGTCTGGAACCAGTTTGATGCCAGGGAAGTGACTAGGTTAACCACAAAAGGAGGCTTCAAACTGTGTGGTGGTACGGCTGTACCAGGAGCTCCAACTTCCTTTTCTTTCTTTGAGTGTTTGCATGTATTCCAAAGTTTCATGCATTTTGCAATAAGGTGGCTTCCTTTGGTTTGCAATCATAGGGCCAATGACTCATCAATCATTGTTAAGTTTTTGGTTCCGTCCCTTTCCCCAGGGCTCTGGGAGGGAAAAGAAAGACTTCAGGCAGTCTTACAGTTTTGGAAGCCCAGTTACAGGACGTGAGCTTTCTCCACCTGTAGAGAAGCTTCGTTTCTCACAACATCCGGGGGAAACAGCCCTAAAGCTTCTAAGGAAAACAGTTTGACAGCACAACCCTTGTTGGGGTTAAACAAACAGCTCCACATAATTCGTGGAAAAACTCCAAAAGGACTCCAGCTGGAATATCTACAAAGTCTTGGCTGGTAGGTCTACTCGGGTAATCAGAAGCAATTGGAGCCAGGAGTAGTGCCCACACCAGCAGAACCTAGAAAACAGATTGCCCCAGGGAGTGGTTAAAAAGGGGTTTTTCTCTTAAAGAAAAGAAACAGTTCACAATGCCATTTGCCTGTCCTTTGTGGGCAAGATAAGAAGCATTTGTTTGACTTGTTGAAGATCTAAAAAGTATTTGATTGTTTGTTGAAGACCTAAGCAATAATAAAAAAAAACTTTGTGAAACTTTTTAAGCTCTTAAAGACTTTTGTATAGGAAAATCCTTAGAGCCTCTCAGCTGAGGCACCCCAGCTTCCCGCTGGGCACAAAGAGCACGTCCTGTTCAAAAGCCAATTGCTATAGGCCCAGTGTGCGACAGCACAAACTGGTTCCAGAATCTGCAATATGAGCAGCTTGACAGAATTGGAGAATGTGTTTTTCCCCCTATTTCTAGCCTAGATGCGCACCAGCGCTCCAGAGGCATAAAAGGAAAGGAAAGTGACAATTAGCATTAGAAATAATCAGTTACCTGTCATGGGGAGTCAGTGGCCTCCTGTTGTCAAGCTATGCCCGTTGGAGAGTTTTTCAGCAGTGGGTGTCTATAAAGGGCTTGATATTCCATGGAGCCAATTTTTCCATGCATGTGGATTTTAGGGCTCGCTGACGTGCATTAAGGGCCTTAACTTGGATTTCTCCATGACTTTAATGCACTTTAGAGGCCTTGATTCATGCTGCAGAATGATTTTGCAGTGTTTGTTTTGTAGCCACTGGAGTTTGAAGTCAGCATCAAGCTGCATTAAAAGGGCAGTATAGACAAATATTTTGTCCTGCGTTAAACAAAGACTTTCCTGCAAACCCCCCAAAAAACTGGGTTGACTTATCCATGGGTCTATACATGAATTGATAAATATGTGAAGTCTGGGCTCTGCCTTTTCCTCTCCTCTGCTTTAGTTCCTCCTGTTTATAGGTTTTCCCAGTAGTTTGGATACCTTCCTTTGTATTCGTTTTGGCTTAAAATCCCCCCAGAGACCAGCGTTTGTTGGTTTATTCCATATGCCTGTATACAACTCTCTTGCTGGACTCATCCTTTTTCTACAGTCACCAGAGGCTTGGTGCATTGTCTGGTATCCTAGGCCCAAGCAATCCAAAAACAGGCATCCTTAGCACCTGCATTCAGCAATATTTTATACCATCAGTCTAAAGGACAACAGAAGCTTATGACCAGCTTATGCTTCACAAGAAAGAAGATTGAGACAGTTTATAACCGTTGATTTGCACCAGAGGCAGGAAGCTTTCAAAGACCCCAGAAAGATGACTGCAACCAGCAAAGGCACCTTTTGTAATGTATTGTTTTAAGTTCCCTTATGGTAGTCCTGGGTGGAGTTAACCCTTTATTCATCTTGTTTGCAGTAAACTCATTTTGGTTATCTTTTCACCTTGTCTAAAGTGCTTCTGTCTGCTAAGGGTCTGAATCTTAACAGATAACCCCCGAATAAAGCTAGACACTATAGATTTCCCATAGGCTCGGGCGTGCCATCACACAATATATGTACTATCCCTTTCTCTGAATAGAGAAGGCAAGAGCTTCATCCATGCCAGGAGAACCTAAAAGAAGCACCATTTTCCTCTACTCTCTCCATCCCGGCCCCACATCTGATCTTTTTGAAAGTCTGGGTCAAAACATTGCAGCATCGGCTAGGGGCAGCCAACCCCCTGAGGTGGCACTGATGCTTCCCTTCTCTGAGGAATGACCCTCAACTTACCCATGGTTCACATCAAAATCCACAATTTTGCCCCCAAAACCTGCCCTCAGGGTTGAGCAATATACAAATATATATGCTACCTTTTCACTTTCCGGTGGCACAGTGGGTTAAACCCCTGGACTGAAGACCAACAGGTCGCAAGGAGAGGCGGATGAGCTCCCTCTATCAGCTCCAGTTCCTCATGTGGGGACATGAGAGAAGCCTCCCACAAGGATAATAAAACATCAAATCATCCGGGCGTATCCTGGGCAACGTCCTTGCAGACGGCCAATTCTCTCACACCAGAAGCGACTTGCAGTTTCTCAGGTCGCTCCTGACAGAACAAAAAAAAAACTTTCCTCCACTTCTCCAACCATTCTAGCTCAAAATTACACCCTAAGTCATGAATAATAATAATAAAAATTCTCAAATAAGGATAATGTGCAGCTTAAAATAAAATCATAAGATACACTTTTACTTACTTCAGTTTAAATTCGAGTCAAACATTATTTACAGAGCATATTTCCACCACGTAAGATAATATGACCAAGTCCATTTACAAGCTCTCCAGTAAAGGGATGTTTTATATATGTAGTAAAATGTTTAAAGGTGATAAATACCAAGTATGAATTAGTTTCAGTGAACGTTCCTTTACTTTGGCTGAAATAACCTTTCGGTCTTGGATTATTTTAAAGAATATCCTCTTTTTTTCAGTAATGGAGGAAAACCCCTCCAGGTGTGAAAAAGGGTCTCTGGAAGCCCTTGGTTTGGTTCCCGTACAAGCCAATCTTATTATCCAGATCTGCATGGCGTTTTCTTCATTCAGGGGCACATTTTCACCAGGATAAACTGCCCATTTTAGATTGTTTCATCCATATCAGTGTCCTAATATTTCCTAACCACACCTATTAGTAACTGGTCAAACTCACAGCCAAAATATATAGTGATCTTAGCTACTAGGTGGACAACAATTTCATTTACAATATATTAATGGAATCTCCTGGTTCAGAGGCAATATGCTTTTAATATTAGTCAGTAGGTTGGGTTAAAACTGGTTGTTACTGTTTAAAAGTTTCCAAGGAAGGAGCTTCCGCCACACTCTGAGACAGACTTCCACTGTTGAACAGCTCGTATGGTCAGGAAATTCTTTGCTGTGGCCCACAGATTGGGAACTACAACTCAATTCAATGCATGACAGCTTTCAGTATTCTCTTATCTCTTATCTCCAACAACTTTCTACAACATATCCCTATATCCAATAACTTATTGATTGATTGATTGATTTACTGTATTTATATACTGCCTTTCTCAGCCCGTGGGTGACTCAGGACAGTTCACGTTCGGCACAATTCAATGCCCCCAACAACATAAAAACACTGAAAACATTAGCATATAAAACATAAATTCATATACATATATCCTTGGCGTCTCCTTACTGAAATCATTATTCATTCACATTGTCCAGTCGTTCCGTGGGTCTATCTCTGCTTGTTACAAATGCTTGCTTGAAAAGTCAGGTTTTAACTTTTTTGCGAAATGTTAAGAGGGAGGGGACCAATCTAATATCCCTGGGAAGGGCATTCCACAGCCAAGGGGCCACCACTGAGAAGGACCTGTCTCTCGTTCCCACCAAATGCATCTGTGAAGAATTATTTATTTACAGTATTTGTATACCGCTTTTCTCATCCCGAGGGGGACTCAACGCGGTATACAAGTACTGTAAATAAAGGTGGGACCAAGAGCAGGGCCTTCTCAGATGATCTTAAAGTCCTAGACAGTTCATAAGGTGAGATACGTTCAGACAGGTAAGTTGGGCCAAAACCGTTTAGGGCTTTATAGGCTAAAGCCAGCATTTGAATTGTGCCCGGTAGAAGACTGGCACCTATTTGAATACACACTTAAACTTGCTCTCCTAAAAATCTACTCCTGGTATTTCTAGCAACCAGTTTTAGGTACAAAAATTTAGTTACTAAAATGTCCTTTCTCTCACCAAACATTTTTTGCTCACCAAGCACAAGGCCTTTCTTGCCCTGGGCCTGTTGGCAAGTGAATTTTTTTGAAGGCTACAGATAACGTTCTTTAAACTTACATTGTTTGCGTCGGAACACAAAAATCTTGTTAGTGAAATTGTCATCATTCTTGTTGAAAATCATATTGCCATGCTAAGTAAGCTGTGCTGCCTGGGGGTGGGGACGGCTCAAAATTGATCCTTCTTGAGTTAATCCACTTATGCACCGTGACTGTTCCCAAATACACACACACGCATACATATACACGCATACTGGCATGCCAAGCTGCAGCAGGATAAACAATGCCAGGAGAAAGGCATGTTGATGTTTTCTCAGCACTTTGGCAGAAGCAAACAAACAGAAACACAAAAGGAAGGAATGCTGTGTTGGCACAGATGGGGCCCTTTTCCTTTTCTTTCTTTTCTTTTTTTGCAGATTGCTTTCCCACCCACAACATGACAATTTACTCATGAATCAGCGCAGCTTAAGCAATAGCGCGGCAGGTTGTTGGAATTACACAAACTGTTGCCGAAATCTCTCTATTTGCACGTCTGTTATTTGTGTTTCTGTATTGTTATTGGCGCTGCTAATGCGGCTTGGACAAGTGTTTAATGTCATTGTGTTGATGTAAATAACATCTGGATTGCCAGCGAGAGTGATCAACATTGTGTGGAAATGGCTCAGAGGATGATGAAATTGTACCTTCCCGGTTGAGCTTTTCCCAGGAGGCAGAAAAATACCTTCCACTGGAGCTTGTGCAAGCAACGAAAGAAAGCATGGTTTACACAACCTGCATTGCACCGTTAAGTCTCTACGAATCTCTCAGGCTAGATCTACAGTGCCATATAATGCATTTTGAATTGTAATATATGGTCAATATAGAGTAGACCCATATAATGCAGATTTCAGCGCAGTTCAAACTGTATTATATTGGTTTGTTGTAGGTTTTTTTTCCTAGTTCCAACAGACCTCACTACCTCTGAGGATGCTTGCCATAGATGCAGGCGAAACGTCAGGAGAAATGCCTCTAGAACATGTCCTTATAGCCCGAAAAAAACTTACAACAACCCAGTGATTCCGGCCATGAAAGCCTTCGACAATACATTGTATTATATTGGTTTACATTGACCATATTGTTATTCATTCATTCAGTCGCTTCCAACTCTTCGTGACCTCATGGACCAGCCCATGCCAGAGCTCCCTGTCAGCTGTCACCACCCCCAGCTCCTTCAAGGTCAAGCCAGTCACTTCAAGAATACCATCCATCCATCTTGCCCTTTGTGGGCCCCTTTTTCTTTCCATTTTCCCCAGCATCATTGTCTTCTCCAAGCTTTCTTGTCTTCTCATGATGTAGTCAAAATACTTCATCTTTAATATCCTTCCCTCCAATTAGCAGACGGGCTTTATTTCCTGAAGTATGGACTGGTTGGATCTTCTCGTGGCCCAAGGCACTCTCAGCACTTTCCTCCAACACCACAGCTCAAAAGCATCGATCTTCCTTCGCTCAGCCTTCCCTAAGGTCCAGCTCTCACATCCGTAGGTGACTACAGGGAATACCATGGCTTTGACTAGGCGGATCTTTGTTGCCAGTCTGATGTCTCTACTCTTTACTATTTTATCGAGACTGGACATTGCTCTCCTCCCAAGAAGTAAGCGTCTTCTGATTTCTTGGCTACAGTCTGCATCTGCAGTAATCTTTGCGCCTAGAAATACAAAGTCTGTCATGGCCTCCACATTTTCTCCCTCTGTTTCCCAGTTGTCAATCAGTCTGGTTGCGAGAATCTTGGTTTTTTTAATGTTTAACTGCAACCCAATTTTTGCACTTTCTTCTTTCACCTTGATTAGAAGGGTCCTCAGCTCCTCCTCTTTGGCCATCTAAGTGGTATCATCTGCAAACCTAAGGTTGTTAATGTTCCTTCCAGCAATTTTTACCCCAGCCTTGCATTCATCAAGCCCCGCACATCGCATGATGTGTTCTGCATACAAGTTGAGTAGGTTGGGTGAGAGTATACAACCCTGCCGTACTCCTTTCCCAATCGTGAACCAGTTTGTTGGGCCTTGGTCAGTTTTTACTGTTGCTACTTGGTCCTTACACAGATACCTCAGGAGAGAGGCAAGGTGATTTGGTATGCTCATACCACCAAGAACTTGCCACAATTTATTATGATCCACACAGTCAAAGGCTTTAGAATAGTCAATGAAACAGAAATAGATGTTTTTCTGAAACTCCCTGCCTTTCTTGATTATCCAGCGGATATTGGCAATTTGGTCTCTCGTTCCTCTGCCTTTTCTAAACCCAGCTTGTACATCTGGCAACTCTCTCTCCATGTATTGCTGGAGTCTTCCTTGCAGGATCTTGAGCATTACCTTAATGTAGTTCAAATTGCACTATATGACCAATGTAGACTGGCATGGGCAAACTTAGGCCTACCACAATTCTTAATAGCCTCAAGCCCCTTCTTTTTCCCACTAAGCCACTTAAGCTATTTATTTATCTCACATTTTTCTTCCAGGTTGGGACTCAAGTTGGCTTGTGAAAGGACACAGAATACCATGAAACACATACACAGTGGGCCTTAATATCTGCTGGGGTTTGGCTTCAGGACCTCTGTGGATACTGAGACCTGTGGACGCTCAAGTCCCATCATATACAGTGGTGTAAGAAAATGGTAGCCCTTATGTAAAATGGCAAAATCAAACTTTGAGGGTTTTTTAGATTATTAAATATATATATATTCAAGCTGTGGATGATTGAGTCCATGGGTGCTGAATGTGAGAAGAAAGAGGACCTAGGGTTAAAATAAAACACACTAAAATCAGTATTAAAATAGTATTAAATAGCAACAGTATTGAAGCCAGTTAAGATCTTACTTCAAAACAGGTGAAAAACAGTGTCACAAAAGCCATTTTTGCTGTTGCAACAAAGGAGCTGTGTGTGTTCTCCTTGCAACCTGATTGCAGTTCTTTGGACCTGTTGAAGTTTATGAACCGTCTTCAAAGGCAAATCCATTGAGAGGGTGTTAAAGTACATTGATGCCAACTGAGCTTCCAAAAGGTGGTAATTTCACAAATGGGGTGCCAATACAGACAAGGCTTTCCAATTGCCTAGAAAGTTGATGAGGTCATTGGCTTTTTTTTTTTTGCTGCCACATGACATTGTTGGCTCATGTTCACCTTCCTCCCCATGAGGACTCCAAGATCTTTTTTATACGTACTGCTGTTGAACCAGGCTTCGTCCCCCATTCTGTATCTTTGCATTTCATTTTTTCTGCCTAAGTGGAGTATCTTGCATTTCTCCCTGTTGAACTTCATTTTGTTAGTTTTGGCCAATCATCTCTCTAACGTTTTGAATTCTTCTCCTGTCTTCCGGAGTACTGGCTCTCCCTCCCAATTTGGTCCCGTCTCAAACTTGAGGATTGTGCCTTCTAACCCTTCATCTAAGTCATTAATAAAGATCCTGAACGGAACCAGGCCCAGGATGGAACCCTGCTTATGGCACTCCACACATCTGTTCTTTCCAGGATGAAGAGGAAGCATTGGAGAGAATCACCCTCTGGGTTCATTCACTTAACCAATTACAGATCCACCTCAACAAATAAACAAAATGAGCTGGATTTTGGAGTGGGACGTGGTTTCCAGGACTGTCAGTATGAGTGGGTGCCTTTCAGAATGCAACTGTACAGCCATGGAGCCCACACCAATAAAGGGAGATGGAGAAAACCATTGCAAGGAGGAATATGCAGAGTCTTCTTAAGAAACATGGTTCTTAATGGAGCAAGATGGCTGATGAGATCAGCAAGGCGCAAATAGCACAGCCGGGCGGAGACACCATCTTTGTGAAGATCATCCGCAAAGAGATCCCTGCCAAAATCATCTTTGAGGATGAGATGTGCCTTGTGTTCCATAACGTTGCTCCACAAGTGCCAACACATTTCCTAGTGGTTCCTAAGAAGCCAATTTCTCAGCTCTCTCAAGCACAAGATTCTGATTAAGCTCTTCTTGGACACTTAATGACCTCACTACCTGTGAGGATGCTTGCCATAGATGCAGGTGAAATGTCAGGAGAAAATGCCTCTAGAACATGGCCATATAGCCCGGAAAAACCTACAGCAACCCACTTAATGATTGTTGGCAAGAAATGTGCAGCTGAATTGGGCTTAGCCAGGGGTTTCCGAATGGTGTTCAATGAAGATCCAGATGGCGGCCAGTCTGTCTACCATGTACACCTTCATGTCCTCGGTGGTCGACAACTAGGTTGGCCTCCAGGTTAGGAACTAAGGGAAAGAGAGACTAGTACTCTAAACATTTCTCCAGTTAAGTGAACACTTACATTGAAAAATCCAACCGCTGTCAATAAACTTTAGTCACTGAACCTTTGTTGAGGTGAATTAAAAAGTTGGTGCAATCCATTTTCAATAAAGTTCTAAGCATGTTGCTACTTCCCAGTGGAAGGCAAGATTGTGTTGATTGACCTCAAACTGCACAGCACAGCTTACTCTGCCCTTGTCAAGTGGAGGTTGAGTTGCTCCATTCAGATCAGATTTCATTGAAGAAAGCAAGTTTTTGCTTGGGGTTTTTTGTTTCTTTTTATGGATCTCAGTGCCAGCATCCCTTGGATGAATAACTATCAGAGCTGGAGCTGTCCAAGTCCTCCTTTTCCCAACGTAGCACAAAAGCAAGTGTACAGTTGCAGCCGATGTGTAAGAGCAGGATGTCACGGCAGAGAAGGGAGAAGGAATTGCTACATAAGCGTCTCCTCCCTCTACCTTTCTCCATGGCTTCAGCTGTAAATTAAAACAAGGTAGGTCTCCAGCGGGTTGATTTGATTCCTGCTGCACATGCTGAGCTGTTCTTTGCAAGCAAAGCTTGGCTCCCTTGCAAAAGGAGACAGAACAATAAGTCAGCTTGGAGAGAAGCGTGTTCACAAAAACCATTCCCAAACCTACAGGGGCAGATGATGTGGCTGGGATGAATAGAGACAGAAAAAAGGTGGGAATTGGATTGGATGTCTTCTGCCAAAATTTCTGCAAGATGGATTTCTGGAACAGTGTTAGGACTTTGTCATCTGAGTCACCAATCGGATGGGAAATTTCTCTTGGGATGCTAGGAGAAACATCAGAGAAACGCAGAGATTGTATTTTCATAAAGGCCACTGAATTTGTTAACACTGACATGACAATAGTGCAGAATTTTGATTATTGAAGTGTCATGCAATCTACTTGTTTAACTGATTCCTATATGGATGAGTCACATATAACAACAACAACAACAGAACAAGCCATTAGAACAAATGCCATCAAAGCCAGAATTGAAAAGTCGACAACACATCCCAAATGTAGACTCTGCAAGGAAGCAGATGAAACAATAGATCATATCCTCAGCTGCTGCAAGAAGATCGTGCAGACAGACTATAAGCAGAGGTATAACACCATTGCTCAGGTGATTCATTGGAACTTGTGCCACAAATACCATCTGCCTGCGACAAAGAACTGGTGAGATCACAAGCCTGAAAAGGTTACAGAAAATGAGCACGTCAAACTACTCTGGGACTTCCGAATTCAGACTGACAGAGTTTTGGAGCACAATAGTCCTGACCTCACGATCGTGTTAAAGAACAAAGTATGGATCATCGATGTTGCAATCCCAGGTGACAGCAGCATTGAAGAGAAACAACTGGAAAAGCTGACATGATATGAGGATTTAAAGATGGACCTGCACAAGCCAGTCAAGGTGGTCCCAGTGGTGATCGGTACACTGGGTGCAGTGCCTAAAGACCTTGGCCTGCACTTAAACACAATCGGCGCTGACAAGATTACCATCTGCCAACTGCAAAAGGCCACCCTACTGGGATCTGCACGCATTATTCACGATACATCACACAGTCCTAGACACTTGGGTAGCCAGATTTTGTTAATTTTCTGGTACTACTGGTAATTTTCTGGTAATTTTCTGGTAATACTGGTAGCCAGATTTTGTTCATTTTCATGGTCTCTTCCTTTCTGTTGAAATTGTCCACGTGCTTGTGGATTTCAATGGATTCTCTCCACAAGCATACTGGCTACCAGTATTAAAAAACTCTAAAATTACAACAGCAAAACAGCAGAGAGGAAACAACCAGGCACATCTTAACCCCTCTCAACAAAAGATTTTCCCAGGCTCAGCCAGGCCTTCAAATGCTAATGAAGGTGGTCGGTTGAAACATTCACACCTAGCTCCAGCAGAGAAGAGCTCTTTGCCCCACCCCAGCCATTCCACAGATATATAAACCCATTTTCCTATTTCCAACAGACCTCACTACCTCTGAGGATGCTTGCCATAGATGCAGGCGAAACGTCAGGAGAAATGCCTCTAGAACATGGCCCTATAGCCTGAAGAAACCCACAAGAACCTAGTGATTCCAGCCATGAAAGCCTTCGACAATACAATAATAATAATAATAATCTTTATTTATGCGCCGCCACCATCTCCCCAACAGGGACTCAGGGCGGCTAACATGAGGCCAGGCCTAAAATTATAACAAAGCAAATACAAATACAGCAAATAAAATACAAGGAAGCAAAATACCATCAAAATAAAATACAAACATAATGAAATAAAATAAACAGGTCCAAAATGACATGAGAAGAAATAGGACACAGTGGGCGGGCCAGATGTATTAAAAGTAAAATTGATAAAATTTGATAAAACCCTGTATGAGATGGGTAGAATATGTTTCTGAGGGAGAATGTGTTTCTAAGGGGGGGGGGGGACTCAAAAGACCGAAAAAACAATTGTGTTAAACCTTTGATTAAGGGCAGGGGGAGAATACATCATGAGGACAACGCTAAGGTGGGAACCATTTAAAGCTGGAATATATATTCATTCGCCAAAGGCACATCGGAAAAGCCGGGTTCCAGATGATTTGCATTAATTCACATTTGAGATTTATCACCAACTGGGTATGCATTATTCCACACACCCTAAGGATACCTGAAAGCATGGATAATAGTGACCCTTATATTCTGACTATGCTTGGGTTGGAAGTATACCACAGAATTGCACTTGAGGACTTAAAGAGGCCCACAAACACAAGCAGTCATCATTTTCCAATGCCCTAATCTGCAGCAGTTCAGAAACGCTTTGGTTGAGACACTGCCTAGTTCACAAGGTAAAGTCACGTTTGGTCATTAAAAACCATAAACGTGAATCCCGAAAGTTACGAGATAGCAATTCTAGTTTACGATCCTATAAATACTGAATGGGATGTCAGCCTCTAACTGTGGAGCTGCATCTTGGATCAGAGAACTGCATACGGCTTTGGATACACTGATGTTATCCATTGTGTACATTGGAGTCACTCCTACTGTGAGTGTCAACAACCTTGACAAAAACCTTGCCAATCTCAAAATGCAGTGTGCACATGGGTAGTTGCCTTTGAGTCACCTGCCAGCTTACAGCGAACCCATGAATTTCAAAGGGTTTTCTTAGGAAAGGAAGACTCAGAGGAGGTTTTGCCAGTTCTGTCCTCTGAAATATCGCCCACAGGACCTGATATTCATTGATGGTTTCCCATCCAAATACTAACCAAAGCTGACCCTGCTTAGCTTTCAAGATCAGAGAGAGGGAGTATCTATACTATAGAATGAATGCAGTTTGACATCTCTTTAACTGCCATGGCTCCATGTTATGGAATCCTGGGAGTTGTAGTTTGGGTACAGCACCAGCACTCTGGCAGAGAAAGCTAAAGACCTTGTAAAACTACAACTCTCACGTTGATGCAGCATTGCACCATAGAATCATAGAATCAAAGAGTTGGAAGAGACCTCATGGGCCATCCAGTCCAACCCCCTGCCAAGAAGCAGGAATATTGCATTCAAATCACCCCTGACAGATGGCCATCCAGTAGGCCTGGGTAACAACGGAAAAATTTGTTTCTAAAATAGATTTGTATTTGGGGGTTTTTTTTTGTTTCGATATTTAAAATAATTACAAAATTTTCCTTTTAAAAAGTTCGATATTTACGAAATTTCGTAAATGATAAAAAATTAACGAATCGATTTCCGAAACAATAACGAATCGATTCGTTAATGGCGGACGCGACCGCGAAATACGCTAAAAAACCTCCAAAAACTTCTGAAGCTTCCCTCTCCCTCTGTTGTTGACTGTTGGTGTGATATTATAATTTTTTTTCACTAATTAAACAAAAAACTTGCCCCAGACATGCGGAAATAATAACGAAACGACCTCAAAACAATAACGAAACGAATACAATATCGAAATACGAAGCATTTACAAAACGTTTTTGAAAATTCGTTTTTTTAATAATTGCTCCAGAATGGTTCGTTATCGTTTTGTAATTGAAAAAATTAACGAATTATTAACGAATTACGAATTAACGAAACGAAACCGCCCAGCCCTACCATCCAGCCTCTGTTTAAAAGCTTCCAAAGAAGGAGCCTCCACCACACTCCGGGGCAGAGAGTTCCACTGCTGAACGGCTCTCACAGTCAGGAAGTTCTTTCTCATGTTCAGATGGAATCTCCTCTCTTGTAGTTTGGAGCCATTGTTCCGCGTCCTAGTCTCCAAGGAAGCAGAAAACAAGCTTGCTCCCTCCTCCCTGTGGCTTCCTCTCACATATTTATACATGGCTATCCTATCTCCTCTCAGCCTTCTCTTCTTCAGGCTAAACATGCCCAGCTCCTTAAGCCGCTCCTCATAGGGCTTGTTCTCCAGACCTTTTATCATTTTAGTTGCTCTCCTCTGGACACATTCCAGCTTGTAGTAAGTAATGTCAAACTGCATTCATTCTACTGAGTAGACGCAACACAAAGAATCTCATATCTCCCAACCTCGTAACTTCATTCAGATATTGCTGCTATTTGTAGAATCATAGAATGATTGAGTTGGAAGAGACCTCGTGGGCCATCCAGTCCAACCCCATTCTGCTAAGAAGCAGGAAAATCGGATTCAAAACTCACACACCAACAGATGGCCACCCAGCCTCTGTTTGAAAGCCTCCAAAGAAGGAGCCTCCACCACTCTCTGGGGCAGAGAGTTCCACTGCTGAACAGCTCTCACAGTTAGGAAGTTCTTCCTAATGTTCAGGTGGAATCTCCTTTCCTGCCGTAGACTGAAGCCATTGTTCCGTGTCCTAGTCACCAGGGAAGCAGAAAATAGGCCTGCTCCCTCCTCCCTATTGGAATAACAAAAATCCTACAGATGTGTTGTAAAAGAATTGCCTTTCCTTAATCCAGGTCTGTATATTTGTGTGTGTGTGTGTGAGAGAGAGAGAGAGGTTAGTGCCAGTAGTGTGTCTGTATGTGAGAGTGAGGGAAAACACATATTTCACAGTCACCTTTCAAGCTGCAATCCATCCTGTGTCCATTTAGCCAGGAGTAAACCACATTGGTCTCCAGACCTGCATTATTTTGCTGTGTCCACTGACCTTTTGTTTCCTAATAAAAAGTAACTTTGTGTTAAAGCTTGCACACCTTCTGCACATATTCAGAGATCATTGATCCTAAAGTCAATTTTGGAAAATAGTTCCTTTTCAGAGGAAAAGTACTATTTAATTGCATTTTTCTGCCTTCTCTACTATTTACATTTTTAAAATGGATTTTTGAGCAAACAAGGCACTTTTCCTACATTTAGCTCAGGGATCTTCACAGGTTCTTATATCATATCTCTCTGTGTGAATTTCTTTAGTGCCAATTATTAATAGGTTCTCCAATCACAGTGTGTGTCTATTGTTATAAGACAATGGAGCCCCCGGTGGGGCAATGGGTTAAACCCTTGTGCCAGTAGGACTGCTGACTGACAGGTCAGCGGTTTGAATCTGAGGAGAGCGGGTTGAGCTCCCTCTGTCAGCTCCAGCTTCTCATGCAGGGACATGACAGAAGCCTCCCAAAAGGATGGTAAAACCTCAAAAGTCCTGGCATCACCTGGGCAACATCCTTGCAGACGGCCAGTTATCTCACACCTGAAGTGACTTGCAGATTCTGAAGTTGCTCCTGGCACACAAAAAAAATTATAAGACATTTAGCATATTGAACAGTTATTTAAAACCTGAGCTGGAATTGTTATTGCATTATCTTGAAATATTGCTGATTTTTATTTCAGTTTTCCTAGTGCTACTGTAAGGCATTTTGAGCATGGCTTTACCATAGAAAAGTGGCATATAAATAAAAGTAGTGATGAGTATGTTAACAATGGGCAGGATCTACACTGCCATATAATGCAGTTTCAAACTGCTATATATGACCAGTATAGACTCATACAATGCATTTCAGTGCAAACTGCTTTATATGAGCCTTCTTTGACCATATAATGTAGTTTCATCTGTATCAGATGGCAGTGTAGATGGGGGCTCAGTGTCCTCCCAATAAATCAATGTCAAAACTCAATCCATAAAGTACCTGGATCCCCAAAATAGGTAAAATAGATAGGTGATAGATAGATGGATAGATAGATAGATAGATAGATAGATAGATAGATAGATAGATAGATAGATGATAGATAGATATGAAACCCAGTCTTGCATGCAAGTATCTCAAAGTGGAGAGTCACAACCCTGCAGTAGTTGTCAAAGGAAATTTATCAGAATGAACCTAATTGTTGTGGTTCAGCCATATGAAGATGAGGGGACTGGTATTTCAGAAGTTGGGAGAGTGGTGGATGGCTCTTTCAATAAGGGAAATGAGGGGATTTTGGAGCAAGATTTTGTCTGTGAGAATAAAATGTTTCTCCCTCTATGACCCACCCCGGAAGTTTAGATCATTTGGGGAGTCCCTGCTCTTGATCCCACCACCTTCACAACCGCAGTTGGTGGGGATGAGAGACAGGGCCTTCTCAGTGGTGGCCTATTATCTATGGAACTCCCTCCCCCCCCCTCATGATTTTCAGGAAGAAGCTTAAGATGTGGCTGTGGGACCAAACATTCAACCAGTAAATAGTGCAATAAGGATAACTGATGCATGGAATTGACAATCCGACAGGCCTTGGACTACGATATGGATTACATGGTTTTAATTGATGTTTTACTAATTAATATTTAATTGTATGATTTTAATTGTTTTTATTTTTATATTTTTATATGTTTTTATTTTTATATTTATATGTATTGGCATCAAATTGCTGCCTGCTGTAAGGTTGCCCTGAGTCCTTTTTTAGGGTGAGAAGGGCAAGATACAAATAAGTGAAACAAATACATAGGCTTGAAAGTGAAACTTTTTGGAGTCTAGCAGATAAGGAGATGCAGTGTTAGACAGGCGTATTAGGCTTGATTTTAGGGAGGAATCCAGCAAGCTCAAAAATCGCAAGGGCTCTGTGAGAAGGAAGAACGGAAAAAGTCTCACCGGCAAGGAAGCCAAGGTTATAGAAATGACTTCATGTTTTGCGGACCTTAAATCAGAGAAGTCTCTTTTTGAGAATTCAATTCAGGCAAACAACAACAACAACAACAACAACAACAACAACAACAACAAGGCAGTTTCTTGGCAAAATTGAAGGAAAAGCTGACAAGGAGAAGACCTAGTTATGGCTCACGAATGGAACACCGAAGAAGGAGGCAGAAGGCTGATTCTTGCAACCCAGGAGCAAGCCATCAGAACCAATGCAATTAAGGCCAGGATTGAAAAATCAATGGATGACCCAAAATGCAGACTGTGCAAGGAAGCTGATGAAACCATGGACCATATCCTCAGCTGTTCCAAGAAAATTGCACTGACAAACTACAAACAAAGATACAACTCTGTGGCCCAAATCACTCACTGGAACTTATGCCACAAGTACCACCTGCCAGTAGTAAAGAATTGGTGGGATCATATACCTGCAAAGGTCGTGGAAAATGAACATGCAAAATACTGTGAGACTTTCGAATCCAGACTGACAAAGTTTTGGAACACAACACACCAGACATCACAATTGTGGGAAAAGAAAAAAGTCTGGATTATTGATGTCATCATACCAGGTGACAGTCGCATTGAGGAAAAACAACAGGAAAAACTCAGCCGCTATCAAGATCTCAAAATCAAACTGCAAAGGCTCTGGCATAAACCAGTACATGTGGTCCCAGTGGTAATGGGCACACTGGGTGCCATGCCAAAAGATCTCAGCCAGCATTTGGAAACAATAAACATCTACAAAATTACGATCCGTCAACTGCAAAAAGCCACCTGACTTGGATCTGTGTGCATCATTCGAAAATACATCACACAGTCCTAGACGCTTAGGAAGTGTTTGACTTTTGATTTTTTGATATGAAATCCAGCATATAGATCTTGTTTGCTGTGACATACTGTGGCTTTGTGTCAGTAAAATAAAAACTGTATTTGTTACCACCCTATCTCCTCGAAGGGACTCAGGAGGTTTCCAACATATATGGCAAAATATTCCATTACCAAGAAGAAAATCGTACAGACAGATTAAAATAAAAGCAGCATAAAACACAAAATCCTACTAGAACACAAGAATAAAAATTTAAGCTGATTGCAATTATAACTCCATTTGACAAGATTCAACAAAAACCAATGGCCAGGACTACAAAATGGGAAAAATGATCTCAAGTCCTGTTTCAGTTCATGTTTTTAGTCCAAGATCTTGAGAGTTTTGATTCATGTTTTAAGAAGTTCTTATAGCCTTGGTTTTGGATCCATGCTCATGTTTTGATTCTTGTTTTCTTGGATTTATGCTCATGTTATGATTCTGGTTTTTCCTGTAAATAAATAAAATAAATAATAATAAATATTTTGCATTATTTGGAATATTGCCTTTGAAGTGTTCTATTCCTAATCAGTTTGGTTGGGCTTTTACTTCTTGACTACTTTTTCCTATTACCTGTTGGATTTTGCCTTTCTTATTTCTGTTAGTGATTTCCCCTTTTTATATGTACTTTTCCCAATAAACTGTTTTACTACTGTTGAGGGCAAGGTGAACTCTGGCTGGGGTGCAACGCTAAAATCGAATCCCATTGGCTACCATTTATCAAAAGGAAAGGCCCTTCTTTAATTGGATCAAACATGAAAGGCACCCCATATAATCAGGAGATGAACCCACAAGAGTATGTTTTCAATCTGCCTTTTTGGTTAGGGGAACATCAAAGAGGCCCATCAGGAAGGCTCCTTTTAAGCAGACGAAGCTCACTGCAGTCAATGGGTCTACGCCTGTGTAAAAGGCCCCTGAAATCACCTATTAAGCAACCGTTTGTGAAGGAAGCTGGGAACTCTTGAAAATCACCAAAGCCTAAGTAATTTCCCTTGAATGGGGGCCCCTTGAAGGCGATTGTGGGCCTTGAGATGAAGATATCAACATGCGCCTTTCATCGTTGGGTGGCAGAGCTGGTACCGTGCATGGGGCACCCCCTGACCATTTAATTAATGAAGAAGACCAAGCCGCTGGAATTAATGTGCCCTTGGAAGCATCAAAAAGCCCCAGCAAAGGATCAAGCTGATATTTTCATTTATATATTAGCCTCTTCCGACGCCTTGTTGAGTCCCTCTTTTCACACGGCGGAGCGGCCCCGCTCTTTGCTCTCTTTTCACCCGTAAGCTCCTTTTCAATTTGCCTCTTCGGCATTTCTGCAGGATGAGGGGCTCACCCCAATTACCAGGAACAATTGGAGTGGAGGGGAATTTTAGCCAACTCAGCAGGAAGGCTTTTCCATTCCAAATTCCTGGGCTGTAGGGAGAGGATTATCTGAAAACGGCTGGGATGCATGTACCCCTTTCTTTTGCTCATTGTGATCTGTAGTCCCCCTGGCTCTCCCTTCAGGCACACAATAGCCCCAGATTGCACAAGTTATGGAAAACTTCACCATTTCCTGCTTATAGTCTTATAGATCCATGGAAAATGTGGGTGGGAAAACAGAATTGAAGTGCCAATTATTGTGGTTTCCCTGCCAGTGTTAATTGTCGTGATTTCTGCCATGGATTCTTCGGAAATTCAATTTTGAAGTGAAGTGAGAATTCCAGGTTCAAGAGTCCCTGTTCTCCAACACTCGTATTACGCAGCCGTTCTTGGAATCACAGCATCATATAGTTAGAAGGGACCCCAAGGGCCATCCAGTCTAACCCTCTGCCATGCCGGAAAGTACAATCAAAACACTCCTGACAGATGGCCATCCTAGAGAAAAACAGACTCCAGAGCAGTGGTTCCCAGCCTGTGGTCTGTGAAACAACCGTGGTCCGCAAGAACTAAAATATGGTCCACGACTTCACCGTCCCTACAACTTTGCAATGAGAGCAAAACCCTCTTATAGTGCCGAGGTTTATTAAATATGGTTTTCTGTGGGCGAGCAGATGGTGACTGGATGGCCTATGTTCTGTATCAGAAGCTAGAGCTGATGTGGTCTATCCAATGCAGTTTTCTGAATCTGCATGCCAAATAACCAAACCAAATTTAAAGTTGACCAAAAACGGATTCGTAACCCTTTTGATACTAATGTTGGAGAGTGGTTCCTGGTCAAAGTAGTCCTTGCTCAAGTGGTACCTGGCCAAAAAAAGGTTGGGAACCATTGCTCCAGAGAAAAGAGAATCCACCACATACCAAGGCAGAGTGCACCAAAGGAAATATGCCTTGGATCAGATGTTCCTGTCTCTGCATCTAGCCATACCCAATACGTATTCAAAATTTTTCCTGTTTTTCATTTTCCTCTTTGATAGGTGGGTGGCTGGGATGGGTTGGATGTGTCCCCCCCCCCCTTTCCTGGAAGGATAGGTTGAGGATATCTTCCACATCTGACTGAGTTTAAAGGCATTTGGGGAATTTTCTTCCTGTCCCACCAGTATCACAGTCCCCATCATTCTGAAATTGCATTATATGGTCAGGGTTGAAACATATTGTGTAGTTTAACTGCGTAATATGAGTCTGCAGTGGCCATATTGTACATATATTGTGCAATTGTGAAGTGGTGTACTATGACTTGATGGGCAATGGGCACCAATTCCATCTGGACACTTCCTGATGCACACCCAGACACTGTCAGTGAGATAATATTGTGTGACAAGTTTTGCATCATTTCCTTTTGTTCCTGGGCATGACGGGAATCCAGTATGTGCATATAGAGAGTGGACGACGTGTTCTCGCCCCTTCTCTTCTCCTTCTTTCTCACTATGATGCCTCCATGAAGAAGGGTCTGTCGCCATGTTGACCTCTAAGGGGGATGAGCTCATGCCATCTTGAGCTATGTGTTACGATGATCTTTTGCCATGTTCTTGGGTGTCCTGATGAAGTCTGTAAATAGCTGTTAAATGCACTAAGTTGAAATAAAGCCTCTAAAGTATTTTTGAATGAAACCGGAAGTTCCAGTGTTTCATTAAGACAGTGTTTCTCAACCTTCTTAATGCCATGACAGTTCCTCGTGTTGTGGTGACCCCCAACCATAAAATTATTTTTGTTGCTACTTCATAACTTACGTTATGATTCATAACTGTAATTTTGCTACTGTTATGAATCATAACGTAAATATCTGATACGGAGGATGTATTTTCATTCAGTGGACCAAATTTGGCACAAATACCTGATATGCCCAAATTGGAATACTGATTGGGGTTGGGGGTGGGTGGGATTGATTTTGTCATTTGGGATTTGTAGTTGCTGACATTTATAGTTCACCTATAATCAAAGAACATTCTGAACCCCACCAGTGATAGAATTGAACCAAATTGGCAGACATAACTCCAATGACCAACAGAAAATACTGGAAGGGTTCAATGGGCATTGACCTTGAGTTTTGGAATTGTAGTTCACCTACATCCAGAGACCACTGTGGACTCAAACAATGATAGATCTGGACCAAACTTGGCTCAAATATTCAATATGCCCAAATGTGGACACTGGTGGAATTGGGGAAAAACAGACACTGACATTTGGGATTTGTAGTTGCTGGGATTTGTAGTTCACCTACAATGAAAGAGCATTCTGAACCCCATCAATGTTAGAATTGGGCCAAATGTCCCACACAGAATTCCCATGCCTTGGTGCAAGCCTCCCTCCTGCCTCCCACACTCTACCTCGCCCACACATGCGCACCATGCTGCCATGCGCCGAGCATGCCTGCTCTCCCCTCCCTGCTTGGAGTCTCAGAGACAACCCTCCCTTTGGCTGAGAGGCTGGCTGAGAGGCTGGCCAATCACAGTGGAGGAGGGCTTTTGATGGGAGGATTTGCCCTCTGTTTCCAAAAAGGAAGAGAAGGACAAGCAGAGAGATCTTCAGCCTTCTCTGCCAAAGGTGTTCCTAAGACCATCAGAAATATATGTTTTCTGATGGTCTTTGGTGAACCCTCTGAAACCCAACCCACAGATTGAGATATGCTACATTAAGAGCTAAGGTTTAGGAGCTGCACCATTTTTCTCTCTCTGCTAATTGCTAAGTTTATGATACAAGACTCTTGATGTTTGGCTATGTTGATCTGCTTGCCTTGGGACATTCTGTCCATACGCAGTGTTTAGGTGGCAGTAATTAGGAGTTATAAATTACGTGTCTATGCTGACAGATACCAGCTAGGAAGATGCTCAGTGCATATCAGAAGTGCATTGGTGCATCTTTGCAACTACCTGGATATACACCTTCATAATTCACCAACAGGACTACATTGCAGAGTTGTTCCAAGTTCATAAAGTTATGGCTTGTAGACTGTCACGCGGAATCTCAGCCTACATTTTAAATTGTTAACAGTTTTAAACTAGTGTTTTTCATAAGACTGCTTACTGACTTGCAGTTTAGTTTTAAATTAGGCTTGTAGCTGCGTTTTGTGTTAAACTGGGTTTGTAAAGTTGGCTTGGGTCCCGATATGAAATAGGTAAATAAGGATCCCATGACGGAAGCATCCTTAACAGATGGCTATGCAGCCTCTCCTTAACAACCTCCAAGACAAGAAAGTCTATGTGTGCATGTGAGAAAACGTAAGCAGCTTTATTAGTGAATGCCTAATGCCTACGAAAGTGCTACACAACTGAGATCATTAACACTGTTCTGTGAAACACTCTCAGAGGTGCTTGAATAGGATTGGTAGAGATGCTACACATTTGAGGTATTACTATCAAGAGCTACAAATACTTGGAAGTTGCTGTACTATAGAAAATTATAGGTGTTTTTGATCACATGGATTCACGTGGACTTGTTTACACTAACCAAAAAAGCCCATACTTTTCAGAGTCTTCCGTTGATGGCACAATGGGTTAAATCCTTGTGTTGCTGAACTGCTGACCTGAAGGTTGGCAGTTTGAATCCATGTGACGGGGTGAGCTCCCGCTGTTAGCCCTAGCTCCTGCCAACCTAACATTTTGAAAAAATGCAAATGTGAGTAGATCAATAGGTGCCACTTTGGCAGGAAAAGGCAAAAAAAGTTTCATGCAGTCATGCCAGCCACATGACCAGGAGATGTCTACGGACAACACAGGCTCCTCGGCTTGGAAATAGAGATGAGTACTAGGCATGGGCAATCCATGGTTCTAAATGTTCTAAAATACTTACAAAGCTAAAGTTCCGGTGGTGAAAACTAGGATTTGCTGGTACTTTGTTTCTACAGTGTTGCTAAAGTTCTGATGGTGAAAATTTCAGAACTCAAACAAAATTTTCAAAATTTCATAATTATTTCATTATTGGCAATTTTTGTGACAGAACCAATTAGGAACTGTCATTTTTAATGAAGTTTTGAAAGTTTTGTTAGAGTTCTGAAATTTTCACCACCAGAACTTTAGCAGCACTGTAGAAGCAAAGCACCAGCGCCCCCTAGTTTTCACCCCCAGAACTTTAGTTTTGTAAGTACTTTAGAACCATTTAGAACCATGGATTGTTCATGCCTAATGAGTACCACCTCCAGAGCCAGAAATGAAAAGAGAAGCCTTTGCCTTTGTCTGTGTATTTGGGTCTCATTGTATGTCATTTGTAACAAAGCATTGAATGTTTGCTTGTGTCTGTTTATAAGCTGTAATCCACTCTGAGTCCTTTCAGGGAGAAGGTCAGAATATAAATCAAGTGTTGTTGTTGTTGTTGTTGTTATCTTGACAACTGGATCACTCATAGGCCCCATCTACATTGCCATTATAATACAGATTGAACTAGGTTTTATGGCAGTGTAGACTCATATAATCCAGTACAATGAAGTTCTATCTGCATTATATAGGGTCTACACTGTCCATTTGATGCTGTTCAAATTCCATTATATGGCAGTGTAGATGGGGACACAGTCCTCATGATGCACAATGGTTTCCAGTGGGTATCCCAAGTGTAGACTTGCCCCATGCCTCCATATACGTAAAGACAAATATCAAATGGTAAGCCACATTTATTAGATTTTTATGACAAAACTTCTATGCACCCAGTGCCTATGTGAATTACATACAAAAAGAAAAACAACCCCAAGAATTTTACATGAATATCAGCGCTGAACTCTCTTTAATCAATACGCTCCTGAGCTTTTTCGGCTTAGATCTCTCTCTAAAATACTCCATCACTTTCAAAGTAACACTCCCTTGGAAAATGTTTAAGGCACAAATGCCAGGTGTTTCTTCTTAACCTTTTGATGGAGGAAAAAAAGAGAGAGAATCAGAAAGAGGGAGAGAAGGCATAACTTCAAAGGACTTGTTAAGCTCATATAACACTAAAAGTGGGCTGGCCATGGTGCAAGAGAAAGTAGGGACTGTGTGTAGTTACTAGAATTGTCAGCAAAATTAGAAATCAGTGAAGATCCTCAATCGAGTCCTTAGTTAAGAAGAGGTCCACCTGTTTTACTGGGCAACAGCAGATGCAAGTGACAGAGATCCTTTCTCCTCTCCTCCAGGTTGAAGCAGACTGCCTTCCTCCTTCCAATGATGCAAGTGATGGTCTGTTCTCCTGTCTAATGAGGTGCAGCATCTTACCCCCACTACCACTGAACTCTGGTGTAAATATGAAAATTAAGATTCATGGCATAAGCCTTCCTCAAATCAGAGATCAGTAGTAATGGGCTGGACAGCATCATGCTAAGCCCCACTAGAGAAGAGAACAGATCTCTGCTGCTCCCAATGGTTGCTCCCCATTAAAGCAGGATTAGGAGAATTGACAAAAAATGCAGGACTCGGAATGCAGAGGGACTATGAATACAAATAACTGTGGTTGTGGGTTCCAATAGGAATTTACCACAATCCACTCATTCATTCAGCTGGATTCATAGTATGATTCTACTTTGATATTAGTTTTAGGTTTGCAATGTGAAGAACATGCTTCAATTTTCCAACTTAAATCAATAATGCAATCCTATGAATGCCTGCTCAGAAACAGACAGTCAATGAGACTTTTTGATACCACTTCAACTGCCATGGTTCAGTGCTATGGAATTCTGGGAGATGTAGTTCTACAAGGTCTTCAGTCTCAACAGGATTCCAACTAGGGCAGTGGTTCTCAACCTGTGGTTCCCAGATGTTTTGGCTTTCAACTCCCAGAAATCCTAACAGCTGGTAAACTGGGTGAGATTTCTGGGAGTTGTAGGTCAAAACACTTGGGGACCCACAGGTTGAGAACCACAGATCTAGGGTGTTTTGGAGGTCTTTCATTCATTGGGTCTTAACAGTGATTAACAACACAATTCACACACACACACACACATCTTATTTCATTTCTTAAAGATGTTGCACCCTGCAGCAAATCCCAGGGCCAGAAAACTATCCTCCGACCCACAGAGTGTTCCTACTTCTGCCCAGATCTATCAATTATTTCACTTGTGTGTAAATACAACACAGCCATTTTTCCTACAAAGGTATTCAAGGTGGTGTGGATGGCCTTCTTCCCCATTTTTATCCTCAATGCATCCCTGTTGAAGTAGTTTGGACCGAGATACTGTTATGGGCAGCTAGTTGGCATGACAACTTTGTGGCCAACTGAAGATGGGATTCTACAGTCATAACGTGATAACTGGAGAACATATGAAATTCATAGGATCATAAGTCTTCCAGTATGGCACGCTTGCCAGTGGCCACGAGAGGCCATCACTACTGTATAGTTTCATTTCCAAACCACATGAAAGATTCTCTCACGTCTGCAGGAGTCTACCGGATACCATGCAGCTGTGGACAAATCTACATAGGGACCACCAAACACAGCATTGCCCAGAAACGAATTAAGGAACATGAAAGGCACTGCAGACTCCTTCAACCTGAGAAGTCAGCCATAGCAGAGCACCTGAGGAACCAACCTGGACACAGCATTTTATTTGAGAACACAGAAATGCTGGACCACTCTCACAACCACCATGTCAGGCTACACAGAGAAGCCACTGAAATCCACAAGCATGTGGACAATTTCAACAGAAAGGAGGAAAGCATGAAAATGAACTAAAAGTATGTTTTTAAAAAACTCTAAAATCAGAACAATAAATAAAAAACACACTAAAAAAATAGGGGAATTCCAGACAAGAATCAATCAAGGCCAACTAACACCTCTCAATAAAGGATGCCCCAGGCAGGAAGCAGCCAGGCATTGAAGCTGCAAGGCCATTAAATGCATTTGCAACATTCACACCTGTTTCAAGCAGACAAGAGTATTTTCTCCCACCCTGGACATTCCACAAATATATAAACCTCATTTGCCTAGTTTCTAACAGACCCCTCTGAGGATGCCTGCCATAGATGTAGGCAAAACATCAGGAGAGAATGCTTCTGGAACATGGCCATGCAGCCCAGAAAACTCACAGCAACCCACATGAAAGCTTGTTTGCCTGTTTCACCATTCGCACTTTCTGCCACAAGGTATCTTGTTGGTTAATGCTTCCTAAATCTCCTCCCAATCACAGAGGCTCCTTAAAGGAGAAACATTTCAAATCTGCGACAAGATACTGGAAAAAAGCATCCATGAATTGCTCAGAAACATGTCTTACTTGGAGATCATTATGCTGTCTGTATTGCCAGCCACAGAAGGTGAAGGCAGCCATAGTGCCTTATAAGTCCTTGTGTGAGGAAGCTTTGGAAACAATGTCTTGTTTTTAACACAGATATGTGTCCAAAGTGAGGTTTTTATCTCATTCAAAAAAGAGAAAGAAATTCAGGAAGAAACCCTTTCAAAATTACACTTAGGGGTTTTCATTGTTTCGCTTCCCTGCCCCTTAGGTACTGGCAGAGCAGGAGAAAACATATCCAGCCCTGTAGCTTCTGACAAAAGAAGGCTTGGATCTCCAGAAAGCTTCAAAAAGACAGCTCCAATGTTACCAACACCAAACAAACAACACCAGCAAAAAGAGAAGGGGGAAGAACAAACTCAATAGAAAAACCCAGTTGAACACAAGCAAAATCTCAAAGTATTGTTGAAGGCTTTCATGGCCGGAATCACTGGGTTGTTGTAGGTTTTTTCGGGCTGTATGGCCATTGTCTAGAGGCATTCTCTCCTGACGTTTCACCTGCATCTATGGCAAGCATCCTCAGAGGTAGTGAGGTCTGTTGGAACTAGGAAAATGGGTTTATATATCTGTCAAATGACCAGGGTGGGACAAAAGAACTCTTGTCTGCTGGAGCTAGGTTTGAATGTTTCAACTGACCACATTGATTAGCATTGCCTGGGGTAATATTTTGTTGAGAGGTGATTAGATGTCCCTGATTGTTTCCCCTCTGTTGTTTTGCTGTTGTAATTTTAGAGGTTTTTTTTTAATACTGGTAGCCAGATTTTGTTCATTTTCATGGTTTTCTCCTTTCTGTTGAAATTGTCCACATGCTTATGGATTTCAATGGCTTCTCTGTGTAGCCTGACATGGTGGTTGAGAATGGTGGTATAGAAATATAGTAAACAAATAAATAAATAAATAAATAAATAATATATTGTTATGGCCAATTGACTTGTGTTGCTATTTCAAAGCCTGCTGCTGTAGGTATCCCACTAATATTCTTATGTGAGCCATTAGTAAACTTAAACCCTCTGAAAGGTGACTCTACTGATGTCCTATAAATGTCCTAGTAGCTCTACACGAGTGCGTGAATGTTCCTGTCCAATGCAGAATATCTGCATTTATTTCAGAATTGCAATGTACCTGGATGCACATCTGTTTTTGACTGTGCATTTGCATACCTATTTGCAGTCTTGGTGCAGTTACATAATGTTGCCATTCAACACAAGGATAATTCTGCATGCTGAGATTTATGCTATGCTATGTCATTATAGGATCTCAGTTCTTCGTTTTGGGATCTTGTATAATTTCTTGTACAATTATTTGGGCTGTCCTTTTTTCATGTCAGGAGTAAACTGCAAGTCGCTTCTGGTGTGAGAAAATTGGCCATCTGCAAGGACGTTGCCCAGGGATCGCCAAGATGTTTTGATGCTTTACTATCCTTGTAGGAGGCATCTTTCGTGTTCTCGCATGGGGAGCTGGAGCTGACAGAGAGAGCTCATCCATGCTCTCCCCGGATTCAAACCTCCGACCTGTCGGTCTTCAGTCCTGCCGGCACAAGGGTTTAACCCCTTGCTCCTCAAATAATAGGATTTTATGCATTTATTATTAGCTGCCTTGAGTCCCTGTGTCAGAAGAAAGGTGGGATAAAAAAATTAAGTAAATGATGATTGTTATAATGTTTACTTGGAAGTAAGCCGCGCTGAATTCAATGAGACTAGCTTCCAAGTAAAGCATGTGTCGGGTTTTGCAATATTAATTCCCCGAAGGTGCTCATTAAGTCACTGCGGGAAACTAACTGGCAAAGGAACTTTTGAAGCAAAAATGAATGCAAGTGGGGAAACCCTAGAAGTTTTGGCTGATTGCTTTTTTAAAATTGGAGTAACTAACAATAAAAATAAATTGGGCAAACCCCCGAGAAAGGCACTTCATCAATCAGGGACAGAAAACAGAAAGAGCAAAAGGAAACTAACAACCAGCAGGGTGTTAATTCAGAGTGACTGTTGGACAAGGGAAATTCCTTCAGATGCTGCTTACCCAAAGGAAGTACTTTGGATGAACATGGGCGCAAGTTTAGCCAGAAGAATAAATGCCATTGAGCTCAGTTGGACTGAAATGTGCATCGGATAAGAAAGGGTCAACATAAATTGGAATTGCTGCTTAGCTTCTACAGGCCAAAGGACTTTGGAGACACTTGCGAACTGCATTGGAACAGCTCCAGAGCCCTTTACTTACTTACTTAGGCGATCCCTCGTTGTCCAAATAGGATTTTCTCCCAAGATCAGTGACTGTGGAGCCCTATTCTTGATCTCCATCTTCTACCACAGTGAGGGCATTGGTTTCCAGGTGGAAGGCGGTCCCAGTCGGGGTTGGCTTGATGCACCTTCCTCTTGGCACATTTCTTTCTTTCACCTTCCATTTGTGCCTCTTCAAATTCTGCAGCACTGCTGGTCACAGCTGACTTCCAGCTGGTGCACTCAAGGGCCAGGGCTTCCCGGTTCTCAGTGTCTATGCCAGAGTTTTTGAGGTTGGCTTTGAGCCCATCTTTAAATCTCTTTTCCTGTCCACCAACATTCTGTTTTCCATTCTTGAGTTCAGAGTAGAGCAACTGCTTTGGGAGACGGTGGTCGGGCATCTGGACAACGTGGCCAGGTCAGTGGAGTTGATAGTGGAGGACCATCGCTTCTTCCAGCACACTGACATTTGTCCACTTGTCTTCACAAGAGATTTGCAGGATTTTCTGGAGGCAGCACTGATGGAATCGTTCCAGGAGTTGCATTTGACGTCTGTAGACAGTTCATGTTTTGCAGGCATATAGTAGGGTTGGGAGGACAATAGCTTTATAAACAAGCACCTTGGTATCCCTACGGATGTCCTGGTCCTCAAACACTCTCTGCTTCATTCAGAAAAATGCTGCACTCGCAGAGCTCAGGCAGTGTTGTATTTCAGTGTCAATGTTGAATTTTGTGGAGAGGTGGCTGCCAAGGTAGCGGAAATGGTCAACATTTTCTAATGTTACACCATTAAGCTGTATTTCTGGCATTGGAAAGGCACTGGCTGGTGACTGCTGGAAGAGCACTTTGGTTTTTTCAATGTTCAATGACAGGCCAAGCTGCTCGTATACTTCTGCGAAGGTGTTTAGAGTGGCTTGTAGATCTTCTTCTGAATGCGCACAGAATACATTGTCATCAGCATATTGGAATTCTATACCAGATGTTGTTGTAACTTTGGTTTTGGCTTTCAGTTTGCTGAGGTTAAATAGCTTGCTATCTGTCCGAAAGATGATTTCCACTCCGGTGGGAAGCTTCCCATCAACAAGGTGTAGTATCATAGCGATGAAGATGGAGAATAGAGTTGGGGCAATAACACATCCCTATTTGACACCTGATTCCACCTTAAATGGATCACTTTGGGAGCCATTGCTGTCCAAGACTGTTGTCATCATGTCATCATGGAGGAAGATCTTGGAGTCCTCGTGGACAACAAGTTAAACATGAGCCAACAATGTGATGTAGCAGCAAAAAAAAGCCAATGGGATTTTGGCCTGCATCAATAGGAGCATAGTGTCTAGATCTAGGGAAGTCATGCTACTTCTCTATTCCGCTTTGGTTAGACCACACCTAGAATATTGTGTTCAGTTCTGGGCACCACAATTCAAGAGAGATATTGACAAGCTGGAATGTGTGCAGAGGAGGGTGACTAAAATGATCAAGGGTCTGGAGAACAAGCCCTATGAGGAGTGGCTTAAGGAGCTGGGCATGTTTAGCCTGAAGAAGAGAAGGCTGCGAGGAGATATGATAGCCATGTATAAATATGTGAGAGGAAGTCACAGGGAGGAGGGAGCAAGCTTTTTCTGCTTCCCTGGAGACTAGGACACAAAACAATGGCTTCAAACTACAAGAAAGGAAATTCCATCTGAACATGAGGAAGAGCTTCCTGACTGTGAGAGCCGTTCAGCAGTGGAACTCTCTGCCCTGGAGTGTGGTGGAGGCTCCTTCTTTGGAAGCTTTTAAACAGAGGCTGGATGGCCATCTGTCAGGGGTGATTTGAATGCAATATTCCTGCTTCTTGGCAGGGGGTTGGACTGGATGGCCCTTGAGGTCTCTTCCAACTCTTTGATTCTATGATTCTATGATTCTATGAGCCGCAGGATGTTCACAAATTTGGAAAAAAAATTCCAGAGCCCTTTAAACCAGGTTTATCCAGTATGTTTAGGCACAGCCTGTATCTCTCTCCTGCTGAGGTTCATTCATTCCAAAGAGACATCTCTTCTGTGGATATTTATTAACTGTTGTGGATCAGGTAACCCTTAGGAGGGACCATTAAAATCTTGTGTTCCCATTGGAAAAACCTGTTTGGACAAACATCTTAGCAGGCCGTCGGAAAGCTGGGCAAAGAAATCTGTCCCTCCCTCCTTCCTGAAAGTCTCCATGAATTGTAGGGTACAGTCAATTAACTTGAATATTAATTATCTATAATGAATGTACCCTTCCTGAGGGCTTGAAAAGAAGCAAATTACTTGGAGAGGGACTAATTAAGATGATGTAATCTTGACCACGAAGAATAATTCCTTCCCGGTGACAAAGATGATCTAATTGAAGTATCTCATTAATTAACGTCTCATGAAATTGACGAGGGAGGGGGGATGCTTCGTTGAATGCCATCTGAACCCTGGGCCATCTGAGCATTGTCACACACACAATCCCCTTCCAGGACCTATTGCTTGGCAATATAATTAGCCCCTCCAAGCAAGCGGGACTCAGAAGGATTTACGGCCTTGTGATGTGTGCATAAGCCGCTAAATAGGAAGCCAAAGTGAGGCTGCTCTTCTCGGTTGCCAAACATGGGAAACCTTTGATGCTGCCAATGAAAAGAAATAAATGGTCTGGACAGGGGGAAGGCGTTTTCTAGCCTGGGAGAATAGGCTTCTCCTGCCCCACAAAAGCCCTGAGCCTTTGAAGAAGGTGTCTTTCGCCACTGGTCCAAAAGCCCCTCACAAACAGAGTTTGGACAAGTTGCCTCTCTGAGTAAATTCCTTCTGCTTTTTCTCGCTCTCCAGGAGAAAATGACTGGGGCCCCATTTATACTGACCATTCAAACTGCAGTGGCTAAATGAATGCCCACAAAAGCGCATGAAAGAAAAACCCTCAATGGCATAAATGCGCTGTGGTTTCGGTAATCACTATCCAGCCTCAATTAGTTCAAGGATTTCCTATGTAATCATTTGAACAACAAAATCACTTTCTTCAATACCTGTTTGAAACTGACTTGAAACATTGTAGATGTGCACTGGGACCTGTTTCAAGCATCCATATTTGTGGTGCAAATCTATGCTGCACAGCTATTCTTGGGCTGCCATTTCCAGAATCCCTTGCCATTGTATTGTCGAAGGCTTTCATGGCCGGAATCACTGGGTTGTTGTAGGTTTTTTCGGGCTGTATGGCCATGGTCTAGAGGCATTCTCTCCTGACGTTTCGCCTGCATCTATGGCAAGCATCCTCAGAGGTATGCTGAGGATGCTTGCCATAGATGCAGGCGAAACGTCAGGAGAGAATGCCTCTAGACCAGTGGTTCTCAACCTGGGGTCCCCAGATGTTTTTGGTCTACAACTCCCAGAAATCCTAACAGCTGATAAACTGGCTGAGAATTCTGGGAGTTGTAGGCCAAAAACATCTGGGGACCCCAGGTTGAGAACCACTGCTCTAGACCATGGCCATACAGCCCAAAAAAACTTACAACAATCCCTTGCCATTGACTGTGATCCCACCTACACTTCACATAATGCAGTTTGAAACAGAATTATATGGTCAGTGTAGAGGTCTATAATGCAATTAAATGCAGTTAGACTGCATTATATGAATCTACACTGACCATTAGAATGCAGTTTCAGACTGCATTATAGGGCAGTATAGTTATTTATTTATTTACTGTATTTGTATACCGACTTTCTCAGCCAATCGGCACCTCAAGGCGGTTTCCAACAAATCAGTATACATAAAACATAATATAGATTTTAAAAAATTAAACTGTATAAAACATCACAAAAGCAGTAAAAACAACAACATTATTGTATTGTCGAAGGCTTTCATGGCTGGAATCACTCAGTTCTTGTGGGTTTTTTTGGGCTATATGGCCATGTTCTAGAGGCATTTCTCCTGACGTTTCGCCTGCATCTATGGCAGGCATCCTCAGAGGTGAGGTCTGCTGGAAATGGGAAAAAAGGGGTTTATATATCTGATAATGAGACAACATTATTGTCTCATTATCATCAAGCATTGTCCAGTTCCATTGTCAGGTCATTCGATTTCCTATATTAGCTACTCTGTATTTGTAAACGCTTGCTCGAACAACCATGTTTTAACTTGCCTCCGAAATGTTAAGAGGGAGGAAGCAGATCTGATCTCCCTAGGGAGGGCATTCCATAGCCAAGGGGCCACCACTGAGAAGGCCCTGTCTCTCGTTTCCGCCAAATGTACTTGTGACGAAGGCTGAGAGTAGGGCCTCCCCAGATGATCTTAAAGTCCTCAATGGTTCATAAGGGAGATGTGTTTGGACATGTAAGTTGGGCCAGAACCATTTATGGCTTTATAGGCCAAAATCAGCACTTTGAATTGGGCCTGGTAGCAAACCGGCAGCCAGCTCAAGGTAAGGGAGTCCAGAAAAAATGTATTCCCAATGTGCACTTCAGCACACATTAAGACAGAAACAGTTTGATTAAAAAAACTAACAGGAAATTCTGGAGTAAGACACAAAATTCACTGCTGCTGAGGGCTCTTCCAGACAGCCTCATAATCTGGGACAAAGAAGTGGGCCTAAAAATTGCGGGACTTTAAGAAGTGTCCAGACACGCAGCTGTCAGTGCCAGTAAATGATCCCTCGGTGCCTTACAGGTTCAGTTGTAGCAGATTTTAGAAATCCTCAAGGTGGATGTGGGATACCTACCAGAAGTTTGCTTTTTTTTAAAGTGCTGAAGTTCTGAACCCCGAAAGTGCCGATGCAGATATACAAATGTGCACATGAGCAGATTTCTTGTCATAATATTTCCCCTCACCCTCCTGTTGCCTTTAGGTTTGCCCACTTGAACCCTGCTTCCCTTTGAGGTCACTTCCCTGCCATAGTGATGACCACTGTATGGATTCAAACTCTCTTTAATTTCATAAATATGAGAATGGTTGCAGAGAGTTCTCATGCTAATTGCTTTCCAATTGCACTTCCATTTAGCTACCTGTGTATCTATGGTTCCATTTGTTTACATCCCTCATCAGCTGTTTTGGGAATCCACGACATGCAAGTGTGGAGAAGGGCAAACCATAGACCACCTGCTGCAATGAAACCTGAGCCGTGCCACATGCACAATGGAGGACCTTCTTGCAGCAACATCAGAGGCACTCCAAGTGGCCAGCTTCTGGTCAAAGGACATTTAATTAACTACCAAGTTTGCAAACTTAGTGTTTTGTTTGTTTGTTTGTTTTTTAATGCAATACAACCGTTTGGTTTGCTCCCGACACGATAAATAAATAAGCTGTTTTGGGATTTTAAAATGTAGACATGTGCTGGAGCAGTCCACACCAGCATATAGCAATGAAGTCCCATGTTTTCCTTGAGTGCAGGGAATATGCACATTTTTTTTGGCCAAAATCCGATTCTAGGTGCACCTTTTTAACATTTATTTTTCACCTGTTAATGCAATCCAGCTTTCATTTTCAGCAAATGTCATCTTACCACCTCCAGTCCCTTTATCCTAGATTCTTTCACATTTTAAGACCTGTGTAGAAGGGCCCTGGGAAGGGTATATTCCATTCGGGCCAGGAATCCCAAACCGAAAAATGTGGAGTGCTTATCAAGACAGGGCTAGCAGTGATGCACTTTTAAAAATGGAAACATTGCAGGCTGGAATGTAAACAAGAACTACTCATAGAGAGGAAACCACATCATTCTGTTGGGAACACTTGTTTCCTATCCCCTTTTCTCCATTTCCTATGCCCTGCCATGGTCTAATGCTGATCCTGAACAGACATGGTGATGCGCATGAACACATCCCAGTAGACTGGGTAAGAAAAGGGCATTTCTGGTTTGGGATCCTATCCACATTCAGGAGATACTGTGGCAACCTTCCAAGCCTTGAACTGGTTTCTGGGGTGATTGTGTAGGCGGTCCACAGTGGAGCCGGTTCCTTTTAATCCACCTCCAAAGTATATCATGTGGTCTGTGTAGAAGCAACCAGAATTGTATTAGTGCAGTGGTTCTCAACCTGTGGGTCCCCAGATGTTTTGGTCTTCAACTCCCAGAAATCCTGACAGCTGAAAAACTGGCTGGGATTTCTGGGAGTTGTCGGTCAAGACAACTGAGGACCCACAAGTTGAGAACCACTGCATTAGAGAGTCTTACAGAGCTATCATCTCCAGAAATTTGCTGGGTCCTTCAGCACAACAGCCAGGGGAAGCACACCATATAATCACCTGGATCATCTAGAAAATGCTTATTTGAGACCATCTTTCCTCAGGCACAATAAGTGGAACTGTGGATATGGGTTCCATTGCTGAGTTCCTTACTGTACAAACTAAGTCATTCTATTTGCATCTGGTGTAGCGGTTTGAGCATTGGATTAGGATTCTGGGAACCCATTGGATAGCTTTGGCCAAGTCACAGTCTCTCAGCCCAAGAGGGAGACAATGACAAACCCCTTCTGAAAAAATTTTGCCAAGAAAACCCCACGATAGTGTTGTCTTTGGGTCAACACAAGTTGGAAATGGCTTGAAGGTACACAACAACACAAATTATATGAACACTTCTGTAAATCCTCAAGCATTTTGTGTACAGACCCAGGACCCGCAGTTAATGCGGCACTTGCTGTGAATATAATTTTATTTTTATTTGTTTATTTGACTGTTGCTAAACCCGTTGTCAAGTATGGGCATTTAATTGACTTTATCTACTGCCGCTAAAACTCCCTAAGCATCATCTTGCATTCAAATACTAATTACATTTCAGGCAACTACCAAATATACCATAACTAACATTTATTGGGCAATGAAATGCTGCAAAGTTAATAATTAGAGATTCATGCAGATAATAAAACCCAAAGCTTCGAAAGGGTGATGGCCAATTTACAGTGTATGTGGCATTTTGAGACGCTGTTCCATGCCAGGCAGAAGCTTACAGCATTTTCACCATCTGGGATTTCACTGGGGTTTTTTTTCTCTGAATGTTTTCTCCTTCCATATTTTTAATATCTGAGATAAACATGACTGTATTGAGCACTAAGTTCCAGTAGCAGCTGATGATCAATATTCCTCAGATATCCAAGGGGAATGAGCCTTATCCCCCCTTGGATATCTCCTATAAAGTTTAAGCTAAAGCTTCATCCATACTAGGCACGTTATTTTAATAGAAAAGCAATAAATTATACAGCCCAACAAAAAAAAATATTGGTGTCCTGGCTTTTAGGTCTATTCCTGCATAGAGTAGCACTGCATCAGCTCAAGTTTCTTATATAAAGTTATCCTGCTTTTCTGTGACTGAACAGATGAAGAATGGCACATGGCATGGGTTGTGTATCTCAAAAACTAGATGACAGGAGGAAATTGGTGCCATTTTTGGAATCAACAGGTCAAATATATGCAGAAACAGGGCTAACATTTGAGGAATCACAATGTGTATTGGACAGGGTTATTTTTTGCTGTACAAAGTAGTATTGAATCATCTGCTCTACAGGCTTACAGCACAATGCAATTTATTTATTTACCGTATTTATACCCTGCCCTTCTCACTCCGAAGGGGACTCAGAGCAGCTTACAAAACACACATATGGCAAACATCCAATGCTGATTATACAATTAATAATGAAAGACAAAACAAACAGAGGCAAAGGCAGTTTTTCCCATCTTATTTCCGGCATCTTGGACGCTGTGCTCAACTCTGGCCACTGGGGGGTGCCCTCACTCCATCTTCCATGCCAAGGAGCTTTCCTCCAATCAATGTCCTTTTAAGGGCACCTTATTTACTTTCGCACTAAAAGTGGTACCTATTTTATCCACTCACAGTTCTGCTTTTGGCCTGCTAGGTGGACAGGGGAGCTGGGGCTAACGGTGGGTATTCACCCCATCCAGGCTCGAACTACTAACCTTTTGATCAGCAGAATTATTGTGCATCACAGCTGTTTAGCCTGCTGTCCTAAGCCAGGCCCCTATATCCCCTCTATCTTTGGGAAATGAGTTCTTAGACTTACCATGGAGATACAAAACCGTGGATAACAGCAAAACCTATTGAAATGAATGACTTCTGATGAAAACATACCATAGAACAGTGGTTCTCAACCTGGGGGTCGTGACCCCCAGGGGGGTGGTTTGGCCATTTCGGAGGGGTCGTGAGGCTGCCTCCTTTGGCCCCAAACCTCTGCAGCATTTTCTTTTGGTCATGGGAATTCTGTATGCCAAGTTTAGTTCAAATCAATTGTTGGTGAAGTTCAGAATGCTCTTTAATGGCACGGAACTATACATCAAAGCAACTGCAACTCCCAAATGCCAGGGTCTATTTTCCCCAAACTCCACCAGTGTTCAAATTTGGGCATATTGAGTATTCATGCCACGTTTGGTCCAGATCCATAGTTGTTTGGGTTCGCAATGCTATCCAGATGTAGGTGAACTTCATCTTCCCTAAATTACTGTCAATTCCTCCCAAACCCCTCCAGTAATTTTTGTTTGACATGGGAGTTCTGTGTGGAGGTCTCAGTGGTCTGTGGAAGTCAGAGCTGAATCGGTTGAAGGTACTGCAAATCCCATCATCTGTTTTCCATACTCCCCCAAACATATTTTTTCTGATTAATCATGATGCTTTAATTATGTTGAATTTGTAACAATGAAAACACATCCTGCATATCAGATATTTACGTTACAATTCATAACAGTAGCAAAGTTACAATTATAAAGGAGCAACGAAATTTTTATGGTTGGGGGTCACCACAACATGAGGAACCATATTTAGGGGTCACGGTGTTAGAAAGGTTGAGAACCACTGCCATAGAATCATGGTTGAGGGCCCATAAAGTATTTAGCGAGAGTGCCTCACTAGCATTTCTTGGTCCTCCACCATGATTCTATGGTCAACCTTTGATGAAAACATACCATAGAATCACACGAGAACATGCTAATGAGAACATTTTAAAACTGGTATCGGTCCCACAGATACAGGCATTGGACTATACTGATAGGATACATGTACACTGCAGTTTGATACCACTTTAACTGTTAGATAGAAATGCATTGTTAGAAAGAAATGCATTGGCAGTGTGTCTATTGTATAAAATACAGTTCTAATGGACATGTGATAACCCACCTGTGGAATGATTAAATGGGTAATAATGTAATAACTAAGGGACATGCAGAAAATACTGAGTCGTGATCATGTGACATTCATGACAAGAGGCTGCATCATTTATTTGTCCCCTGCTGGTGACAAGCCCCTGCTGGTCCGCGATATATCTAGTTCTGGTTTTAACTGTTGCTTTTGGCATTTGTGGAATTTTTGTTTTTGTCTGTTGGTGTGAACAGCCATGTTTTTCTCAATTTTCCTGTAAGTGAGGTTGTCTATTTTGTCCCAGTCCTGGGAATTTATCTTCTGGCTGATGTTGATATGCAGGTGCAACAGTTCCTTGTCTGTGTTTGCGAGTTCTTTGAGGATGGTGTGAATTCTCTCTCATAAGAGGTTGCGTTCCAGGCGGTCATAGATCCAGTGAGCCTGTGGTGTTTTGAAAGTCCTTTTGGCTGCGAGAAATTGTGGAATGGTATCTGTGTCTCTGCAGCGTAGAAGGAAAGTCTAGAACATGGCCATATAGCCTGAAAAAAACCTACAACATTCCATTTGTGGGTCAGAGGATCCTGATCTGTGTACATTTGTGTACATCTGTATATGGTGCAATGTGAAGAAGATTAAAGCTTCCTGATATTTTGGATGAAAATGGAAACTGTGAGTATCACAAACAGTGTGCTGAAGAAGGCTAGATGTTGCAGTTATACTGTGGTGATAAGAACTCTGCTATGTTTTTGCTTGCCTCTGTGGCATTGTGTCCAGTGTGCAGCGTTTTCAGAGAGGGCATGATTGGAAAAGTATAGCTCACACACCTATCCCGTGACATTAACTGCCATGGCTCCATGCTATTAGGATCCAGCACATTTCCACTTAAACACTGGCATTGTAATGTGTTTTTTATCAGTCATTGGTGTGTTTTTCATGATATCCTTATGTTAATTTTTATTTTTACAAGCTGTTTTGTGGGAGCATTTGGGCAGAAAAAGAGCACACAGAGATTGTAATGTTTCGGTTCCAATTAACTAGCACACTCACAATATATTAAAACGGAGGTATGAATGGATAGCATGGTAGATCTGATAATCTACCCTTTCTGGTCTGCCAGGACTTTGCTTGAGTTAGCAGTTAGCATACTGCATTGTTAACTCCCTGCTATATATTGCTGTATAGATAGGCAATCGATACAGCGGCAGAAATATGGTTTGGGTAAATTGTCCAGGGGACTGTACACATTTAGCTTTCACACTATTTTCAGAAAATGAACATCAATATAAAAATAATGAGCATCATAAAACAGAACCCTGGTCCAGGCAGCTGAGCTGGCTTTTATGAAATGGGCAGAGATTTATACAAAGGCCCCAGGAAAGCGTCTCAGGTTAGAAGAACAGTTAGCGCCCTTCAAAGGAAGGACATTGGGAGTGAAGATGGACACTCTTCCTTTCTTTTGTCTTATGGCCAAAGAAGGGGAAATGGTGGCCATTTGGCGGCTGTTTTTAATGGTTAATGGCCATCAAGTTGACTTTGATTTATGCTAACCCCATAAGTAGCCAAATCACCCAACTCAGGTCTTGCAAACTCATGGCTTTGGTTTCTTTCATTGAGCCTATCATTTATAATCTGGTTTTCCTCCCTCTTTTCCTAATGTTTTCTAAGCATTATTGTCCTTTTTGGTGACTCTTGTCTTCTCATAGTATAGCCATAATCTCATTTTAGTCATCTTGGCTTCTCTGTAGAGTTCAGGCTTGATTGGCTCTAGGACCCATTTATTTTTAAGTAATTCACGATATCCACATTAAAAATGAATGGATTTTCTTCCTATCAACTTTCTTCACTGTCCATCTTTCACAACCATACAATTGAAATGGGAAATACAAGAGCAGTATGGATCATCCCAATAGCACTCATTAGCAGGGAAGGCTAAAGACCTTCAAAAATTACCGCTCACATTATTCAATGGTATCTACCCTTGGGGTCAAACTGAATTAATTCCACAGTGTAAATGAACCTCTATTTTAGTAACTGTATGTTTACTTATATTTTGTAGGTTTCAAACTGTGTTGTTTTTAGGGTTGTGAGCTGCTTTTGGTCTTGATCAAGAGAAAAGAAATGAAGAAAAGAAGAAGAGGAGGAGGAGGAGGAGGACTACAAGCAGAGGCATAGCACCGTTGCTCAGATGATTCATTGGAACTTGTGCCACAAATACCATCTGCCTGCAACAAAGAACTAGTGTGATCACAAGCCTAAAAAAAGTTACAGAAAATGAACACGTCAAACTCCTCTGGGACTTCTGAATTCAGACAGAGTTTTGGAGCACAATACTCCTGACCTCACGATTGTGATGTTGCAATCCCAGGTGACAGCAGGAGCGAAGAGAAACAACTGGAAAAGCTGAAATGATATGAGGATTTAAAGATCAAACTGCAAAGACTCTGGCACAAGTCAGTCAAGGTGGTCCCAGTGGTGATAAGCACATTGGGTGCAGTGCCTAAAGACCTTGGCCTGCACTTAAAAACAATTGGCGCTGACAAAATTACCATCTGCCAGCTGCAGAAGGCCACCATACTGGGATCTGCACACATTATTCGCCGATACATCACATAGTCCCAGGCATTCGGGAAGTGTCTGACGTGTGATCCAATACAACAGCCAGCAGAGTGATCTTGTCTGCTGTGAACTCATCTTGTTGTGTTTCAAATAGTAATAATATTAATAATAATAATAATAATAATAATAATAATACCATATTTCTTTGATACCTTCTCCCCATATAAGGTAAAGGTAAAGGTAGTCCCCTGACATTAAGTCCAGTCATGTCTGACTCTGGGGTGTGGTGCTCATCTCCATTTCTAAGCCGAAGAGCCAGCGTTGTCCGTAGACACCTCCAAGGTCATGTGGCCGGCATGACTGCATGGAGCGCCGTTACCTTCCCGCTGGAGCGGTACCTATTGATCTACTCACATTTGCATGTTTTCGTACTGCTAGGTTGGCAGAAGCTAGGGCTGACAGCGGAAGCTCACACCGCTCCCGCTTGAACCTGCGATCTTTCGATCAACAAGCTCAGCAGATCAGTGCTTTAACCCACTGCGCCACCGGGGGGCTCCCCATATAAACACCTCTAAAACAGTATCTTAGAATCACAGGTGCATATATACATACACACACACACATATATGTATATGTATGTATATGTAAATGTTGAGATTAATTTCACAATTCAGCAGCAGATCAGTTGCACAACTTCAGTGCTCTCCAGTAGTTTCTTCCTGCACAGTATTTTCAGTTAACTGCTCCCACAGACTGCAGTCACTCTGGAACTCTTTTACAGACACTTGAGCACATGCCCGGCCATTGTCAGATTTACTATTGTTTTCCCTTCCAATCTAGAGGACACTACAAACTTACCACAGCACACGGTTATATCTTGTCTTAGCAGACAGGCTCTTTTAATCAATTACATAGAGCCTTCGACGAACAGCATCACAGCACAAGGAGAGAGTATACACTGTACACGACTTCCTTATATACAATTCTGTACCTTTACACATAGCAATCTCTGATTAGTTCCCAACTCATTAACTTAACTCAGAACCAGGATTACATCATTCACAGTCACCTGGACTAGGCCAGAACACATTCCCCAAATGATTCCCTATATACAGTTAATGCATGACTCAGCATTTCCAATAGAAGCCCATTAGCAGTGCATGACTCAGCTATATTACATTACAATACATTGTAAAACCTGACAGTAAAGGTTCCCCCCAACCCTAAGTTGAAGAACTGGTGTTGTCCGTGGACACTTCCAAGGTCATGTGGCCAGCATGACTGCATGAAGAACCATTACCTTCCTGTAGAAGTGGTAACTATTGATCTACTCATATTTGCATGTTTTTGAACTGCTAGGTTGGTAGAAGCTGGGGCTAACAGCAGGAGCTCACCCCGCTCCCCGGATTCGAACCACCAACCTTTCAATCAGCAAGTTCAGCAACTCAGCAGTTTAACTGAAATTAGCATGCCTTTTACAATCAATGATACTTTAGGCTCAAAGAAATAGAATGACGCAGATGATGATGATCCAAATCAGATATGGTCAGCCATGACATTTTTTCAAGTTTGCCAAGAAAAGGGCTCACAGAGCTGGGACAACACACACTTCTAAGCAAGCAGGAGAATCTTAAAAAGGCAAAGCTTTATTTACAGGTAGTGCAACCCCAGCTTCTTCTGCTTGCCCCAGGGAAGGTCCTTCCATCCCTTCCCTATTCTGTTCTGTTTGTTGGCTGGATTATGAGCTTTCAAATCCACTCACCTCATGTCATGTCACTCGCTGAACAGACCGAAGCGGCCAACATCTCAAGGGTAATGAGATGCGTGGGACATTTTGCTCCCTGTGCCAAAAGCAGCTCAGCCCAGGTGCCAGATGCCCCGGGGCCACTGTATTATTTACCGGTCTCACACAAAAGCTGACCCTGCTTCCCAACCATGTATAAACTTTACAGTGAAAACATAAGCACAAATTTCATCCCAAAGCTCTTCTGTGCTCATCACAGCACCTAGGTTTAAGTGTCTGAGTGTATGTGCTTTCAAGTTGCCTGTTGACTTTGGTGACCCTGTGAATTTCATAGGGTTTTGCCAGTTCCATCCTTTAAAATATAGCCTACAGCACCTGGGATTTGTTAGAATCATAGACTTTGAAGAGACCACAAGGACCATCCAACCCAACCTCATTCTGCCATGTTGATGGATGCAGATATAAACTGGATTGTCTTCATCCAAGGAGCAGCCTTTTTCATACCTCACATTTATACAACTTTGATAGCATTTGAACTGCTCATGCTATCATTCAATTGAATGCTATGATTTATAATTTTATGAGGGCCTTAGAAATCTCTGCCAGAGAGGTCTAGGCTTTGCCAAATTCATGCCCTTCAAATGGTCTGATTTGGCAGAGATTGTCCTAATAAATATTTTGTCATTGCATTTTTTTCATTTGCTCTTAACTGTCCCAGTTTCCATTCCACTCATTTCCTCCCCCTTTTGTTCTGAGTTTAATTCTATTGCTGAAAATTGAGTTCAAAGTGTCAACCCCAACTTGGGTCCCACTCTGGGAGAAAGGTGGAGGAGGAGGACACAGAAGAGAGGGGAAGGTAATTGTTGTTGTTGTTGTTGTTGTTGTTGTAATTGTTTGCACTCAACTAACTCTGAGGAGAGGGACAGAATGTCATTTCCAAATTATGGTGACCATATCATGGGGTTTTCTAGGGCTGATAGTGTGTGTCCCAGTCAAGGTCACCAATGGATATCCATGTCTGAAAAAGCAATTGAACTCTGAGCCATCGTCCAACAAACTGCTATAGCCTCTCCTAGATCTTATAGTCTTACTCATTAATAACTTTTGTCATCTGACCATGCTGTGTTGCTTGGCCACATGTCCTGGCCAAGTGATACGTTGGAGGGTGTGCAAATTTCAAGTCTCATGATTATTTAGGATGGAGTTCTGTTATCAATATGCTATAACTGGGAAATGTGAAAGAGACTAGGCATGGGTGATTAAAAATGGTTCTAAACTGTGTTCAAAAGTATGGGGCGCTGGTGATTCGATTCTAAAGTCACTTCTGATTTTTTCTGAAAAAAATTTGGAAAATTCTGAAACTTCCGAATCAATTTGTTAATGGCAGAAATGCATGTGCAATAGGGGAAAAATAGCACAAAGTGGGGAAACAGGGGCTTCTCTCTCCCTTGTTTTTGAGCTATCCTGATTAAATTTGTTACGGTGGTAGAAGACACCCTCCACTGTTGGCATATCAAATTTCAAGATGTTCAGATGATCCACCGATTTTTAAGATTTTTTTAAAAATAATTTTGGAAATAATTTTTTTTTAAAAAAAGTAAAGGAGCTAACTCCTTGAATTTTCTAGGGAATGACATAAGGTAATAGGGTATCACTTCCCCCAACTTTCTGACATATTAAGACATCTAACAAGTTTTTGGTAATTTTTAAAGTTTTGACAGAACCTTTTTTAATTACAACATTGAACACATTTCAGGCTTGAGGAATGTAGACCACAAGGCTAAAGAGAGCGCAGTAGAACTAATGGGATATGTTATCCAGCGCAATAAGCAAAGGCGAAAGGAAGGCTGGTGAAACCCAAAAAGAAATAACTTGGATGGCTTCCCTCAGGCTTGAGGAAGGCAGACCACGGGGCTGAAGAGGGTGCAGTAGGACTAATGGGATATGTTATCCAATGCAAGTAACAAGCAAAGGCAAAAGGCAGGCTGTTTGAACCTCAAGAAATAAACCCAGCACTCAAGGTCTTTTTCTCTTCTCACACTTTATTATTTTTTTCTCCCTCCCTCCCAAACATTTTCTTCAATCTTCTTTCTCCCTCTTTCTCTCTCCAAATCTTTTCTTCCTTCTCTGCCTTCTTCCTTCTCCTCCTCTCCAAACCTTCTGTGACTGGGCTGCAATGCCCATTGCCTCGCCTCCACTTCCAACCACCCAGCCAGCAGTAGGAAAAACACCCAGCAACCACCCTTGTCCCTTCCCTGCCCTGCAATGAGCCAGCAAGCCATGTGCTCAGGCTTATAAGCACCCAAAAAGCTTAGTAAGACATCTGAATTGACTTCCGAGCCATTGAAATCAATGGCCCGGGTCACTTCAGATCTACAGTGGACTTCAGACTTGCCATTGAGCCTCGGAACTCAATCTGGAAGTGGGAAACTTCCAACTTTAGTTCCGACTTCTACAGCTTCCAAACAGATTTACCCATACCTAAAAGAGACTTAAGCAGAAGCATTGCAGAAATGTGGAAGAGAATGGTAACCTTGGTAGGATTTACGGGCAGAGCCAGCTCTGTCATAAGACAAAGTGGAGTGACCACCTCAAATAATGTGCCTTTTTTTGGGGGGGGGGGGTAGCAATATCAGTTTCATGGAGGTTTATATTGAACTACCCAACTGTTGCCGACTTTTGGAGAACAGAGCTGTGTATACCAAGGCCCTCCAATTAGCTTGATGGCTCAAATGTATGGAGGAGGATGATACTACCATATTTGGCCTCCCATTGCCAAGTATCCCATGTTGTTGTTCATTCGTTCAGTCGTCTCCGACTCTTCGTGACCTCATGGACCAGCCGACGCCAGAGCTCCCTGTCAGCCGTCACCACCCCCAGCTCCTTCAAGGTCAGTCCAGTCACTTCAAGGATGCCATCCATCCATCTCGCCCTTGGTCAGCCCCTCTTCCTTTTGCCTTCCACTTTCCCCAGCATAATTGTCTTCTCTAGGCTTTCCTGTCTCCTCATGATGTGGCCAAAGTACTTCAACTTTGTCTCTAGTATCCTTCCCTCCAGTGAGTATCCCATAGTCAATGTCAAAATACGATTTGTTGATAGTCCTGCCAGTTCCTATATAGATTGCTGTTTGGGCACCATCTTGTCCTCCATCTCAGGGAACAAAATGTCTTGAGTAAGTTTTATAAATGGATCGTGCCAAGCCATGCCTGTTCTGAGCATCCCCTGTTCATGTGTATCACATTTTCTTGGGGTAAACTAATTCAACAAAGATGATGTACATAAGAATAGAGGTAATTAAGACAGCAAGAAGATGAGGTGCCTGCAATCATTTGAAAAGGTATTTTAAAAGTGCCTTCAGTAGTCAAAAGAAGGGATTATCTAATCTGCTTGACCTTCAGAACTGCCACGTTCAGCAATAATAAATAGCTCTGTGACTTAGATCAGATAGGATTGTTCTCTGTCTAGAACCACATTATTCTTTTTCGCCTGTTCTCTGGTACAAAAGGGGAGGAAGGGATGCCAGAATTCAGAGTTCTTTCTTTTTCAGTGCAGAACGCCTGGCAAAGATAATGGGCCAATGTCAGGCTCCATATAACATTAAGAGAGACTCTTGCAGATAAGAGAAGTCCTGCTTGACAGTTGGTGAAGAGTTATGGGAAAGTGGAATTCTCTTCACAATCTCACCAATCCCTTTTATGTTCCACTTCTGTTTGATACAAAGATGAGCCTAATAGGAGAGGAACATCTAGCAAAAGGAGAGAATGTAAGTGTATGTGTGTGACAGAGAGTCTTCAAGACACATGTCAACTTATTGACAACAATATGAATTGCATAGGGTCTTCTTAGGTAAGGAATACTCAGAGATTATTTTGCCAGTACTTTCCTGCAAAATATAGACTACAGCACCTGATATTTGTTGATGGTCTCCCAGCCAGGTAGTAATCAGAGCTGATCCTGCTTAGTGTCCAAGATTAGATATGATCTGGAGTGTTTATGGTATCTGGGTCTCTGTATCTAAAGAAGGGTGGAAACTGTAGTTCTGAAGGACAATTTCCCATCATCAGGTCCCCCCAAGGCAGTGTTTCTCAACCTGGGGGGTTGGGACCCCCGAGGGGGTCGTGAGGGGGTGTCAGCGGGTTGCCAAAGACCATAAGAAAACACAGTATTTTCTGATGGTCATGGGGATTCCATGTGGGAAGTTTGAGCCAATTCTATCGTTGGTGGAGTTCAGAATGTTCTTTGATTGTAATGAACTATAAAACCCAGCAACTACAACTCCCAAATGTCAAGATCTATTTTCCCCAGACTCCACCAGTGTTCACATTTGGGCATATTGAATATTCGTGCCAAGTTTGCTCCAGATCCACCATTGCATATGTCCACAGTACTCTCTGGATATAGGTGAACTACAGCTCCCAAACTCATGGTCAATGCCCATCAAACCCTTCCAGTGTTTTCCACTGGTCATGGGAGCCAGTTTTGGTTCAAATCCATCACTGGTGGAGTTCAGAATGCTCTTTGATTATAAGTGAACTATAAATCCCAGCAACTACAACCCCCAAATTACAAAATCAATCCTCCCCCAACCTCACTAGCATTCACATTTGGGTATTTGTGTCCAGTTTGGTCCAGTGAATGAAAATGCATCCTGCATATCAGATATTTACATTATGATTTATAACAGTAGTAAAATGACTGTTATGAAGTAGCAACGAAAACAATATTATGGTTGGGGGTCACCACAACATGAGGGATTGTATTAAGGGGTCACAGCATTAGGAAGGTTGAGAACCACTGCTTCAAGGGCTATTTCGGTTGTCAAAAAAACAGTAAGAACTCGGATGTCGCCAGAAGTCCATTTCTGTTTTTGAAAAATAAGTTGATTTTTGTTGTCAAATAGTTCAGAGGAACCACTGTTTTCATGTACTTTCATGTCAGCTTCAACTCATGGCAAGATTTATTCAGAGAAGGTTTGCCATTGTTTTCCACTCATGCTGAAAACCTTGCCCAAGGTCACCCAATAGGCTTCTAAAAGAAGGATTTCCATTGATAAGTGTAAACCCAAAGCCTGGTCTCCAATAACCCTCTTATGTGTGTTGAGTGACACATGATAAAGAGTTCTTGGAGACCATAAGTCATTTCTGATGGTCCAAAGAAGCTGGAGGATTCAGGGCTGCAAAATCAGTTTAAGGTGGCCATGCAACCCAAGGGCCACATTCAACACACATGATCTAACGCCTCTAATGCCTCGATTTATACAAGATAGCATGTATAAATATGTGAGAGGAAGCCACAGGGAGGAGGGAGCAAGCTTGTTTTCTGCTGCCCTAGAGACTAGGACACGGAACAATGGCTTCAAACTACAAGAAAGGAGATTCCATCTGAACATGAGGAAGAACTTCCTGACTGTGAGAGCCATTCAGCAATGGAACTCCCTGCCCCAGAGTGTGGTGGAGGCTCCTTCTTTGGAAGCTTTTAAACAGAGGCTGGATGGCCATCTGTCAGGGGTGCTTTGAATGCAATATTCCTGCTTCTTGGCAGGGGGTTGGACTGGATGGCCCATGAGGTCAACTCTTTGATTCTATGATTCTATGTGTTAGTATGCAAGATGAACCTGTGGTCTTCTGAACTGCCATTATTCCTAGTTATTGGAGTCCAATGTCGCCTCAAGGACCCAGGGTTCCCCAGCCCATCCTTAACACATTGAATGATAACTCTTAAGTTGAAGCAAATGTAAGGTAACTTGTCTGTTCTGTTGGTGAAATCTTGGCAGAGTGAGCTGACATTTCCACCTCAAAATCAGAGCAACCAATGCTTCCTCTTAAGTGAAGGTGTTAATTGTAGCACAAAGTGGAGAACCAACTTTATTTGTTGTGGTTGGAAGTTGTGGTTGATCTGCAGTTGAGTGAACTTGGCATGCCTCTTGTCTTCCTTTTGTGGTCTGATTTCTGCTTCTGAGTGCAAAGTCTGTTAAACCTTCCAGCTGATACATCTTTACATCTACATTACTGTCCATGAGTTGCACACTGCAGCATTGGAAGGTGAGTGTTTTAAAGACTTGGCTTGCTTCCCTGAGTCATTTAGCCAGAGGTCTAGGATACTCTGTTTACATTTTTGCTGGCAGAGCATGAGGTTCCACCAGTTTATTTACATGGAGTTCTAGGGAGGAGATGGTTACCAGCTAGCTGAGAGTCAGAGGAAGACTTTTCAGTACATTCCTATGGACAATTGGTGGTCATCTTGAAGCCAAGCCCTATGAGGAGTGGCCTAAGGATTTGGGTATGTTTTACCTGGAGAAGGTCTTGACATGACAGCCATGTTTAAAAAGTTGAAAGGATTTCACACTGAAGATAGCGCATGCTTTGAATGTATGTTTTTGCATGGCAGAATGGGGTTGGACTGGATGGCTCGTGTGGCCCTTCCTTCTCTAGGATTCCATGTTGTTTGTGTCCAGAGGCATTGCTATAGCTGTGTGTGATCTGGTAGTCATTACACAACCTGGGGAAAATGTTGCACAACGAGGTGATAGATACTTCCTTGTGTATTGTAGAACACCACCACCAATTATACAACTCTTAAGTCACCCAGAATAGTCCATCCAACACGTGTGCCTTCCAGTTCCCATTCATCAAAGGAGCATGCTGATAATGTCTTGCACACCCTTCCCTCAAATTGTAGAAGCTGGAATTACTACTCCTTTATAGGGCTTTCTCCTATAGAATGATAGAGTTGGAAGAGAAACAAAGGACCATCCAGTCCAACCTCCTGCCATGCAGGAACTTTCAATCAAAACACTCCTGACAGATAGCCAGCCTCCAGAGAAGAGGCTTTGAAAACCTCCAGAGAAAGAGCTTCCACCAGACTTTGAGGCAAAGAGTTCCATTATTGAACAGCTATTCTTACCATCAGGAAGTTCTTCCTAATGTTTAGATGGAATCTCTTTTCCATTACATCACGCCCTGGTCTCTAGAGCGGCAGAAAACAAGCTTGCCTTGTCCTCGATGTGACATCCTTTCAACTAGCATTTAAAGATGGGTCTTATGACTTCTCTATATTTCAATGTCTTGGACAGCGAGAAGATCAAACCAGTCCATACTTCAAGAAATAAAGCCTGACTGCCCATTGGAGGGAAGAATAGTAGAGGTCAAGATGAAGTACTTTGGCCACATCATGAGAAGAAAGGAAAGCTTAGAGAAGACAATGATGCTGGGGAAAATGGAAGGAAAAAGGAAGAGGGGCCGACCAAGGGCAAGATGGATGGATGGGATCCTGGAAGTGACTGGATTGACCTTGAAGGAGCTGGGTGTGGTGACGAACGACAGGTAGCTCTGGCGTGGGCTGGTCCATGAAATCATGAAGAGTTGGAAACGACTGAACAAATGAACAACAACAACAACATATTTCAATGCAAATGTTTAGTCTTGCTCAGTTTAGATTGTATGGGTCTTTCAAATATGGAAAAGTTGAGTTCATGGAAGGTGCCTTCACCTGATTTTCACTGGTCCATTCCTTCTCTATCATGATGCACCACAGCTTTCCCCATTTCTGTTGCTGAGTAGCATGTCATGGGACTGATCTCCTCCATAGTTGAAAGACACATAAAATTCAAAGTGAGCTGCCAGCAGAAGGAATGAGGTGGGGAAGCCTGCTTCTGCCAGCCCAGCTGCTTGGGCACAAAGCTGGCTCCATCCCTCAAGACTATGTTTTGGATAGCTCAAAGGCTCTTCTGCCCAAAAAGCTATGTGCCTTCAACACATTTCTGATTTATGGTTAGGTGAAGTTTTCATGGGGTTCAGAGAATGTTTTCCTATGCTTTCCTCTGAAGCTGAGAGAGTATGAATTGCCAAAAACCACCCACTGAGTTTCCATGGCTGAACTTTGGTTATAGTCCAGCATTCAGATCAATCCATCCATCACAATGTCTCTCTTCTCTGCGTATGTGCCTTCTAAATATAACTTACTCTTCCCTTGCAACACAACCCAGGCCATCATTTAACACAGAGTCTAAGCTTTCTCTGAGGTTCCCTTCAGCTTAGCGTGAATGCGCTCCACGCGCTATCGATCATTTGTCAAATATCATATACCCGACTCTGAAGCCGATTAAGAAGCATTTCCTCCAAAAGTCAATATTTATTCATTAACAACCTTTTAGTGAGTTAATTGAAAGTGACAGGTTGCATTTTTTGGCTTAACGGGTTGATATATTTCCCTCTTTCCCCCGCCCCAACAGTAATTTCTAATTTACAGTAAAGATAATGAGACATAAAAGTTAATTCTGCAAATGAGAATGCACACACAGGGCTAAGGCTTCGAATGTCGGCACTAGTAGGTGATACTTAAGTGGAGCATTGCTTTAGAGCAGTGATTCTCAACGTTCCTAATGCCACGAACCCTTAAAACAGTTCCTCATGTTGTGGTGACCCCCAACCATAACATTACTTTTGTTGCTACTTCATAACTCAACGTTCCTAATGCCACGAACCCTTAAGACAGTTCCTCATGTTGTGGTGACCCCCAACCATAACATTACTTTTGTTGCTACTTCATAACTGTAATTTTGCTATTGTTATGAATTGTAATGTAAATATCTGATATGCAGAATGTATTTTCATTCACTGGACCAAATCTGGCACAAATACCCAATGTGCCCAAATATGAATACTGGTGGGGTCAGGGAGGGGATTGATTTTGTCATTTGGGAGTTGTAGTTGCTGGGATTTATTGTTCACCTACAATCAAAGAATACTCTTAACTCCACCAACGATGGAATTGAACCAAATTTGGCACACAGAACTCCCATTACCAACAAAAATACTGCAAGGGTTTGGTGGGCATTGACCATGGGTTTTGGAATTGTAGTTCACCTACATCCAAAGAGCACTGTGGACTCAAAAACTGATAGATCTGGACCAAACTTGGCATGACTACTCAGTATGCTCAAATGTGAACACAGGTGGAGTTTAGGAAAAATAGACCTTGACATTTGGAAGTTGTAGTTGCTGGGATTTATAGTTCACCTACAAAGAGCATTCTGAACTCCACCAACGATGGAATTGAACCAAATTTGGCACACAGAACTCCCATGACCAACAGAAAATACTGGGAGGGGTTGGTGGGCATTGACTTTCAGTTTTGGAGTTGTAGTTCACCACCATCCAGAGAGCACTGTGGACTCAAACAGTGATGGATCTGGACCGAACTTGGTTCCGACTCCCAGATTGAGAAACGCTGCTTTAGATGGAAAACTTTGAGATACTGCATTGCTGCTCCTAGTTTCTAATTAGCAAGCTCAAAATGGGTTATTTTAGAGAAGATGACAGCAAGGGCTCATTAAAACTGAACCACATAGTCTCCCTTTTCAGTTCTCAAACATTTTTGGTGATTTTGCCCTAAAACCTTTTAATTGCACAGTTGTTCATCTCCAATTTCTTAAGATGCTGCTGTTTTGGCATCATTTCGCCCCCCCCCCCCCCCCGAGAAGGCAGCTTCCTAACCAATCAGGGATCACATAGGGAATAGGATGACATCATCACAGCACTATGTAGCCAATCGGATTGGACAATAGGATAATATCCCTGAGCGCAAGTGAGGGAAGGTAAATACACAGTTTTACAAGGAGCCCTGGAAAACAGCCAGGAAGGGAACATAATTTGGAAAGCAGCCCAAAATGATGAGGAAAGGCTGTGAATCGTGTTCCTGCTCTTCCTATCTTTCTAGCATTTCTTCTGCCCTGCTGATAAGAGCATCTGTCTGCTAGGCTCAGCACTGTATGCCCCCCATGCAAGCACCATGCACATTTCATTGTTCCGCTGTTGCAAAATCATGTATCTAGCCCTTAAAGACAGGCTCAAATGTATATAAGGCACCAGAGCTTGGAGAAACTTGGATCATGAGGGTGGGAGATGAGCAGATTCTTTTTAAAGCACACCACGTTTCAGCCAAGTTGTTTTTGGCTCCTGCTGTGGAAGCTCCAGATGGCACCAGCAAACTTCTCCTGCTGGATTGCCATCTTTAAATTAAGTCGTTGACAATTCACCACTTTCTAATGGCACCCAAAATATTTCATGTTAGGAACCTACCTCCATTTGTGGAGATGGGCTTGAATTTCACTATTCTGTATAGCATTTCAACCCAGTTATAGTGTAGTGCTTGGAGTGCAGGGTTCAAAACCCCATTTGACCATGGAAGCTAAAGAGGAGAGGCAAAGAAGGAAGAAGAGAAGAGGAGAATAAGAGAGGAGGAGGAGGAGGAATGAGGAAAGGAATCGGAGAGGGAGAAGAGAGGATGCGGAAAAAGAGAAGGAGCAAGGCAGAGGGGACGAATGCCGCGAAATGTAAAATCATAGAATCATAGAATCAAATAGTTGGAAGAGACCTCATGGGCCATCCAGTCCAACCCCTGCCAAGAAGCAGGAATATTGCATACAAATCACCCCTGACAGATGGCCATCCAGCCTCTGTTTAAAAGCTTCCAAAGAAGGAGCCTCCACCACACTCCGGAGCAGAGAGTTCCACTGCTGAACGGCTCTCACAGTCAGGAAGTTCTTCCTCATGTTCAGATGGAATTTCCTTTCTTGTAGTTTGAAGCCATTGTTCCTTGTCCTATTCTCCATGGAAACAGTAAACAAGCTTGCTCCCCCCCCCTCCCTGTGGCTTCCTCTCACATATTTATACATGGCTATCATATCTCCTCTCAGCCTTCTCTTCTTCAGGCTTAAACATGCCCAGCTCCTTAAGCCGCTCCTCATAGGGCTTGTTCTCCAGACCCTTGATCATTTTAGTCGCCCTCCTCTGGACACATTCCAGCTTGTCAATATCTCTCTTCAATTGTGGTGCCCAGAATTGGACAAATATTCCAGGTGTGGTCTAACCAAGGCAGAATAGAGGGGTAGCATGACTTCCCTGGATCTAGACACTATGATCCTATTGATGCAGGCCAAAATCCCATTGGCTTTTTTTGCCGCCACATCACATTGTTGGCTCATGTTTAACTTGTTGTCCACAAGGACTCCAAGATCTTTTTCACACATACTGCTCTCGAGCCAGGCATTGTCCCCCATTCTGTATCTTTGCATTTCGTTTTTTCCCAAGTGGAGTATCTTGCATTTGTCCCAGTTGAACTTCATTTTGTTAGTTTTGGCCCATCTCTCTAATCTGTCAAGATCGTTTTGAATCCTGCTCCTGTCCTCTGGAGTATTGGCTATCCCTCCCAATTTGGTGTCGTCTGCAAACTTGACGATCCTGCCTTCTAGCCCTTCATCTAAGTCATTAATAAAGATGTGGAACAAGACTGTGTAGTTCACATTTGATCAGCCCACACACTGCCTTGCCAGAGAAAGAAAATATGCCACATAGGTGAACAGTAAAAAAACAAGGAGTTTACTCTTTGTAGTTCAGAACAACACATGTACAATGGGATCAGTTGTGTCAACTTGCATAAGATCCTTTTTATGAGAGATTTAAAAATAGTCTTTCTTTGTCCATGTGGATAAACTCCTTCAGCAGTTCACGAAGCAAGAGAACACTCCAAACTCCACTTCTCTTAGTTTCTCTCTTCAAACTGTCTCTCTGCACTTGCATAGCTCAAGCCTGAACAAAAATGGAACCGTAACCAACACTCCTAGGCTCAGCCTGCTCCCCAGGCATTGCCTGACCAATCAGCTTCATGTATCTTATTTTGCAGTTGACACACACACTGATTCCTTGCATGCTCCAACAAGGAAGAAGAGAAGGAGGAAAAAGTGCATCATGTTCTCATAAACTTTTCATTTACGATGTGCATATGAAAAACATAACAACCAGGTCAGGTAAGCCATTGTATCCCACTTCAAATTTTATTGCAATATTGATTGTAGACAGTGCTGCTTCAACGTGACATTGAATGTGTGTGTTTCTCTTTGCAATCCTCCTAATGTCAGTGCTGCTAAAAATCCAGCTAGACAGAAGGAGGAAAAGTGGTGCAGGACTGTTGGGCAGCTTTCTAAAAAAAGAAAAGTATCACAGATTTATTATGATGAATCGCCCCAGGGAGATAAGGTGGGGTACAAATAAATTATTATTATTACTACTACTACTACTACTACTACTACTACTATTATTATTTGATACATAACAAGATTAGCACAAAGCAAACGAGATCACCATGCTGGCTTTTGTATTTGATAACACATCTGACACTTCCCAAGTGTCTAGGATTGTGTGATGTATTGGCAAATAATGCATGCAGATTAGAGTAGGGTGGCCTTTTGCAGCTGACAGATAGTAATTTTGTTAGCACCGATTGTTTTTAAGTGCAGACCAAGGTCTTTAGGCACTGCACCCAGTGTGCCAATCACCACTGGGACCACCTTTACTGGCTTGTGCCAGTCTTTGCAATTTGATCTTTAAATCCTCATATTGTGTAAGCTTTTGCAGTTGCTTTTCGTCAAACATGCTGTCGCCTGGGATTGCAACATCCATGGTCTATACTTGTTTTGTTTGTTTGTTTTCCATGATAGTGAGGTCAGGAGTATTGCACTCCAAAACTCTGTCAGTCTGAATTCGGAAGTCCCAAGTGATTTGACATTTTCATTTTCTGTAACATTTTCAGGCTTGTGATCCCACCAGTTCTTTGTCACAGGCAGATAGTCTTTGTGACACAAGTTCCAATGGATCATCTAAGCAACGGTGTTGTGCTTCTGCTTGTAGTCCATCTGCGCAATCTTCTTGCAGGAGTTGAGTATATGATCCATCATTTTGTCTGCTTCTTTGCTGAGTCTACACTTGGAATCCGTCATTGACTTTTCATTTCTGACTTTGATGTCATTGGTTCTAATAGCTTGTTCTTTGGCTACAACAATCAGGCCTTCTGTCTCATTTTTCAAAGTTCCATTTGTGAACCACATCCATGTTTTGTCCTTGTCATAGAATCAAAGAATTGGAAGAGACCTCATGGGCCATCCAGTCCAACCCCCTGCCAAGAAGCAGGAATATTGCATTCAAGCTGCAGGTTCGCAGCTTGGGTGTGACCCTGGACTCATCGCTGAGCCTGGAACCCCAGGTTTCGGCGGTGACCAGGGGAGCATTTGCACAGCCAAAGCTTGTGCGCCAGCTGCGCCCGTACCTTGGGAAGTCTGACTTGGCCACGGTAGTCCACGCTCTGGTTACATCCCGTTTAGACTACTGCAACGCTCTCTACGTGGGGTTGCCTTTGAAGACAGCTCGGAAGCTCCAACTAGTCCAACGCTCGGCAGCCATGATTTTAACAGGAGCGGAGCGCAGGGAGCATACAACCCCCCTGTTGCGCCAACTCCACTGGCTACCGATCTGCTACCGGGCTGAATTCAAAGTGCTGGCGTTGGCCTTTAAAGCCCTAAACGGTTCTGGCCCAAGCTACCTATCTGACCGCATCTCTGCCTATGAACCCACCAGGACTTTGAGATCTTCCGGGGAGACCCTGCTCTCGATCCCGCCTGCTTCTCAAGCTCGGCTGGTGGGGACGAGAGATAGGGCCTTCTTGGTGGTGGCTCCTCGGCTGTGGAACGCCCTTCCTACGGACATTAGACTAGCACCATCTCTAATGGTATTCCGCAAAAAGGTGAAGACCTGGATGTTTGTGCAGGCGTTTGAGTAATTTAGTGCAATCTGGTAATGGAACATAGGAATGGAACAATGGACGACGAACCTGGACTACGCTTGGATGATGAGAAGATTGGGTACGGTTGTTTTTTGTAATAATTGTGCATTGTAAGTGCTTATTGGTAATTTATGGATAATGTGTTAAGTCAATTGTTATATGTTGTATGGAACCACTGCTGTTTCTACTGTTTTTACTGTTTGTGAACCGCTGTGAGTCGCCTTCGGGCTTGAGATACAGCGGTATATAAGCAAAGTAAATAAATAAATAAATAAATAAGTTTATTTTAGGAAATGATTTGCCATTACATAACAAAAATGACCTATCATGGAGCTATCTTGGTAAAGTTTGTCTGGAGGGGGTCCTCCTTTGCCTTCTTCTGTGGCAGAGTGTGCGTGAGTTGTCCAAGGCCATTCAATTTTTATTATTCTCTTTTTTCCTCTTTTTTCTTTCTTCTCTTTTTTTCAGGAAGTTCTTCCTCATGTTCAGATGGAATTGTCGATTTTGTTCTCAATTTTTTCCAGGTACTGTCCATGGAGAGCCTTCTTTTGCCAGTTTTCTATTATTATTATTGTTATTGTTATTTACTATTTCAGAAATAGTAAACAATTAATTGTTTTATTTAATATTATCCATTCCATGAATTTGCTAGAACAACACTAAAATCGATGTATTGTTGAAGGCTTTCATGGCCGGAATCACTGGTTTGTTGTAGGTTTTTTTTCTGGGCTGTATGGCCATGGTCTAGAGGCATTCTCTCCTGACGTTTTGCCTGAACTTTGACAAGCATCCTCAGAGGTAGTGAGGTCTGTTGGAACTAGGCAAAAGGTTTTATATATCTGTGGATATATACACTAAAATCTGTACAGCAAATTCATGGCCCCAGATCCCTCTCAAGGAGGATCATGGCAAAGCCCTTAGAGTTGCCATAAGTCAGAAATAACTTGAAGGCACACAATAATAACATTGAGCATCTACCCTCACAGCTAGAAGAAAAATAAATTGTGCAGAGTTATTATTTACAAGTGAATACATGTCTGTAAAGCCGCAGTTGCTTAAGCCAAACAGTTGGTCCATTTGGCTCCATTCTACCTGCTCAACCTGGCAGCAGTTCTTCAAGGTCTCCAGGCAGAGGTTTTCAGCAACTGTGCTTTTTTTCACTGGAGATGCCAGAATGCACTATTTTACATGCAAATCATGCAAATAGCAGTGGTTCTTTCCAACAGAGGCTTAAAACTGCTTTTTGGTTACCTATATTTCTCTTTCTTCCTCCAAACGTTCTTTCTCTCTCTGTTCCAAATCCTACAAAACAAGAACAAAAACCAAGTGCTGTATTTTTCATCCCAGCAAGCAAACCAAGTGCACACATACATATATGCACAAAACATGGACATCTGCATATGCCGCCTTGATTGACATTGCCTAGCAGGAGCCCAGAAATGGTTTCCACCATGCAGAATTGTTTTGGCCACAGATTTATGAATAACCTTGGCTCCGGCTCCACTAGAGCCTGCCCCCAAGCTGTTATTGTTTAAAACATCTCGCCTTGTACCTTTGCAGATTATAAAACACCCATAATTCATTCGGTGTGGCAGGCCAGGAGTGTGGAAAGGGGATGTTGTGCCCAGCAGCCTGTAGCACCTCTTCCAAGCATCATTTTGCATAATCGCAGTTCAAGCCCTAGCTAGCCAGAAACTGCTTGCTTTTTAATGCTCTCGGGTTATATTTCCTGCTGTGAGACCCTTTGCATCAAGATAAATAGAAGTCTGCTTCAACAACTGTCTTTGTTCGGCATGCTTTCCCAGAAACGAATAGCTTGTCGGCAAAAGAGAAATAACCATTTTAATTGAATCTTTTAAGATGACTCTCGTATGGAATGTACAACTCTTTTGGTGCCAAACCAATACATCCTCACAGTCTCTCAATATGGGCTTCTCCCAACACTTCCAAGTCAACAGTTCTATGTGTCTATGAACTTACGATTTGGGGTGGGGGCTCAAGCCTAGGTTCACAGAAACATAGACTCATTGAGTTGGAAGATGCCACAAGAGCCATTCAGTCCAATTCATTGCTATGCCGGAATACACAAGAAAATCCTTCCTGACAGATGGCCATCCTTGGTTTTGGCTTTCTGTTGAGGTTAAATAGCTTGCCATCTGTCCAATAGATGATTTTCACTTCAGTGGGAGGCTTCCCATCAACCCAGATCACAATAACATCTGTCATAGAACTCCAATATGCTGATGAGGATGTAGTCTGTGCAAATTCAGAAGAAGACCTACAAGCCACTCTGAGCACCTTTGCAGAAGCATCTGAGAAGCTCGGCCTCTCCTTGAACATCAAGAAAACCAAAGTGCTCTTCCAGCAGTCACCAGCCAATCCCTCTGCAATGCCAGAAATGCAGCTTAATGGTGTAGCATTAAAAAATGTTGAACATTTCCGCTACCTTGGCAGCCACCTCTCCACAAAAGTCAACTGAAATACAACACCGACTGAGCTCTGTGAGTGCAGCATTCTTCTGAATCAAGCAGAGAATATTTGAGGACCGGGACATCCATAGGGATATGAAGGTGCTTGTTTGTAAAGCTATTGTCCTCCCAACCCTACGATACACCTGCGAAACGTGGACTGTCTACAGACGTCACATGCAACTCCTGGAACAATGCCTCCAGCGTTGTCTTTGAAAGATACTGCAAATCTCTTGGGAAGACAGGCAGGCAAATGTCAGCGTGGTGGTAGAAGCAAAGACGACCAGCATTGAAGTGATGCTCCTATGCCAACAACTCCGCTGGACTGGCCACATTGTCCAAATGCCCGATCACCATCTCCCAAAGCAGCTGCTCTACTCCCAACTCAAGAACGGGAAACATAATATTGGTGGACAGAAAAAGAGATTTAAAGATGGGCTTAAAGCCAACCTTAAAAACTGTAGCATAGACACTGAGAACTGGAAAGCCCTGGCCCTTGAGCACTCTAACTGGAGGTCAGCTGTGACTAGCAGTGCTGCAGAATTCAAAAAGGCATGAATAGAGGGTGAAAGGGAGAAATGTGCCAAGAGGAAGGCGCATCAAGCCAACCCTGACTGTGACCGCCTTCCACTTGAAAACCAATGTCCTCAGTGCAGGAGAACATGTGGATCTAGAATAGGGCTCCATAGCCACCTACGGATCCACCATCAAGACACTACACTTGGAGGACCATTATCCTTGGGCTACGAGGGATCACCTAAGTAAGACGGCCATCTAGCCTCTGTTTACAAACCTCCAGAGAAGGAGACCCCACTAGACTTCCCATAGTCCCTTTTAAAACAATTCCTGCCTTGAGATGGACTAAGCTTTCCTGCAATTTGCTCCATTGTATCCTAGTCTCCAGAGCAGCAGAAAACAAGCTTGAGTTTTCCTAGTCTTTCAAATATTAAAACATGCCTCTCATGTCCCCTTCTTTTCGCCTTCTTTTCTCCAAGCTAAACATACTCAGCTCCCTAAGCCTCTCCTCATAGGGCTTGGCTTCCAAAGCTTTGACCACTTTGGTTGCCCTTCTCTGGACACCTTCTGTCTTGTCCATATCCTTCTTCAATGGTGATGCCCAGAACTAGACTCCAGGTTATTCCAGGTGAGGTATGACCAAAACAGAATAGAAGAATGGGGCTATGACTTCCCTTGATCATTCTAGATAGGCATGGGCAAACTTCAGCCTTCCAGGTGTTTTGGACTTCAACTCCCACAATTCCTAACAGCCTCAGGCCTTTTCCTTTTCCCCTTCAGCTGCTTAATGCAGGGTTTTCCTATCTTAATTAAGATAGATAATTAATTAACTAATCTTGTATGTTAATCCATACAAGATTAGGAACTCCCAGTTCTGTATAAATCCATAATCTCCCAATACGCGCTTCCTAAAACCACACCATGTCAGATATTTTCACCCATTCGCTTCTTCCGATCTCCTTTCCTTGGCATCTATATGCTCCACCAACAAAAGCCCGCAGGGAAAGAAATGTAGCGTGTGAGAGTCAGAGCGTGACTATCAAGGCAATACTCAGCGGACTTCATTATGTGTTGTACATTTCCTGGTACCATTTGTGAAACACAAGGTCCCCTGGTAAATCACGTATTGGTGTTGCATTCTAGAGCAACTTTGGGGGGAACAAGGACTAACAAGAATATAAAAAATTCAGAGTGGTGTGCTTCAGCCCCAAATAATATTTGCGTGCTGGCAAAGAGCAGGGCAAGTGGGCATTTTGGTTTATGGCTTTTCTTTCCTTTTTTGGGATGCTCCAATCATACTATAAATTTCCTCATCATCAAATGACTATAATGAAATTGCAAAGTCCTGATTGGCTAAGAGGTAGTTATCATCTAACTTGTGGTTGATCTTGAAATAATCCACAATTTATGCACACTTTCCAAGCAGGAGTTCAAGATCACAGGACCAGTTTGACAAAGCAGTCCATCGGCTGCTTTTTAAAGGAACATTCCTCTGGACTCCAGGTAGGTGTTGTCATTGTAGTTACACCATGTTTACTTTCTTAGTAAATCCATGTGTTTGATGAGCAGCATGTAGGAGTAAAAAATAAGTTGGTGAGTGTGTTAACTGAAAAATGCAAAGCACAAATCTGATTGATTGGGCCACTCCTGAGAGGCTAGCTGAGCCTGGGAGTTTTGGCGACAGTTACATATTTAGGCTTTCTGTGCAGGAGCTTATCAAATCAGTTTGACTTTTTGCTCCTGAGTTGCTGGAAGAAGATCATTCACATTAACACCTAAGAACCACTTGAATCTCTCTCAAAGAACACTGTATGAGTCAGTACAACTGTTCACACAACTATATATTTTTTCTCTCTAGCAAGACAGTGTGTGGATAGACATGAACTACGCATGATTTTCATTCCAGCACAGAGCATTGGGGTGACAGAGGGTGCATCTGCATCAGTGGTTCTCAACCTGTGGGTCCCCAGATGTTCCTAACAGCTGGTAAACTGGTTGGGATTTTTGGGAGTTGTAGGCCAAAACACCTGGGGACCCACAGGTTGGGAACCACTGATCTACCACCATTTTAACCATGGCTCAATACTATGGAACTCAGCTTCTTGGCCAAAGAGTGCCAGCACTTCTCCAAACCACATCTCCCAGGATTCCACAGCATTGAGCTATGGCAGTTTAAAGTGGTGCCAAACTGCATTCATTCTATAGTGTGGACGCCACCAAAAAGCATCTGCTGAAAAGGGAGCACATCATCATGGATAATGATATACAATCCAATGTCACATCACTCCATTGAACAAAGGGGATAAATTCTTCCAGTAAGTCAATGTTTCTCAACCTGGGGGTCGGGGGTTTCAGATGGGTTACCAAAGACCATCATAAAACACATATTTCTGATGGCCTTGGGAACCCTTTTGGCACAGAAGGCTGCAGATCTCTCCATCTGTCCTTCTCTTCCTTTTTGGTGTTGGTGAACTACAACTCCCATAATTCAAAAACAGCCCCCCAACCCCACTAATATTCAGTGCTGGCCATGTAGGTAGTGTATCCAGTTTAGTGCAGATCCATTGTGGGCTGGGTTCAGAATATCCTTTGATTGCAGGTTAACTATAAATTCCAGTAGCTACAGCTCCCAAATGTCAGGGTCTATTTGATCCAAACTCCACTAGTGTTCACATTTGGGCAAATTGAGTATTTGTGCCAAGTTTGGTCCAGATCCTTCATTGTTTGAGTCTACAGTGCTCTTTGGAGGTAGGTGAACTACAATTCCAAAACTCAAGGTCCATGCCCAGTATTTTCTCTCCGTCATGGGAGTTCTGTGTGCCAAATTTGGTTCAATTCCATCATTGGTGGAGTTCAGAATGCTCTTTGATTGTAGGGGAACTATAAATCCCAACAACTACAACTCCCAAGTGACAAAATTAATCCCTTCCTCCCCCTCAAACTCCACCAGTATTCAAATTTGTGCATATTGGATATTTGTACCAAATTTGGTCCAGTGAATGAAAATACATCCTGCGTATCAGATATGTACATTACGATTCCTAATATTAGCAAAATTACAGTGATGACATAGCAACGAAAATACTTTTATGGTTGGGGGTCACCGCAACATGAGGAACTGTATTAAGGGGTTGTGGCATTAGGAAGGTTGAGAAACACTGTGGTTGCTTTTTCTTCTTCTTCATTCTGCGTAGTGGCATGAGATTGCAGAAGATTGTTTTGCTTTTCTTCCTTCCACCTCTCCAATGGATAGATGTTATTATCTATATCAAAATGCGTTGTCTATGGCTGAAAGCTGTGCATCCTTCTGGCCCATCCACGTAGCACTGGGGGAGCAGGGAAATGCCGTGCAATTGGATTGAAAACATCAGGGCACACTTTGAACACATAGGAAATTTGTAGCTAGTAACAACGAAGCTGCCCTCCCTAACTTCTTTCTCCTTCTGTGAGACATTCTTCCTTTGTCTATGGAAGATAGCAGATGACCAGTATGCTTCCCAGCCCCCTGTAATTTGCCCAACAATTCACAAAAGAGCGACATCCATTGTATATGTGGGTAATGGCCCAAGAGCACAGGCTGAGCTTCACAGGTCCACTACAGGGACTAGGGATTGTGTTCGGCTAAATGAGTACTAACAATAAAAGGCAAGGAATGAGGATGCCAGACCAGGAGAGTTGAGAAAGGAGGATTTTGTAGAGATGCAGTGGCATTGTCTATGCACTGTGGCAAAAGAAGCAGAAGGTCAAGAGCACCAGGGGTTGTGAATAGAGAAAGAGTACAGAAATCGTGAGACAGGAAAGATGGCATTTGTTGGACCACAACTCCCAGAATCCTGATACTTTAAACCAAAATAATATATATAGTCATTGTCCTCCCCAGTTCTGAGTTTCAGATACAGAGAATGTTCTTTGGCATAGAATTGAACCATGATAGTGAAACCGGTGTCAAACTGCAGTAATTCTGCAGTGTAGACAAACTCCTTGTCCCTGTTCAGACAACTTTCTTGTATAGTAGTAATTTTCAATTTTCCTAATGTTGCAACAGCTTAATACAGTTCCTCATGTTGTGGTGACCCCCAACCATGCAATTATTTTCGCTGCTACATCATAACTGTAATTTTGCTAGTGTTATGAATCGTAATGTCTGGTATGCAGGATGGATTTTCATTCACTGGACCAAATTTGGCACCAATACCTGATACACCCAAATTTGAATACTGGTGGTGGATTGATTTTGCCATTTGAGAGTTGTAGTTCCTGGGATTTATAATTCACTTTCAATCAAAGAGCATTCTGAACTCCACCAACGATGGAATTGAACCAAACTTGACGCACAGAACTCCCATGACCAACAGAAAATACTGGAAGGGATGGTGAGTTTTGGAGCTGTAGTTCACCTCCTTCCAGAGATCACTGTGGATTCAAACAATGATGGAGCTGGACCAAACTTGGCACAGATACTCAATATGCCCAAATGTGAACACCGGTTTGGAGAAAATAGACCTTGCCATTTGGCAGTTGTAGTTGCTGGGATTTATAGTTCACCTACAATCAAAGAGCATTCTGAACCTCACCAATGATAGAATTGGGCCAAACTTGCCACACAGAACTCCATGACCAACATAAAATGCTGTGTTTTCTGATGGCCTTTGGCAACCCTTTTGGCACCCTCTCACAACCCCCCCCCCCCCAGGGGTCCCGACCTCCAGATTGAAACTCTGTTCTGTAGTTCAGCAAAAAGGGCCTTCTGAGATCTGTCCATGGTTCTGACTACTAGTTAGAGTGATTTGCCTTGAATGTAACTTTCATTCATTTGGACCTGCCCAGAAAATATCCAGTTTAATTGCTTTCACATCCCCCATATGGACCAAAAGAAGATACCATTTGGTTTCCCATTTAGAGAAGAAGCATGATTGCCGTCCTTGGCCACAACTGTTTAAATATGTTCAAATATTTGAAAATAATGTCACATTGAGGAAGGCACAAGCTTGTTTCCTGCTTCTTTGGAGACCAGGAACCAGTGAAGCAATGGATTCAAACTGCAGAAAAGGAGATTCCACCTAAACATAGCACGGATTTTCCTTCTGCAGCAGAAGGAAAAGAATATAGTTTCCTTGGAGGAGTGGGGGGGGGGGGCAGAACACTAGTGAGAGATCAGCTTCAAACCAGCAACACACGAAAGCCACTGTGGGTCTTGTTATGCCAATAAATATTAGCTGGAGAGAAGGGGGAGAGGGCTAGGCTTCCCTTCCACTCTCCCACCAGCGTGGCTTCCCATTGTTTGTTCTTCCTCGGCGGCCGAGAGGCTCAGTTGTTAATTCTCTGTGACCAAAGACTTTGGAGGAGAAGATGAGCAGAAGGAAGGAGGGAAGGTGAGAGAGGGGGAGTCGAGGCTCTCCAAAGGAAGAAAGGGGGGCTGAGTTGGGGTTAGCTCCCAGCTCCCATTGCAAAACTGTTTACTCTTTACTGATGCCTCTGGCCTGCTGAAGTAACTATTCCTTCACCCCTGCTGAGCCCATCTGCTTTGTCAGCTGGTCTCCCTGCTGCCACAGGCGGGCAGCTGGCCAGCACATATTCAGCTACTGTGGGCAAACCTGTGAAGGGCCAATACACTCCCATCTAGCAACCTATCATCCGTCTATCTATCTTTCTATCATCTCTTTCTGTATATGTTTATCATCTATCTTTATCATCTTTCGATCTTGTATTTATCTATCAAACCAAGAATGGGCAACTTGAAAGTCCCTGAACAGACTCAGAAGTGAAGTGGGCAGATCAAAAGACAACCTGGCAAAATGGCACTACCTAAAAGAATCCCATACCTTGTGTGACTGTGGAGCAGAACAGACAACTCTGCATCTCTATGCTTGTACACTATGCCCTGCCTCATGTACAGAGGAAGAATTGTTGGAGGTTACAGACAATGCCATTGCTGTTGCCCATTTTTGGTCAAAAGATATTTAGCCACCTGCGCTCCTTCTATTTTTATTGGTTTTATATTGATTTATGCAATTTATTTGATACGAAATAAATACAAATAAATCTATCTTCTAGCTACCTATCACAAATCTATCATCTACCTCTATATATTTATTTTCTGTCTATCATATATCTATCATCTACCTATATCTATTATTTATCTTGTATCTATCATACCTCTATCTATTTGTCTGTCTACCTATCTCTATCTATCTATCTATCTATCTATCTATCTATCTATCTATCTATCTATCTATCTATCTATCTGTTTTGGACTTCAACTCCCACAATTTCTAACAACCTGTTAGGAATTGTGGGAGTTGAAGTCCAAAACACTTGAAAGACCAAAGTTTGCCCATGCATGAACTATCATCTATCTAGCTTGTATTTCATCATCTATCTATCTTTCAATTAATCTATCCTCTATCTGTCATTTATCTACTTACCAACCAACCAACTACCTACCTACCTATGTATCTGTTACCTATCTGTATACACACACACACACATGTACACATGTATATCCAGACACTAAAGGTTAATGGTAGAGTTGATGGATAATACAGCCAGCAGGTCAGGCACATCAAATCTGCCCCCTTAATTTCATTTCTTTGTTTCCAGGAACGCATTCTTGCAAAGCTTCATCTACTAAATGCTACAGATATCTACCTTGGAAAAATCTAGGCACCAGTTTTATTACAGAAAATATACCTCCTTAAAAAGAGAGAGAGAAGTAGATTACTCCAGAATGTCCCATCACTGAGAGATTATAATGAAATATATCCTGTGTCAGACAAGCTGAGCTTTGAGGTCTCTGCCCTGTTTGACATTATAATCTAGAGCCAACTCTCAACTGCAGCGAACTGGCATCGTTCTCTTGAAGCTTCTGCAAGCTCCCTGTCATTTGATGCCAAGCTAGGCGAAAATCTGAGATTTATTTTTTTACAAGTTACAGGACTTTCAGGCAATAAAGATTTAACAAGGACTGTATTTACTGGCGAGCAAGTAATCTGCTCCTTTGACATTCCACCACACTAGACACTCCACTAGATTTATTTTATCTGAGCATCATCTTCCATATATATATATATATATATATATATATATATATATATATATATATATGAATGATGTGGAGGAGGATATTGTCCAGTTTCATAAGAAAGCAGAAGAAGCAGCACTTATGGATTGGGAAAGGGATAATCTCAATACTATGGAAACGTGAAATAATTGCACGCTATTCTCTTGACGTCTTGTTCTTAGGGCCTTGCAAAGAGTTGTATATATAACCCTGGTCATAAATTCCTGACTTTATTGACCGTTGTCCAGAGACGAAATCCAACCACCTAAATTCCACTTCTCAATTGCCCTGATTGAAGTATTTGAACAACTCTAGAAGAAGCAAAAACTCAATGAAGACTTAAAAGACAGTGACAGAGTAAAGCACCCACTGAATTGTCCCCTCTCCTGCATTTCTTATCCAGAGTTGGATAAAGCAACATACAACCCACTGTGAAACAACTGTAGAACTCAAAGTCAATGCAAACAACATTGTAAACAAGCTCTCCGTTAAAGCAACTAGTCATTTCCCTGCATTATTCAGTGGCAGAGAGAAAGAAACAACTACTGGCTCAGGGTGGTTGGAAAATATTTTTGCTGGAGCACTTCGCTCCTGGAGCAATGATTACATGGTTGTAAAGATCCCTGTTCTCTTCCTCTGAACAAGACAAAAGGCCCTTTTTGTGTCTTTGTTCCTGGAGCCTGAAATATTCCTAGGTGACTGGCATTGAAAGGAGGAAGGGATTTGCGATGACAAAGACTTCGGTACCGTCACCCCTGGAGCCACCATGCATTGTTCTCGCCAAAAGCTCCCTGCCTTGCTCTCAATCACCCTGCCATTTGGTCTGCAAAACCTTCCTGAGCAACAGAAGTGTTGGTCTATTGCTGAAGTTTCAGAGTCTCCATTCGGCAAAGAACAGTAGTGATATTTTTCCTCCTGTAACATACTTCCTTGGGCTGTCAGAAAGGGTGGCTCATGTAACTGAGTTTCCCCCCTAACTCTATGGAAAATAATAATATCACCATACTTGGACATCTTGCGCTTTACTGCTCTGCTGCTGAATACGCATGCCCAGTGTAGAATGCATCTCACTATGTTGAAACAGTGGATGTGGCTCTTAATGACACATGCCGCATTATCACAAGATGTATATGCCCTATACCACTGGAGAAATTATACTGTTTTTCACCACTTGACATCCGCCGGGAAGTAGCAGCCTGTAATGAAAGGACCAAGATTATCTCCAGCCCATCCTCTGGATATCAGTCAGCAAGCCAACATCTTAAATCAAGGAACAGCTTTCTAAAATCTACAGAGATACTCGCAGGAACACCTCAGCAAGCACGAGTCCAAAAGTGGCAGGTTAAAACCTGGAAACTCAATCAGTGGCTGATACCGGATGAGACACTCCCCCCTGGGCACACAGAAGACTGGGCAAATTGAAATAATAATAATAATGATGATAATAAAACTTTATTTGTACCCCACTACCATCTCCCCAAGGGACTCAGTGCGGCTTACATGAGGCCAAGCCCACAGCACATCAATAAAGAAAGGCAATAACAAATAGTCAATACAAAACAGTTAAAATAAACTCAAAAACAGAAAACACACAAAAGCAATAAACAATAACAATATCAATAACATACAGCATTTAAAACCTATGGCCGGGCCAAATGTAATAGTTAAATTTAAAATTTAAAATGCTGTGCATGAACAAAGTAGGGTGAACTGGGATAGGGTTTTCAGAGAAAGACGAGGGTGCGCATACAATCCTAAATCAATATTAAAGTGCATTTGAGGACATATTGCTAAGAGTTTTCCTTATTCTGGGAAGGCAAATTGGAACAACCACGTTTTCAGGCTCCTCCTAAAGACTGCCAGCGTTGGGGCATGTCTGATGTCCTTAGGGAGTGAATTCCAGTGTCGAGGGGCCACCGCCGAGAAAGCCCTCTCCCTTGTCCCCACCAATCGCGCCTGCGAAGGAGGTGGGAGCGTGAGCAGGGCTTCTCCAGATGATCGAAGAGATCGTGTGGGTTCGTACACAGAAATGCGGTCGCTCAGATAGGCAGGTCCCAAATCGTTCAGGGCTTTGTAGGTAAGAACCTGGAAGGTGCTGTACAGACTGCGCTCTGGCACTACAAGATGCAGAGCTAACCTAAGAAATGAGGCTACAAAGTGGATTTCATGACATGCGAGTGTGGAGAAGAGCAAACCACAGACCACTTACTACAAGGCAGTGGAGGACCTTCCCAAGCGACACCAGAGGCACTCCAAGTGACCAGCTCCTGGTCAAAGGAAACTCAGTATATTGCCACTTTTTTCACTTTGTTTGTGGGTTTTCAGTACATTATAACTGTATTCTCAATTTGTTTCTGACATGATAAATATATACTTGGACATCTAGTATATCTGATGCAGCATGGGTTTCTGGTCATCATGCTGTTGAGGAGTTTCCATCTGCATCCAATTAATACCATTTGTTTTGCTGTCCCCAAAAAAAGCTTTTAAAGAAGGAAGTGTTTTAAGAATGAGCCAAGAGTATTTTAATTATTTAAACTCTTTTTAAGAGCCATAAGTGATTTCAACTGATTTGAATGTTCAATTTTATGGCAGATTTTACATTGCATTGTTATTTAATATTGTTAGCCACTTTGCAAAACATCCAAGAGATAAAAGCAGGTTGACAAAATGAAATATGTTGAAGCAATGTATCTCAAAACATCCGAGGACTCTCAAAGGAAACATATCCACTGGCTTGGATTGGCTGGCAAATATTTTTACAGTTATGCTAAAGCTGTTGGAACAAGTTGACCATGCAGCAAAATATAATATAATAATAAAATGTGAAAATATAAAATCCACAGAACAGTGATGCCTTGGAGTTGTAGTTTGAGCACGGGACCTCAACTCTGGAGACTAGAGTCCAGTTCCTCATTCATCCATGGAATGAGGAATTGGAGAGTGTGGGCAAGTCACACTCTCTCAGCCTCAGAAAGAGGAGCCTCCAGTGCCACAATGGGTTAAACCCTTGTGCCAGCAGAACTGAAGCCCGACAGGTTGGAGGTTCGAATCTGGAGAGAGCACGGATGAGCTCCCTCTGTCAGCTCCAGCTCCCCATGCGGGGACATGAAAGAAACTTCCCACAAGGATAGTAAAACATTAAAAACATCCAGACATCCCCTGGGCAACATTTTTGCAGACGGCTAATTCTCTCACACCAGAAGCGACTTACAGTTTCTCATGTCACTCCTGACACACAAAAAGTCTCAGAAAACTTGTGTAAAGTCCATCTCGGGGGTTAAGATAGGTCAAAAATGACTTGAAAGCACACAAAAACAACAACAAATATTTTGATCAAGCTTTTGAAGCTTCATTGGTTTCTTCATCAGGCAAAGATGTTATAAATCATACAGGAAAATAAACATCACAACCAACATTTTGTCAGTTGTGTTGGTCTGGAGGGATCTCAATGCAGGTAGAGGACACTCGCTCCACTTTTTGACCACAAACAGACAAAGGGCAATAAACAACAGACAATAACATTTCAAATCCATTAGCAGCAGCAGCAAGGAACTTCCATTCATTATTTAAAGACATTTCAAACCTGTCTTCCTAGTTCAGAACCAAACTACTCAGGACATGGGATGGGGAAAAAAACTAATAAGCTCAATGAATTTTTGGGAATAAGTCAGTAGCAAATGGGGGCTTCTGTTACAATAGAATAGGAGGAAAAACAGAAGTTGCCCAAGTCTTTAGAACCTTAAGGAAAAGCAGACCAGGCACTTCTAGAGTATTCCGACCCCATTATTGACTAATTGGCACTTTCTAGTAATAGCAATAAGAATATGAAATGTAAGAAAAAGGTTCAACATGAATATTTCTAACTCTGCTAAGTAATATTTTTATTATGGCTTAATGACTGGCTAATACATACATGATTTCTTCCTATAATTGCCATATGATGTGACCAGGTAGACATTCCAGACCCACTGTAAGTGGTAAAGTGTGTGTTTGCTTCAATACTTCTTTGAATTCTAACACCTGAATTGGCATGTTGTCAAATAACTTTTTTCCTCACTAATGAAAATATCCTGAAAGGGGCATGTTTCCGCTCCACTGCCAACACAGCTAGTAAAGTAGTGATCCTAAAATGTTACGATTATAGTGTTGAATACAAAAGTCAGGATCGCCCAATGCCATGGAGTCATGAGCAATGTGCTATGGAGTCATACTTTTGCAAAGCCTTTTGGCTTCTCTGCCAAATAGTGCTGGTGTCTCACCAAGGGCCCTTCCACACAGCCCTATATCCCAGAATATCAAGGCAAAAAATCCCACATTATCTGAGTGTGGACTCAGATAACCCAGCTCAAAGCAGATATTGTGAGATTTTCTGTCCTGATATTCTGGGATATAGGGCTGTGTGGAGTCAAGATATCCCAGGGCCCTTCCACACAGCCCTAAACCCCAGAACATCAATGAAGAAAATCCCACATTATCTGAATGTGGACATAGGGCCCTTCCACACAGCTCTATATCCCAGAATGACAAGGCAGAAAATCCCACATTATCTGAGTGTGGACTCAGATAACCCAGTTCAAAGCAGATATTGTGGAATTTCTTCCTTGATATTCTGGGATATAGGGCTCCGTGGAAGGGCTCCAATCTACAACTCTTGGAATCCTATAGCATTTGGGCCATGGCAATTAAAGTAATGTCAAACTATGGGCCCTTCCACACAGCCCTATATCCTAGAATATCAAGGCAGAAAATCTCTCAATATCTGAGTCCACACTCAGATAATGTGGGATTTTTTACCTTGATATTCTGGGATATAAGGCTGTGTGGAAGGGTCCTAAGAAAGCTTGAACCACGAAAACTGAGTGACACAGATGAGACATCATTTTTTTCTGTACAGAGCAAGGGAGAGAGGAAGGAAGGAAGGAAGGAAGGAAGGAAGGAAGGAAGGAAGGAAGGAAGGAAGGAAGGAAGGAAGGAAGGAAGGAAGGAAGCTTGATTGCCAGGTGATAAATTGGCCAAAACAATTAGAGGATTTGGATAAAATTAATTGTCCCCAAATGGCTTTAACAAAAAACCATGTTTCTGTTTGACATTATTTTTATTTATTTATTTCTCGCACTTCTACCCCGCCCTTCTCAACCCCCGAGGGGGGACTCAGGGCGGCTTGCAAAAAGGCACAATTTGATGCCGGCACAACAAGGTAAAAAATAAAACATATAAACAGTAATTAAAACAATTAAACAATCCATTATACATCACAATCCCTAAAAACAATCTAGTGCTCAACGTTTTCCAGCTCATAGTCCGTAAATTCAAATTCCACATTGTCCAATCCATCAATTCTAGTCGTCGCTTGTCCCTTATTTATCTGCCAGATTACCCGAAGGCCTGGTCCCACATCCATGTTTTTAATTTCCTTCTAAAGGAGAGGAGGGATGTCGATGACCTAATTTCCCCGGGGAGTGAGTTCTACAGGTGAGGGGCCACCACCGAGAAGACCCTGCTCCTCGTCCCCACCAATCTCACTTGTGATAGAGGTGGGGCCAAGAGCAGTGCCTCCCCAGAAGATCTTAAACTCCGAGGCAGGACCTTGGTGCCAATTTGACCTCCAAAAGGAGGGTATTTCGTAATGTTACATTACATTTCAATGATAATAATGCTAATAACAATGTTAGGAACTGTGAGAGCTGAAGTCCAAAACCCCTGGAGGACCAAAGGTTGGGAACCACTGGTGTAGAACTATATAATACAGTTTAACTCTATTGAACTGCATGATTTGGGTCTACATTGATTATATAATGCCATTCCAATCTCAGTTATATGGCAGTGTAGATCTAGCCTTTGTTAAGGAACCCTGCAAAACCTGAGCAGGGCTATTGCTGAGAAGGTGATCTGGAGATCTCTCATTCATAAGGTCACCATAAAACAAAGCCATCTTGATGCTAGTCAAAGAGAAATTCCATAATTATAGTTGCTACAAAAGATAAAGCCCTGTCCTATTTCCTCCTGCTTTGTGTTGTCCCTACGGGTGTGTCCCTAGTTGAGCTATTGGGATCTCAATAGATAATGGTGTCTTGCTGAGGGAAAGCATCCTAACATTGCTTCAAGTGATATTCATGTCTTTGTCAATGTGGGTCGATGGCATCATGGGCATTTGCAGCCAGGAATTGGCAAACTTGGGCCCTCCAGATGTTTTGGACTTTAATTCCCACAATTCTTAACAGGCTCCCACGAATTGTGGGAGTTGAAGTCCAAAACATCTGGAGGGCCCAAGTTTGCCCATGCCCATATTAGCCAAAAGGCCTCATTCACAACTGATTTATTTTCACCAAGACTTAAATTGATCTCAGAAGGAATACACACAGAAGTAATTTTTTTCCAGTCTTTGCCTGAGACCAGGGAAGAATATATTTGCATTGAATCCATGAAGAAAACGCTCCATCTGGCGCCACTCGACTCAAATGTCACGCCTGTCTCACTGGGGAGAGTTCTCCCTTCGGGTCATGTGTCACCCATTTCGGGGTACATCTGAGAAGTCAAGATCTGGGCCGTGACATTCCCGCAGGTCTAACTTAAAATGTTGAGAAAGGCGAGGAGGTGCCTCACAGCTCAGCTTTGCGCCTTGTCTCTTGTGACAATGCCTGCAGTTAATCAGCTTTCTTCCCCGACTGCCACCGACACACACAAAGGAATTAGTAGGCAAGGTCTGCGGGGAACATCCAGATCATTTGGCCGCTGGAAGAAGAAGAGACATTTTTCAAGGAGGGGCAGCTGGGGATGAAGACGGAAGGAGAGCAGATTGGTAGTGGCAAGGCAGGCGAGCCCGCACCACAGAATTAGCCGGAAATTTACTCCACCTGACCTCTCCATAAATATTTAGATATAATCATCATTACCTTGGAGTAAATTAAGTTATAAACAGCCTTCAGAACGGCACATGACAAATGTCTCCCCGCGCACAGGAGCATTTCATTGCAAGTTAATGAGGAAATGGAGAGCCACCATCAATCAAGACACAAAAGTGCCCTGTCCAATGAGATCAGACAATATAGAGCCAGCTCCAGATGGACAGAATATGTACACCTACCAACACATTTTGATTAGGCATATAATAACACATAGTGCATGGTAACAGGGAAGTGTACATGACAAGGGAAGAACGAACAGGGAAGAATGGAGATTGGTGCCATAGAACAACCATTTGCAACTCTCACAACCTTTGGATTTTATGTTGTGGGTTGGATAGTCTTTCCACCATGTAAATGGAAGTCCTCCACTGGGATTTTGAGGAATGAAAAGTCATGGCATCTGTACACTGAACCACTGGCCCAGGATTAAGGGGTCTTCAGTCCTACACCTTTGGCAGCCACCTTTCCACAAAAGTCAACATTGACACTGAAATACAACACCACATGAGCTCTGCAAGTGCAGCATTTGTCCAAATGAATGTTTGAGGACAGGGGCAACCATAGGTAGACCAAGGTGCTTGTTTATAAAGCAATTGTCCTCCCAACCCTGCTATATGCCCGTGAAATGTGGACTGTCTACAGATGTCACACTCAGATGTCACTGGAACCATTCCATCAGTGTTGTCTCTGAAAAATCCTGCAAATCTCTTGGGAAGATATGTGGACAAATGTCAGCATGCTGGAAGAAGCAAAAACCACCAGTAATGAAGCAATGCTCCTCCACCATCAACTCTGCTGGACTGGCCACGTTGTCTGAATACTCGATCACCATCTCCCAAAGTAGTTACTATACTCCCAACTCAAGAATGGGAAACGTAGTGTTGGTGGACAGGAAAAGAGATTTAAAGATGGGCTTAAAGCCAACCTTAAAAACTGTGGCATAGACACCAAAAACTGGGAAGCCCTGGCCCTTGAGTGCTCTAACTGGAGGTCAGCTGTGACCAGTAGTACTGCAGGATTCGAAGAGGCATGAACAGAGGGTGAAAGGGAGAAACGTGCCAAGAGGAAGGTGTATCAAGCCAATCCTGACTGGAACTGCCCTCCATCTGGAAACTGATGTCCTCACTGTGGGAGAACATGCGGATCAAGAATAGGGCTCCACAACCACCTAGACACTACACTTGAAGGGCCATCATCCTCAGGCTATGAAGGATTGCCTAAGTGAAGAAAAATGTATTACCAAAGAGATGGGGCATACTTTACAAAAGCAAATCATATCTACTGATTGTTAAGCACCGAATCACAGTCAGCCCTCCACATTCACTGGGGTCAGGGGCACAGGACTCCCATGACAGTGAAAAATTGAATAAAGCAATTGGGGTAGTTTCCTAATGGTTCTATCATAACTGCAAAAATGTTGTCTTTGGAGGAGGGACATCCTTGTATAGCACATTTTGGTCTAGTTTCTCAATGATTGAATATCTTGTAGAGTCTCCACCCATTTAACATACAGTTTGTGGGCACAAAAGCAAAGTTTCTGGAGCACCACAACTTCATTCAAAGGAAGGACCACACAATCAAACAGGAAATAACACTTGAAACATATTTATTATTATTATTATTATTATTATTATTATTATTATTATTATTATTATTCAGAGGCAGGATGGCCATCTTTCAGAGGTGCTTTGATTGTGCTTTTGCTACATGGCAGAAAGAAGGCGGTTGGAATACATGGCCCTTGGGGTCAATCGAAGGAGGAGAAGGAGAGAAGGGGGTGTCTGGGACTCTCCCTTGCTGCCATTCGAGTGATCGTCCTCTCTCTCTCTGTTTTGACTCTGTCACTCCTTTCCACCTGCTACTAAGGAGGCTGTCGAGGTCCTGAACCGGTGCCTGGCCGCTGTAATGGTCTGGATGAGGGCGAACAAATTGAAATTGAATCCAGACAAGACAGAGGTACTTCTGGTCAGTCGCAAGGCCGAACAGGATATAGGGTTACAGCCTGTGCTGGATGGGGTCGCACTCCCCTTGAAGGCGCAGGTTCGCAGCTTGGGTGTGATCCTGGATTCATCGCTGAGCCTGGAGCCCCAGGTCTCGGCGGTGACCAGGGGAGCTTTTGCACAGCTAAGGCTCGTGCGCCAGCTGCGCCCATACCTTGGGAAGTCTGACTTGGCCACGGTAGTCCACGCTCTAGTTACATCCCGTTTAGACTACTGCAATGCTCTCTACGTGGGGTTGCCCTTGAAGACGGCCCGGAAGCTTCAATTGGTCCAACGTGCGGCAGCCATGATACTAACAGGAGCGGGACACAGGAAGCATACAACCCCCTTGTTGTACCAGCTCCACTGGCTGCCGATTTGCTAACGGGCTCAATTCAAGGTGCTGGCGTTGGCCTATAAAGCCCTAAACGGTTCTGGCCCAAGATACCTATCCGATCGCATCTTGACCTACAAGCCCACCAGGACTTTGAGATCTTCAAGGGAGACCCTGCTCTCGATCCCGCCTGCTTCACAAGCACGGCTGGCGGGGACGAGAGATAGGGCCTTCTCGGTGGTGGCTCCTCAGCTGTGGAACACCCTTCCCGTGGACATTAGACTGGCACCTTCCCTGATGATATTCCGCAGGAAATTAAAGACTTGGTTGTTCAAGAAGGCGTTCGAATAAGAAGTGCAATGATTGGTAATGACTATAGGAACGGAACAACGGAAAATGATATTGGATTGTGGTTTGGACGATGAGATGACGTTGAATGGTTTTCGTAGTAATGATGATCATAGAATCATAGAATCATAGAATCAAAGAGTTGGAAGAGACCTTATGGGCCATCCAGTCCAACCCCCTGCCAAGAAGCAGGAATATTGCATTCAAATCACCCCTGACAGATGGCCATCCAGCCTCTGTTTAAAAGCTTCCAAAGAAGGAGCCTCCACCACACTCCGGGGCAGAGAGTTCCACTGCTGAACGGCTCTCACAGTCAGGAAGTTCTTCCTCATGTTCAGATGGAATCTCCTTCTTTGTAGTTTGGCCATTGTTCCATTGCGTCCTAGTCTCCAGGGAACGAGAAAACAAGCTTGCTCCCTCCTCCCTGTGGCTTCCTCTCACATATTTATACATGGCTATCATATCTCCTCTCAGCCTTCTCTTCTTCAGGCTAAACATGCCCAGCTCCTTAAGCCGCTCCTCATAGGGCTTGTTCTCCAGACCTTGATCATTTTAGTCGCCCTCCTCTGGACACCTTCCAGCTTGTCAATATCTCTCTTGAATTGTGGTGCCCAGAATTGGACACAATATTCCAGTGTGGTCTAACCAAAGCAGAATAGAGGGGTAGCATTACTTCCTTAGATCTAGACACTATGCTCCTATTGATGCAGGCCAAAATCCCATTAGCTTTTTTTGCCGCCACATCACATTGTTGGCTCATGTTTAACTTGTTGTCCACGAGGACTCCAAGATCTTTTTCACACGTACTGCTCTCGAGCCAGGCGTCCCCCATTCTGTATCTTTGCATTTCATTTTTCTGCCAAAGTGGAGTATCTTGCATTTGTCACTGTTGAACTTCATTTTGTTAGTTTTGGCCCAGCTCTCTAATCTGTCAAGGTCCTTTTGAATCCTGCTCCTGTCCTCTGGAGTATTGGCTATCCCTCCCAATTTGGTGTCATCTGCAAACTTGATGATCATGCCTTCTAAGCCCTTCATCTAAGTCATTAATAAAGATGTTGAACAGGACCGGGCCCAGGACGGAACCGTGCTGATGGCACTCCAGTTGTCACTTCTTTCCAAGATGAAGAGGTAGTATTGGTGAGCACCCTCTGGGTTCGTCCATTTAACCAATTACAGATCCACCTCACCGTAGTTTTGCCTAGCCCACATTGGACTAGTTTCCTTGCCAGAAGGTCATGGGGGACCTTGTCGAAGGCCTTACTGAAATCCAGGTACGCTACATCCACGGCATCCCCGCATCTACCCAGCTTGTAGCTCTATCGAAGAAAGAGATCAGATTAGTCTGGCATGACTTGTTTTTGATAAATCCATGTTGACTATTAGCGATGACTGCATTTGTTTCTAAGTGTTTGCAGACCGCTTCCTTAACAGTCTTTTCCAGAATCTTGCCCGGTATCGACGTGAGGCTGACCGGACGGTAGTTGTTTGGGTCATCCTTTTTTCCCTTCTTGAAGATTGGGACCACATTGGCCCTCCTCCAATCTGCTGGAACTTCTCCCGTTCTCCAAGAACTCTCAAAGATGGTTGCCAATGGTTCGAAATGACTTCCGCTAGTTCCTTCAATACTCTGGGGTGTAGTTGATCTGGCCCTGGGGACTTGAACTCATTAAGAGCGGCCAGGTATTCCTGGACGACTTCTTTCCCAATTTGGGGTTGGATGTCCTCCAATCCCTCATCCACTCCATCTTGCTGAGGTTGAAGACTCTCTTTTTGTGAGAAGACCAAGGCAAAGAAGGCATTAAGTAGTTCTGCCTTTTCCCTATCCCCTGTCAGCATTGCCCCATCTTCTCCTCGAAGAGGTCCTATCGCCTCCTTGTTTTTCCTTTTTCTACTGACATAAGAATAGAAGCCCTTTTTATTGTTTTTAATGTCCCTGGCAAGTCTGAGCTCGTTTTTTGCTTTAGCCTTGCGGACCTTTTCCCTACAGGTGTTGGCTATTTGTTTGAATTCTTCTTTGGTGATTTCTCCCTTTTTCCACTTCTTGTGCATGTCTCTTTTGTGTCTTAGCACAGTTAGAAGTTCTTTGGACATCCATTCTGGCTTCTTTGCACTTGTCCTATTTTTTCTCTTTGTTGGCACGGTTTGCAATTGCCTTGAGTATTTCACTCTTGAGAAATTCCCATCCATCCGTAACTCCCTTGTCTTTTAGTATCTGTGTCCACAGAATGCTGCTCAGCGTTTCCTTCATTTTTTGGAAATCAGCTCTCCTAAAGTCCAAAATGCGGGTTTGACTTGTCTTAGTTTCGGCCTTCCTTTGTACCTCAAATTGCAGGAGCACATGGTCACTTGCCCCTAAGGATCCTACCACTTCGACCGCATCGATCAGGTCCTCCGCATTTGTTAGGATGAGATCAAGAGTAGCCAATCCCCTTGTTGCCTCTTCTACCTTCTGGACCATGAAATTGTCCTGCAAGGCAAGCGAGGAATTTGTTGGACCTTGTACTCTTGGCCGAGTTTGTTTTCCAGCAAATATCGGGATAGTTGAAATCGCCCATGACTACTACATCTCTTCTCTGTGCCTGTTTGGTCAACTGTTGGCAGAAGACTTCATCAAGTTCTTCCTCCTGTTTTTGTATAATGCTTTTGTATAATGCTGGATTGTGAACTGTTTTTATACTGTGTCTTGAATTTTGCTGTTCCTATGTTGCACACCACTGTGAGTCGCCCCCGGGCTGAGAACAGCAGTATATAAGTAAAGTAAATAAATAAGGGAGGGAGGAAGGAAGGAAGGAAGGAAGGAAGGAAGGAAGGAAGGAAGGAAGGAAGGAGAGCAGGAGGAAAGGAGGCATCTGGGGGCTCTCCCTTCGTTCCCTGTGTTGCAAGAAGAAAGGAAGGAGGGAAAGAAGGAGAGGAGGTAACACATGGCACATTCAGAGAAGGAAGGAAGGCAAGCCCCCAGAAAGTGCATGAGACAGAAAGGAACACAGCATATTGCCGATCTCCCCTCCTCCATGAGCAAAAGATAATGGTGGGGCTTTTTCTCAAAGGGGCATTTCGGCTCCTCCCACAAATTGCCTAACCGTATCATTTTAAAGCTGAGAATGATGAATACCATCACATGACAGAATTGACCATTTTGCCCATTTCTATCTGGATAATTTGCAAAAAAAAAGTCACTTGCCAACCAGCTTGGAAAGCAACTGAAAAGATAACCCTTTGTAACACTTTCTTAACCCCAAGGTATCTCTACCCTACACTTAAAGTCTGCATCATGTGATAAACACAATAGGTTGCCATTTCTTAAGTGGCTGGCTCTGTCGTATTTAATGAATGTGATTGTATCTGTCCATTTTTTTTGCGACCCCAGATATATAGATATATAAAGTAGATATACACAACAAACATTTGCAGATAACACATCAGCATTTGTAAGGGTGGCTAAACAGGTTCACTTACTTACTTTTCAAGTACAGTTGAAGCATTTTCTACAGAGTCCACTGTATGTTGTTGATAACAGATTTGTGTAAATGGGTGGCATTGGGAAAACTTTTAACCGTTGCCAAATTTTCCATTACCCTAACGTTGAGCTTGATAGGACTCCCTTTGGGATCAGGACCCACGATTTAAGAAGCTGTGAACTAGAGGAAATTGACCTGAAACTCATATTGGAAGACCAGAGAAAAGAAGATTTTAAATCAAATCAATGAATAATCGAACCCAGAAAAGTCAAAGCCACAAATGTGGAGGAGTGGCTGTAGAGCAGTCCTGGGCAATCTTCAACCCTCCAGGTGTTTTGGATGTCAACTCCTACAATTCCTAACAGCTAACAGGCTGTTAGGAATTGTGGGAGCCGAAGTCCAAAACATCTGGAGTGCCAACATTTGTCCATGTTTGCTGTAGAGTCATATAGAGTTGGAAGACACCACCAAGGCCACCAATACAACTCCATCTGCCATTCAGGAATACACAATCAAAGCACTCCTGGCAGATATCAATGCAGCCTATGTTTTAAAACCTCCAAAGGAGACTCCACCACAATCTACAGCAGCAGCATATTCCACAGCTGGACAGCTCTTAACGTCAGGAAGTTCTTCCTAATGTTTAAGTGGAATCTCTCTTCTTCCAGTTTGGATCCATTGCTCCATATCTCTAGAACAGCAGAAATCAAGCCTGCTTGTTCTCTCAGGTTAAAAAAATAATGAGTTTTTAAATTCAGTTTCCCCCCACTTGCCTCTCTAACCCCAGCAAATATGGAGGGCTGATGTACATTGAAGGACTCGGTGCATTAAAATACAGATTGCGTGTTGTGTGCACACACATAAACACCCTCGAAATAGCAACCAAGAGAGAAACTATATGACAGATGACAAAATAATTAAAGAGCAAATACAAAGAGATGCAAAAGGAATCTTCACTAGCGAACATTTATAAAGCGAGGAAAGGCTAAACATGATTGCAATATTGTTTGACCCCTCTGATCTGTTATTGGAGAAGACCTGAATCTACCTCTTATTTCCACTTGGCTGCCTCTGATGAAGGCACGAATTAAGCTCTTGGTGAAATATGCTTTTTAAATGCATTTTGTTTTTGAAGAAGAAAAAAGGTCTTTAGAGGTTTTGCTGGATTTGAAAAGACGGCACAAGCATACATCTGCGTGGTTTAGCTTCCCTGCGAGGTAAAACGCAGAAACCAACCCACAATATAGACTCCAACCCAATAAATAATTGCAATTAAGCTCAAATCTCTGTCACACCTTCAAGAGCAGCCTCTCAGCAGGGGTTCAGCTGATTCATTTGTCTTCATAGAAGGGGAGCAGAAGGGAGATACATTGGGTTCCTTTGCCCTCCCACTGAGGCGTGCTGAAGAGCGAGACATAAAACAAATGCAAAGCATTGGGCCTCATGGAGAAGTCAACACCACACGTGTGTTACGCAGCAATGATTTCAGTGTGTGTGCGTACCTTAAATGAATAGAACTGGAATTAGCATCTCTAGGCTTCAAAGATTTAATAGTTTTTTTAAAAAAAAGTTTGGGTTCTTATAATTGTCGAAAGAAGCTTGATAAAAGTACAGAGAGATATTAGATCTCCAATACTTGGGGAAAGTAACATTAGCACAGTAGAGGCTCATTTATCCAACATAAACAGACTGGCGAAAGTGTTGGATAATAAGGAGGGATTAAGGAAAAGCCTATTAAACATCAAATTACATTATAATTTTACAAATTAAGAACCAGAACATGTTTTACAACAAATCGACAGAAAAAGCAGTCTAATACAAGGTAACGTTATGTAGTAATTACTGTATTTACGAATTTAGCACCAAAACATTGCAATGTATTGAAACAGTTGTGGATCCAGTGGTGTACACCACTGGAGAAAATACACTGCTTAGTCGGTATTGCACCACCTGACATCCGCCAGGAAGTTGCAGCCAATAGTGAAAGGACCAAGGCAGAGACATCTCCAGCTCATCCCCTGTTTGGGTATCAGCCAGCACGTCAACGACTTAAATCTAGAAATAGTTTTCTAAGATCTACAGAGACACTTGCAGGAACACCTCAGCAAGCGAGAGTCCAAAAGTGGCAGGCTCAAACCCAGCACCTCAACCAATGGCTGATACCAAATGAGAGACTCCCCCCTGGGCACACAGAGGACTGGGCAGCTTGGAAGGCGCTGAACAGACTGCGCTCTGGCACCACGAGATACAGAGCCAACCTTTAGAAATGGGGCTACAAAGTGGAATCCACAACATGCGAGTGTGGAGCGGAGCAAACCACTGACCACCTGCTGCAATGCAACCTGAGCCCTGCCACACGCACAATGGAGGACCTTCTTGCAGCAACACCAGAAGCACTCCAAGTGGCCAGATACTGGTCAAAGGACATTTAATCAACTACCAAACTCACAAATTTTGTATTTTGTCTGTTTGTTTGCTTTGTTCTGTTAGAAATGTAATATAATTTGACTGGTTGTCCTGACACGACAAATCTATAAAATATAAATAGATGTGGATCCAGGCGGGAGGCAGACTGCATTGGATAATACAGAACGTTGGATAAGCGAAGGTTGGATAAGCGAGACTCTACTGTACTCTCAATATTTATTAGTATTGATAGTCACAGTACAGTAGAGTCTCGCTCATCGGACATAAACGGGCCGGCAGAACGTCGGATAAACAAAAATGTTGGATAATACAGAGTCTCTATTGTTAACCGTCAGATATGGCACTAGCAGAGGCAGCCCTAGGTAATTTTCAATGGTAAGCAAACAGTATTTTGACACACACACCCCCCCCCCCCCAACCAATCACTGATATATAATTTATGTTCATCGTGGGAGTTCTGTGTGCCATATTTGGTTCAATTCCATCATTGGTGGAGTTCAGAATGCTCTTTGATTGTAAGTGAACTATGCATCCCAGTAACTACAACTCACATATGTCAAGGTCTATTTTCCCCCAAGAGTGCCTCAAGAGCGCCCCTGGACAAAATCAACTATACTGCAAATGCTTACTTTGTGTAATGGGTTGAGCTGCCTCTGGGCACTAGAAATCTAGAGTACTAACAGCAGAGACTCAATGAGTTAAGGCAAGACAACACCCCAGGACTAGAGCAGCCCAGGAGGAAGTGCCTGGATGTGGAAGAAGAGCATCGAAATCCAGAAGGAAGGAGAAAGGACACTTCCACTTCTGGTTCTGCCTCTTTTTCCCCTCCCTCCCTCCTCCTCCTCCTTGTCTTGCCTTTTTCACTTATTGGGAATGGAGAGAGAATTGGGGAATGCTCCTTCAATTGAAGGGGAAATGCTGGAGGAAAAGGGGGGCATTGAATAAGAGCGTCGGATAAGACGGAATGTCGGATAAGTGAAGGTTGGATAAGCAAGACTCTACTGTATTTATTAGGGCCTGAAGTGTCTACACCAGCCATGGGCAAACTTTAGCCCTCCAGGTGTTTTGGACTTCAACTCCCACAATTGCTGTTAGGAATTGTAGGAGTTGCAGTCCAAAACACCTGGTGGGCCAAAGTTTGCCATGGCTAGTCTACACTAACCAAAAAAATTTAGAATTGACTGAAAATGATGAAAAACACAAGCAGGGTCTTACAATAATTAAAATGTTATTGGTGTGTATTTTCAAGTCATTTCCAATTCCAAATTAATTTTCTTGGGAAATTCATTCAGACAGGGTTTGCCATTGTCTTCCTCTGAGGCTGAGAGTGTGTGACTCCCTCAAAGTCACCAAATAAGTTTCCATGACCAAGTGAGGATTCAAAACTGAGTCTCCAGTATTGTATCAGCAATCTTGCACCAACCGTGGCAGCTTCCAAGCTCAGTTCAAGGTGCTAGTCTTGCCATACAAAGCCCTAAACATCTGGGGCCCAGGATATCTGAAGGACAGCCCATATGAATTGCCCAGAATTGAAATCCTCATCATTGGTCCTGTCACATATCCTGCTTTCCTAAAAGGTCAGGTTAAAGGGATTTTCTCTGTACTATTGGTTCTTAAATCTCCGAGTCTGGGATAACCTCGATCTGGTAACTCAGACCGAAGGACCATAGCATTGCACTTGGGCCTCTTTGCAGAAATAATGAGGATCAGATGAGAAGGTCCAGGATCAGTTACGAGAGAGGGACCCATGCCACTGAAATGCAATCATCCCCAAAGACAGAAATATCCTGACTGTATTGCTTTAGTGCTGTGACTCTATTGTTTGTGTTATTGTTTGTGATCTGGCCACAGTGGTCCACGCTCTTGTTACATCCCGAATAGATTACTGCAATGCACTCTACGTGGGGTTGCCTTTGACAACTGTTCAGAAACTTCCATTAGTCCAGCGGGCGGCAGCCAGATTACTCACTGGAGCGTCATACAGGGAGCATACCACCCCTCTGTTATGTCAGCTCCACTGGCTGCCAATCCAGTTCCAAGCACAATTCAAAGTGCTGGTTTTGACCTACAAAACTCTATACAGTTCCGGCCCAGCGTATCTGTCCAAACGCATCTCCCTCTATGTCCCACCTCAGAGTTTAAGACCTTCTGGGGAGGCCCTGCTCTCAGCCCCGTCTCTATCACAAGTGAGACTGGCGGGGATGAGAAGCAGGGCCCTCTCGGTGGTGGCCCCTCACCTGTGGAATTCACTCCCTGGAGAAATTAGATCATCGACATCCCTCCTTTCCTTTAGAAGGAAACTAAAAACTTGGATTTGGGACCAGGCGTTTGGGTAATCTGGCAAATAAATAAAGGACAACGACGACTGATAGGAATGGACAAGGTGGAATGAATTTATGGACTCTGAGTTGGCGAACGTTGAGCATGAGATTGATTTTTTTATTGATTGTGAGTATAATTGATTGTTTTTAACTGTTATAATTGTTTTAATTGCTGTTTATATATGTTTATGTGTATTATTGTGTAGGCATCGAATTGTGCCTTTTGTAAGCCGTCCTGAGTCCCCCCTCGGGGGTTGAGAAGGGCAGGGTAGAAATATGCAAAATAAATAAATAAATAAACTGCTGTCATGTCAACTTTTAGACCCTTTTAGAAAACCAGAATCTTGGTAACCTTTTGGAGAAAAATGGCAGTCACAGCCATTTGAAAATCATCTGCAGAACTCTTCCCTAGCATCACATTTCAAAAAAGTTGACCCTCTTCTTATCTGCTCTCTTCACTGTTCATCTTTCACAACCATACACAGCAATGGAAAATGCGATGGCATAGACCAGTGATGGTGACTTTTTTAGAGACTGTCATAGACCATCTTGACTTTGGTATCCAATGATATAGCTTTATACTTCAGGATCTTGTTGAGTTCTTTCACAGCGATCCTTCCAAGTCTTCAGTCTCCATCCTGGCTACCGACTAAGCCAAGGTGTGCAAAACGTTTCCATACCCCTGACCGAAATGCCAAAGCAAATAAGGGAGGCAAGATGTCTGGTCACGTTGCTGCCCTGGCATCGAAAGGAATTGGTGATGAGCGATGCCCACTTGAAATCCTTCCCTTGTTTGTTTGTTTTTTAAACAGGAAGACAAAACAAATGAACAGGAGAGTAAGAGAGAACGAAGAACAAGGGACGCAAAGAGGGAGAGAGAGGAGTCTTAAGCTGGTGTTGAGCTATGCCTAGAGGGCAAATTTGCTTTTATGAGCATGAATAATTCATGCGTGTTCATCCATTATTAATTAATATTCTGTGAACAAGCTTGGTTTATTCACCCAAACAAAAGCCACCAAATCCACCCACCTCAGGCACTCTCCTTCTCATGCGCACCTTGCCGTTCTGAAAGCAGCCTTCAGATGTGACGGACTGCAACTCCCATAACCCGTAGCCCACATTACTATAGGAACGGTGACTGGGGATGATGAGTACTGTGGTCTGGAGCATCCAGAGGGATGCTGGGGTAGAATAGGCTATACTAGACATAGAAAGCCTGTTTGACTGACCATTTTCTCTATCTGTGAATTGGGACAGTGCATATCCAGGCATCTTCAGGAATGCCTCATACATATCAGGATCAATGTACATTGTTGTGCAGTGTGCATTGGAGATTTCTCTGGCTTAGCTGCATAATAACATAATAGCAGCCTTCTACTAGATATGGACATTGCGAAACTGACCAATTCTAATTCCCACAAAACATAAATTCATTTACAAAGATATAGCTCCCATATGGCCCCTGTTATTTATTATCCGGAATTGATTTTGCTGTAAGGTCAGTGCCTTAAGCTCCTCAGACATAAGATGTGATACAAATACTTTAATAACTTAAATAGCTATTGTTTTTCATTGGTGAGATACAACTAAAAATGGGAAATAAGCATGGGAAACATGTCCAGATTTCATGAAAGACCTCCCTAGTTCTAGCCACCTGGTCAGTCTGTTTCAAAGACATGTGTTGCTTCAAATTCTGTATCACTTTAAATGGTTTGGATTAGTTTTATTTTGTACACTGCCTCGAGATCCCATGATGAAGAATGGGCTATAATATGAATACTTTCGTATCTAAGGATTCTGTATCTATAGGTTCAAGTCAACCATCCATAGCTTGAAAATATCCTTAACGTTTAATAAAATTCTCAAACCAATTTGCCATGGGATTTTGCCATTTTATATAAAGGGAATTGAGCATCCTCAGATAATGGTTTCCATTGCAGAATGAAGCACTATTGGATGGATGGATGGATGGATGGATGGATGGATGGATGGATGGATGGATGGATGGATGGATGGGAGGATGGATAGATCAATCGATCGATTGATTGATCGATAGATTGGTTGTTTATTCATTCACTCGCATCCAACTCTTTGTGACCTCATGGACTAGCCCAAGTGAGTTTCCAAGACTGAAAGGGCTTTTAAATCCTGGTCTCTAGCATGATAAAGACTTTTCAAACCACTGCATCATGTTGGCAGAAGAAAATAGCACCCTACCTCCCAGGCCCGTAGCCAGGATTTTGATTCGGGGGGGCTGAGTTTGATTCGGGGGGGATGAGTCTGAGTGAAAGAAGGTCTACCCTAGCAAGCCTTTTGTATTGTTACCCCAATACCCCCATGCATATGGGATATATTGAGCATGGTGATCAGATCATTATAGGAATAAACATAACAGTTTAAATAATGTGCCAGTAAGGCCTTCTCGTGGACCACCATGAGAATTTCGGGGGGGGGGGGCTGAAGCCCCTCAAGTCCCCCTCCCCCCGGCTACATGCCTGCTACCTCCAAAAGTGGACACTCCCTCTAGCCACATTGGTTAATCAATAGACCTTTTCTTCACAAACCCTGTTTCTATATGGTTTTTCTCAATTGTTCTCCCTTAACTCTGAGCAAAATGTTGCTGTTTATTAGTTCAGTCATGTCCTACTCTTCGTGACCTCATGGACCGGCCCACGCCAGAGCTCCCTGTCAGCTGTGGCCACCCCAGTTCCTTCAGAGTCAAGCCAGTCACTTCAAGGATGCCATCCATCCATCTTGCCCTTGATCAGCCCCCTTTTCTTTCCATTTTCCCCAGGATAATTGTCTTCTCCAAGTTTTCCTGTGTTCTCATTATGTGGCCAAAGTACTTCAGCTTTGTCTGTAGTCTCCTTCCCTCCAATGAGCAGTCGGGCTTTATTTCCTGAAGTATGGACTGGTTGGATCTTCTCGCAGTCCAAGGCACTCTCAGAATTTTTCTCCAACACCACAGTTCAAAAGCATCTATCTTCCTTCGCTCAGCCTTTCTTATGTTCCAGCTCTCACATCTATAGATTACTACAGGGAATACCATTGCTTTGACTATGTGGATCTTTGTTGCCAGTGTGATGTCTCTATTCTTCACTATTTTATCAAGATTGGTCATTGCTCTCCTCCCAAGAAGGAAACGTCTTCTGACGTGCAATAATAATAATCTTTGCACCTAGAAATACAAAGTCTGTCACTGTCTCCATGTTTTCTCCCTCTATTTGCCCGTTATCAGTCACTCTGGTTGCCATCATCTTGGTTTTTTAACTGCAACCCAACTTTAGCACTTTCTTCTTTCACCTTGGTTAAAAGGCTCCTCGGCTCCTCCTCACTTTCAGCCATCAAAGTGGTATCATCTGCATATCTAAGGTTGTTAATGTTTCTTCCAGCAATTTTAACCCCAGATAGATGAGAGAGAGAGAGAGAGAGAGAGAGATTATATTCCTTAATTCGCTACTAACCAAGTAACTAACTGGTGGCGCAATAGGTTAAACCTCTGAGCTGCTGAACTTGCTGACCAAAAGGTTGGTGGTTCAAAATCAGGGAGCTGGGCGAGCTCCCACTGTTAGGCCCAGCTTCTGTCAACCTAGCAGTTCAAAAACATGTAAATGTGAGTAGATCAATAGGTACCACTTCTGCAGGAAAGTAATGGTACTCCCTGCAGTCATGCTGGCCACATGACCTTGGAGGTGTCTACGGACAACTGGCTCTTTGGCTTAGAAATTGAGAAGAGCACCAACCCCCAGAGTCGGACACGACTAGACTTAATGTCAGGGGAAACCTTTACCTTTACCTAACCCACTAATGCAGTGGTTCTCAACCTTCCTAATGCTGTGACCTCTTAATACAGTTCCTTATGATGTGGTGATCACCAACCATAAAATTATTTTCATTTCTACTTCATAATTGTAATGTTGCTCCTGTTATGAATCGTAATGTCAATATCTGATATGCAGGTTGTATTTTCATTCATTGAACCAAATTTGGCACAAATGCCTGATAGGCCCAAATTTGAATACTGGTGGGGGGGAGATTTTGTCATTTGGGAGTTGTAGTTGATGGGATTTATAGTTCACCTACAATCAAAGAGCATTCTGAACTCCACTAATGATGAAATTGAACTAAACTTGGCATACAGAACTCCCATTACTAATAGAAAATACTGGAAGGATTTGATGGGCATTGACCTTGAGTTTGGAGTTGTAGTTCACCTGCATCCAGAGAGCACTGTGGACTCAAACAATGATCGATCTGGACCAAACTTGTCATGATCACCCTGCCCGCTTCGGGGCCTCACCAGATGGTGAAACCGCAAGGCGAGCGGGGGGGGCTCACCTGGCCCGCGACCTTGGGGCAGGGCCAACGGAGGCGGCCTCATGACCCCTCCGAATGGCCAGGCGACCCCCCTGGGGTTTGCGACCCCCAGGTTGAGAACCGCTGCACTCATGGATCATTGCTCTATTTGCATATTATACCACTTCTGTCCGTTCTACATGCCCATAAGTTTCCCCATATGAAATAATGTTCTTTTGTTTGTTTTTTGGATGAAAACATTACAAACAAACTAGAAAACATGTTGCTATTAGATTGAGAACTGGGTTTCTTCTCCTCTAATTCACCTCTCCCCGCACTCCATTCCCCCATGCAACTGTGTACATTTAAATTTCATATTAGGCATATTTTTATCCTCAGAATCCATCAAAGGTAAGTCAAGGAACACCTGGTTTAACAGCATCATAACAACATTTCAGTTTAATGGCAACGCTATCAGGGAGACTGATGCCCAATGCATCCACATTGCTACTTAAACAGCAACATTTTGCAGAATTTGAATACGCTGCGATTTCCCTCTGAATTGCTTTTCTTGATCCTTGCTTTGCAATATGCATCACAGGGTTGAGTGGGATGAAGCAGGTCTACCTCAAACCTCAAGTTCAGAACTGAGAGCTGAACAATATTATTTTTTTGCTCCGGTCTGGGAAAAGCAAATCCATTCTGCTGGCAAATGAAGCTCAGATATATGACATTTCCATCAGGTTCTGTCAAATATATCTACCTAAGGTTAGCCTGGGACAACCATAGATTCACCACTTACCTGCTGAATCCAGGTAAGGCTGCATCTATACAGTAAAATTAATTCAGTTTGACCCCAATTCAACTGCCACAATTCAATCCTATAGAATTATGGAGTTATAGTTTGACATGGTCTTTAACCTTCTCTGCCAAATAGTACTAGTTCCTTAGCAAGCTACAACTCTCATGGTTCCATACCATTGAGCTATGGCGGTTAAGGTGGTATAAGCTGCATTAATTCTGTAGTGTGAATACACTCCAGATGGCCTGGGACCACATCAACTTGCTGGACCATCACTTTATGCATGTTGCTGATGCATGTGGCCATTGCAGGTACAAATATTAGAACAGGACATCCACAGGAAAAAGAACCAGCAAGAAGAAGGTGTTTATTTCCCCTCCTTCTTGCTGTTTTGATGTCACAGGTGGGAAAAGGTGACTACCAGGAGCTCAGATGGACCTCTGTGGCCATCTAGAAGAAGCACCAGCAGTGACATTAGTTCTGATCAGTGCATGGAAAGGCTGATGGTGGCAATACACTATCTGGACAATGGAGCAGGTCCGCACTTTGGATTGCTCCCCTCCTTTGTGGAGAGAAAAAAACAGGGTATAAATAAATGTAATCAATATAATAATAATAATAATAATAATAATAATAATAATAATATCATCCCAGGTGACAGCAGGATTGCAGAGAAACAACAGGAAAAGCTGAGGATTTAAAGATTGAGGCACTGCCAGGCCATCAAATGCTAATCAAGGTGATCAGTTGAAACATTCACACCTAGCTCCAGCAGACAAGAGTCCTTTGTCTCACCCTGGTCATTCCACAGATATATCAACCCTTTTTCCTAGTTCCAACAGATCTCACTACCTCTGAGGATGCTTGCCATAGATGCAGGCAAAACGTCAGGAGAGAATGCCTCTAGGCCATGGCCATATAGCCTGAAAAAACCTACAACACCCAATCGGATTCATTGCTTCAGTGACATGGGAACAACTAACCAACCACCACTGATTGCAAACAGAACAGAAATATTATCTACATAATGTTTTCTTTTAAAATGTAGTCACTTCAGCTGAGCTTCTGAACTTGCTGACCAGAAGGTTTGAATCCAGGGAGTGGGATGAACTCTCGCTATTAGCTTCTGTCAACCTAGCAGTTCGAAAACATGCACATGTACTGCTTTGGCAGGAAGGTAACAGCACTCCATGCAGTCATGCCGGCCACATGATCTAGGAGGTGTCTACAGACAACGCTGGCTCATCGGTTTAGAAATGGAAATGAGTACCACCCCCAGAGTTGGACTCGACTAGACTTAGTGTCAAGGGGAACCTTTACCTTTACCTTTTAGTCACTTCAGATCCAGCACTACCAGTCTACATGAAGCAAGAGCAACACTGGACTTTGCTCCATTGAAGCAAGGTATACTCTAGAGTTTGCAGGAAATTCTGGTATCCTGTGAATTTGCAGACATCTGGATGACTGGATCACACTAACCAAAAGATTATAACATCCATCTGTGTGAGATTTCTAAGTTATTCATGCCTTCCTACCTGTATGTCATGTCAATGGCCCAAGTACCTTCCCCAGCATTAAGAAATAATAGAGGTAAGGAGGGCAGCAGACAGCGGCGCAGCTTTGATAAATCCCAAGAGCATCCTGCGCCATTTGGTGACATTTCTGGAGCAAATTGAAATTTCAGGTTTCTCCGAATGAATTTGTAATCAGTAGCTGCATCCTTTCTGGTATCCAGGGGTAACTTATCACCCAGACAGCCGCAATCTGGACTTTCACAACCATATCGAACTTCTATACGGCATTCTTGAAGGTTAAATATTAATTCCTGATCAATACCAAAAGTCACAGCCTTTTCCTCCTTCCCATCCCGCCTTTCCAAGCCACTGTCGTCCTTCTTGCTAAATGCATTGTCTTAAAATTGTTTCCAGTTCTCTGGGCTTGTGCCGCATTTCTCTCATTTCAAGATGCCATAAGCTTGGGTTAGACAGTTACAGCGTTGTGTCACTTAAATTTCCCTATCTTCATCCTATGGATTTCTGAGATTTTATGTCATTTCCCATCATACAGATTGTCAGCCCACATAGCAGCTACACTTAGGGGAACCATCAGTTTGGAACCAGTGCCTGAAGCAATAATGTTTCCAGACTACAAATCCCACCATTCACCAGCTGGACAGAATCCTGAATCCCATTCGTGCATTGTGATTTCTGGTACGCTTCTTCCAGAGCCACACAAGGATGAGCGAGGAAGGCAGACAAAATCTGAAGCCAGGTTCTCTTCCTTGAGCCCATCACACCAGCTGTGCCCACAACCTTTTCCCTCCTGCCAGCAATGCCTATGCCAACACAGTCACCAGTTTGTTGCTGGCATACATTTGCTCCCAGCAGCTGCAAACCAAGCCTATTCCATGCTGCAGGTGTTTGGTTCTGTTTCTTAGGCTGCAATAATAATAATAATCATCATCATCATCATCATCATCATCCCAAATGTAGACTCTGGAAGGAAGCAGATGAAGCAATAGATCACATCCTCAGCTGCTGCAAGAAGATCACGCAGACAGACTATAAACAGAAGCATAACACCGTTGCTCAGATGATTCATTGGAACTTGTGCCACAAATACCATCTGCCTGTGACAAAGAACTGGTGGGAGAACAAGCCTGAAAATTTTACAGAAAATGAACAAGTCAAGCTATTCTGGGACTTCCAAATTCATACTGACAGAGTTTTGGAACACAATACTCAAGACCTCACGACTGCGTTAAAAAACAGAGTGTGGATCGTCGATGTTGCAATCCCAGACGACAGCAGGATTGAAGAGAAACAACTGGAAAAGCTGACATGATATGAGGATTTAAAGATCGAACTGYAAGGACTCTGGCACAAGTCAGTCAAGGTGATCRGCACAGTGGGTGCAGTGCCTAAAGACCTTGGCCTGCACTTAAACACAAACGGCGCTGACAAGATTACCATCRGCCAGCTGCAGAAGGCCATTTTACTGGAATCTGCACRCATTATTTGCCAATACATCACACAGTCCTAGATACTTCGGAAGTGTCCGACGTGTGATCCAATATAACAGGCAACAGAGTGATCTTGTTTGCTGTGGACTCATCTTGTTGTGTTTCTAATTATTATTATTATTAATAATAATAATAATAATAATATTCCGCYCTATGTCCCTAAGGGTACTCAGAGTAGATTACAAACACAGACAAACATTTAGARTCATAGAGTTGGGCCATCCAGTCAAACCCCCTGCCAAGAAACAGGAAAATCACATTCAAAGCACCCCCAACAGATGGCTATCCAGCCTCTGCTCAAAAGCCTCCAAAGAAGGAGCCTCCACCACACTCCAGGGTAGAGTTCCACTACTGAACATCTCTCACAGTCAAGAAGTTCTTCCAAATGTTCAGGTGGAATTTCCTTTCCTGTAATCTGAAGCCGTTGTTCTGCGTCCTAGTCTCCAAGGCAGCAGAAAACAAGGTTGCTCCCTCTTCCCTATGACTTCCCCTCGCATATTTATACATGGCCCTCATCATGTCTCCTCTCAGCCTTCTCTTCCTCAGGCTAAACAGGCCCTTTATACAGTGAGACAGAAATTCAAAGACAAAGGCAAAGCCTTCCCCTTTCATCTCTGGCTTCTGGAGGTGATGCTCAGCTCTGGGGGAGATATTCATCTCAATTTCCAAGCTGATGAGTCTGCATTGTCCATAAACACCTCCTGGTCGTGTGGACAGCATGACTGCTTGGAGAGCCTGTTTGCCTTCCTGCCAAGGCGATACTTATTGATCTACTCACATTTGCATGTTTTTGAACTGCTAGATTGGCAGGAGCTGGGACTAACAGTGGAAGCTCACCCTGACCCACAGATCCAAACTGCCAACCTTCAGATCAGCAGTTCAGCAGTGCAAGGGTTTAACTCATTGTGTCACCGCGGCCTCACAATTCAAAACCCATTCATCTGGGAGCAAGTGCCATTGGACTGAATGGGAATTCACTTCTGATGAAACATGTCAAGGGATTGACTATTGATCTTACGATGTTGATAGAGTGAGTGTTGATACAAAGACAGAAAGCTAGATCTGTACAATACAGACCTAGGGTGCATTTATACTGTAGAATTAATGCAGTCTGACACTACTTGAACTGCATTGGCTCAATGCTACGGAATTATGGGAGATGTAGTTTTACAAAGAGTGCCGGTACCTCACCAAACTACATCTTCCAGGATTTTATAGCATAGAGGCATGGCAATTCAAGTTGGGTCAAATAGCATTAATTCTACAATGTATAATAGGCATGGGCAAACTTTGGCCCTCCAGGTGTTTTGGACTTCAACTCCCACAATTCCTAGCAGCCTATCGGCTGCTAGGAATTGTGGAAGTTGAAGTCCAAAACACCTGGAGGGCCAAAGTTTTTCCAAGCCTGACTTAGATGCACCCATAATGCAAGGTAAGACAGAACTGTAGTATTTAATGATTCTCTGATTAATCTAACTAAAAACTTCAAAATGAAAAAAGTTACCATATCTAATTGAGCACCAGATCGTTCATAAATAAATTATTCTTTTTAATATAGATGCCGATGAAGGATGGGTCCCTGGAAGGCCTCCTGCAAGCAGAAGTCTTACCTACTTATGTTGTCCGTTTATTAATGCCCCGACCAAAGGTCATTCACATCCACACAGATCAAACAATATCTCAAAGGCAACGATATAAAACAATGTAAGAAAGCAATGGTGTAAAAAGACAACGGTTTATAAAACATTATAAAAGTACTACATAAAAAAACCCTGTCATAAAGGTCTTGCCTATTAAAATTCAATACCATTAAAATCCAATATAACAAGAAGGATAACATTTTGTTAGCATAAGCCCTTTTTTTTGCTGATCTGTGATGATGGAGAAATTGTTGCAGAAGCTCTCTCTGTTGGAAAATAGGTCTGCTTTACCAGCTCCCAAACAGCTCAAGAACCAACATGATAGGTTTATCTCCTTAAAGCAGCATTTCTCAACCTGGGGGTTGGGATCCCTGGGGGGTTGCAAGGGGGGTTTCAGATGGTTCGCCAAAGAAAACACATATTTCTGATGGTCTTAGGAACCCCTGTAAAGAATTTCCTTTAGAACAGGACGTGCAACCTTTGCCCAGCGGGAAACAAGGGGGCCTAAAGAGAAGTTCTTGGAGTTTTTTTTTTACCACAAATAGTCTTTAGATGGCTTGTGAAGTACAACAAAGTCTTTTATTAATGAACAATCAAACAGAAACTTCTCTTGTCTTCAATGGGTTTATATATCTGTGGAATGGCTGGGGTGGGGCAAGGAGCTCTTCCCTGCTGGAGCTAGGTATGAATGTTTCAACTGACCACCTTCATTAGCATTTGAAGGCCTGGCTGAGCCTGGGAAAATCCCCTGTTGAGAGGTGTTAAGATGTGCCTGGTTGTTAACTCTCTGCTGTATTGCTGTTGTGATTTTAGAGTTTTTTAATACTGGTAGCCATAGATGCAGGCGAAACGTCAGGAGAAATGCCTCTAGAACATGGTCCTATAGCCTGAAAAAAACCCACAAGAACCTAGTGATTCCAGCCATGAAAGCCTTCAACAATACATTAAATTGGTGAATTCCTAATCTTGCCCACGAAGGACAGGCAACTGTCTTCAATAACTTCTTCTTTAAAGGAAAATCTCCTTTTTAACATCTCCCAGGCTGACTGTAATCTAACCCTTACTGATGTGGGCTCCGCTACCGGGTCGAAATGCTTCTCGAACGCTGAGTAGACCTAGCAGTAAAGGTTTAGATGTTCTCCAGCTGGAGTTCTTTGGTCTTTAGGGCTGTTTTCCTGGAAATTCTTAAAGGTTTAAGCTTTTGTACAGGGGAAGCTTGCACACGTCCTATACATTAACTTTCCTTGCTGAGACTAACTAAAAATGGCTCCCTTCCCTTCCCAATTGCCCTGAGCAAGGGGCGGGACCAAAGCTTAACGATGATGGACAGGTGACTTGCCCTATGACTGTAACCAAAAGAAGCCACCTATCTGCAAAGTCCCTAAAACCCAGGACTGCAACCAAACATTTAATACAAAGCAAATAAAGTTGGAGCTCCTGGTACAGCTGTACCAGAACAACCCCTTTGGCAGAGAAGGCTGATCTCTCCGCCTGTTCTTCTCTTCCTTTTTGGAAACAGACAGCAAATCCTCCCACCAAAAGCTCTCCTCCTGCTGCAATTGGCCAATTTCTCAGCCAACCTCTCAGCCAAGGGGAGACTCCAAGTTTGGGGGGGGGGAGGGAAGCTGGTGTGCTCGGTGCATGTGAGGGCAAGGGAGAGCGTGTGAGGCTGGATGGAGGCTCGCACCAGCAAGTCCCTTCAAGATATGGTTCTGTGTGGGAAGTTTGGCCCAATTCTATCATTAGTGGAGTTCAGAATGCTCTGATTGTAGGGGAGGGGAAAGCAGACATGTTGTGTGCATGGCAGGGTGGTGCATATGCATGAGCGAGGGAGAGCATTTGAGGCTGGAGGGAGGCTCAAGTCCCTTCAAGCCAGGAGGAAAAGCACCCACACGACGAGGGACTGAGAGTGGCCCAGCAGCATCAGGAGGAGGAACAGCAGCAGAAGCAGTTTAGGTAATTTGTAATGCTATTTATTAGGGGGGGAGACAGTATTTCCATTTTTTTAAAAAATAATACTCCCATTAGAAAATGCATAAGGATGTGGGTGAACTACAACTCCCAAAATCATGGCTCAGTCCTCCCTAAATTCTACCAATATTCACAGTTGGCCACATTGGGTCTGTGTGCCCAGTTTGGTTCAGATCCATCATCATTGGGGGCCATAGGATTCTTTGGAAGTAGAGAGAACTACAATTACCATCAAGTTGGGTCAGTCCACCCTCCTCCCAAATCCCACCAGCATTCAAAGTTGGTTACATTGGTTATTTGTGCCAATTTTGGTCCGGATCCATCAATTGGGTGTGTATTGCTCTGTCAGTGTGGGTACACTATCCCCTCAAAACCTCACCAGCAGGCCCGTAGCCAGGATTTTGATTTGGGGGGTGATGAGTTTGGGGTGGGGGGGTGGGGGGGGTGAGTTTGATTCAAAGGGGGAATCAAACTCATCTCAAGTCATCTCAAGACTGGACTACTGTAATGGCCTCTACATTGGCCTTCCTCTGTCGGTGATCCAGAAGCTCAAGTTGGTACAAAATGCAGCTGCTCAGCTTCTTGCGGGAATTCCGATGAGATGCCACATAACACCAATCTTACTGCAGCTGCATTGGTTACCAATTGAGCACCGGATCACTTTCAAAGTGATGGTACTCACCTTTAAGGCCTTGCATGGTCTGGGGCCGTTGTATCTGAGGGACCGCCTCACCCCCTACCAACCCCAGAGATCCCTCCGTTCTGAGGACCAAGATCTATTGGAAGTCCCCAGTGTCAAGACCTTGTGTCTAACAGCAACCAGACGCAGAGCCTTCACAGCAGTGGCACCATCACTCTGGAATACTCTGCCACCTGAAGTCCGTGCCTTGCGGGACTTACCAGCTTTCCGCAGGGCATGTAAGACATACCTGTTTCGACAGGCTTTTAATGTTTGATACTTGCTGTTTTTAAATTGTTTTAAATTGCTTTTAAATTTTGTTAGATTTTAGCCATTCTTGTAAGCCGCTCCGAGCCCCAGGGGAGTGGCGGCATATAAGTTTAAATAATAAATATAAATAAATAAATAAATTGTAGGTTAAGTATAAATCCAAGAAATTACAACTCCCAAATGACAAAATCAATCCCCCTCGCAACCCCATCAGTATTCAAATTTGGATCTATTGGGTATTTGTGCCAAATTTGGTCCAGTGAATGAAAATACATTCTGCACATCAGATATTTACATTACGATTCATAACAGTAGCAAAATTATAATTATGAAGTAGCAACAAAAATAATTTTATAGTTGGGGGTCACCACAACATGAGGAATTGTATTAAGGGGTCACAGAACTATGACGGTTGAGAACCATGGCCTTAAAGGGATGGGTTGTCATGGAATGGCCTCCCCAGGACCCACATCTGCTACCTTTATTCATGTCACTGTAATGCAATGAAAACCCTTTTAAAAATATTCTATGTCTCTTTACTATTGGATCTGTCTTGTCCCAGTTAGAGTCGTATTTGTTGTTGCCACTGCTTGAATTTAACTAGTTTGAGTCTGTTTTCATGTGCACTTTTTAGAGCTGTTTCAGTGTGTTGCTCTAGTTTTAATTCTTCCAGGGATATTATTTCCGCAAACCTATCAGAAAGACAAAGAAGGTCCATACTTTGCATCTTTCTCCCGTATGCAAATAGATGCAAATTCAATCAATAGCTTATTCAACTAAAACTTGTGCGATCAATCAAAATTTCCTTAATCAAGTTGCAGTTCTCATAGATAATGGAGAGGCAGCCAGATATCGGGGAAGTACACTTATCTCTTTCTTCCGCACTTTGTCAGGGAAGTTTTTCCTCTGTTTATTGCGCTGATGCAATCAGCGATGGTGGAATAAGTGCTGAACACAGACATATATATATATATCCATATTGCTGCAGCATCTTTATTAAACTAACCCCCCAAAAGGCACAAAGATCTATGCCTTCATCTGGCCTAATGAAGGTAATGATGTAGTGTCAAAAGTCTCATCAGTTGCAATTTGACTTCATGGGGAAATCTAGATTTGAAAATTGTGAAGTAACCATTTTAATGAAAGGTGAGTACCAATAATGGCACTGTTACCTTAAATCATAGCATTCTATGATGACCTTTTCCCTACCAATTTTGCAGTAACAGTTTAAATTACCTCTGCCCAATAAGTGACACTATTTGCCACTGAACATTTGTTACAATCCAGATTTGGCCGTATAGCTTTAAGTGCATTCAAGGTTCCTTTAATATCAGAGGCATTTCAGCTGAGGCCAACCAAGTATCCAAACAAAATCGATATAGAATCATAGAATCATAGAATCAAAGAGTTGGAAGAGACCTCGTGGGCCATCCAGTCCAACCCCCTGCCAAGAAGCAGGAATATTGCATTCAAAGCACCCCTGACAGATGGCCATCCAGCCTCTGTTTAAAAGCTTCCAAAGAAGGAGCCTCCACCGCACACTCCGGGGCAGAGAGTTCCACTGCTGAACGGCTCTCACAGTCAGGAAGTTCTTCCTCATGTTCAGATGGAATCTCCTCTCTTGTAGTTTGAAGCCATTGTCCCATTGTGTCCTAGTCTCCAAGGAAGCAGAAAACAAGCTTGCTCTCCCCTCCCTGTGGCTTCCTCTCACATATTTATACATGGCTATCATATCTCCTCTCAGCCTTCTCTTCTTCAGGCTAAACATGCCCAGCTCCTTAAGCCGCTCCTCATAGGGCTTGTTCTCCAGACTCTTGATCATTTTAGTCGCCCTCCTCTGGACACATTCCAGCTTGTCAATATCTCTCTTGAATTGTGTGCCCAAAATTGGACAGAATTGTATACATATGTATGTATGTATACAATGTATACATTATATATACAAATGTATATATGTATGTATATGCATGCAACTCCTTGAACGATTCCATCAGCGTTGCTTCTGAAAAATCCTGCAAATCTCTTGGGAAGGCAGGCGGACAAATGTCAGTGTGCTGGAAGAAGCAAAGACCAGCAACATTGAAGCGATGGTCCTCTGCCATCAACTCCGCTGGACTGGCCACATTGTCCAAATGCCCGATCACCGTCTCCCAAAGCAGTTACTCTACTCCGAACTCAAGAATGGAAAACAGAATGTTGGAAGACAGACAATGTTTAATGACAACATTTAGGCTTCAGCAATGGCCAGAAACCTTAGGGATTGCAATAATCATACATGCATACCAGATTTCCAACCAACTCTGCTACACTATGCTGAGCTTTCACATCAATTAATATACATACAAGATCCTCCCACCCCAAACACTTTACCAAGAAAAGTATAAATCAGTAACCATCAAATCTACCTGTGATGCGGTATTGTGCACACTTCTCCAACCGAGAAAGAGATAAAGCTTGCCCATCTTGCAAAAGTAGTATGTTGCTCTTAGGAGCACCCCATCCTTAGCTCTGGAATTGGTGTGAACGATTGCAAAGGGATTTGGATAATTCCTTGTTTTTCCCCTCTGCCTGCTTCATTTGTGTATTTAATTGTTTTCCTTTCTTCTTCCTGCCTTGACTTGTTTGATCTCCTGGTAACAGCTGTTCGAGGCTCCAAAGATACCTGTCAGAGAGTAATTGCTAGTGTATGGTTAATTAGTTGAGCTAATCAGCGATGTTTAATCGGTGTGGGAAAATAAACACACAGTCACCCGGCCTCCGGAGCAGCTGAGCCGAGGCAGAAGTGCCAGCAAAGAGGTCAGCCAAAAACAATTCCCAGGACCTGGGGCTCCCTTTGATGGCAAGGAAAGGAGGGGGAAAATAAGGGGGGAGAATCCAAGCCATCTTCTGCACATCTTCCATCAGTGTGTATGTGTGCCTTCAAGTTGCTTGTCGACTTATGGAGCCTTCATGGAGTTTTCTTAGGCACTCCGAGGTGGCTTTGCTAGTTCCTTCTACTGAAATAGAGCTACTATTTGTTGTTAGCCTCCCATCCATGTACTAGCTAGGGCTGACCATGTTTACTTATAAGATTGGATAGCAACTCATTTGAAAACTGGTAGGTCCTAATAATTTCTATTAGGAACCCATGTGCACATATGCGTATTTGTTAATTCTGGTTTTTTTTCTGGCTAATGGCAAACCTAAGTGGGTTTTCTTGGCAAGTTGTGTTCAGAAAGGGTTTGTCTTTGCTTTCCCCTGAGGCTGAGAGCGGGTTGACATGACAAAGTATGACATTGAACACACAAACATACAGATTCTATGTATTTATTTAGTTACGACATTTATATGCCGCCCTTCTCACCCCGAAGGGGACTCAGAGCAACTTACAATGTATATATTACATGTAACTACTTGGATTCACAATTACATGGCTAACAAAGAAAGAAAGTGTTGCACTCCAGGACAGGAAAAGCTCTCGGACTTTAAACACCAAACCGTTGGAAAACAATCCTTTTATTGAAGATTATTAAAAAGCAGTAAGGTAAAAAAAAAGCACTTTAAAGAAATAGGTAAATCCAATTAGGTAGGAAGATAAGTAGGAACAAAGTAGTCCAGGGTAATAGTCCAGCAAAGTCCATAAAAACAAAGTCAGAACTTCACAAATATAATGCAAGAAATCAGGAAACATGAATCCAAGACATGAATGTAGAAGCATAAAATCCAAGAATCAAAACCATGAAACAAAGGCACTTAAAACATGAATTTTCCAAACAAAGCTTCGAGGAACAAGAATGAGATCATGACTTGATTCCAAACAATGCTTCATCTGACTACATATCCTGCACTTGGGACTTTTATCTCCTCATTAGCTATTTCACTAGCACTCAGAAATTGGTTTTGCTTTAGCTGAGAATTTCTTATCTTTTTCTCTCAGAACCTGGCAGACTGACGAAGCCACTGTTCGGCTCTCCTGTTTTGACTGATCACCTCCCGTCTATCTATTTGCTCATTAATTTCTACATCTGGGCCAGGTGCTCAGCTGTTTTCATGTTCCCTTTCATGGGATCTATCTGGTAATAATTCAGAAAGCACACCATCATCCCTACACCCCTCAGGGACATTCTCATGGGAAACTACACTTTGAACAGGGATCTCCTGGTCATTCTCTGCATCAATATCACCAGCCAAACCATTGCCATCTTGAAACTCATCTTGCAACTCATTGACATCACTCCCCACATCCAAGCACCCTGATCCTGAAACACAATCACAGGCTGAGCTCCAACAGAAAAGACAATTACATTTTTACTTGGCATTTACACACATGTACGTGTATCCATCCTCATGCATCCAAATATTATCATATCCTTTTCTCCCTCCTTAGAAAAAGCACACCTGTTAGGCCAGACCCTGTTTCCCTGGAGCCTGCCAACGCACGGTTCCAAAACTTCCATAACGCCCAAATAGTTCTAAAACACCAAAATGCCAAGGATCAGATCCATTTTCCAGACAACAGAGCCTGACTCCCTTCAAACATATCATGACTCCAAAACACACTCCTTCTTCCCTTGAGATTGGGATGCTCTTGTGTGTTTTTATGAGTGATGGTCACTCATTGGCCTGATAGATGTATTGTGTCCAAATTTGGTGTCAATTCATCCAGTGGTTTTTGAGTTATGTTAAATGAACATTACATTTTTATTTATATAGAAGATACTACCCACCCCCTGACACACGTTGTGGTGGCCCAGTCTGGTGATCTGGAAAATAAAGTAATGAGAAAGTGTTGGTTTCTAATATATGTAATTTCTTTATGCTTGTGAGTAAACAGTACTTCTTGCTGTTTCTTTGTCTGTGTTGATGTGGAGATTGTCTGGTTTGCCTACTCTGGAACATGCAACATATAATTGTCCTTCTTTAGGGTCCCTTTCAAATCTATGATACTATGTGTGTGTGTGAATCATATATATCTATCTATATCTATGGCTGGGTGGTTCTTTTTCAGGACGGCTTTGATTACATTTTCTTGCCCTGGTGAAGGGAGTTGGACTGGATGGCCTTAAGTATTTTCTGTTGGTCAAGGGGGTTCTGTGTGGGAAGTTTGGCCCAATTCTGTCATCAGTGGGGTTCAGAATGCTCTTTGATTGTAGGTGAACTATAAATTCCAGTAACTACAACACCCAAACGTCAAGGTCTATTTTCCCCAAACTCCATCTGTGTTCATATTTGGGCATATTCGTGCTGAGTATGGTCCGGATCCATCATTGTTTGAATCCACAGTACTCTCTGGATGTAGGTGAACTACAACTCCCAAACTCAAGGTCAATGCCAACCAAACCCTTCCAGAATTTTCTGTTGGTTGTAGGAGTCCTATGTGTCAAGTTTGGTTCAATTCCATCGTTGGTGGAGTTCGGAATGCTCTTTGATTGTAGGTGAACTGTAAATCCCAGCAACTACAACTCCCAAATGACGTAATCCATTTTTTTAGTGATGGTCACTCCTTGGGGTAGTAGGTGTCTTGTGTCCAAATTTGGTGGCAATTCGTTCAGTGGTTTTTGAGTTCTGTTAATCCCACAAACGAACATTACATTTTTATTTATATAGATATGCACACTTTTCGCTTTTTTTTCGTAAACAAAAGAGGGGTCAGACCAGGAAAGGGTTCTTAAAGGAGCAGCAAGAGAAATGAATTTGCAGCCATTCCTTCCACTTTCTGTCTTCATCACCACCAGCAAGTCAATGGCACTGTGAGATTAATTGCAGTGACACAGCTAACCACACTGGCATGGACATCTGTCATCCAAGCTGTAGCTGTAGTTCTGAACCCATATTGAACGTGACGGAGAATGTCAGAGGAGGGAAGACGTTGCTGGGCTGAAGAAGCAAGTGCCATCTTTCTACTTAACTTGTCCAGGGATGAGGGATCAGGAGGGAGACAGTCGCTGATAAAATAGCTCAAACTGGGGCCACAAACCTGTCTTCTTCTTTTTTAATCCGAAGTGCCATTAACTCATTAAATGCAAGTCCTAATTTACCGTATTTACTCAAGCCTAATGCAACATGGAATCTAGTGCATACCTCAATTTTCAAAGCCCTACCTCCAAGAAAGTATTTGCTTCCAAATGCAATGCACGGTGGCAAAAAGTGCACTCTTTGTAATTGGACTGTTACAGTTTCTGCCTGCTTTTCACACATTCCTTCTTTAAAAGCAAAAGTGTTAATCATAGAATCATAGAATCCTAGAGTTGGAAGAGACCTCATGGGCCATCCAGTCCAACCTCCTGCCAAGAAGCAGGAATATTGCATTCAAATCACCCCTGACAGATGGCCATCCAGCCTCTGTTTAAAAGCCTCCAAAGAAGGAGCCTCCACCACACTCCAGGGCAGAGAGTTCCACTGCTGTTAAAACAGGAAAGCTTTCATCAATGGAAAGGAAAACCTTGGGGTGCATCCATGCTGTAGAATTAATCCACTTTAATTGCCTTGGTTCAATGCTATGGAGTTGTGGAGGCTGTAGTTTTTCAAAGGTCTTCAGCTTTGTATTGTCAAAGGCTTTCATGGCCAGAATCACTGAGTTGCTGTGAGTTTTCCCGAATGTATGGCCATATTCCAGAAGCATTCTCTCCTGACATTTTGCCCACATCTATGCCAGGCATCCTCAGAGGTTATGAGGTCCTTTTTCCTAGTTCCAACAGACCTCACTACCTCTGAGGATGCTTGCCATAGATGCAGGCGAAACGTCAGGAAAGAATGCCTCTAAACCATGGCCATATAGCTCAAAAAAACCTACAACAACCCGGTTATGAGGTCTGTTGGAAAGTAAGCAAGTGGGGTGTATATATCTGTGGAATAATGTCCAGGGTGGGAGAAAGAGCTCTTGTCTGTTTGAGGCAAGTGTGAATGTTGCAATTGGCCACCTTGATTAGCACTGAATGGCCTTGCAGCTTCAAAGCCTGGCTGTATTCTGCCATGGGGAAATCCTTTTTTGGGAGGTGTTAGCTGGCTCTGATTGTTTTCTGATTAGTGTTCTTTATTTACTTTCCTGATTCAGGGTCAGTAAAGGTTCTCAGCTTGGGGGTTCTCCTGGACTCATCACTGAGCCTGGAATCCCAGGTTGCAGCGGTGGCCAGGGGAGCTTTTGCACAATTAAAACTTGTGCACCAGCTGTATCCATACCTTGGGAAGTCAGACTTGGCCACAGTGGTCCATGCTCTCATTACATCCAGGATACACTACTGCAATGGGCTCTATGTGGTGTTGCCTTTGAAGACTGCTCGGAAGCTTCACATAGTCCAACGAGAGGCAGCCAGGTTAATAACTGGGGCGGCATACAGGGAGCATACAACTCCCATGTTACGCCAGCTCCACTGGCTGCCAGTTTGCTACCGGGCACAATTCAAAGCGCTAGCTTTGGCCTATAAAGCCCTAAACGGCCCTGGCCCAATTTACCTATCCGAACACATCTCCCCCTATGAACCATTGCAGAGATTAAGATCCTCTGGAGAATCCCGCCATTGTCACAGGCACAATTGGTGGGGACGAGAGACAGGGTCTTCTCATGATTGCCCCCTGGCTATGGAACTCCCTTGCTGGTGAGATCAGATCGGCCCCCTCCCTCCTGTCCTTTAGAAGGACGGTAAAAACTTGGCTGTGGGACCAAGCTATCGGGATAGTGCAATAAAGCAGCAATAGGAAAGATTACCAGACCAATTAGATTTGACGCAGATGACTAGAACGGTTTTAAATGGTGTACTTTAATATTGAGACAAATGTTTTTAATGTTTATGTATGCGTATATGAATTCTTGTCCCGTCATTGAATGTTTGCCATATATATGCTGTTCTCCGCTCTGAGTCCCCTTTGGGGTGAGAAGGGTGGAATATAAATGTTTTAAATAATAATAATATTTATTATTATTATTATTATTATTATTATTATTATTGGTCGTGTCAGGAGCGAAACTGCAAGTCGCTTCTAGTGTGAGAGAATTGGCTATCTGCAAGGACGTTGCCCAGGGGACGCCCGGACGTTTTGATGTTTTATCATCCTTGTGGGACGCTTCTCTCATGTCCCCGCATGAGGAGCTGGAGCTGATACAGGGAGCTCATCCACGCTCTCCCGGATTCGAACCTGTGACCTGTCGGTCTTCAGTCCTGCCGGCACAGGGGACCCACTGCGCCACCGGGGGCTTAATAATAATAATAATAATAATAATAATAATAATAATAATAATATAAATAAAGGTAGAAGGAAAGGAAGGAGGAAGGGAGAAAGAGGGAGGGAAGGGAGAGAGGGAAGAAGGAAGGAAAGAGAGAAGGAAGGATAGGATAGTGAGAGAGAGGAGGGCCTGAGAAAAGAGCCCAAGGGCCTGGGTTTTGCCCATACCTGTAGTATATGCATCTTCACAGCTCTACAAGCTCTCAGAAAAGCAAAATCTCTACTTTGAAAATCACAACTCTCTGTAATGTAACTTTCCAAACACATCTATCTATCAAACGCACAAACACAGGCACACACATATATATATACACACAAAGAGAGAGGGGAAGAAAGAGCCAGAGAGAAAGGCATACAAAAATAGATCCTGCTCATATATATGTTTATCTCTGCGTGAAAATATTCCTGTAGAACACGGTATGCCACCATCTGTCAAATAAATCTGACATAATAAATATGTTGTTTTACTTAACCAGCGTTGAAGAGAAATAAATGGAGTAAAAAGAAATCAAGAGAGGATTTCATTTTGGAGCGAGGGAGCGCACGCCTCCACGCATGCTCGGGATGGGCAGAAATTAAAGTGATCGATCAAGGCCTCTCAAAACGTCGCCTTCACTTGGAATAATATTTTGTTGTCAAGAGTTGATTGGATCCCGCTGAACCAAATGGCAAACAATGAATTCCGGGATTCTTAAAATCAGTAAACGCCACAGGAATCTAGCATTGGGCTAGACGGTGCATCTGGCAGGAATCTAAAGGCACGTCAAGTTCAGGTCAAGGGTGTATCGACAATGGAGAATGAAGGCAGCCTGACACCACTTTAACTGCCAGGGCTCAACACTATGGAAGCATGGCTTGTCGTTTGATGAGGCACCAATGCTCTTTGGCAGAGAAGGCTAAAGACCTTGTAAAACTACAACACCTGTAATTCTGTAGTACTGCATCATGGCAGCTATTTATTTATATTTGTCGTGTCAGGACAACCAGTCAAATTATATTACATTTCTAACAGAACAAAGCAAACAAACAGACAAAATACAAAATGTGTGAGTTTGGTAGTTGATTAAATGTCCTTTGACCGGTATCTGGCCACTTGGAGTGCTTCTGGTGTTGCTGCAAGAAGGTCCTCCATTGTGCATGTGGCAGGGCTCAGGTTGCATTGCAGCAGGTGGTCAGTGGTTTGCTCTTCTCCACACTCGCATGTCGAGGATTCCACTTTGTAGCCCATTTCTCAAGGTTGGCTCTGCATCTCGTGGTGCCAGAGCGCAGTCTGTTCAGCGCCTTCCAAGTTGCCCAGTCTTCTGTGTGCCCAGGGGGGAGTCTCTCATTTGGTATCAGCCATTGGTTGAGGTTCTGGGTTTGAGCCTGCCACTTTTGGACTCTCGCTTGCTGGGGTGTTCCAGCGAGTGTCTCTGTAGATCTTAGAAAACTATGGCAGCTAAAGTGGTGCTTAACTATAGCAATTTCATAATGCAGATGCCCCAAGAGTAGTTGGAGGGGGGAGACATAGGAGAAAGAGGAGAAAGCCTTGATCGCCATGTTTAAATATGTGAAAGGCTGCCATAAGGAAGAGGGAGAAGGCTTGTTTTCTTCTGCCCTGGAGACTAGGACTCAATGCAGCCATAGGTTTAAATGACAGGAAAGGAGATTTCACCTGAACATTTGGAAGAACTTCCTGACTGTAAGAGGAGCTGTTCAGCAGTGGAACTCTCTGCCTCAGAATCTGATGAAGGCTCCTTTCCTGGAGGCTTTTAAACAGAGGCTGGATGGCCATCTGTCAGGAGTGCTTTGATTGTGCTTTTCCTGCATGGCACAGGGTGGCCCATGTGGCCTCTTCCAACTCTGTGATTCTATGATTCCAGGGGGATATATACCGTATATTCTGGCGTATAAGACTACTTTTTAACCCAAGAAAATCTTTTCAAAAGTCAGGAGTCGTCTTATACACGGGAGTCATCTTATACATGGGAGTAGTCTTATATGTAGGACTCGTTTTATATGTGGGGGTAGTTTTATATGCAGGAGTCGTCTTATATGTGGGGGTAGTCATACGCAGGAGTCGTCTTATATGTGGGAGTAGTCTTATACACGGGAGTCGTCTCATATGCTGGAGTAGCCTTATGCATGGGAGTCGTCTTATATGCAGTAGTAGTCTTATACACCACGAGTCGTCTTATAGAGTGGGTGCTGAAACTTCCAATCCGGATTAGAGAATCTGTGGTTGCTGTATATTGTGGGGGGAGCTCAAAAATGGCAGTGGCCGCGTCCCTGCCATGTGCAGTGACTGTATGCAAGCATTAAGGGTGATGCTGTACAAGTATGGTAGAAGAAAATCCATTCATCAGGATTCGTGGACTTAATGCGGTCCTGATAGCGAGGTGAAGGGGTGACTGGGAAGGTGTAAGTGAAGGGCGGAGCAAGCTGCAGGCATCCGGGGTGCCCGGGGTATGGAAAAAAAGAGATAGAGTGGCTCTGGGCCCAGAAAAACACACCTCTTTTACCTGTCTGGCCTGCCCTTGTATCCTATTACCGTACCTCCTCCTCTGCCTCTCAGATCTTGCTCCTGAAGACTGCAGTGAAGTGGTGCTGGTGCGCATGTGCGAGATCTGAGAGGCAGAGAAGGAGGTACAGTAATAGGAAATTTACCATATTGAAATCAAATCTGATACTTTTATTTTTTTTTATTTGGTGTGCGTTGGAAGAGGGGTAGTCTTATACGGCGAGTATATCCCAAACTCTATATTTTAACTGGAAAAGTTGGGGGTCATCTTATACGCCCAGTCGTCTTATGTGCCGGAATATATGGTAAATATATACAGGGTTGGGCATAAAGATTGCCCATATCTCTGACATTTTCAGTACCCATCATGAGTTTGATCAGAGAATATCAGGGTTTGTTGTTTAAGCACGTTACGAGAACAACCATTTTGTGATAACGACACAGAGAATGTTTCATGCAACCTTCGTGCTCAGTTGAAATGCATCTGTGCCAGATTGGAATCCTCCTAAATCATTGCCTCCTCCTGAGAGAAAAACATAATATTACAAAGGACTACTACCTTACCCGCTTTATAGGAAATCCAATACAAAACATGAGCTTTTTTGTTGAGTTCCAGGGTCAGAGAAGCAACTGGCGAAAACAGAAGAACAGCCTGCCTCAGGGAAGCGTGCTTGCTCCATGAATGTTTAACATCTAGAGAAATGATCAGTCACTGCCAGAATGGACAGAGAGTTTCATATATGCTGACAATTGTGCCATCACTGCTCAATCAATGAGCTTTGAAATGGTTGAACGGAAGCTCTCTGAAGCTTTAGGTGCTCTTACTGCCTATTACAGGGAAAACTCGCTGATTCCTAATCCATCTAAAACACAGATGTGTGCTTTTCATCTTAAGAACAGAAAAGCATCTTGAGCTCTGAGGATCACCTGGGAAGGAATCCCACTGGAGCATTGCAGCACACCCAAATACCTGGGAGTCACTCTGGACCATGCTACGACTTACATGAAGCACAGCTTGAATATCATAGAATCATAGAATCATAGAATCAAAGAGTTGGAAGAGACCTCATGGGCCATCCAGTCTAACCCCATTCTGCCAAGAAGCAGGAATATTGCATTCAAATCACCCCTAACAGATGGCCATCCAGCCTCTGTTTAAAAGCTTCCAAAGAAGGAGCCTCCACCACACTCTGGGGCAGAGAGTTTCACTGCTGAACGGCTCTCACAGTCAGGAAGTTCTTCCTCATGTTCAGATGGAATCTCCTTTCTTGTAGTTTGAAGCCATTGTTTCGCGTCCTAGCAAAAAGTGGGTGCTAGAAATAAAATAAGAAAACTGACTGGCACAACCTGAGAATCACAACCAAATACAGTGAAGACCTCTGCCCTTGTGCTTTGCTACTCTGCTGCTGAGTACGCATGCCCAGTGTGGAATACATCTTACCATGTTAAAACAGTGGATGTGGCTCTTAATGAGACATGTTGCATTATCACGGGATGTCCATGTCCAATGCTAATGGAGAAATTATACTGTTTATAATGAAGGGACCAAGCATTGACATCTCCAGCCCATCCTCTGTTCGGATATCAACCACCAAGCCAACGCCTTAAATCAAGATACAGCTTTCTAAGGTCTACAGAGATAATCGCAGGAACACCACAGCAAGAGAGAGTCCAAAAGTGGCAGGTGATAACCTGGAACTTCAATCAGTGGCTGAAACTGGATGAGAAACTCCCTCCTGGGCACACAGAAGACTGGATGACTTGGAAGGTGCTGAACAGACTGCGCTCTGGTACCACGAGACGCAGAGCCAATCTTAAGAAATGGGGATTCAAAGTAGAGTCCACGACATGCAAGTGTGAAGAAGAGCAAACCTCGGAACACTTAGTACAATGCAGCCTGAGCCTTACCACATGCACAATGGAGGACCTTCCTACAATGACACTAGAGGCAATCTAAGTGGCCAGCTTCTGATCAAAGGAATTTTAGTGTAATGCCAAGTTTTTAACTTTGTTTGTGATTTTTTTGTAACTGTTTGTGATTTTTTGTAACATTGTAACTGTATTCTCAATTCGTTTCTGACACAATAAATGAAAATAAATAGATCAGAAAATGATTTTTAATTGATTTCTAATCCTCAGGCAATTGGATCCACATTGAAAAGAAAATCACCAGGTGGACCTAGGACCCTTAGAATGCCAGAAAATTGAGAAGCATAGAATAGGCAGGAGGTAGGCCATCCAGTCCACCCCCCTGCCAAGAAGCAGGAAAATTACATTGAAAGCACCCCAACAGAATGCCATCCAGCCACTGTGTTAAAGTCTCCAAAGAAGGAGCCTTCACCACACTCAGGGGCAGAGAGTTCCACTGCTGAACAACTCTCACAGTTAGAAAGTTCTTCCTAACGTTCAGGTGGAATTTTTTTTCCTGTAGTTTGAAGCCATTGTTCCCCATCCTCGTCTCCAGGGCAGCAGAAAACAAGCCTGCGCCCTCCTCCCTATAACTTCCCCTCACATATTTATACATGACCCTTATCATGTCTCCTCTCAGCCTTTTCTGTAGGCTAAACATGCCCAGCTTTTTCAGCCGCTCCTCATAGGGCTTGATCTCCAGACCCTTGATCCGTTGAGTCACCTCTTCTGGACACTTTCCAGCTTGTCAACATCTCCCTTAAATTGTGATGCCCAGAAAGAGCACTCGTTTAGCGATTGCCAAGATGCTCTGCTCATAAGCAGCCCACGGGGAGATCAAGTCGGAGTTTGAGGAGGATTCTGCATGCTGATATAAAACTACATCCTTACGAAATTATTTGTCTGATATAATTTTAAAAACCCATTAAAACAAAATTGTTTTTTTATGTATTTTCCAGAGATATATACATTTTTTTCTAGATAGCTTAATTTGGTTTTTTTAATATATCCCTTCAAAGTGTAGGAGATCTTTATGTCCCTCTATGGCTCTACAACTTGTAAGTTTGGAAGAATTCTGGGAGCTCTAGTTTCAAAATAAATAATGCAGCCAAACAAAAAAAAACCTTATTAGCATCTTAGTTTTTAGACCTGTTTCTGGAGTTATTTGGGGGCTGATTCAGAAATCTACATTGGATAGGCCATGTAAGTTCTAGTTTCTTCAATATAGAATCATAGAATCAAAGAGTTGAAAGAGACCTCATGGGCCATCCAGTCCAACCCCCTGCCAAGAAGCATGGATATTGCATTCAAATCACCCCTGACAGATTGCCATCCAGCCTCTGTTTAAAAGCCTCCAAAGAAGGAGCCTCCACCACACTCCGGGGCAGAGAGTTCCACTGCTGAACGGCTCTCACAGTCAGGAAGTTCTTCCTCATGTTCAGATGGAATCTCCTCTCTTGTAGTGAAGCCATTGTTCCGCGTCCTAGTCTCCAAGGAAGCAGAAAACAAGCTTGCTCCCTCCTCCCTGTGGCTTCCTCTCACATATTTATACATGGCTATCATATCTCCTCTCAGTCTTCTCTTCTTTAGGCTAAACATGCCCAGCTCCTTAAGCCGCTCCTCATAGGGCTTGTTCTCCAGACCCTTGATCATTTTAGTCGCCCTCCTCTGGACACATTCCAGCTTGTCAATATCTCTCTTGAATTGTGGTGCCCAGAATTGGACACAATATTCCAGGTGTGGTCTAACCAAAGCGGAATAGAGGGGTAGCATTACTTCCCTAGATCTAGACACTAGGCTCCTATTGATGCAGGCCAAAATCCCATTGGCTTTTTTTGCTGCCACATCACATTGTTGGCTCATGTTTAACTTGTTGTCCACAAGGACTCCAAGATCTTTTTCACACGTACTGGTTATCATGATTTTCTATGGACAAGCCAATGACTGGTAGATGGCATATGTTTGGTATCTCAAAAACTAGAGCTAATAGGGGGAAACTGGTGCCATTTTTGGAATCAGCAGGTCAAATATACCCAGAAACAGGACTAACATTTGAGGCACCAAAATATGTGTTGTTGTAATGTGTGTAATTTTCCTAAGCGCTGCATCTGGAGCACTCGGAGTGAAGGGCTGTGACCTCCGATAAGGACATGTGAAGCTGGCATGTCCTTGCCTCAACTCCATGGCAGATTTACCTGAAGAGCTGACTTGGAGAACGAGGCACACCACACCTTTGCAAGAGCCTCTAATTATTTCATGAATGCCTTTCTCGTGTCCCAAGGGGACTCTTCCAAGGCAGCCTCATGCTCCCGCAGCACGCCAATTGAAAAAGATTATTTGGGCCTGGGATGAAGGAAAGATGTAGATAAAGGGCTGTTTCCACTTTGATGGCCAAAGGAGTCTTTCTTTTTGGCGGATGGGAAGAGATGTTGTGGGTGGCATATGGAGTTGGGGGGAGCACGCAAGCGTCTCTTAACAATTCACCCTCAAGAAAATCACAGTGACAACAAAGCTCTTCCACGGACAAATAAAATCAATAGACATTCCGCAGAACGGGAGGCTCCGAGATGTAATTAGCCATTGCACAATCCTGACCCAAACATGGCTGTGGATTAATGGGATGCAGCTCCTAGTATCCCTTAGCTACATCTGAACCCCTCTGACCCTAATTCTTCCCTCCTGCCTCTGAATCGATGGCGATCCCAGCTCTGCAAAAAACAAAACACACACACAGAGCAGAGTCCTGCACGCAATGTTATTCAACTGGCAATGAAAGGATTCTTCTCTGGACTTGCCCATTCCAGGGAGATGAATAAGTAATCTTTCCCTGGACAAAGCTTTAGTCCTGATTCTGAAGCACTGGACCAAAAATGATGTCCATACCAGATGCCTGAGGCATTTAATTTTCAGTTGATAAGGGTGCACCTGCATTTCTGGCATCTGAGAAGATCGATTAATGAATGCAAAGATGTGCCATGGAAAAGGCTCGGATCAGTTACTGCAGGGGTAAAGGAAGAATCAGATGGCACAGGAATCAGGTGGAAGGAGAAGAGGTGCTTGCTTGATTGCCTTCTCTTTGGGTACATCTTCTACACTGTATATTTAATGCAGTTTGGCACCATTTTAACTGCCATGGTTGAATGTTATGGAATTATGAGAGTTGTGCTTATTTACTTGCTTACTTCTTAGACAATCCCTCATTGTCCGAGTAAGACTGCCCTCCATGTGCAATGCCCTGGCAGTGGGTACGTAGGTGACTGTGGAACCCTATTCTTCACCCACATGTTCTCCCACAGTGAGGGCATTGGTTTCCAGATGGAAGGTGGCTAGCTTGACACACCTTCCTCTTGGCACATTTCTCTCTTTCACCCTCCATTCGTGCCTCTTCAAATTCTACAGCACTGCTGGTCACAGCTGACCTCCAGCTAGATCGCTCAAGGGCCAGGGCTTCCCAGTTCTTGGTGTCTATGGCACAGTTTTTAAGGTTGGCTTTGAGCCCACCTTTAAATCTCTTTTTCTGTCTTCCAACATTCTGTTTTCCATTCTTGAGTTTGGAGTAGAGTAACTGCTTTGGGAAACGGTGATCGGGCATTTGGACAACGTGGCCCGTCCAGTGGAGTTGATGGCGGAGGACCATTGCTTCAATGCTGGTGGTCTTTGCATCTTCCAGCACGCTGACATTTGTCCGCCTGTCTTCCCAAGAGATTTGCAGGACTTTTCAGAGGCAATCCTGATAAAATCATTCCAGCTGCATGTGACGTCTGTAGATAGTCCATGTTTCGCAGGCGTATAGCAGGGTTGGGAGGACAATAGCTTTATAAACAAGCACCTTGGCCTCCCTATGGATGTCCCAGTCCTCAAACACTCTGTGCTTCATTCAGAAAAATGCTGCAGCTTAAAAAGCCAATGGGATTTTGGCCTGCCTTAATAGGAGTCTAGTATCTAAATTTGGGAAGTCATGCTACCTGTCTATTCTGCCTTGGTAAGACTACACCTGGAATCACACTGTGTCCAATTCTGGGCACCGCATTTGAAGGGAGATGTCGACTCTAAGCCCCCAGAGGAGGGAGACTAAAATGTTTTAGAGTCTGGAGAACAAGTCCTATGAGGAGTGGCTTAAAGAGTTGGGCATGTTTAGCCTGTAGAAGGGAAGGCTGAGAGGAGATATGATGAGAGCCAAGTATCAAGGGGTGAGGGGAAGTCATGGGGAGGAGGTATCCCCCTCCCTCCGATGCTTCCTTGGAGACTAGGATGCAATGAACAATGGCTTCAAACTACAAGAGAGGAGATTCCACCTGAACATGAGGAAGAACTTCCTGATTCTGAGAGCTGTTCAACAGTGGAACTCTCTGCCTCAGAATGTGGTGGAGGCTCCTTCTTTGGAGGCTTTTAAACAGAGGCTGGATGGCCATCTGTTGGGGGTGCTTTCAATGTGATTTTCCTGCTTCTTGGCAGGGGATTGGACTGGATGGTCCACAAGGTCTCTTCCAACTCCATGATTCTATGTTGGAAGCTAATCACTTAGTCGCACTGTAGAACCCAGACATTGTAGAGATTTAAAAATAATAGTGGTTTTCTTTAATTAGCAATTTTCCCACTTTCATAGAATCATAGAATCAAAGACTTGGAAGAGACCTCATGAGCCATCCAATCCAACCCCCTGCCAAGAAGCAGGAATATTGCATTCAAATCACCTCTGACAGATGGCCATCCAGCCTCTGTTTAAAAGCTTCCAAAGAAGGAGCCTCCACACACTCTGGGGCAGAGAGTTCCACTGCTGAAGGCTCTCACAGTCAGGAAGTTCTTCCTCATGTTCAGATGGAATCTCCTCTCTTGTAGTTTGAAGCCATTGTTCCATTGTGTCCTAGTCTCCAAGGAAGCAGGAAACAAGCTTGCTCCCTCCTCCCTGTGGCTTCCTCTCACATATTTATACATGGCTATCATATCTCCTCTCAGCCTTCTCTTCTTCAGGCTAAACATGCCCAGCTCCTTCAGCCACTCCTCATAGGGCTTGTTCTCCAGACCCTTGATCATTTTAGTCGCCCTCCTCTGGACAAATTCCAGCTTGTCAATATCTCTCTTGAATTGTGGTGCCCAGAATTGGACACAATATTCCAGGTGTGGTCTAACCAAAGCAGAATAGAGGGGTAGCATTACTTCCCTAGATCTAGACACTATGCTCCTATTGATGCAGGCCAAAATCCCATTGGCTTTTTTTGCCGCCATATCACATTGTTGGCTCATGTTTAACTTGTTGTCCACGAGGACTCCAAGATCTTTTTCACACGTACTGCTCTCGAGCCAGGCATTTTCCCCCATTCTGTATCTTTGCATTTCGTAGGGGTCATGTGCCCCTTGCTCCCACAAAAATGGAGATCCTCCTCTATTTGCAAGGACTTGAAAAGAAAGAGAACTCAAAAATACATTCCTCTGTATCTCATGCTGCTCCACTTCAACCAATATGAAAATCTCTTCCCATCTGTAACAATAATGCTTCCCTGTCTTGAACTTCAGCTGGGTTTTTTTGCAGTTGATTCAGTGACCTGGTCCTAGAAATGTTAAAGAATTTGTAGTCCTATGGATTGGAGAGTCAAACATAAAAGGTCCTGGAAAATGTCATCAACCCCATCGATAGGGGAAGTCATTCTGGATCAAAGCAAACTTGTTCCCTCTAGTGGAGATGGACAGGAATGCTGTGGATTCAAGGCTCTTTGATCTTGTTTCTCAGGGCGAGGGCATGCTTCTGGTTTATTAGATCCAGTGTGAGAATATATATATATATATATATATATATATATATATATATATATACACACACACACACACACACACACACACACACACACACACACACACATATACATATACACACACACATACATATATATACACACACACACATACATACAGAGAGAGAGAGAGAGAGAGAGAGAGGTGTGTGTGTGTGTGTGGCCTTCTGTAACCATTATGGATTGAAAATATTCCAAAAAATTAAATACAGATTTTACCATTTTATATAAAGAACATCACAACCCCCTGTGAGTTTTTTCCCCCTGTGTCAGAATCGACTTGAGAAAGTGCAAGTTGCTTCTGGTGTGAGAGAATTGGCCGTCTGCAAGGATGTTGCTCAGGGGACGCCTGGATGTTTTAATGATTTACCATCCTTGTGGGAGGCTTCTCTCATGACCCTGCATAGGGAGCTGGAGCTGACAGAGGGAGCTCATCTGAGCTCTCCATGGATTTGAACCTCCGACCTGTCAGTCTTCAGTCCTGGTGCCCTGGATTAAACCGCTGAGATGCTTAACTTGCTGACCGAAAGGTCGCAGGTTCGAATCTGGGAAGTGGGGTGAGCTCCCACTGTCAGCCCCAGCTTCTGCCAACCTAGCAGTTTAAAAACATGCAAATTGTGAGTAGATCAATAGATGCCGCTTCTGCGGGAAGGTAATGATGCTCCATGCAGTCATGCTGTCCATATGAACTTGGAGGTGTCTACAGACAACACCGGCTCTGTGGCTTAGAAATGGAGCCGAGCACCACCCCCCAGAATCAGACAAGACTATACTTAATGTCAAGGGGAAACATCATTTCACCATGCCCTTGTATGTACTTACTTACTTACTTACTTACTTAGGCGATCCCTCATATTCCGAGGATGATGGTCCTCCAAGTGTAGTATCCTGGCGGTGGGTCCGTAGGTGACTGTGGAGCCTTATTTTTGACCTGCATGTTCTCCCACAGTGAGGGCATTGGTTTCCCAATGGAAGGCGGTCCCGGTCGGGGTTAGCTTGACGCGCCTTCCTCTTAGCACATTTCTCTCTTTCACCCTCCATTTGCACCTCTTCAAATTCTGCAGCACTGCTAGTCACAGCTGACCTCCAACTGGAGCGCTCAAGGGCCAGGGCTTCCCAGTATTCTGTGCCTATGCCAGAGTTTTTAAGGTTGGCTTTGAGCCCATCTTTAAATCTCTTTTCCTGTTCTCCAACATTCCATTTTCCATTCTTGAGTTTGGAATAGAGCAACTGCTTTGGGAGACAGTGGTTGGGCATCCGGACAACATGGCCAGTCCAGCAGAGTCGATAGTGGAGGACCATCGCTTCAATGCTGGTGGTCTTTGCGTCTTCCAGCACGCTGACATTTGTCCGCTTGTCTTCCCAAGAGCTTTGCAGGATTTTTCGGAGGCCCTTGTATGTAGTGGGAGGTGAATATCCACAGATTTTGGGGTCCACAGGAAATCCAAACCCCAGCGGGTACCAAGTACCCATTGTATAGGAAAGAGAGAAATCAAGAGGCAGAGTGAACAAGCTGCATATAAAGTGCAATAAGATTGCAAGACATATCTCTAAAACTCCCCTTAAAGTGTAATGGTTAAATGAAACAGTTCTATGAAATCCTGAAATTTCACATGTTTCGTATCCTTACAATGAGCATGACATGTAACATATTTGTAGAAACCACATGCTGGGCTAAACATGTACTCCATGTGGGGATAAAGCCTTGCAAAGAGCGCCAGTATCCAGAAACAAGGAAATAGTGCAGCCTTGACAAGAAGGAATTAAGGAAAACATCTGGAAAATTGGAAGCTTTCTCCAGCTTAATGTATTGTCAAAGGCTTTCATGGCCGGAATCACTGGGTTGTTGTAGGTTTTTGGGCTATATGGCCATTTTCCAGAAGCATTCTCTCCTGACATACCGCCTGCATCTATGGCTGGCATCCTCAGAGGTTGTGAAGTTTGTTGGAAACTAGGAAAAGTGGATTTATTTATCTGTAGAATGTCCAAGGTGGGAGAAAGAAATCTAAAGTTATAAGACTAAATAAAGAACAACACTCAAAACAGGGGTACTCCAGACAAGAAACAATCAGGGACTGCTAATAACCTCTCAATAAAGGATTCCCTCAGGAAGTAACAAGCCACACCTAAAAACTGTCAGTCCATCAAATGCTAATGAAGGTGATCATTTGCAGCATTCACACTTGCCTTAAACAGACAATGGCCTGGACATTCCACAGATAAATAAACCCAATTTTTCTAGTTTCCAACAGACCTCACAACCTCTGGGGATGCTTGCTGCAAATGCAGGCGAAACAGCAGGAGAGAATGCTTCTAGAACATGGCCATATAGCCTGAAAAACCTACAAAAGCCAAGTTTCTCCAGCTGGTTCCTTCAAAGCGCCTGGCCATGCTGGGTGTGAATGTGGGAATTGGAATCTAACACATCTGGTGTATGTGTTGTGTTGAAGAAAGATTCTGCCAAACTTTCAAAAAAATATCTATTTCCTTGGCTAATTTTTTAAAGTGTAATTTTCAGAAAAGCAACAGTTGTATCTCCCAACTGTCCCAATTCTGCAGAAACAATCCCAATTATCTTCTGTCCCCCCCCCCTCTTTTTTCCTCTGCTTTTAAAATGTCAACTTTTCTCTTGCCACCTCCCCAATTTCTCCCTCAGCTTACTTCATTTGCTCAAACCATGTTCAAAGTACAGAAGTAGTTTTAACTCAGCAGAGAGGTGAGGACAGGAGGGAGTCGAATCTTGCCTTTCCCAGTAGACTCCAGCAAAAATAAACCCCGCTTTTGGTGTTCTTCCTTGTTCAAAACATTTGCGACTTGACTAAAGGGATGTGTTTTGGCCACACGTGTCCTGATTTCCATCTGTGCAATCTTGGGCGCTCTGCCGTTGAGGGTGGGAACAAGGAAGCTGACAGATGTGCAGGTGGAGAAATGAGGGGGAATTAGACACATGCAGCACGCATGTGTTTATTAATAATTTAAACAACAGGCAATGTCAGGAACGGAGTATAATGCAAACTGTGTAAAGGTAGAATAGTCGTAGTTTCCACATTTAAAGCAAACCTATTTAAGAACCAAGAGTCTACTTTTTGGTTCTTACTTCTTCCTCTTCCTACTTAGGTATTAATGATGCCTCTGCCAAATGACAACCATTGGAGGGCTCAGTGAATGTTTCCTCTATTCCTAGTAGAGCCTTGCCATTTCGGTTAGTAGGAATTTAACTATTACTTTATGAACATGAGTGTTGGAGCTCAGCCTGTGTTCAGAATCAGGGTGCTTTGGATGTAGGGAGTGATGTCAATGAGTTTCAAGATGGCAATGGTTTGGTTGATATTTATGCAGATAATGATCAGCAGATCCCTGTTCAAAGTGTAGTTTCTCATGAGAATGTCCCTGAGTGGTGTGGGGATGATGGTGTACTCCCCAAATTGCTACCAGAGAGTTCCCAGGATTTGAAAACAACTTGGCACCTGGCCCAGCTGCAAAAGTTAATGAACAAATAGATAGATGGCAGGAGATTAGTCAAAACAGACAAGTCGAACAGTGGCTTTGACATTCTGCCAGGCTCCAACAGAAAAAGTTAAGGGAATCTTAACTAAAGCGAAACCAATTTCTGAGTGCTTGGGATAGCTTAATGAGGGGATAAAAGTCTCAAGGGTGGGAAATGTAGCCAGATGAAGCATCGTTTGGATCAAGTTAAGTTCTCATCCTTGTTTCATGGAAGCCCTGCTGGGAAGATTCATGCTTAAGTATTTTTTGTTTCATGGTTTTGATTCTTGGATTGAAGATTGCATACTCATGCCTTGGATTAATGTTTCCTGGTTTTCTGGATTTTAATAGAGAAATGTGGACTTTCTTTTCATGGACTTTGCTGAACTTTACCCTGGACTATTTTGTTCCTGCTTATCTTCTTACCTAATTGGATTTACCTATTTCTTTGAAGTGCTTTTTTACTTTGTTGCTTTTTAAATACCTCCAATAAAAGGATTGTTTTCCTATTAAACGTCTGGTGTTTAAAGTCAGAGGGCTTTTCCTGTCCTGCAGTGCAACAATGAGAAGAGTTGTGTTGTCGAAGGCTCTCATGGCCAGAATCACTGGGTTGCTGTGAGTTTTCCGAACTGCATAGCCATGTTCCAGAAGCATTCTCTCCTGACGTTTCACCCACATCTGTGGCAGGCATCTTCAGAGGTTGAGGTGTCCCTCAACCTCTGAGGATTCCTTCCATAGATGTGGGCAAAATGTCAGGAGAGAATGCTTCTGGAACATGGCCATACAGCCCGGAAAACTCACAGCAACCCAGTAAGAAGAGTTCTGCTGGATCAGACCATATCCCCATCTGGTTCGGCATTGCTCCCACAGTGGCCAAACAGATGCCATCGGGAAACCTAAGCCATCTTTTCATTTATCTTCTCCAGCACCTGGTCTATAAATGCATTTTTAGAGATGCAGAGAATGAAAAGGAGAAAGGGACCGTAGATGCATCCTGGTCTCTTCGTTTGCCAGTTCAAAATGTAATCCTCCGGACAGATGCCTCTTGACTTCTTTCTTTACATATTCTGGTCTTCAGATTATCCCAATGCGTTTGTCTTCTTCTCTGAAGTTGCTACAAAAACTTAGGTCAACCTACACATCATTTCTAGTCTATCCTTCTCTCCACGACTTAGCAAATGATCCTATATCTGGCCTATCTAGAAATAGTTTAAAATCATAGAATCATAGAGTTAGAAGATTCTTCACGGATCATACAGTCCAATCCCCTGCCAAGGAGCAGGAAAATTGCATTCAAACCACCCCTGACAGATCGCCATCCAGCCTCTGCTTCAAAGCCTCTAAAGAAAGAACCTCCACCACAGGGAGTTCCACTGCTGAACAGTTCTCACAGTTAGGAAGTTATTGCTCATGTTCAGGTGGAATCTCCCTTCTTTCCTGTAGTTTGAAGCCATTGTTCCGCATCCTGGTCTCCAGGGCAGCAGAAAACAAGCTTGCTCCTCCCTATGACTTCCCTTCACATATTTATACATTGCCATCATGTCTCCTCTAAGCCTTGTCTTCGGCAGATGAAACATGCCCAGCTCTTTAAGTCGCTCCTCATGGGGCTTGTTCTCCAGACCCTTGGCCATTTTTGTCGTCCTTCTCTGGACACATTCCAGCATGGCAACATTTCCCTTCAATTGTGGTGTCCAGAATTGGACACAGTGTGATTCCAGGTGTGGTCTGAGCATGGCAGAATAGAGAGGTAGCATGACTTCCCTGGATCTAGGCATTCCAACACAAAGCCCTAAACGGTTCTGGCCCAACTTACCTGTCTGAAAGCATCTCCTCCTATGAACCAGCTAGGATGTTAAGATCGTCTGAGGATGCCCTGCTCTCAATCCCGCCTGTGTCACAAACACATTTGGTGGGGACGAGAGACAGGGCCTTCTCAGTGGTGTCCCCTCAGCTATGGAATGCCCTTCCTGGGGACATTAGATCAGCCCCTTCCCTCTCAACATTTCAGAAAAGAGTCAAGACTTGGTTGAGCAAGCATTTGAAAATGCAAGGTAAAAGACATAGAAATTGGAATGACTGGATGATGAGATGGGACAATGTTTTTTATTAAGAGACGCAAATGATCTATGTTTTAATATTCTTGTTATGGTTTTATATTATGTGTTAATGTTTTAAAATGTTTTATGGTGTTTTGGGGCATCAAATTGTTGCCATTGTAAACTGCCCTGAGTCACCTGAGGGCTGAGAAGGGTGGTATACAAATACAGTAAATAATAATAATAATAATAATAATAATAATAATAATAATAATAAAACTCTTATGACTAACAGAAAATACCAAATTTTGATGGTCTTTGGTGACCCCTCTGCCACCCCCTTGCAACCCCCCAGAGGTCCCGACCCCCAGGTTGAGTAATTTATTTATTTATTTACAGCTTTTATATTCCGCCCTTCTCACCCCGCAGGGGACTCAGGGCGGATTACAGTGTACACATATATGGCAACCATTCAATGCCAATTTTTGACATACAACATATACAGACATACACAGAGGCTATTTAACTTTTTCTGGCCGCCAGGGGAGCTGTCGCTTTCATCGTCCATCTGCGACGCTGATGAAGCACTTCCGCATTCCCCGCATGCTTCCCCGCTGGAATGCTTTGCTGGAGTCTTCTTTATGGCCTCATAAATCAGTTAATTTAGCCTCCCCACTTATTTCCTACTTGACAGATGCAACTGTCTTTCGGGTTGCAAAGGTCAACAACAGGCTACACACAATTGTTTGGAAACCCACTCCAACCCGGGCTGGCTTCGAACTCATGACCTTTTGGTCAGAGTGATCTTAATGCAGCTGACACTCAGCCAGCTGCGCCGCAATCCCGGAGAAACACTGACTTAAAGACCAAGAAAGAGAAGGAGATCATTTTTGGAGCAAAGATTAGTGAAACCATTCCTGCTTCTTGGCAGGGGGTTGGACTGGATGGCCCATGAGGTCTCTTCCGACTCTTTGATTCTATGATTCCATTGATATTGAATCTGACCATAAGGAATCTTGAAGTTGCAGTTTTCAACAAAATCTACTATGTTTGTTGGACAGTGTAAGGAAGCTCCCTAGATCCAGGTGGATCTAGTATTTCATAACTGGTATTTATGGAGCAGGAATTCAGCCTGTTCAACATTAATTCTTTGGAGGGAGGGAAAACTATCGTTGATTAAAACTTAACCAGTTGCTATGTTACAGATTTCATTTCTTCTTGCAGAAAATGTGTTAGCTACACTGGAAAATATAGTAAGACATCTCAGCGGGAAAACACTGCTGACTTCCAGTATTTCTTTCACTCCTCAATTCCTGCAAATGGTTGTTGTTTCAAAGTGTCACATCGTCATCAGAAGGAAGAAGTCCGAGCCCCCTAAGCTTGAGCCCGTTGAAGAGATAATTTTCTCTGAAAGCCAAGGATTTTTGCTGCAGGTTTAACATCAGGTTTTACATGTTTTGGAATACCTGCATTTGCATAAACTTACATAACACAGCATCTTGGAGATGGGACCCAAGTCTAAAGGACAAATTCATTGATGTCTCATATGCACCTTTATACATAAAGCCTGAAGGCAAATCAATGCAATATTTTAAATAATCGAATGCATGAATTAGACCACACCTGGAATATTGTGTCCAATTCTGGGCACCACAATTCAAGAGAGATATTGACAAGCTGGAATATGTCCAGAGGAGGGCGACTAAAATTATCAAGGGTCTGGAGAACAAGCCCTATGAGAAGCGCCTTAAGGAGCTGGGCATGTTTAGCCTGAAGAAGAGAAGGCTGAGAGGAGATATGATAGCCATGTATAAATATGTGAGAGGAAGCCACAGGGAGGAGGAGGGAGCAAGCTTGTTTTCTGCTTCCCTGGAGATTAGGACGCGGAACAATGGCTTCAAACTACAAGAAAGGAGATTCCATCTGAGCATGAGGAAGAACTTCCTGACTGTGAGAGCCGTTCAGCAGTGGAACTCTCTGCTCCGGATTGTGATGGAGGCTCCTTCTTTGGAAGCTTTTAAACAGAGGCTGGATGGCCATCTGTCAGGGGTGATTTGAATGCAATATTCCTGCTTCTTGGCAGGGGGTTGGACCTAATGGCCCATGAGGTCTCTTCCAACTCTTTGATTCTATGATTCTATGAAGCAATATTTGTGTACAATGAATGATCAGAAAGCAATGTTACCATCATCTCAGTCACCCATGTAGGGACACTGTTGGTTTTTGGAGTATTTATTTATTTATTTACAGTATTTATATTCCGCCCTTCTCACCCCGCAGGGGACTCAGGGAGGATTACAATGCACATATACATGGCAAATATTCAATTCCATAGACACACAACATATATAGACAGGCCCACAGAGGCTATTTAACATTCCAGCTTTTTCATGAGGGTATTCTGGCCACTGGGGGAGCTGTTGCTTCACTGTCCACTTGTGACATCGATGGAGTGCTTCCTCATTCTTTTGCATGCTACTGGATAATTTTATGGCGTCGTAAATTAGTTAAATTAGCCTCCCCGCATAAAGCGGTACTTAAGTTTCCAACTTGGAAGATGCAACTGTCTTTTGGGCTGCAAAGGTCGACAGCATGCTAGACAAATACTCCAACCCAGGCTGGCTTCAAACTCATGACCTTTTAGTCAGTAGTGATTTTAATGCAGCTGACTCCCAGCCAGCTGCACCACAGCCCTGTCCTATCAATATTTTGGATTTTGGAATTCTGAGTGAGAGATGGAATCATGGATTCATAGAGTTGGAAGAGACCTCATGAGCCATCCAGTCCAACCCCCTGCCAAGAAGCAGGAAAATCACATTCAAAGCACTCCCAACAGATGGCCATGCAGCCTCTGTTTAAAAGCCTCCAGAGAAGAAGCCTCTGCCACACCCCAGGAAAGAGAGTTCCACTGCTGAACGGCTCTCACAGTCAGGAAGTTCTTCCTAATGTTCAGATGGAATCTCCTTTCCTGTAGTTTGAAGGCATTGCTCTGCGTCCTAGTCTCCAGGGCAGCAGAAAATAAACCTGCTCCCTCCTCCCTATGACTTCCCAACACATGTTTATATGTGGCGCTCATCATGTCTCCTCTCAGCCTTCTCTTCTTCAGGCTAAACATGACCAACTCTTTACGCCGCTCCTCATAGGGCTTATTCTTCAGACCCTTGATCAAAATATCATCATGAAGTATTTTAAACCCCATTGCATTTGCTCTAAGAAACCCAGTCAGAAGCAAGCTCAGTTTCCTCATATTCAAAATAAACTGATGAAACGACTTCCAAAATCATCCTCTAAGGGTTTTGGAGACCTTTTTTTGATCAAATGACCTCTTTTGCCAGCAATTAATCCTAAAGTAACTAAAAAGGCACACAGATTTTTGTCAGAATGGAAAGCAAACTGATCAGAGCTTTCTGCTGTGTGGATCGGGCAACGTTACCCATTTGTGACCTTTAAAAGGGTTCTTAAGCGGATCTTGCTTGTCACTGTGAATTGCATGGTCAACTGGTGATGTGGACACACTTCCACAAGGGACCAGATAAAGACCATTAAAAGTGACAGGGTCCTCTTAAGAGGAATGGCTCCACCTCCATCTCCCAACGACCTAAAAGGACCATGGCGATGGGCAAGCCAAGGCATATTTCCACCCCTCATGAAAAATGACCCAGATAATATTGATTGATGGCTCCAGTTTTGCTGGATGAAAATACACTATTACCTTTAATGAGAGCTTGGACATTTTTGTTTTCTAGGAAATTCTTGGAATTGTCATCTCCAGAAATAACTTTTCCATTTTCTAGAAGCATTATCTCCTGACATTTTGTCTGCATCTATGGCAAGCATCTTAAGAGGTTGTGAGGTCTCATAACCTCTGAGGATGCTTGCCATAGATGCAGGCGAAACGTCAGGAGAGAATGCTTCTAGAACATGGCCATATAGCCTGAAAAAATCTACAACAAGCCAGTGATTCCAGCCATGAAAGTCTTCGGCAACTCTTCCATTACTTACTTAGGCGATCACTCATTGTACGAGTATGATGGCCTTCTAAGTGTAGTGTCTTGGTGGTGGATATGAAAGTAACTGTAGAGCCCTATTCTTGACCCTCATGTTCTTCCACAGTGAGGGCTGTTATTTATTATTATTATTATTTACTTCATTTATATACCACTTTTCTCAGCCCTCAGGCGACTCAAAGCGGTTAAAACAGCAAAATTCAATGCAAAACATTACAAAACTAATATGGGACAGTTAAAAACAGTAGCATTGTCAACAATTAAACATCAATATAACAATCATTAGTGTCTCAACAGTAAAATCAGAATCCAATCTCATCATCCATTATTCCGTATTCCTATATTCAATTACACTGCTTAATCGAATGCTTGTTCGAACAGCCAGGTCTTCACTTTCCTCCGAAACGCCAAAAGGGAGGGGGCCGATCTGATATCTGTAGGAAGGGGCGTTCCACAGCTGAGGGGCCACTGCTGAGAAGGCCCTGTCTCTCATCCCCGCCAGGTGCGCCTGTGATGCAACGCACTCTACATGGGGTTGCCTTTGAAGACTGCTCGGAAACTCCAACTAGTCCAGTGGGAGGCAGCCAGATTGCTCACCGGAGCGGCATACAGGGAGCATACCCCCCTGCTACATCAGCTCCACTGGCTGCCGATCCAATTCCGAGCACAATTCAAAATACTGGTTTTAACCTACAAAACCCTATACGGTTCCGGCCCAGTGTATTTGTCCGAACGGATCTCCCTCTACGTCCCACCTCGGAGTTTAAGATCTTCTGGGGAGGCCCTGCTCTCGACCCCGCCTCTATCACAAGTGAGGCTGGCGGGGACGAGGAGCAGGGCCTTCTCGGTGGTGGCCCCTCACCGGTGGAACTCACTCCCCGGGGAGATTAGATCAGCGACTTCCCTTTTTTCATTCAGAAAAAAAATTGAAGACCTGGATGTGGGACCAGGCTTTTGGACATTCTGGCAGCTAAAGGAAGATATTGATGATGGGCAGGAATTGACGGAACGGAATGGATTTATGGAACTCTGAACACTGAGCATGAGATTGTTTACTATTGTGTTATGTACTGACGATTTTAACCTGTTAACTGTTTAATTGCTTTTATGTATGTATTTATATTTGACATAGGCATCAAATTGTGCCTTTTTTGTAAGCCGCCCTGAGTCCCCCCTCAGGGGTGAGAAGGGCGGGGCAGAAGTAACTGAAATAATAATAATAAATTATGCAGGTGGGACCGAGAGCAGAGCCTCCCCAGATGATCTTAATGTCCTAGTTGGTTCATAGGAGGAGATGTGTTCGGAGAGCTAAGTAGGGCCAGAACCGTTTAGGGCTTTATAGGCTAAAGCCAGCACTTTGAATTGTGCCCGGTAGCAAACTGGCAGCCAGTGGAGCTGGCGCAACAGAGGAGTTGTATGCTCCCTGAGTGCCGCTCCTGTTAGCAACCTGGCTGCCAATCGCTGGACCATTTGAAGCTTCCGAGCAGTCTTCAGAGGCAACCCCATGTAGAGAGTGCTGCAGTAGTCTATACGGGATGTAACCAGATCGTGAACTACAGTGGCCAAGTCAGACTTCCCAAGGTACGGGCGCAGCTGGCGTATTGGCTTAATAACAAAAGACGAATGGGCTTAATAACAAAAGACCCTCACCAAAAAAAAATATACAGCAGAGTAGCTTATTTAGCAGCAGCAACATGACCCAGAATCAGTAGTCAGTATTAGACGAAATAAAAACACACAGAGAGAGACTATTGTTATCCTCCTTCAAAGGCCTTTCTTGTAGAAAAATAATATGGTTACAAAACAAACAAGGTTTCCATAACATAAACACAATTCTTTATACTTTCTTGTTATATCTTTGCTTCATCTTCTTGCCTTCACGCTGGGCTTCTCTCATGTAGATAAAGAACATATAACAATCTTCAAACTGAAGCAGCTCTCTCCTTGGAGCAGTCAAACACAACACTCCTTACACATTCTTCACACACGAGGTCTTCACACAGGAGGATCAAGTAACTTACAGGCACACCTGTTTATATTACCATACTGGTTTTGCTTAGTCACTGCATCATTTTAACTCTTCCAATGCCTGTACATCATTTTTTTGTCATTAAAAATACACTGTTAACTTTCAGTATTTCTGACAAGAGCATCGGTTTCCAGGTGGAAGGCGGTCCAGATCAGAGTTAGCTTGACACACCTTCCTCTTGCCACATTTCTCCCTTTTGCCCTCCATTTGTGCCTCTTCAAATTCTGCAGCATTGCTGGTCACAGCTGACCTCCAGTTAGAGCTAGGGCTTCCCAGTTCTCGGTGTCTATGTGACAGTTTTTAAGGCTGGCTTTAGGCCCATTTTTAAATCTCTTTTCCTGTCCTCAAACATTAAAATTTCCATTCTTGAGTTGGGAGTATAGTAACGGCTTTGGGAGACGGTGATCAGGCATTTCGACAACGTGGCCAGTCCAGTGGAGCTGATGGCATAGGAGCATCACTTTAGTGCTGGTGGTTTTTGCTTCTTCCAGCACACTGACATTTGTCTGCCTGTCTTCCCAAGAGATTTGCAGGATTTTTCGGAGGTAACGCTAATGGAATCATTCCAGGAGTTGAGTGTGACGTCTGTAGACAGTCCATGTTTCACAGGCGTATAGCAGAGTTGGGAGGTCAATAGCTTTATAAACGAGCACTTTGATATCCCTACGGATGTCCTGATCCTTAAACCCTTTTATTAATAAGTAAAATGAGCACCATGAACCTGATCTAGACCAGGACTTTGACTTAGGGTGCATCTACACCAGGCATGGGCAAACTTCGGCCCTCCAGGTGTTTTGGACTTCAACTCCCACAATTTCTAACGGCCTCAGGCCTTTTCCTTTTCCCCTTCAGCTGCTTAAGCTGAAGGGGAAAAGGAAAAGTTTGCCCATGCCTATCTAGAATGATCAAGGGAAGTCATCGCCCCACTCCTCTATTCTGCTTTGTTCATACCTCACCTGAAGCACTGCCTGAACATCAAGCAAAAAGTGGGTGCTAGAAACAACATCATACAAAATCTGACTAGCACAACCTGGGGATCACAACCAGATACAGTGAAGACATCTGCCCTTGCGCTGTGCTACTCTGCTGCTGAGTATGCATGCCCAGTGTGGAACACATCTCACCACACTAAAACAGTGGATGTGGCTCTTAAGGAGACATGCCACATTATCACGGGTGCCTGTGCCCTACACCACTGGAGAAATTACACTGCTTAGCCGGTATTGCACTACCTGACATCCGCCGGGAAGTAGCAGCCAATAGTGAAAGGACCAAGGCAGAGACATCTCCAGCTCAACCCCTGTTTGGATATCAGCCAGCATGTCAATGACTTAAATCTAGAAATAGTTTTCTAAGATCTACAGAGACACTCGCTGGAACACCTCAGCAAGCGAGAGTCCAAAAGTGGCAGGCTCAAACCCAGAACCTCAACGAATGGCTGATACCAAATGAGAAACTCCCCCCTGGGCACACAGAGGACTGGGCGACTTGGAAGGCGCTGAAAAGACTGCGCTCTGGCACCACAAGATGCAGAGCCAACCTTCAGAAATGGGGCTACAAAGTGGAATCCTTGACATGCGAGTGTGGAGAGGAGCAAACCACTGACCACCTGCTGCAATGCAACCTGAGCCCTGCCACATGCACAATGGAGGACCTTCTTGCAGCAACACCAGAGGCACTCCAAGTGGCCAGATACTGGTCAAAGGACATTTAATCAACTACCAAACTCACAAAGCATACTTGTTTGCTTTGTTCTGTTAGAAATGTAATATAATTGACTGGTTGCCCTGACATGACAAACAAATAAAATAAAACCTCACCTGGAATAACCTGGAGTCTAGTTCTGGGCATCACCATTGAAGAAGGATATGGACAAGATAGAAGGTGCCCAGAGAAGGGCAACCGAAATGGTCAAAGCTTTGGAAGCCAGGCCCTATGACAAGAGGTTTCGGGAGCTGAGTATGTTTAGCTTGGAGAAAAGAAGGCGAAGAGAAGGGGACATGAGAGGCATGTTTTAATATTTGAAAGAATGTCACATCCAGGAAAGCTCAAGCTTGTTTTCTGCTGCTCTGGAGAGTAGGATACAATTGAGCAATAGATTCAAATTGCAGGAAAGCAGAGTCACACAATTCCTAACAGCCTACCAGCTTGTTGGAGTTGAAGTCCAAAACATCTGGAGGGTCAAAGTTTGCCCATGCCTGATCCACACTGTAGAATTTCAACAAGTCACTCCAATGCCACAATGTCCAGAGAACAGGGCATTATCAAAGGAACAGAAGAACCAGGGATAACCAACACCAATATAAGAATCAAGGGGAAGAGATGCCCTGAGAATATATACTGTTTTGACAAGAGACAAGCAAAATGAAAACAAGGTTTTCTCATACTCCTTCTGGACAAATTCACACAAGAAAGAGACAGATAAAAAGAAAGAAACTGACTGTTAGGGCAGCTGCTCTTAACTAAAACCAATCAATATATTTTCTTTTGCTAGCTGTGGAACATCCTGTGGTTACGCCACCCTTGGACTAGGTATACTTTTGCTCCTAATTCTTACTCCACATTGCAAAGTGCAGTTTGAGGATACCTTCAATGTATCCTCAATGTATCCTTAGCATAAAGTGTAGTGTATGATTTGTAGGGAGTTCTCATATCTCACCAAACAAGAAATCTCAGGATTATGCAGGATGAAGGCATGGCCATTAAAATGATAATCAAGCCACTGTGACGGTGTAGTACAATGTTTCTCAGCCTTCCTAATGCCGCCACCCCTTAATACAGATTCATTTTGCTACTGTTATGAATCGTCATGTAAATATCTGATATGCAGGATGTATTTCCATTCACTGGACCAAATTTGGCACAAATACCTGATATGCCGAATTTTGAATACTGGTGGGGTTGGAGGGGATTGAGTTTATCATTTGGGAGTTGTAGTTGCTGGATTTATAGTTAACCTACAATCAAAAAGCATTCTGAACTCCACCAAGGATGGAATTGAACCAAAGTTGGCACACAGAACTCCCATGACCAACAGAAAATACTGGAAGGGTTTGGTGGGCATTGACCTTGAGTTTTGGAGTTGTAGTTCACCTACATCCAGAGAGCACTGTGGACTTGCTGCCACAAGCCTTCCTCCAGCCTCACATGCTCTCCCTCATCCGCACACGCACTCCACACTGCCACACACCGATCACGCCTGCTCTCCCCTTTCTACTTGGAGCCTCAGAAACAGCCCTCCCCTTGGCTGAGAGATCAGCCAAACACAGTGGAAGAAGGCTTTTGGTGGGAGGATTTTTCCAAAAAGACAGAGAAAGACAGGCACAGAGATCTTCAACCTTCTCTGCGAAAGGGGTTCCTAAGACTATCAGAAATATATGTTTTCTGATGGTCTTTGGCGACCCCTTTGAAACTCTCTTGTGACCCCTCCCCCAGGGTTCCCAATCACCAGGTTGAGAAATGCTGGTGTAGTGTAATAATGTACCCCCCAAGCAGCCCCTCTGTTTCATTTCCAGTGGTCTGAATCTTATTTTCTGACTCAGAAGCATCAAATATATAATGAAGTTCCCCATCCTGCTAGTAGGGTACATATAGTTCAAAGTGCACATAACATAATATTGATGAAGGGAGGTTGCTTGCTTGTTCCCATGCCCTATTGTAATACGGTTTCAGAACATTGTCCTACTGCTGTTCCAGGATCTCATTGTCTTCCTTCTTCCTATGAGTAATTTCCGAATATCAGAGGCACTCTCCAGGATCAGAGGAAGCCTTTATGGCTTGCTTCAGAGTTGCTGATCGTCATGTGATTCACCATAATGGTACCAAAAAGTCTTGACTTATCCAACATGACACATATAGATTGTACATTTGAACAATCTACATGCATTATTCCTGTTCGTCCAAAAGTTTTGTCCATTACACTCTTTGCAGTCTTTTGTGTTATTACCACATTTCCACCTTTCATATGGGAAAGACTTGAGGTAGCAAACTTCCCAAAATAAATCTGCAACTCACTCTGTCCTATTATCTGCAGGTGCCTAGCTAATGAGATATGCTGCACTAGCCTTTACTAGCAATTAGCTTCTGATATTAGCTTTTTTAATATACTCATATTCCCATTAACAATTTTTTTTAATTGTGTTAGAAGCAAACGGAGAATACACTACAAGTTGGTTCTGGTATGAGAGAATCAGCCATCTACACAGACCTTGCCCAGGGGACAACCGGATGTGTTACCATCCTGTGGGAGGCTTCTCTCATGTTGCCACATGGGAAGCTAGGACTGACAGATGGGAGCTCACCCCGTCTCACAGATTTGAACCACCGACCTTCAGGTCAGCAGTTCAGCCTCCACAAGGGTTTAATCCATTGCACCACGATGGCTTCCTAGTAACAATTTGCTTAGGCAATCCCTCGTTATTCAAGTAGGATTGTCTTCCAAGTTCGATGTCCTGGTGGTGGGTACGTAGGTGACTGTGGAGCCTTATTCTTGACCTGCATGTTCTCCCACAGTGAGGGCATTGGGTTGTTGTAGGTTTTTTCAGGCTGTATGGCCATGGTCTAGAGGCATTCTCTCCTGACGTTTCGCCTGCATCTATGGCACGCATCATCAGAGGTAGTGAGGTCTGTTGGAACTAGGAAAAAGGGTCCTTTGTCTCACCCTGGTCATTCCACAGATATATAAACCCTTTTTATAAACCTGGTTCGACAGTAGTATGAGTGAAAAAGATCTTGGAGTCCTCATGGACAACAAGTTAAACATGAGCCAACAATGTGTTGCAGCATCTAAAAAACTCAATGGGATTTTGGCCTACATAAGTAGAAGTATAGTGCCTAGATCCAGGGAAGTCGTGCTACCCTTCTATTCTGCCTTGATCAGACCACACCTGGGCACAGCAATTGAAGGGAGGTGTTGACAAGCTGGAATATGTCCAGAGGGAGGCGACTAAAATGATCAAAGGTCTGGAGAACAAGCCCTATGAGGAGCGGCTTAAATAGCTGGGCATGTTTAGCCTGAAGAAGAGAAGGCTGAGAGGAGACATGATGGTCATGTATAAATATGTGAGGGAAAGTCATAGGGAGGAGGGAGCAAGCTTGTTTTCTGCTGCCCTGGTGACAATGGAACAATGGCTTCAAATTGCAGCAAAGAAGATTCCACCTGAACATTAGGAAGAACTTCACAATGGTGAGAGCTGTTCAGCAGTGGAACTCTATGCCCCAGAGGCTCCTTCTTTGGAGCTTTTAAACAGAAGCTGGCCATCTGTTGGGGGTGTTTTGAAGGTGATTTTCTTGCTTTTTAGCAGGGAGTAGGACTGGATAGCCCATGAGGTCTCTTCCAACTCTACGATTCTATGATTCTATGTGAGCCAACACATTGATGCCTTTTTTATTATTTTCTAGCTGGCACTTTCATTGAAAATATTTTTCTTTTTCATATGCAGAAAGTTGCATAGCTTTGGTCTGAAACTAGGATTCATAAGCAACATTATTGGATGGAAATGTTCATGATGAGGAGGCTTGGATTAGCAGGCAACATAATTTCTGGCCTTGGTGTTGTTAGCAAAGTTCAAGACCAAGGGACAGGCAAGGGGTATATTTTACTATTTAACCTGCCTGTCTCACTCCACAACACTCTTGTTGACCCCCTTTAGAGTTTGAGGAAATAAATTAATTAGCCCCAGACTAGATAGGGATTGTGGAAAAATTCAAAACTATGTTTCATAACCTTGGTGGGAGGGATGGCGATCTATTCATCAGATTTTCCTCCTGGGCCAGTCCTTTGCAAACAAGATTAATTTACTCAGAAGCCATTTGTCTTCGCTAGGACCCCGTGAAAGGGAAAGCGAGGCTTAATTAGCATTTTAAAGTGGGCAGCCTTGAAGTTAATGATATTCAATAACGAAAAATTGTTTTAACCTTATTTGCACTTTTCAATTTACTTATTACAGGCCATCTGTTAAAAATTTAAGCGAGTGCTGGAGGGAACAAAACTCTTCTGGATTGTCAAATGAACTCTTGACTAGATAGGCAGAAGAGCTGGACGGCTCCGGGAATCCAAGGGACGTGCCACCTTAAACAAGCAATTGGTACTATTCCTCCGCTTTAGTTTTCTGGTGAGGGATTAGTAGCTGTTTTATTATTGTACTTTTGATCAACACAATTGTTTCCACAAAATGCAAAGATACAGAATGGGGGACAATGCCTGGCTCGAGAGCACTACGTGTGAAAAAGATCTTGGAGTCCTTGTGGACAACAAGTTAAACATGAGCCAACAATGTGATATGGCGGCAAAAAAAAGCCAATGGGATTTTGGCCTGCATCAGTAGGAGCATAGTGTCTAGATCTAGGGAAGTCATGCTACCCCTCTATTCTGCCTTGGTTAGACCACACTTGGAATATTGCGTCCAATTCCCTGGCACCACAATTCAAGAGAGATATTGACAAGCTGGAATGTGTCCAGAGGAGGGCGACTAAAATGATCAAGGGTCTGGAGAACAAGCCTTATGAGGAGCGGCTTAAGGAGCTGGGCATGTTTAGCCTGAAGAAGAGAAGGCTGAGAGGAGATATGATAGCCATGTATAAATATGTGAGAGGAAGCCACAGGGAGGAGGGAGCAAGGTTGTTTTCTGCTTCCCTGGAGACTAGGACGCGGAAGGTCTCTTCCAACTCTTTGATTCTATGATTCAATTATTTCAGGTAGGATTATTGCACAACGCAGCCCACACCGAGTATTTTGGGACCAAAAAATGAGACACTGGAGAATTACAGTTTGACCTCATCTCTCCCTTTGCATAGCTTTTGAATGACATAGGTGGAGGGATGTTTTATCTGATGGGGAAATTAGCACCTAGGTCAGGCATGGGCAAATCTGGGCCCTCCAGGTGTTTTGAACTTCAACTCCCACAATTTCTAACAGCCTACTGGCTGTTAGGAATTGTGGGAGTTGAAGTCCAAATGACCTGGAGGGTCCAAGTTTGCCCATGCCTGACCTAGGGGGACTACAATTTACATCAGGGGTAGGCCAAACAACTTTGTTCCAAACACTCTTTGATCAGAATAGAGTTGTTATGCTATGTCAGAGTAAGGAGTACCCATGCCACTCTATGTAGTGGTAGCAGGAAGGAAAAGGCATGGATGCAATAACTGTGTTAACCACAGATTCGTCACCATTGGATATTCCAATCCTCTATTCCATTCTTGCTGTAAACTTTCCATATCATACTCATCTATTATGTTTATCTGTGCGTTCAAGATGTTAACCTCCGGAGAAACCTATCACTGAGTCTTACTGGCATGAGGATTTACTTGTGCCTTCTTCTGAGGCTCAGAGAATGTGACTTCTCCCAGGTGTGCTTCCAGGACTGAGTGAGGATCTGAATCCTGGTCTCCAGAGTCATAGTACATCCCTCAAAACACTGGTTCTCCTTATTGATAACAGAAACGTATACACATACATAATTGGTTTGGATACTCGGTTGGTACAGGCGACTATTTAGGCCACCAGGGAATTTTCAGGGGATGCAAAAGGACTGCAGTTTTTTCATCATGACAGCAGGATATTGAAATCAGCTGCTGCCAGGGGCCTCCTCAATATAAGAGGGCAAAAAAGTAAAATAATAATAATTAATTGAATCATTTTTAATCTAAATGGGTGAGATGGCTTCTGCTCTTTCCTCCATGTACAAGGGTTGTCCAGAAAGTCAGGTTAGAAGACACGTAGCTCTCATGGGAAATTTTAGTGGGGGAACTTGGTATCACTGCCGTGTAGCGGGAAGCCAGTGGAAGCGAACGAGCAGTGCCAGTCGTCAGTAGCTCATCGACTGGCGTTGTGGTGGTTAGATGAGTGTCCTCATTCTATTTCCCTTCTGTCTCCTTCATGTCAATGCGCATCTGCACACCACTCATGCAACACAAGAACAGTTGACTTCATTTGGTAGGAATGTTTTAAGCCACCCCTCCCACAGTCCCGATCTCGCACTCAATGATTATAATCTGTTTGCTAAATTGAAGGAACACTTGGATGGGAAACACTTTTCTGACAATGATGAGGCGAAAATCGAAGTGATGAACTGGTTGAAAAAGGCAGCAGGAGACTTCTATGACACAGGCATCAAAAAACTCATTGCATGGATGACAAAATGTATTGAACTGAGTGGTAATTATGTGGTAAAATAATGTAATACCTATGCATGTAAGTTTTATTAAAATATATTCAAGGAAGAAGGAGACCAACCATTGGAAAATGAAGAAGACGAGGAAGAGGAGGAGGGTGAAGAGGAGGAAGAAGAAGAAAAGGGAGAAGAAGAGAGAAGGGAGAGAGAAGCCAAAGAAGAAGAAAAATGCACGGAGAACTGAAAATATACTCAAACAACATAAATGGTCTTAATTCACCGAATAAAAGAAGTAAAGTTTTCAACAAGTTAAAGAAAAAAAATTATCATATTGTGGCGTTACAAGAAACACATATAGCCCAACGACATGCGATACATCTAGAAAATAAAAACTTAGGGAACTTATACTATGCATCAGCGCAAGAGAAGAAAAAAGGCGTAGCAACATACATAGATAGGAAGATCACATCAACATTGGCCTTTAAAGATGAAGACGGTAGATACCTCGGAGTGACTATACAAAACCAAGGCAAGAAGATTTTAATTTGCAATATATACGCACCAAATGACTCAAAAACCAACTTTGCAGTAAAAGTAAAAATGCAGATAGAACAAGAAGAATTCGACCAACTGATAATATTAGGAGATTTTAATGGAGTTATAGATGGAGAAATAGACAGAAGCAAGAAAAGCAGACAGAAAAAAGGAAATAAGAAAACAAGTGGAAACCTACCAAAATCAATAATAAATTGGATGAAAGAATTTAATTTATGCGATGTATGGAGGACAAAAAATGAAACAACAAGAGATTATACCTTCTTTTCAGAAAGGCACAAAAAGTGGTCTAGGATAGACATGATATGGCTGTCAAAATCTCTGCTAATAGAAGTTAAAAAGATAAAAATCTATGCAAGAGAAGATTCAGATGACAGCCCTCTAGAATTAGTTTTAAACGAAGGAAAAAAAGGATGGAGATGGAAATTAGACGAAAATTTACTGGCAAAAGAAGAAGACATAGAAAGAAACAGAGAAATCATGAAAGAATTTTTCGAAATAAATGACAAACCAGAAACACACCCATTCACAGTGTGGGAAACTAGCAAAGTGGTAATGAGGGGATATTTTATCCAACAAAAAGCGAGGAAGAAGAAAATAACAATACAAAAAAGGGAGGAAATTAGACAAGAAATCGAACAGGAGGAAGCCAGATTAAAAAGAAATCCAAAAGAAAAAAAGATAAAAGAAAATCTTATATTACTACATAAACAAAGAGAGTTTCTGGAAATGGAAGACAGAGCAAAACAATTAAAATATATTAAACAGGACTACTTTGCAAATGCAAATAAACCGGGGAAGTGGTTGGCAAAAAGGTTAAGAAAGAAAAAAGAAGCATCGTATGTGACGAAACTGAAAGAAGGGGACAAAGTCTATACAAAAGAGGAGGAAATAAGAAACCAATTTAGAAACTTTTACAAAAATCTGTATAAGGAAGAAAAGATAAAAGAAGAGGAGGTAACAGAATACTTGTGCAAACAGAAAATCAAAAAAATAACAGAAGAACAGAGAGAAGAGCTAAACAAGGAAATAACAGAACAAGAAATAAAAGAAGCTATAAGAAATATGAAGACAAACAAAACGCCAGGTCCAGATGGCCTAACAGCCATATATTACAAAACTTTCCAAAACGAATTAATACCCTATCTAAAAAAAATCATGAATGAAATAAGACAAACTAAGAAGATGCCGGAAACCTGGAAACAAGCAACCATATGTGTGATTCACAAAGAGAATACAGACCCTGAAAATGTAAAAAACTACAGACCTATTTCTCTTTTAAACCTAGATTATAAAATATTTAGCTTTATAATTGCAGAACGGTTGAAGAAATTACTAAGTAAAACAATAAAAGAAGATCAAGCGGGTTTTTTACCCAAAAGAAATCAAAACCAAAACGTGAGAACAATAGTGGATTTAATCGAATATTATGAAATTAAAAACCAAAAGAAAGTGATGCTATTGGCTATCGACGCAGAAAAGGCGTTTGATAATGTAAATTGGAATTTCTTGAAATTTTTAATGAAAGAATTAGACATTGGCTACTACTTCCAGAACATAATAAATGCCATCTATGAAAAACAGGAAGCTAAAATATTGATAAACGGATATGAAACAGAAAGCCTAGAAATTCAAAGAGGGATGAGACAGGGATGCCCCTTGTCGCCTTTGCTATTTATATTAACCTTAGAAGTTCTAATGGACAAAATAAGAGAGGAGAAAGAACTGAAGGGCACGAAAATACAAGGAAAAGAATACAAAATCAAAGCATTCGCTGATGATCTAATTTGCATTGTAGAGGATCCCCTGGAAAAATTAGGAAAGTGGTTAACAACAATATCAGAGTTTGGATCAGTAGCAGGATTTAAAATGAATATAGAAAAGACGAAAGCATTGACGAAGAACATATCAGCCAAAGAACAAAAGAAGATTGAGGAAATATGGAAGATAAAAATTGTGCAAAAATTAAAATATTTAGGGATTATACTGACAACAAAAAATCTACATTTGCTACAAAATAACTATACAGAAACATGGAAGAAAATAAGAAAAGATATGGAAAATTGGAAAAGTCTAAATTTAAGCCTATTAGGAAGAATAGCAACTGTGAAGATGAAGATACTACCAAGAATGGTTTTTTTATTTCAAAATCTGCCAATAATAAGAAATCAAAAATTACTGAAAGAATGGAATAAAGACATAATGAATTTTATATGGCAAAAGAAAAAATCAAGAATAAAATTTAATAATATGATTGAAGAAAGGAAACGAGGCGGCATGGGAGTTCCAGAATTTAAGACATATTTCGAAGCATGCGCTTTAATGTGGGTACGGGAATGGTCAAAATTAGAAAATGAAAAATTACTGAATCTCGAAGGGATAGACTTAAGAGCAGGATGGCACCAGTATTTGTGGTACGAAGGTGTCAAAAAAGAAAAAAAGTTCGGCAACCATTTTATACGCTCGGCTATATATAAAATATGGGAAAAATACAAGAGAAAAATCTGTGAGAAAACTCCACTGTGGATTTCACCGTTAGAAGCCGTACAAAGAAGGGAATTAGGATGGAATGATTGGCCGAAATATAAAGAATTGGTGAAAAAAGAAAAAGGTAAAATAATCCTAAAAACTCAGCAAGAGATGAAAGAGACCAACAGGAAAATTTCATGGTTTCAATTTGGCCAGATAAAAGAAAGCTTCAAAAAAGATGAAAAGATTGGCTTCGAAGAACAAACAACATTCTGGGACAACATAATGCAGACGGGAAAAAAAATAATAACAAAGATATACAAAAAATTAAGAGAGTGGAATAAAGACCCGAGCGAAGAGAAGGATTATATGAAGAGATGGAAAGAAAATATTGGAAGAAATATAAAAATTGAGGAATGGAAGGTAATCTGGACGAAGAAATTAAAGTATACGTATGCAACAGACCTCAAGGAAAATTGGTTGAAAATGGCATTTAGATGGTATATGACACCGCACAAATTAGGCAAATGTTACAGTAATGTCAATACAAGTTGTTGGAAATGTAGAAAGAAGGATGGCACCCTGTTTCACATGTGGTGGACATGTGATAAGGCAAAGCTGTACTGGAAAAAAATACATGGAACAATGCAAAAGATGTTAGGAATAAATATCCAATTAAAACCAGAAACATTCCTGTTAGGTATGACATCATCAAAAATGGAAAAAAATTTGGACAAATTACTATTTTTACTAACAACGGCGGCGAGGATGTGTTACGCAAAATTATGGAAAAAAGAAGAAATACCAGCACTAGAAGAATGGTTACAGAAAGTCTATGACATTAGAAATATGGACAGACTTACATTTTTAATATCCAGAAGTAAGGATAATCCGACACAAGAGACAGATTGGGGAAGAGTAACCGACTATTTAAAGGAGATAAAATATAAAACAATAGTTTAAACAAAAGTAAAGATCCCTAGAAAGAAGGAAAGAGAGAAGACTACATCAGACGAAAGGAAAGGAGACAGAGAAAAGGAATACACCTTCACCAACGTACTCAGGAAGTCACGAAGACCTGCGTGTTTTTTGTTTTTTGTTTTTTTTTTAACTATTATCTTATTTTTTGCTTTTTTTCGCTACAACTTCCCTTCCCCTTTTGGCCTCCCCCCCTTTCCAATTCCCTTTCCTTTCCCTGCACTACTTACCTGGAGTTTTTTTTTTCTTTTCTCTTCCCCCCTTGTCTCTTTTTTTGTTTTAATTATCTCACAGAAAATTCAATAAAACATATTTAAAATATATATATATATTCATTCTTTGCATTTTAAAATATATTGCAACCTTTACTTTCTGGATATCCCTGGTATGTATTATGAATGCATTGTTTACAGTACTGGTATGGATAAACTGGAGCTTACCTAAAGTTCCGGCTTTAAGTGAAATGGCAGTAGACATAACCCCCCCCCCCCCCCCCCCCCCCCCCGCCCCCAAAGGTAGCCCAAATTTTGTGTTGTTACCAAATACCAGAGGATGTATAAAAGAATACATGCTTTCCCTTCCTCTGAACGGCTGCAAAGATGCTTCTGGGGATGTGACTACACAAAGGAGTCTCCCTTGACCTAACCACAGAAGAGGACCTCGCAGGCACAACTCGGGTGCCAACTAAATCAAGGAACAAAGCCTGCACAAGGGCTCACCATGCACAGACAGAGGTCAAAAGTCTACCCTGTATCTTCAGGACATTTCTGTAGATGTGTATTAAGAGGACTTTGAGCAAAGCATCTTTTGACATGTTAGGTAGGCTCGGGGCAGGTAGAAACATATCCCTTTATGGATTGGGAGGGGAAGTTGGGGAAGAACGAGGCTTAGTGTCAACACACAAACATCAATGCACACAATCCAACTGTGCAGGATCCATGGAGGTGGAGAGTGGAAAAAGAAAGTGGAACTGAAAGGCCTAGAAAATGTGTGAAGTTGTAAGCAAGCAGAATACAAAAGACTGTAGGAAATATGCCTACTACTTACCTGGCATATAAGATTTCACCTAAGGGATTCAGGAATTATAGAGATCACAAGAGCCACACAGTGCAATCCCTTGCCATCCAGGAAATCAAAATCAAAGCACTCCCAACAGATAGCCATCCAGCCTGTTTTAAAACTCCATAGGAGAGGATTCCCCCAGACTCCAAGGCAGCCGATTCCACTGTTGAACAGCTCTTACTGTCAAGAAGTTCTTCCTTACGCTCAAGTGGAATCTCTTTTCATGCAATCTGAATCTATTGCTCCATTGTGTCCTAGCCTCTGGAGCAGCAATGTGACATTCCTTCAAATATTTAAATATGGCTGTTCTCCAAGCTAAACCTACCCAGCTCCCTAAGCCATTCCTCATAGGCCTTGGTTCCAAAACCTTTGATCATTTTTGTGAGCCTCCTCTGGACACCTTCCACCTTGTCCTTCTTAGATTGTGGTGCCCAGAACTGAATACAGTATTATTCCAGGTGAGGTACGGCCAAAGCAGAATAGATTGGAGTGATTAGATTGGAATGGCTTCAAACTACAAGAAAGGAGGTTCCATCTGAAGATGAGGAAGAACTTCTTGACTGTGAGAGCCGTTCAGCAGTGGAACTCTCTGCCCTGGAGTTTGGTGGAGACTCCTTCTTTGGAGGCTTTTAAACAGAGGCAGGATGGCCATCTGTTGGGGGTACTTTTAATGTGATTTTCTCAGCAGCCTTTGATACCATTGACCACGGTATCCTTCTGGGACATCTCAGGGATATGGGACTTGAAGGTGCTGTTCTGCAGTGGCTCCAGTCCTTCCTTGAGGGTCGGTCCCAGAAGATGTTACTGTGGGACACCTGCTCGTCCTCACAGCCACTGACTTGTGGGGCCTTGCAGGGATAATTACTGTCCCCCATGTTGTTTAACATTTACATAAAGCTGCTGGGAGAGATCATCCAGAGTTTTGGGGTTTGATGTCATGTATACGCGGATGATGTTCAGCTCTATCACTCCTTCCCACCTGTCACTAAGGAGGCTGTGCAGGCCGCTTGGCCGCTGTGTCAGTCTGGATGAGGGTGAACAAACTGAAACTGAATCCAGACAAGACAAAGGCCCTACTGGTCAGTCACAAGGCCGAACAGGGCATAGGGTTACAGCCTGTGTTGGATGAGGTTACACTCCCCTGAAGACGCAGGTTCGCAGCTTGGGAGTGATCCTGGATTCATCGCTGAGCCTGGAACCCCAGGTTTCAGCGGTGGCCGGGAAAGCTTTTGCACAAAAACTTGTACACCAGCTGCGCCCATACCTTGGGAAGTCTGACTTGGCCACAGTGGTCCATGCTCTTGTTACATCCTAAATAGATTACTGCAACACACTCTACGTGAGGTTGCCTTTGAAAACTGCCCAGAAGCTTTAACTAGTCCAACAGTCAGCAGCCAGGTTGCTCACCGGAGCAACATACAGGGAGCACACAAGCCCTCTGTTATGCCAGCTCCACTGGCTGCCAATCAGCTTCCGAGCACAATTCAAAGTGCTGGTTTTAACCTTGAAAGCCCTAAACAGTCCTGGCCCAGACTACCTGTCTGAACATATCTCCTGTTACGAACCATCACGAAGTTTAAGATCATCTGGAAAGGCCCTGCTCTCGATCCCACCGCCATCGCAAACGTGATTGGTGGGGATGAGGGACAAGGCCTTCTCGGCAGTGACCCCCTGCCTGTGGAACTCTCTCCCCAGGGACATCAGACAGGCCACCTCCCTCCTGCCTTTTAGAAGGAAACTTAAGACTTGGCTATGGTACCAGGCATTTGACCAGTGAATAGTGGCAAGTGGATTGGATTTGGATTTGGTTTTTAACTGGTGTGTTTAATCAATTGTTTTAATGAACTGTTTTAATGTTTTAATGCATTTATTGAATGTTTATGATAGTGATGGCATCGTACAGTGCTTGTTGTGAGGCTGCCCTGAGTCCCCCCCTCGGGGTGAGAAGGGTGGGGTACAAATGTAGGAAATAATAATTTTCCTGCTTCTTGGCAGAATGGGGTTGGACTGGATGGCCCATGAGGTCTCTTCTAACTCAAGGATTCTATGATTACTTCCCTCAATGCAGGCACGATACCCTTATTGGTGCAGCCCAGCAGTGGATATCTTTAGGACAATTCCAGATTAGGATTTTATCACAGTGTGTCTCATTTGATTAATTTTAAGGGATATTACATAACGAACCTCCACTTTTAATCATCCATTGACTTTCCCCACAATTTCTCCTTTTTTCCTACTATGGAAAACCCACTAAGGAGGAACCCTTCTTTGGAAATACCTTTCACCAAAGAAGGTTCCGAATGATGCACTGCATAGGAAAAGCCACTTGTTTGAGTCACAGAGATCATGAAGAAGAAGAATACTTACCAGAAATGTAAGAAACTGGTAATAGATAAAGGTGTTCTTGAAAACTCGCCCATCCTCCTATCTGATGTGGGTTTCAAACTTCATCTTCAGACTTGGATTTTGCAACAACATGGTGTTTAACAACTCCTCTGTGTTTGTCCCTCCCTTCTTCTCTCTCACATACACACCAAAAATAGTTAAACCAAAGAGGATTCAGCAGAGATCAAATTAGGTGATGCTGGATCAATGGCATCTTTTAAAGTATGAGCAGTGGGTCTGTAGCTTCGGTTGTCAGCACTTTGAAAGCAAATCCCTTCAGAAAGCGCCAACTGGTTTGTTTCCATTTCCATGATAAAGGGCTTTAGGCAGCAAAGAAAATAATTTTTCATTGTGTCAAGCTTATTGGAGAATCAATAAACGTTTTGCAGATGGATTAGAGGTAGGTCTCGGGGACCATCACGTTAAAAGGGAGCAGCTGCAGCTGTGGGCTGTCTTCAGTTGATGTTTTGTATTCAAGATCCAGAGGATTAGAACCGGGAGAGAGGAGGGAGAAGCAGGCAAGAGGCATGGGGGCAAAAGACCCTCATGAAAATGCCCCACTGATCAAAGGCTCTTTTGAGCTCTGAGGAAGGCAGCCTGGTTCCTTGTCCATCACCTCATGGATATTCTTTCTTTTCTTTGTCCAAATGATTCTCAGATGAGGGGAAACTTCTTATTTCCATAGCAAGGTTGAAAAGGGGGCTTCTCAGCCCAGGAGACACAGTGGATGACACCAGGCTAGGAGGGTCGCTAGTTTGACCTTTAAGCTCCACATATTATAGGCAAAGGCAAATGAGCTATAGAACAGCATTTTCATGTGGAAGGCCCCAAGATCAATTTCTGGTGTCTCCAGTTAAACAGATCTTTGACACTCGAGTGCAGTGAGTATTGCCAAACGTTCCCAGCTGTTCAGTGGCATTAAAAAGTGTTTAGCAGGCCCTGCTAGATAGTTTGATCTCAACTTGGCAATTCAAGGCTGGTAACAGGCCAGAGAATTGAGGATTGTGGAGTCGATCCCACAGTTAATAACATACTTGTACAGTTCTCATAGCTATCAAGATGGATGATGTGATAAAATCCTAATCCGGGTATGTCTTTAAAAGGGAGATATTCAGAGCGCATCATGTATAGCAGGTTTGGGCAAACACAAGACCAGGGGCCGGATGCCACTTCTTGAACTCTTTTCTTAGGCCCTCCTCTCTCTCACTATCCTATCCTATCCTTCCTTCTCTCTTTCCTTCCTCCCTCCCTCCTTCCCTTCCACCCTTTCGTTCTTCCTTCCCTCTTTCCTCCCTCTTTCTCCTTCCTTACCTCCCTTTTGTCTTTCCTTCCTCCTCTCTTTCCCCCTTCTTTTCCTCCCTTCCTTGTCTTTCCTTCCTTCTCTCTTACGCCCTTCCCTCCATCCCTTCCCTTCCTTCCCTCCCTCCCCTGTCTTTCCTTCCTTCTCTCTTTCCCCCTTCCCTGCCTCCACTCCCTCCCTCCTTCCCCTTCCACCCTTCCTTTCTTTTCTTCTTCCCTCCCTTCCTTGTCTTTCCTTTCTTCTCTTTTTATCCCTTCCTTCCCTCCCTCCCTTCTCTTAATCCTCCCTTGTTTTTCCCTTCTTCTTTCTCCCTTCCCTCCCTCCATCTATTCCCTTCCACCCTTCCTTCCTTCCATCCTTTTCTCCCTCCCTCCCTTCTTCCTCCTTTCCTCCTGGGGAAAGTTTAGCTGGGAGAAGAGAAGGTAGGAAGAGAACATGAGAAAGATGCTTCAAGATTTAAAAGGCTGTCCCACCCTTTCGTCCTTCCTTCCCTCTTTCCTCCCTCTTTCCTTCTCTTCCTCCTTCCTTCCCTCCCTTTTGTCTTTCCTTCCTCCTCGCTTTCCCCCTTCCTTCCTTCCTTCCTTCCCTCCCTTCCTTGTCTTTCCTTCCTTCTCTCTTTTGCCCTTTCCTCTGTCCCTTCCCTTCCCTTCCACCCTTCCTTTCTTTTCTTCTTCCCTCCCTTCCTTGTCTTTCTTTCCCTCCCTCCCTTCTCTTAATCTCTCCCCTGTTTTTTCCTGTCTTCTTTCTCCCTTCCCTCCCTCCATCTATTCCCTTCCACCCTTCCTTCCTTCCATCCTTTTCTCCCTCCCTCCACGTTTCTTCCTGGGGAAAGTTTAGCTGGGAAAAGAGAAGGTAGGGAGGGAACATGAGAAAGATGCTTCAAGATTTAAAAGGATGTCCCATTGAGGAGGAAGGGGAAAACTGACTTTCTGCTGCTCTAGAGACCAGGGCACAAGGGAGCAATGGGTTCAAATGGCAGGGAAAGAGATTCGACTGAAAAGATTAGGAAGAACTTCCTGAGAGTAAGAGCTGTTGGAGAGTGGCATCGGCTGCCTGGGAGTATGTTGGAGTCTCCTTCTCTGAAGGCTTTTCCACAGAGGCTGTCTATCAGGAGTACTTTGATTGTGCCTTCCTGCATGGCCCTTGGGGGTCTCTTCCAGTGCTAGGATTCTGTATCAGGAGTAGGCAATACAGGGTCTCATGGATACACTTTATTCTCTCTCATCCACCATCTCATCCTGACCAAGGCTAACCCTTTTGGGATCCAAATATTTCCCATCTTCCCTTCACTTTTTGCCTCCAAAAGAGAAGAGGAAGGGGAGGAAAGGGCAGGCAGGGGGCTTGGGGACAAGCAAGGAACGTGGTCGTGGCCCTTGCACCCCCCAAAAAAGGATGTTGACATTGTTCTTTCTCCCTCCTCTTATTTACGTGACTGGGAGTTAACAGGGATAATCAGGAAGATTGACAGTACTGTAAAGCAATACACAAAGATGGAGAAACAACCGGGAGAAAAGGGAATCTGGGAAGGATAGTGTGTGCATTTCTATAATTTAACTCTTGCCCAGTTTTGCCACCATCAAAATCATAGAATCATAGAATCAAAAGAGTTGGAAGAGACCTCATGGGCCATCCAGTCCAACCCTCTGCCAAGAAGCAGGAATATTGCATTCAAATCACCCCTAACAGATGGTCATCCAGCCTCTGTTTAAAAGCTTCCAAAGAAGGAGCCTCCACCACACTCCGGGGCAGAGAGTTCCACTGCTGAACGGCTCTCACAGTCAGATACTAGATTGCATAGCAGGCAAGAGTTTACAAAGCAAACAGACATAACCTGTGACTTTCCAAGTCAAGTGCCGCTCATCATGTATTGCAAACTGTGGAAAACTTCGTTTCTGAAACTAAAAAGGTAGGCCCCGACAGGACTCAGCATGGGACTGATTCAGCTTAGTGGGCTGATATGCAACTTCCAGCAAGTGCCCCAAGCTGAATGCATTGTGAGTCCTTTTCTAGAGTCCAGCACTTGGCTGCTAGGATGAAAGAGAGGGCACGAAAAGGCAAGAATGATGTAAGAACTCACAACAGCAGTCAAGACAGCCAGTGACAAAGAGATCAAATGTTACCCGCATTTACGGTCCAGCTTTTAGATAAAATCAAATCGCTATTTTTCTCTTTCAAGTACTAAATGAAGGAAGGCTTTATACAATTACAGACACAGTTTCTTCTGATCTCCTGCTTCCTTTTTATTTAAGGCGACGGCTTGATTCCCAGCTCTCGCTTCTGATGTCACTTTGACCGCTTCAGCACTTGCTCCTCGAGGTCCATGTATCTCTTAAGCAAAGGCTGGTAGACCTAAGGTAGAAAAGAGGGATTCAATTTTAAGGAGGCCAATGAACCTTACCTAGCATCGCTTATATTCTTACAGCTGTTCTTTGCATGGACAAATGTGTTGTTTGACATATGGATTCTGGACCTCCACAGGCTACAGCCTAGGACCCTAGACACATTTATTTATTTACTTACTTCATTTCTATCCTACCTTTCTCGACTCAAGGCGGCTTACAAATCTGACAAAAAGTTCCACAACCGAGGGGCCACCACTGAGAAGGCCCTGTCTCTCGTCCCAACCAATCGTGCTTGTGAAGAGGTTGGGACAGAGAGCAGGGTATCCCCAGTTGATCTTAAAGCTCTTGAAAGCTCATAGAGGGAGAAAGTTGGACCAGAACCATATAGGGCTTTATAGGTCAGTGGTTCTCAACCTGTGGGTCCCCAGGTGTTTTGGCCTACAATTCCCAGAAATCCCTGCCAGTTTACCAGCTGTTAGGATTTCTGGGAATTGAAGGCCAAAACATGTGGGAACCCACAGGTTGAGAACCACTGTTATAGGCCAAGCCTAGCACTTGGAATTGGGCTTGGTAGCAGACTGGCAGCCAGTGAAGTGAGGTGACAGAGTAGTAGTATGCTCCCTGCATGCCACCCCAGTTGGACTAATTCAGTATTTCTCAACCTGGAGGTCGGGACCTCTGGGGAGGGGGGGTCATGAGGTGGTGTCAAAGGGATCACCAAAGATCTTCAGAAAACACATTGGTCATGAGGGTTCTGTGTGGAAAGTTTGGCCCAATTCTATCGTTCTATCATTAGTAGGGTTCAGAATGCTCTTTCATTGTAGGTGAACTATAAATTCCAGCAACTACAACTCCCAAAGGGCAAGGTCTATTTTCCCCAAACTCCACCAATGTTCACATTTGGGCATATTGAGTACTCTTGCCAAGTTTGTCCCAAATCCATCATTGCTTGAGTCCACAGTGCTCTCTGGATGTGGGTGAACTACAACTCCCAAACTCAAGGTCAATGCCCACCAAACCCTTTCAGTATTGTTTGTTGGTCATGGGACTTCTGTGTGCCAAGTTTGGTTCAATTCCATCACTGGTGGAGTTCAGAATGCTCTTTGATTGTTGGTGAACTATAAATCCCAGCAACTTCAACTCCCAAATGACAAAATCAGTCCCCCTAAGCAACCCAAGTATTCAAATTTGGGTGTATTGGGTCCCATGAATGAAAATAAATCCTCCATATCGGAGATTTACATGATGATTCATAACAGTAGCAAAATTACAGTTGTGAAGTAGCAACAACAATGATTTTATGGTTGGGGGTCACCACTCCATGAGGAACTGTATTAAGGAGTTTCAGCATTAAAAAGATTGAGAACCACTGGACTAGTTGAAGCTTCTGGGCCGTTGAAACACATACCCTTCCCTTCTAAGTAGAGATATCACACTATTATGCAGGCAATAGATGGGAGTAAAATAATATATAAGATTACTTTATGGCTAATAGATTCTTGGTGCTCAAGAAGTTGCAGCGCCATCAAGAACTCACTTAGTCATCCATCCATCACCAACCAAGACTTTGGCTGCATGCAGAGTTATATACAGAAAGAACTATTGTTCCTCGGTGGAAAGGCAGTTGAGACAGGACCCAACAAAGGAATTGCATCAACGTCTGAGTGCTGCTTGCGCAACTTATTATTCTCATATAGATGGATCTCGACATTTGATTGCAGAAGATGCCTTGTCATTTATTTGCCATCTGTAACACTTACGGAGTACAGCATTTGGAGTGATGCTTTCCATCAACTCATCCACCCACATAGGAGCATTCAACCACTCACTACACACTTTCTATAGTTTCTACAGTATTACTGTGGAAAGAGAGCTCTTCTATGTTAGTTACACTGGTTATGTAGCTGACTTTCTACACAGTTGTCTCTAATCTATCACATTTCCCAGATATTTTTGAACTACCATCAGTATGTCCTACTAGTTAGTAATGGTGGGATAGGGCTTTGAAATGGGCAGATCAAGTGAAGACTCAAGGTTAAGTATAGGTTCAATGGATTGTTGCAGTTTTTTTTGGGCTGTATGGCCATGTTCTAGAAGCATTCTCTCCTGACGTTTTGCCTGCATCTGTGGCAGGCATCCTCAGATGTTGTGAGGTCTGTTGGAAACTAGGAAAATCGGGTTTATATGTCTGTGAAAAGTCCTGGATGGGAGAAAGAACTCTTGTCTGTTGGAGCTAGATGTGAATGTTTCAATTGGCTACCTTGATGGTCTGACAGTTTTTAGGTGAGGCTTGTTATTGGCTGGGGGAATCCTTTGTTGAGAGGTAGAATCAAGAATCATAGAGTTGGAAGAGACCTCATGGGCCATCCAGTCCAACCCCCTGCCAAGAAGCAGGAATATTGCATACAAATCACCCCTGACAGATGGTCATCCAGCCTCTGTTTAAAAGCTTCCGAAGGAGGAGCATCCACTACACTCCGGGGCAGAGTTCCACTGCTGATTAGATGTTCCTGATTGTTTCTTGTCTGGAGTTCCCCTGTATTTGAGTTGTTCTTTATTTTGTTATAATTTTAGAGTTTTTTAATACTGGTAAAATAAATCAAACACAGGGGAATTCCAGACAAGAAACAATCAGGAAGAACAGTATGTCCCAGTAGTTCCATTCAGAATGTAATTTCTGGTTTCCTTATTTTGATTCTACTTCTTGTTTCTCATGTTGTGACCACCTTCCATCTGGAAATTTGTGTCCTTACAGTGAAAGACCATGTAGATCCAAAATAGGTCTCCGCAGTCACTTATGGACCCATCACATCTAATCACCTCTCAATAAAGGATTCTTCCAGACAGTAACAAGCCACCTAAAAAAATGCCAGGCCATCAAATGCTAATCAAGGTGGCCAACTGAAATATTCACACCTAGCTCCAACAGACAAGAGCTTTTTCCTACCCTGGACTTTCGACAGATATATAAACCCAATCTTCCTAGTTCCTGACAGACCTCACAACCTCTGAGGATGCCTGCCACAGATGCAGGTGAAACGTCAAGAGGGAATGCTTCTCTAGAACATGGCCATACAGCCTGAAAAACCTACAACAACCCAGTGATTCCAGCCATGAAAGCCTTCGACAATATCAATTCAATGCTATGTTTGCTTAGATGCACTCTGCTAAGCTGTCCTTCTTTCCCTTGCTGCAAAACAGAGACCTACAGAGCTTGAGCAGAGACAATATGACACGGATGTATTTCATACATTAAAATTGGCTATAAAATGCTTTCTGCAGCTTTACATTAGCGGCTCTTTTACAGCTATATTTTAATGATGGACTCTTAACGGTTTCTATGGAGATCATGATAGTTTGCTACTGATAAGGATTCCTGCAGCAGGCACCAGTCGTAAAGTCACAAAGAACTTCTAGCTAGGCATGGACTTGGAAAACTGATCAGTAGGATGTGGTTGACCTTTTGAGGGAGAGGGTCCCCTCTTCACTTCCTTACACTCTCAACCTTTTTGACTCACTGAGCCCCTTTTAGAATCAATTTCTATGGCACATCCCATTAGGCCTTCTCTATGTCCTACAAGTTAATGGTGTTTAGGAGTAGTGTTGCGGGGGGATGAAGAAGGAATAGATAAGAGAATGTAAAAATATATGTAAACAATTGCACAACGTCCATGCGATGAAAATGTATTTTAAAAACTTTGAAATTGACCAATTTACAGCCTCGGCGTCTCTCCATTTCGCACTAAAGTAATTCTGGAGCTGGTGGCCACAGAATGAACAAGTGTCCTCTGCTTGAGGAGGCGTGAAACTCAACTTGGCCATTTTTCCATTCAGAATGTAATTTCTAGTTTCCTTATTTTGATTCTACTTCTTGCTTCTCATGTTGTGACCACCTTCCATCCGAAAATCTCTGTCTTTACAGTGAAAGACCATGTGGATCCAAAATAGGTCTCCACAGTCACTTATGGACCCATCACCAAGACTTTACTCTTGAAAGACAATCATGTTCAGCCACAAGACAGACAACATTTAGGTCAGGGGTTCTCATCCTGTGGGTCCCCAGATGTTTTGGCCTTCAACTCCCAGAAATCCTAACAGATGGTAAACTGCCTGAAATTTCTGGGAGTTGTAGGCCCAAACACCTGGGGACCCATAGGCTGAGAACCACTGATTTAGGTGAAAACCATCGCAGAGATTAAGATCCTCCAGGGAGACCATGCTTTCCGTCCCGCCATTGTCACAGGCACGATTGGTGGGGACAAGAGACAGGGCCTTCTCGGTGATTGCCCCCAACTATGGAACTCCCTTCCTGGTGAGATCAGGTTGGCCCCTCTCTCCTGTCCTTCAATAGGAAAGATGACCAAGCCAATTTAGATTTGACACAGATGAACAATGACCATTTTCAATGGTGTATTTTAATATTTTGATAAATGTGTTTAATGTTTATGTATTTATATAAGAATTTGTGTCCCAGCATTGAATGTTTGCCGTATATATGCTGTGCTCCGCTCTGAGTCCCTATTACAGGGAAAACTTGCTGATTCCCTCTAAATTCCATCTAAAACACAGACGTGTGCTTTTCATCTTAAGCATCTTGAGGTCTGAGGATTACCTGGGAAGGAATCCCACTGGAGCGTTGCAGCACACCCAAATACCTGGGAGTCACTCTGGACTGTGCTCTGACTTATAAGAAGCACTGCTTGAATATCAAGCAAAACGTGGGTGCTAGAAATAATATCATACAAAAGCTGACTGGCACAGCTTGGGAATCACAACTAGGCACAGTGAAGGCATCTGCCATTACACTTTGCTAATCTGCTGCTGAATATGCATGCCCAGTGTGTAATATTTATTATCATGCAGGCATGCAGCCGGGGGGGGGGGGGGGGGTGGGGGGGTGGGGCTTCAGCCCCCCCCCCCCCCCCCGAAATTCTCATGGTGGTTCTGAAAAGGCCTTACTGGTGCATTATTTAAACTGTTATGTTTATTCATATCATGATCTGATCACCATACTCAATATATCCCATATGCATGGGGGTATTGGGGTACAAAAGGTTTGCTAGGCTAGACCCTCTTTCACTCAGACTCACCCCCCCCCCGAAACTCAGCCCCCCCGAACCCCCCCCAAAAAAAACCCACCCCCCCCCCCCCGAATCGAAATCCTGGCTACGGGCTTGACCACGTTAAAACAGTAGACATGGCTCTTAATGAAACATGCCACATTATCATAGAATCATAGAATCAAAGAGTTGGAAGAGACCTCATGGGCCATCCAGTCCCACCCCCTGCCAAGAAGCAGGAATATTGCATTCAAATCACCCCTGACAGATGGCCATCCAGCCTCTGCTTAAAAGCTTCCAAAGAAGGAGCCTCCACCACACTCCGGGGCAGAGAGTTCCACTGCTGAACGGCTCTCACAGTCAGGAAGTTCTTCCTCATGTTCAGATGGAATCTCCTCTCTTGTAGTTTGAAGCCATTGTTCCGCGTCCTAGTCTCCAGGGAAGCAGAAAACAAGCTTGCTCCCTCCTCCCTGTGGCTTCCTCTCACATATTTATACATGGATATCATATTTCCTCTCAGCCTTCTCTTCTTCAGGCTAAACATGCCCAGCTCCTTAAGCCGCTCCTCATAGGGCTTGTTCTCCAGACCCTTGATCATTTTAGTCGCCCTCCTCTGGACACATTCCAGCTTGTCAATATCTCTCTTGAATTGTGGTGCCCAGAATTGGACACAATATTCCAGATGTGGTCTAACCAAAGCAGAATAGAGGGGTAGCATTACTTCCTTAGATATAGACACTATGCTCCTATTGATGCAGGCCAAAATCCCATTGGCTTTTTTTGCCGCCACATCACATTGTTGGCTCATGTTTAACTTGTTGTCCACGAGGACTCCAAGATCTTTTTCACACGTACTGCTCTCGAGCCAGGCGTCCCCCATTCTGTATCTTTGCATTTCATTTTTTCTGCCAAAGTGGAGTATCTTGCATTTGTCACTGTTGAACTTCATTTTGTTAGTTTTGGCCCATCTCTCTAATCTGTCAAAATCGTTTTGAATTCTGCTCCTGTCCTCTGGAGTCTTGGCTATCCCTCCCAATTTGGTGTCGTCTGCAAACTTGATGATCATGCCTTCTAGCCCTTCATTTAAGTCATTAATAAAGATGTTGAACAGGACCGGGCCCAGACGGAACCCTGCGGCACTCCACTCGTCACTTCTTTCCAGGATGAAGAGGAAGCATTGGTGAGCACCCTCTGTGTTCGTCCATTTAACCAATTACAGATCCACCTCACCGTAGTTTTGCCTAGCCCACATTGGACTAGTTTCCTTGCCAGAAGGTCATGGGGGACCTTGTCGAAGGCCTTACTGAAATCCAGGTACGCCACATCCACGGCATTCCCCGCATCTACCCAGCTTGTAGCTCTATCGAAGAAAGAGATCAGATGAGTCTGGCATGACTTGTTTTTGATAAATCCATGTTGACTATTAGCGATGACTGCATTTGTTTCTAAGTGTTTGCAGACCGCTTCCTTAACAATCTTTTCCAGAATCTTGCCCGGTATCGACGTGAGGCTGACCGGACGGTAGTTGTTTGGGTCATCCTTTTTTCCCTTCTTGAAGAGTGGGACCACATTGGCCCTCCTCCAATCTGCTGGAACTTCTCCCGTTCTCCAAGAACTCTCAAAGATGGTTGCCAATGGTTCCTAAATGACTTCCGCTAGTTCCTTCAATACTCTGGGGTGTAGTTGATCTGGCCCTGGGGACTTGAACTCATTAAGAGCGGCCAGGTATTCCTGGACGACTTCTTTCCCAATTTGGGGTTGGATGTCCTCCAATCCCTCATCCACTCCATCTTGCTGAGGTTGAAGACACAGGATGCTTACACAGGATGCTTACGCCCTATGCTGCTGGAGAAATTATACTGTTTAGCCTGTATTGCATGACCTGATATCTGTCAAGAAGTAGCAGCCACTAATGAAAGGACAAAGGCATTGATATCTCCAGCCCATCCTCTGTTCAGATTTCAGCCAGCATGCCAACGCCTTGAATCATGAAACAGCTTCCTAAGATCTACAGAGACACACACAGGAACACCTCGGCAAGCAAGAGTCCAAAAGTGGCAGGCTCAAACCTGGAACCTCAATGAGTGGCTGAGACTGGATGAGAAACTCCTGAACACAAAGAAGGTTTGGTGACGTGGAAGGCGCTGAACAGACTGTACTCTGGCACCACGAGATGCAGAGCCAATCTTAAGAAATGGAGCTGCAAAGTGGAGTCTGCAACATGCGAGTGTGAAGAAGAGCAAACCCCAAACCACTTAGTACAATGCAAACTAAGCCCTGCCACATGCACAATGGAGGACCTTCTCACAGCATCACCAGAGGCACTCCAAGTGGCCAGCTTCTGGTCAAAGGACATTTAGCATAAGGCCAAGTTTTTAATTTTGTTTATGGTTTCTTCTGCATTATAAATGTATTCTCAATTCACTTCTGATACAATAAATAAACAAACATTAGAAAGCAAGGCAGTGGTACCCTATTTATTCGATTCTAAGATGCACTCCTCCCATGTAAATATTACTAAAATTAGGGTATATCTTATAATCAAAGATGCTTTTTTCCTGTTGGTGGTACTGAAATTAGTGTGTTTTACAACCGATGGCATCTTAGATTCAAAGAAATGTGATATTTTCCCCATGTCCTTTGTGAGGATGGGAAGGTTCACGTGGGTTTCAGAGAATGAAGAAAAGCAAGAAAGAAAAAGGATGCAACATCTCGGAATTGCTGCTCCTTCTTTCATCATCGCAGAGCATACTGTTTCTCTCGAATGTATGTGTCGGAGCAAGCAAACTACTGAACTAGCACTTATGGCTGTATTAGGGGCATCAATATGTCAGGCAAAAATAGCTCTTTTATTTACTGAAATATCTATAGTCAAGCCTCACTAATTCTCACTTTGATTATCTGCAGCCCTGATAAAGCCCGCTTGCTTTGTGCCAGCTGAGATTTAATAGCACAGCCTCGTATGGCTAAAAGAGGCTTGGCTACACGGAGAGCAAGATCTGTAGTCCTCTCCCGGCGTGATGATGGTGCCGATGATGATGATATTTCTTCTAAAAATAAAGAAAAGCAGCCATCCCGCAGCACCTTTATATGCCGGTATGCTCCGAAGCGTTGTGGCGAACACATTGCTCTAAATTAAAAGTGTCAGAAGAAATGAACGGCTACATTTAAGGCTACAGTGCTTTTGACTGTTTTATTGGGCTTGAATGCTTAACTTGCTAATTTGCAAAATCCAAGCATCTGCTGCAACCGGTCTCCCAGCCATTAGCATGAATAACTGATGCTCGGCTGTTGTTTTATACCCATGTGAACATGGGGAGAAAATTAAACCTATCCTTCTTTCTTTGTCTCTATTAATTTTCTCTAAAAATTCACCTCTTGGGGTGGAGCCTGTCTCCATTAATGTAAATATAAGATGTAAAAGAAAGAAAAAAAATTCTAACCATTTTCGGAGTCTTAAAATATGGTAGGATGCAGGAAGGAAATTGACTGTGTTTTGCAAAAGCTGACTCTCTTTGTCCTGAAGTTGCTCCTATTGAAGAATCAAGGTTAGGCAGAATAGCAAGAGCCACTGTGACCTGGCACGAAGAAATCTTACTTGATGGATCACATAGGTCTTAATCAATTGATTGCTTTTCAATTAAATTTGCATAGAATTGCATTTAGGCAAAGAGGTAGCTTAGAAGCAAAAGAAGAGTATATTTTATTATGATTAGTTTTACATGAAGTCTGTATATATTGCAGCATCTCTCTTTTCTGAGAAAAGGAGGAATGCATCTTCTGAGACAACACTTGGTATGTGCAGATTTTGAAAGTGCTTCTAAACTTATAAATAATTATATTTAAAGTCCAGTCGTATCCGACTCTAGGGGATGGGGCTCTTTTCCATTTCTAAACCAAAGAGCTGGCATTGTCCATAGATGCCTCCAAGCTCAAGTGGCCAGCATGACTGTATGGAGCGCAGTTATCTTCCCGCCGGAGTGGTACCTACTGATCTACTCACATTTGCATGTTTCTGCTAGGTTGGCAGAAACTGGGTCTAACAGCAGGAGCTCATCCCGCTCCCTGGATTCAAACCACCAGGCTTTCGGTCAGCAAATTCAACAGCTCAGTGGTTTAATCCGCTGCACCACCAGGGACTCCAGAAATAATTATGGTCTTACTATTAATTGTACTTTTACAATGATTAGTTGACAGATAAAAGTATTATTTTTTACTTCCATATGCATTGCATGAATCTTTTTGAACCAATTATGCTAACCAATCAGTCTACTAAATGTTGAAACAATTTGACAGGTTTCAACTTAGGGTGTTATAGCTGAACCACACCATTGGGGTAGAAGAGGTTGGCAAAGGTAGTTTAATTTGAGGTTGTTGCCACAGGATTCTAGCATTGAGTTAAATTGTGCACTTGGCAGTAATGTGAAGAAATTCAAAATTCAGATTAAGGGTGTATCTATACTGTCAAATTAATTCAGCTTGACATCACTTTGACGGCCATGGTTCAATGTTATTGAATCCTGGGAGTCGTAGTTTGGTGAGGAACCAGCACTCTTCGGCAGAGAAAGGTTTAAGACCTTGTAAAACTACAATTCCCATGATTCCATAACATTAATTCCACAATGTAGATGCAAGCTAAGTGACTGCTATAGTTATGCATGTGGATACACCCAGCAGCTGCAGTTGACCACACTTATTTGCTTTGCTTTGCTTTAACCTACCTCATTTGACATCAAGTTAGCAGTTGGCATTTACTGGGTACATAGAATCATAGAGTGAGGAGAGACCCAAGAGCCATCAAACCCAACCCCTTCTGCTATTCAGGAATACACTCCTGAAAGATGGTCCTCTAGCTCCTGCTTAAAGACCTTAAAATAATGAGATTGCTTCTTTGGAGTTGGTGGAGGAGAAGGCAAGCTCTCCACAAATGATGCCAGAACACCATCAAAAGGTGAGTCAACGACATCCAGGTTTTTTTCCCTTTCTAGCATCTAAGCATATCATGTAAAAGCATAGAATTGGAAGAGACCTTGTGGGCCATCCTGTTCAACCCCCTGCCAAGAAGCAGGAAAATTGCATTCAAAGCACCCCCAACAGATGACCATCTAGCCTCTGTTTAAAAGCCTCCAAAAAAGGAGCCTCCACCACACTCCAGAGCAGAGAGTTCCACAGCTGAACAGCTCTCACAGTCAGGAATCTCCTTTCCTGTAAGTTGAAGCCATTGTTCTGCGTCCTAGGAGAACAAGTAATATTGGTGCCCCATCCACCTAAACAGTGGGACCACCCTGTTTGGGCATATAAGAAATCAGTTTGTATGTATCAACTCTAAAATAAGATGCATGAAGCTGATAGGTCAGGCCATGCCCGGGGAGCTAGCTGAGCCTGGGAATTTTGGTTACTGTTACATTTTCAGGCTATGAGCTGTGCAGGTGCTTGCAAGCAAAACAACAGAGAGGAAACAATGAGGGACAGCTAATCACCTCTCAACAAAAGATTCCCCCAGGCACTAACAAGTTACACAAAAAACTGCGATGCCATCAAATGCTAATCAAGGTGGTCAGCTGAAACATTCACACCTAGCTCCAGCAGACAAGAGTCCTTTGTCCCACCCTGGTCATTCCACAGATATATAAACCCAATCTTCCTAGTTCCAACAGACCTCACAATCTCTGAGGATGCTTGCCATAGATGCAAGTGAAACGTCAGGAGAGAATGCCTCTAGAACAGGGCCATATAACCCGAAAAAACCTAAAATAACCCAGTGATTCCGGCCATGAAAGCTCTCAACAATGCATTGATCACATAATGTTGTTCTGCATTATGAAGAGTAAACTACTTGTTCTTTGTTGATCATCTGCGTGGCATATTTTCTTGTGGACTGATCAAACATGAACTACACGTGATTTTACATTATGCCACACATCCCATTTCAATTCCGACATGTAAAGGTCCTTATACATTTTGCTGATTGCTTTAGTTTCCATCTGCTGCTTCCCTCCTCATCTCCAGTATTTTCAAAATAAAACTCGAAGAGCCAAGTTAGTATCTGACAGAAAAATAATCATCCCAAAAAAACCCCAAAAATATTGCCGCTCTTTACAGAGTAACGAATACATCAGTGCTTAAGCTTTCGTGCCCATAAAAGTATATGTCATCATAAATGTATTAGTCTTTAAGGTGCCACAAGTCTCTTTCTTCGACTAGAAATCAAAAATTGATCATCTGAACTTTTATCACACGAGCTGAAAATGTAAAGTCGGATGCCTCCACAGTTCCAGCAGCTGTATTCTATTGACCTTATTTTGGAAATCTCCTTCTTGGAGATTTCAGGAGTATATACCCAGAGGCAATTAAATGGATTTATTTTTTGTAATTGATGTCCAAAGGAAATAAAGAACACTCAACGATGCATTAAAAAAGGCCCTTAGGAGCATAAATTCCCTGATTTTTGCAGCAGCTAAACCTAATGCATCACAAGGAGCAATATTTTACAAAAAGTAATTATACAGACTGCTGCGAGAAGCCTCGGCTTGGTGCTTGTAGCACTGTACTGAATAGCCTTTTCCATCCAAAACATCTACCTGAGAGTAAATTAGTTTCACTTGCTACCTGTCCCTAACTGCCTCTAAAGTCAGTGACAGGTAAATTACCAACAACTCTCTCCCTCATTCCCAACTGCTGTCTGAAGGAATGTACTTCTCCCTTACCAACTGTTGCCAGTCACTTTTGAGATATAATTGTACCCCAGGGCTCTTGATGTTTCTACCAAAGTGCAACAGGAGAACAAAATACGGTAGCCCCATGATAAGCAAAATAGATCTTCAGCTTATAATTTATTTTTTCAACTCCACAGCTATCCAGAGATCTGTCGGACAACATACACAAGACCTTGCTGATTATTCAAAACACAGGATATGTTGTGTACAAAGGTGAAGCTGTCAAGTGGACGAAAGTGGATTTTTCCACCTTAGAGAGTAATAGTAGAGAAGTAAAATGTCATTGGCAAAAAAGCCAATGGGATTTTGGCCTGCATAAATAGGGGTATGGTGTCTAGATCCAAGGGAGTTATGCTCCCCCTTTATTCTGCCTTGGTCAGACCAGACCTGGAATCACACAGTGTCCATTTCTAGGCACCGCATCTGAAGGGAGATGTTGACAAGCTGGAATGTGTCTAGATTAGGGCAACTCAAATGATCAAGAGTCTGGAGAACAAGCCCTATGAAGAGTGGTTTAAAGAGCTAGGCATGTTTAGCATGAGGAAGAAGGCTGAAAGGATACTTGATGAGGGCCAGGTATCAAGATGTGAGGGGAAGTCCTAGGGAGGAGGGAGCAAGCTTGTTTTCTGCTGCCCTGGAGACTAGGATGCAATGGAACAATGGCTTCAAACTATAGAAAGGAGATTCCATTTGAACATAAGAAAGAACTTCCTGACTGCCAGAGCAGTTCCATCTTGGCAATGTAGTCACGCGAATTAGCTTTATATGATTTAGTTAAAGTTAGGTCTCCAGCAAAGGATCACCGCCTTGTCGGGGCGCTGGAGCTTGAGCACCTCAATGATGTCATGAGCGAAACCGTGAAGGGACACCCAAGACGGGACGGTTGTGGCAGAGAGGTCAGACCAAGCGTGATCCCTGGGGAAGGCAATGGCAAACCACGCCAGTATCCTTGCCAAGAAAACTAAATGGACCAGTACAACCAGAGATATGTCGGTATGCCATTGGAAGATGGGACTCCCAGGTCGGAAGATGGCCAAAATGCTACTGGGGAGGAGCAGAGGATAAGTTCAACTAGTCCCAGATGTGATGACACAACTAGTTCAAAGCCGAAAGGAAGGCTACTGGCTGACTGTGCTGGAGGTGAACGATGAATCCAATGCTGTAAAGATCAACACACCATAGGAACCTGGAATGTAAGATCTATGAGCCAGGGCAAATTGGATGTTGTTATTGGCGAGATGTCAAGACTAAAGATAGACATTCTGGGGGTCAGCGAACTGAAGTGGATTGGAATGGGCCACTTCACATCAGATGACCACCAGATCTACTACTGCGGACAAGAGGAACATCGAAGAAATGGAGTAGCCTTCATAATTAATAAGAAATTCGCTAAAGCGGTGCTTGGATACAACCCAAAAAATGACAGAATGATCTCAATTTGAGTGCAAGGAAAGCCTTTCAACATTACAGTGATCCAAATATACGCCCCAACCACAGCTGCTGAAGAAGCAGAAGTAGATCAGTTCTATGAGGATCTGCAGGACCTACTGGATAATACACCAAAAAGAGACATTATTTTCATTACAGGAGACTGGAATGCCAAGGTGGGAAGTCAAATGACAACTGGGATCACAGGCAAGCACGGTCTGGGAGAACAAAATGAAGCGGGACGCAGGCTGATAGAATTTTGCCAGGAAAACTCGCTGTGTATAACGAATACTCTCTTCCAACAACCTAAAAGACGGCTTTACACATGGACCTCACCAGACGGTCAACACCGAAATCAGAATGACTACATCCTTTGCAGCCAAAGGTGG